>JAUIMM010000101.1:0-600000 GCA_031769625.1 Taudactylus pleione | reverse complement strand
GCGGCATCGCGGACAGGAGCAGCGTGGAATCAGGTAAGTATATTTTTATATATATATTTTTTTTAACCTATCTGCACAATGGGGGAGGGGGGTGGCTACTACTGGGGGGACCTCTACCGGGGGAGGTGTGGCTACTACTGGGGGTGCCATTGGGAGGACCTATACTGGGGGGGGGGGGCGGGGCTACTCTGCTGGGGACTACTACTTGGGGGGGGTACTACCACTGGGGGCATTCTAAAAGGGGCCTATTACTAGAGGCACTGCACTCTGGACCACTACTGGGGGCAATAATAGGAAGGGCCACTACAGGGACCACTGGAGAGAGGGGGGGTCACTACTGGGAGCCTGCATCAGGGGGACCACTACTGGGGGCACTGCATGGGAGGGGGGGGGGGACTACTGCTGGGGGCACTATATAAGGGGCTTACTGCTAGGGGCACTGCGGGGACCACTACAGGGGGCACTAGATAGGGGGGATCACTACAGGGTGCTTGCATAAGGGGACCTATACTGGGAAAACTGCATGGGGGGGGGGACTACTACTGGGGGCACCATATAAAGGGCACTGCATAAGGGGATACTGCTACTGGGCGCACTGCATTGTGGGGACTGCTACTGGGAGCACTGCATAAGGGGGAACAGTACGTGGGGCACTGCATTTGGGGGGCCACTACTGGGGGTACTGAGTAAGGGGAACTAATTGGGGGCTGTATAAGGGGGACCACTACTGGGGATACTGTATAAGGGGCACTACTATGGGCCTGCATGAGAGGGACCACAACTGCGTACTGGGGGTACTGTATAAGGGGTACTACTGGGGTTAAGGTGCATATGGATAGGAATGTTCAGTTTGAAAATAAAGGGGTGTGTCATGTTAACACGCCCCATTTTTAAGTGACCACGCCCATTTTTTGCCGCACGCACACCGAGGGGGGGGGGGTGCTCCAAATACCCTAGTTACACCACTGCACCACTGGCAGCCGGTGTCTCTACTGCGCTGCTTAAAGCCTGGTCCCTTACATCCTTATTATAAATCACTGGGACATCTGCAGTCATTATCCTGATCATCAGGATGGTTTACTTTTCTTTTCTTTTTTTTTTTTAGATCTTTTTATTTGTCAAAATATAAGACAAAAATACAAAACAGAAACAGATATGTACATCCTGAATCATCAAAAAAACAGGAAGAAAAAAAGACAATCGAATGTTACAGTTTTCAAACCATATTTCTATGTTATATATTTTTTGTCCTTCTTTCCTTCCAATTATTGAACATGTAAAGACAGATGTGATACAATAAACTTAAAACCTAAAATAGTAACGATTATTGTTATTGTAAGACACCAGAGTATTGGTTATAGGAGCCTAAAAACTCCAGTTATCGTGTAAACTGTATCAAATTATAACTTTAAATCCTATAAACATATTCGAAAGATTAATAAGAGCTATAAAAACTTGTCAGAGACATAAATGGACAAAAATTAAAAATGAGAAGGATTAAAGGGGGAAAAAAGTTGAAAACGAAGGGAAGCGAGCTGTGAGAAGGGAGAGAGAAAAATAACTAAATATAGAAATAAAGTGGAGGGATATTTAAGATAGACCAGGAGTGATCGCATTGTTAAACCTGTACCATGGGGAACAAATTTTGTGAAACTTGTCTACATTATTATTTTGAAGACTAGTGATCTACTCCATTTTGGACACAAACCAAACACGATTGAGGAGCGCCTGTTGAGTTGGAGGGGAAGGGTTTTTCCAGGTCCCAGCGATCTGATATTTGTCCGCACAGGAAATATACATAATTATTTTATTGTCGGATTTGGAAAGCTGGCAGACCGCGGCGCATAGGAGCAACGAAGCCGGGGAAGGGGGGGGGGGCATAGTGGGACTATAGAGGACATAAGTGATTGGACAAGAGACCAGGAAGGAACGATATTAGGGCACGTCCACCAAATATGGAGAAAGGAGCCTATTTGACCGAAGTTTCGCCAACACATATTGGAGGTAGCTGGATATATTTGGTTAAGACGGTCCGGCACAAGATACCATCGAGTGTACACTTTATATGAGTTCTTCTTAATGGATACACTGATAGAACATTTTGATATATTGAGGCGGATGGCCTCCCAAGTTTCTTCCCCCAGAGAGATACCCAGGTCCAGTTCCCAAGAACGTTCATGGGCCGCCAGAGGAAAATGTTCCTGGATAAGGATAGTGTGATAGATACGAGAGATGAGGCCTTTATCAGCAGGACTGTAAATACAAAGACGTTCTATTGCTGTGGGATTGCATTGAGAATGTGAGGGTGGAAGGGATTAGTAACAAAGTTACAGAGTTAGAGATATTGATAAAAACAGGTTTGCGGGAGTGAATGTTTCTCGCGGATGTCAGCGAACGTTTGCGGAGCAAAATTACCTATGATGTGACGGAAATGGGTAACGCCAATCTTTGACCAGGTATTAACCATATAGCGTGAGTTGCCAGGGGGAAAAGAGGGATGATTCCACAGGGGGGTTTGAGGTGAGTGATAGGTAGACAGAGCAAATTTAGAAGAGAGAGAGAGTCCCAGGTAGACAAAATAAGAAGGACTGAGAGAGCTGAGGGGGGCCTATGTGTGCATAGAAGCCAGGGGAGATCGGAAACTGATGTGACTTTGCAGAGTTCAGATTCCAGGTTGACCCATCGTTTGGTACCTTTGAGGGAGTGCCAAGCTGCCAGTTGGCTGAGCCTGGAGGCTTGATAATATTTAGATAGTGATGGAAGACCAAGAGCTCCAGTTACTGAACTTTTGAATAGTATCTCCCTACGAAGACGAGGTCTTCTGTTGTTCCAAATGAACTTACCGTAGAGTGAAGAGAAGAGGGAACACGGGGGGGGGGGGGTACAGGGACAGGAAGGGTCTGAAAAAGATATAATAGTTTGGGAAGGACATTCATTTTTATTGCATTTATGCGTCCTATCCAGGAGATAAAATGAGTACGCCAACAAGAAATATCTTGCTCAATTGCACGGAATAAGGGGGATAGTTTGCTTTGTACAGACTGTGATAAGATTTTGTGAGATGGATTCCAAGATATTTAATAGAATCTGTCCTCCAGGCAAAAGTGAAATTAAGACGAAGGAGATCCAGGGATGCGCTTGGAATATGGATGGGCAGAGCTTCAGATTTATCATGGTTAACCTCGTAGCCAGACAAGTGGCCATATAAAGATAGTTCCTGGAAGAGATTTGGGAGAGAGATCAGGGAATTGGTGAGGGTGACAAGGACATAATCTGCGAAAAGAGAGAGTCTGTATGAGTAATTGCCTATAGAGACACCAGAGATATCAATATTCACTCGAATCCTACAGGCTAGGGGATCTATTATCGCGTAGATAAGTGGGGAGAGTGGGCATCCCTGCCTAGTACCATTAGAGATAGGGAAGGGGTCTGAAAGAAGGCCTCCTGCTAAAACAGAAGTGGAGAGGTTGAAGTAGAGAGCTTTAATAGCGTGGAGAAAATTGCCCTTGAAGCCAAAACCATGTAGAGTGTCAGTCATAAAGGGCCAAGAGACCCTATCAAAGGCCTTCTCGGCATCAAGGGCAAGAAGTAGAGAGGGGAGCTTAAGGGTATTGACGTGATGAATTAAGTCAACTGTTCTTCTAGTATTGTCAAGTGCTTGGCGAGTTGGCACAAAGCCCACCTGATCTGGGTGGATGAGAGAAGGGAGGGTAGGGTTTAATCTGTTTGCTAGTATTTTAGTGAAAAGTTTGAGGTCAGTGTTAAAAGGGATATTGGATGATAATTAGTCACAAGTTGGGAATCTTTACCTGGCTTTGGGATGACGGTGATTTTGGCTCTAGTGGTATCCGAAGGAAAGAAACTGCCTTCAAAGACATGATTAAAAAAGGTTGTGAGGTAGGGAGTGAGAGAACCTTGAAAGGCCTTGTAGTATAAAAAGGGGAGTCCGTCTAGACCTGGTGCTTTTAAGGGTTTCTGCTTTTTAAGGGCAATAATTAATTCTTCAGTTATGGGAAGACTGATCCTGTCACTGCTTCGGATCTTAATCTGAGGCAGGGCACAGGAGGAAAGATACTCGGAAGTAGGAATAGATGGGGCAGGTTAAGGAGATTCACAAGTTTTGAGATTGTAGAGGTGGGTATAATAGTCCTTAAAAATAGAGTTAATTTTAAGGGGATTATATTGGAGAGATCCAGAGAGATCTTTGAGTGCCGGAATTGATAGAAGAGATTTGCGAGCCTTCAGGCGGTTGGCTAGTAAAGTGTCTGCCTTATTGCTTTTTTCCTAAAAGCGCTGGTTTAACCTTCTGAGGGATCTCTCAATCTTCTCTGAGATAATAGCATTAAGTGCAGATTTCGCTACAGCCAATTGTCTGTAAATGGCATCCGTAGGGGTACGTTTGTGAAGAGATTCCAAGTGCTGGACCTGTTCCGTAAGGGACTTGAGTAGTTAGCCTGAGTCAGGCACATTAAGGGAGAAATAGTCCTTCAAAATATCTGTGATCTTTGCTCGGAAGTGAGGAATTTTTAATAGCGTTTCATTGAGTCTCCAAGGGGGCCGGGCAACCGGGGTATCCAAAAGGTTGAAAGAGGAGGTGACAATTGAGTGGTCGGACCAAGAATTTGAGACAATCTTAGAGTTAGTGAGGTGTTTAGAGACTAAGAGACTGCAGAGGATTAGATCGATTCTTGAATATGAATGGTGGGGAGCTGAAAAAAAGGTGTAATCTCTAAAGGAGGGATTGAGAGAGCACCATGTATCCGAAATCCCTGCTTCTATAATATGTTTAGCAAGAGATCTGGAGAGAGGGCATACCCGGGGACGGGCCTGGGAGGAGGATTTATCTAAAGCAGGGTTCAAAACACAGTTAAAATCTCCACCAAGAAACAAATAAGCAATACGACGCTTATGCAATGAGTTAAAAAAAGACTTAAAATAGCGTTGGTGACCTACATTAGGAGCATAGACATTAGCAATAATGACATCTATATGTCCCAATCTACCAGTTAAGATAATATAACTACCGTCTGAAGCAGTGTAGACAGAGTTTTGTATGAAGGGCAATATATTGTTAATTAGGATCACAACTCCATTGTGTTTGGTCATGCTGGAAGAGTAGAATACATTGGAGAATTGTTTAGAAAGCAAGGATGGATGGTCAGGGGTTCGGAAGTGGGTTACTTGTAAAAGAACAATATCGGCCATAATACTACGAATGGTGCGGAACATATGCGAACTTTTCTGGGGGGTATTGAGACCTCGGACATTCATGGAAGCAATAGTGAAAGGCATGATAAAAAGAGGAGAAAAAAGAAAAATAATAATAAAAAAAAAAATCAGGTAAAGCTTTAATGTGCAAGAAAAATGAAACAACAGCCACGGCTCGCCTAGGAGAAGAAAAGGAATAAAAAAGAGAAGAAGAAAAAAAAATTTAAAAGAGAAGGAAAATGGGAACGAAAAGAAAAAGGTAAAGAAAAGATAGGAACAAAGAAGGAGCTGGGGCTGAGGCTAGGACACAATCGTCCAAAGAGGCGCAGGTAAAAATAGCCTGAGGCACCTCTAGGGAAAAAAATTGAAAAATAAATTAATAATAATTCACTTGGAGAAAATAATTGAAATCCTAATAGTTTATATAGAAAAGGAGAGAGATGCTTGAGGGACTGCAATGTCCCCTGGGTGCTGAGGAGGGAGAAAGGGAAAAGTAATAATAAAAAGGAGGGGGGGGGGGGGATGGAGAAAGGGTAGCGAAGTGGTATACATGGAAGAAAATTAAAACATGTTAATTGGAGCAGCCTAGATCAGCAACATCCTATAATATCAAAAACCATAAATAATAAAAGACTAAATATTGCATAGACATAGATTGTTATAAAAATAAGACGGTGAGAACATACTCAAGACATTGCCACAGAAGATAATCCTAATATATCAGTTACAAATAATAAAATAAAGGGTAAAGAGAAAAAAAAACGGGAGTGGAAAGGGAAACAAAATGAGGGACAGAACAGAAAATAACATATTGATAATTGAATTGGAGCGCAGCACTAGACCATATATATCTAATAATATCGTAAACCAAAAGACTTGGATATTAAATTACCAGTTCCTTGGAAAAGCTACAGAAACATAAAATGATGAACAAAAACAGCGGAGTCATATTCAGAGTATAGCCTCGGAGAGGGAAATCACTCACGAATAGGGAGAATCATTTTCGGGAGGGGGACCAGATTCCTCTAGATGGGTCAATAAGTCCTTGCACTCTCAAAGATCTCTAATCAGGACCGATTTGCCATTCAGGTCAACAATGAGCTTGAAAGGGAAACCCCAGCGATACCGGATATTCCTGTTTCATAGAGCTCAGGTTAAATCCCAAAAATCTCTCTGTTTGGCAATCGTCACAGGAGAAAGATCTTGGTAGAACTGGAGATTGACAGCATTGAAGAGAATATGGGGCTTACCCCGGGTTGGAGCCAGAACAAGTTCCTTATCCTTGTAACTAAGGAAACGCATAATCACATCTCGGGGAGGGTCATTATCTTTTGGATTAGGCTGAGAGCGCGATGAGCCCTTTCCAAGGGTATTCTCCGTTCTCCCAGATTCGGAATCAGAAAGGAAAAGAGATTGTGAAGATATGGTTCCAGGGATTCCAGGGACACTGATTCTGGGATGTTGCGTATGCGGATGTTATTTCTGCGCTCCCTATTTTCTAAGTCTTAGTTCTTTGTGCGGAGGTCTGAGAGTTCGGTTATAATGTGATCCAGATCCCTGCCAGTTTCGTTGAGAGCTTTTTGAAAACTATCCTGACGGGATTCTATTTTGGAGGTTCTTGTGGCTACAGATGAGATATCCGATTTGATGGAGGCCACTGCTTTGTCAAGCTTGTTTTCAAGAGAGTCCTTAAACTCCTAATAAGAGAGCGAAGGGCCAGAATGTCCTCTTTAGTGGACGGTGCAGGAGGTGAAGGACCTTCTTTATCCATCTCGGCCACAGTAGGGGAGGGAGGACCCCTTTGTTGGGAGGACGTAGCGCCTCTGGTGAAGTGTTGGGAGATATCACCCCTTCCTTGCTTGGGATGTTTGGCAGCGTACATCTGCTTGGAGACCAAGGCAGGAACTACGGAGGAGGGCTATTTCCGTTGAGAAAAGTAAGATTCCAGGGAGATAGAAATCTGGGTATCACCAATATAATATGTTATTGATAACGGCAAGAGGGGGTGGGATCCAAGCACCCAGGGGTCAGAGGACACGTCCTCTAAAAAAACATCACGGAAGAAAAATCAATCCACTAGGGTCTGATAAAGGCTGTATCGGTGTGTTAAGGGTAGAACAGTCCTCAGAGCAGCTATTGGAGGATCACTCCCTATCCCTGCAGGTTCCTTACAAGGTAACAGTAAGCAGCAGGATACTCTCCTATGGGGTGCGGAGGGAGGTTGGGGTGAGATATTCCTGGTGATGCCTGTATTGCAGATCTGTGGGGGGGTCCGGGGGTCACCACAGTAATCTCGTCACCACCCACTGCATGGAGGAGATCGAGGAAGGTTGGGTACACATTCAGCACCACATCTAAATGATAAGCACCAGTTGAGTGAAGTGAATGTGAGCTGAAGCAGTGATTCCAACACTGGTAGCAGGTGGGACTTCCAATATGGATAAGGTTGTAGGAGTTGTGTGGGACTGCTGCACCTATAATAGAAACTGCCCCTGATTGTTCCCTGTGTCCTCCACTGTCACTGGGAGATAGGGCAGCTGCAGCAGGGGCAGTAAAAATGGTGGCTTCCCGCGATTCGCGGATCCGGCCGCAGGTGTCTTCAGAAGCCCTTCGGGGGTGTGTGAGGTCTTGCCTGGCAGTTCCCGCAGCCCCCAAACAGCGGCGAGATCTGTGGCCGCGATGCGGTCCTTGCACGACTTCCGGTCCGCGGCGCCGGCTCCAGGTGGTTAGGAAAGTCCACGGCTTCAAGTGGTTGAATAGGCCGCAGCGCCAGGGGTGCCGCTAGAAGGGCGCCGTTCGCAGGAGGCGGGACTCGGGCACGGAGGTGAGTGCAACGTTCACCGGAGAACCAGCTAAAGGTAGTAGACTCCAGTAATGGCTGGAAATCCCAGGGGATTGCAGAGCCTCTAGAGGAACACGTCGGCTCGGATGGACAGTTAGGCCACGCCCAGCTTAACTTAGGATGGTTTACTTTTCTAACCCATTCCTTCATTGATCCAGACATCAATTTGTCTTGCTCTTTTTGTATTTTTACTTTTTTTTCCATTAGTAGGAGTAGGTCTGTTTTCTGTCCTGACATCATTGTAATATCTAACATGATGAAAATAATAGATTACATATATAAAGCACCATTATTTAATTAAATTATTATTATTAATAATCTTTAGGGTGCTAGAAAGTGTCCATAGGGCAGGGGCATGAGTTAATTACCAATGGAAAGAAACAGCAACAAGGCAGCATGGCGAAGGAATTGAAGCCAAACTGACTAAGGAGGAGACATGAAGAGTAGATGGCGTATAGTAGGTTCAAAGGGGGCTGTAAATCTCATTAAAAAAAAACAACCTCCAGATGATCTCTGGGCCCCAGTCAATGTAGTTGTCATTAACATTTATTCATGAAAACTATCACCACAAAATTAAAATAGAAATCATGCAGGATGTTAATTGCAATATTATTAGAAATACAATATCATTGTATTTGCTAGATATCCTCTTATAAAAAATACACATTTGAGAAATGCATACTATATAATTGCACCAGTATCCAGGCAGTACTGGCTCAGGCAGTAATATGAATTCTTATGAACTATATTTCAAAGAGATTTATGTGGTATGTTACGACAAGGGCAATACAATGACCTTCATACACTCAGTCACACCAACTTGATGGAAGTGGAGCCAATTAATATACAATAATCTAAATATAATTAGTGAGTTCATTATTATGATTCAATTACCTTTGTAAAGTTATATTGTTACAAATATATAGTTATATAAAAGTTTTCCCATGATATTTCTAAAATTTGCTGTTCGACTATTTTGCATACATTTAGGGGCATATCCAATTGGGTGTGAGGTTTAGCGAGGTAAAAAAAAAACCTCACTCCCAATTTTGGATTACAGCGGGGATGGGCACTCCCAATACCCATGGTATCCAATAAAAAAAAAAGTGGTTGCAGGGTTTTCAGAGCTGAAAACCCCATGGCACGTGAAAAATAATAATGACACTTACCTCCAGGCACTCAAAATAGCAAAAAACCCGCAGGTGCGGGATTTTTCCTATTCTCGCACTTAATTGAATATGGCACTAATTCTATATAATATTTCTTATCATGAGAATTATTCTAGGCATTAAAATGTTTGTTTCTTTAAGCTAAGAAAGAAGTGCAAATATAATTAGATCTTAGTGTGCATTTTAATCAAACTGTGATTGCCCATCTGCAAGGTGACCTCATTTAGATGGGTACCTACACTAACAATTCTCTCCCTCTATCATTTATTAAACACAATCTATATACCATAAAGCTGTATAAGACTTACCATCCCTCTGTCAATTAAAGGCTGCAAATTAAATGATTGGCTTGTTCACTGTGCTTTTCCAGTTATTTCCCCTGGCACACAGGGGTAGGCTGTTCTAGAGAGGGGTTTCCAAAAAGAAAATATATCTTATAATAATAAATTAAAAACTCCCCTCCATTCTCTTGATAATCACCCCCAGCAGATTCTGTTATACCCCTTTTACACCAGAGCTAAAACCCAGGTTATTACAGGCTTAACCCGGGTAGCTCCTTGGTGTAAAAGGGAAAAGGGTTGGATTGCCGGGTCGAGTGACCAGGCAATCCAACCCAGGTAACTAACAGGGTTTAACACGGGAATAATCCGTGAAACCCTGTACTGTAAACAGCGTGATCTGGGTCACGGTGACCTGGATCGTGCCGCATGCCTGACGATTCGCCAGCTTCAGTAGCGCTTGGAGATGACGTCATCTCCAACCGTCCACTTCAACGCCGAAAAAGCCGGGTCTCTGCAGACTCCGGTGTGAACGGCGCCAACTCAGGAATATCCTGGGTCAGTGCCGGGGAAATTCCGGGACTGATCCGGATTGGAACCCGGAATTTTGGTATAAAAGCAGTATTGATCAATCATCTCCCCCTCCATTTTAGATTGTTAATCAGTCATTTCCCCCCAGCAGTAAATGTTAATCATCTCCCCCGGCAGAACAAGTATACCAATGCAATAGGATGGCGTGCAAATACACTAAAAGAATGGACACCTCTGTTTTCGGAAACTGCTTGGGGTGGAAGTGGCGGACCTTCTGACAGAGTAGTAGTTCATCCACAGCGGCAGGTGGAACAGACGTGGCAGGTAGCATGTGGTGCGCTTAATGTAATGTGAGTCTCAATGTGTTTAGGCAGTACTTCAGCCTTTTTTAAGGGTTAATGGATTGCCAGGAATATTGTCCATTTATACATCGTGGATTGAAAACTGCTGTGTTTGCATGGGACAGCGCTCATGTCGGGCTGGATGCGTGATGTTGAGGACTGCCGATGAGATCACGTAGATAGTGTTGCATGTTCATAAGGGTAATATACACACAAAGGCACATAAATAGTCATATCTTTCTGTGCCTTAGTATGTATGGAGAGTACTTGTTAACAAGATCTCTAATCACATGTTTTTCACAGGATTGCTTTTCCTAAACACCACAAGATTTGGGACACATGGTGCCAGTCTCTGTTTGGTGTGCACAGGGACCCCTCTCCAGTGTCTTAATAGACAACCTTTTTTCTCTTGTTCCCTGTATATGTGTTTTCTGTGTATGTTTGCGTGGGCCAATGTTTAGCCTTCTAGCATTGTTACTTAACATACTAATATATTACTAACCCCATGTTATATCTACTGCCAGCTCTTCTCTGTTATTTAGCTATTTTTTTGTTTGTTTGCTAGTGTTCATAAAATTAATAAAATCTTTACTTGATTTTATAGAAAAAAAAACTGCTCGTTCAGTGTAGGCACAGCACAGACTGGGAAACGACTGCACGATTACAAGGTTGTAATCGTGCAGTTGTTTCAAAGTCTGCTAGTGGATGTGCCCCTTCAGACTTCCACTGACTGAACCCTGTCACAGTTAGTTCTGCTCACAGTCAAATAACTGTACAATTTACTGAAGAATATCTTCGTCACCAGACTTCAAATTATCAACCTAACCTGAGCAAACTCACTAAAAAAAAAAAAAATAATAATGGAAGTGTGCCCATCTATTACTTTTGTAAATGTTTGTAATAGAGGTGATAATTCAAAAATGCTTCTAATGCTGTATACAGTATCTGGTACCCAAAGAGAAAAATGTTGCAGAACTCTGCTGTAATTCATAAATATCCGTGTGCTTTCATTTTCTAGACAGCACTAGAAAAATAGCTATATCTGGTTGCTAATGATCAAAGTACAATTATCCTGAGCACCAGTTATCACAAATATCTCCCATGTAATAAACATGCTCCATTATCTTTATGTGGGCCATACACGGTGCGATAAAGCAGCCGATCCGACGGATTGGTACGATTCAGCTGCAATAACGCACCGTGTATGGCCATGATAATCGGACAAAGCGCACTCACGTGGGGTCGTACATCGCCCCTCCTGATCTTACTGCAGGATTAGTCAATCAAGGGATGAGGAGGTGGGAGCAGGCATATCGGATGGTAGGCCTCCATCTGTGGGGACCACCCGATATGTCGGATGTCTGATCCCCCGTCGCCTCGCGCGGTGCCATCGCACCATGTATGGCCCACATTAGATTAAATGCATTCTTGTATAGCAATAACAAAGAAAAACAAATTACATTTTAATTAGTTGCTATGCAACTTAGCCAGTTTAATAGTTGGCTGACCTGGTAACCCCAGCTGCTAGTAATGAGAGCTGAGCTCATTCACTAACTATGCTACTCTTATTTCCAGGAATTCGGCACTAGGGCATATGTCAGGAACAACAGGTTCTGTAAATCATCCAGTGAGGCATGAGAAGAGCAACATGAATGTCCACAGCAACATTCATGCACAACAATAAGATGGTATTTTGTGAACTAACTGCTTGACCATGGGGTATAGTTAGGCTTGCCATAACATCACTTTAATTCGGGACACATATGACTTCAAGTCTCCATTTCACCTGGTTTTAATCAGCCACAGAACCTGTGTAATTCATCTGTCCCAAAATAAAGGGATGATATAGTGAGGGTTCATGAGCCACTTCACTGGTTAACTTTTTTTCTAGTTTAAAAGTTCCTCCTCTCCAACCACCTCTCTTGGTTTAAACTTAAAAAGCCACAATGCAGGAGAGTTTCTAGAGAGGATGGGGCCCGTATGCAGTCTTCATCACGGGCCCCCTCCTCTCCATCCGGCTGCGCACTGAGCGGTGCACGGCCAGCGCTGCACTTATAGACACTGGGCACTAGAGTGGGCCCAGAGTCTATAGCGCATGCGCAGGTCGCCGGGAAAATGGCCGCAGCGGCAAAGGATGGGACACCGGAAGCCAATGTGGGACTCCAGAAAGATAAGTTTTATGGGTGCAGGGTGTGCGGTGCGGGGCCCTCCTGGACCCAGAGGCCAGTGTGTCCCGCACACCCTGCACCCATTATAAATACGCCCCTGCCACAGTGATAGGTTGAAGAAGAATAATGACAGAAGATTCACCATTCTGTCGAAGCTGAATAATTGGCTGAGACAAGTTCAGTTTAAAATGTAATCGCAGCGACGCCATCTTGCGAATGGCCGCAAGACTCCATTTTAGAAATAAGATTGCAAGACGCCATTTTGCGAATGGCCGCCTAAGCGCCATTTTAGGTAAACTCACATTTTAGTACATGTGGCGATATTTATATTAGCACTATGCGATCGCTTCTTTCATCATTTTTCATACACACAATAATACTCACAAGAACGCTATTAACTAGTCGCATATTAGCGAATGCATAAGACTTTGTATGAAACCGCTGTTTTATTAGCTTTATGCGCACGCATCTGCCCCAAGTTAACTAGCGTCCTTATATCAAACCCTGAATGCCCACACATTTTATATTCACACATAAGGTTCAATAAGCATCAAAATGTATGATTTAAGTTGGTTAAGTTAGTTTAAATGCTGAGAAATAAAGGTTTTTGATAACTAAGGTATTATACATGATAAGCAAGCTGTGTTTGGTCTTGTTCTGATGCGTACGCTTTTTACAGCATTCTGGTGTTATCGGTGGAGAGATCGCATCATGCAAACTCAAGTTATGGATCGCAGAACTTACAAGCAACAAAATGTTTAACTGTTGGAATGTACAGAAGGCGTTACTAGAAAGATTCCCCTGCTGTTAGAGGCAGGGAGAGTCTATTTGAACCAGCCTGTTAAATGTGCTGTAACATATGCTTCTCCTCTGGAAACCAATGACATCAGCAAGAAACTTCCCCATTGTCCTGTTTTAGTCTGAGTGGGATAAATATGTGTGCCCGAATACTGTTTTTTTTAGTCCATGCTGAATGCTGTATGAACTGAGGGTCTCTATTCTGAGGCCTATCTCTGGGTCCGGAGGCGCAGCGTATGTATACTGTACTTGGGTCTGTATTATTTCCTTTTACGCCTAAATTGTGTATGTATCAATTGCGTGTAACTGACTGTACTTTTACCTGAATAATACTTGTGCTTTGGAACCACAGATTCCACTCCTTTATTTGTGGTCAGACTGCGTACACAAATTACCGTTATTCTTAGAGGTTTATAGGAAGGATTTTAGAAGGTATAGGCGGGGGTATATAGAGGTTCTGATCCAGTTTCGTTAGTTGGGGGCTCGTAAAGAAGTCACTTACCTGCTCACACGGTACATACGGTCATCGATATTTCAGCAAAGGGTGGAGTGGCCACATGCAGGGTTTGCCTGCAACCGCTTTGTGCTGAAAGATCGCTATCTGTCTCCGTGTGAATTAAGGAAGCTGACTAGAATCCAGGGACAAGAGAGGAAAAAGTTTGTTTTCCTCTGTTGATAGAACCTTGCGTTTAGAGGGGTGCCGCAGTATTGCGTACGCGGCTAAAACGCATTTTTGCGTACGCAGTTAAAAAGTAATTATCCGGTTGTGTGGTAGTCGCATTAATGTGTATGCGGATGGTCGCACAATAGCGTATACGCACTTCCGGTCCTGCTGCCACGTGTTTGAACAAAGCCATTGAGGTTTACATTTTTTTCTATTACCAATATCTGGGTTAAACGTGTTTTTTCTGCGCAGGAAAAAAAGTGTGTAACAGTGAATACTTGTTGAACAAAGTTAAGGGTATCGTATGATCCTTAAGGGCTAGGTGCAAGGGTTAGCCTAGTCGCTCGGTAAGCAGCTTTACCGTTCTATACACAGTAGCAGGTGTACATGTTGTCTTTGTTGTATAGAGGTGCGTGAGAGTAGCCGACATATAAACTCTCATAGGTTTGGAAGTTGCCTTACTAAAACTTATCCGAGTGTGGAAGTTGCCTGTTTCAAATCTTATCTAGGTGTGGAAGTTGCCTTACTAAATCTTATCCAGGTGTGTGGGCGCCGCCGACTTAAATCGTCCACAGGTAAGTGAAAGTATCTTGATTGTCTTTCACCAGTTTAAATTTTTATTGAAAAGTGTAGAAGTTGTCTTAGAATGGGAGCCACGCAAACAGTAGAGATGTTAGGCAATGATGTGCTGCTAGTGGAGGCTCCGATTGGATCGGCCCGTCGTATTATGCATACTAAGTATGGTACTTATGCAATAAGGTATTGTGATTTATGGTTTAAGGAAGAGTGTTAGACCGTTTCCCAGAATTGGTAGTTTTGACAAAAATGTGTTAGACAATGTCCAGGATCACATCAGTATGGTGCGATCCCGAGAGAAAAAGATTAAGTATTTTGAATGTTTATAACTATGGCAGCATGAAGGGGATGCGTGGCTTAAAAATGTGCAAACGACGCAAACTAGCGTTGCGAACGCATTGCCAGAAAATACATCCACGACGCTGAGTTGCAATACGGGCGAGCCGCAAATTGGCGCGCACAAGCGGCAAGGTAGCATCGTGGAGAGTATTGCCAGCAGTTCACGCTCACCTCCCCCACCTTATGTGGATGGAGGTGCAAGTGCAGTTACCAAAAATACCCATAAAAATGTAACAAGCAATTTGTACCCCCTCTTAAGTAACCATAAAGAAAATGTTTATGATGTAGATGATGAGCCTATTGTAATGTCTGCCATTTCCCATGCTGTGCAAATGATAGATGCTGCATCACCACAATCACGGGTGGTGCCGCCATCTCCATCGGTAACAGCAAGGGAAGTGTTAACACACTCTGCACCCATTGAGGAAGTTGGTAATACCATACGTAGCAGCAGCAGATTAAACCCCCAGCCAGGTAACCAGGTCAGAGGTAGCAACGCTGCCGGTCTGCATCCCATTCGGACAATAACTGTTCCGAATGGAAATGCGTATGCAAACGGTGTAGTGCCCACGAGGGAAGTAGTAATGCATTGTCCATGGACAAGAGCAGAACTAAATTCCATCATAAATGATTTCCCTGATCCCAAAAAGGAATTAGCCAAATGTCAAAGATTTTTGAGAAATTTGGGTAGTTCTCATGAGCCCACTAATAAAGATTGGCGTGTGGTGTTAAGGGCCTGTCTACCACGCAATACCGACGTGACAAAATTTATCACGGATTGTGTATTGGATGGCGACGTTCCCTTAAAAGACCAAGTAAACCAAGGTAACATTTCCCGCATTGTGACTCAATTGGGTGTATATTTTCCAGTAGTAGTTCACTGGAACAAAATCTTCACAATCAAACAAAAGGAGAGTGAAACTGCAGAAGACTATTGCGACCGGGCTCTGCAGGCTATCACCCAGTACACTGGGATAGAAGATATTAAAGATAGCATTCACCACAGGGGAATGATAGTCACGATATTGATGGACGGTTTAAAAGAGAATTTAAAAACTCGGGTTCAGACCTCACATCCTGGCTGGAGGGGACTTACAATAGATAACCTCATAGAGTCTGCCATAGAACATGACAAAAACATCTCAAAAAAAGAGGGAGACCCAGAGCGAAAAATTAATGGCTGTCAGTATACAAGCTCTGGAGGGAATGACGGTAACATCACAGCCAACAGACACGCTTGCACTTGCACACACACTCATGTCAGAACAAGTATGTGCTCTCACTAACCCCACTCAACAACAAACACAACTCTATCCCACTAACCCAATGCAACCACAGGTCCCAGGCTATCCACCTACTTCTTATCCCCCACAATACCCTTACCCTCCCTATCCTTACCCATATCCACCACCTTTACCCTCTGCTTAAACTTCACAACAACACATGCTTTCACCTGAATCACGGACAAGTTTTAATTGTAAACGAACAGGACACTTAAGTAGAAACTGTACAGTAAAAAGAGTATGGACCCCACATCAAGGGAAACCTAGATACCCCCATAAGGGATATGCACAGAGACCAGCAAATGTTCAGCAAGCACCAGCTCCAATTGTAGCCGTAAAATGCTTTATTGGAGAATGGTATCCAACGCTAGGGGTCAGGTCATACCTGTGGTCTACAGATAGTCAGGTTAACGGGAAGTACTAGGGAAGAACTGGTCTTGATGGTTGATGTAGCTGGTGCTGAATATCCTTTTCTTGTAGACACAGGGGCGACCAAGTCAGTGATGAAATCTCCCGTTAATTTACAGGTGACCAACGAGACAATACCAACAATGGGTGTGACAGGTAAAGTGGAACGTTATCCTTTAACAAAGTCTGCAGAGGTTAGTATTGGGCCGTTGCATACCAGACATTCTTTTACATTCTCCTACTTACCTGCTGGGCAGAGACTTGTTATGTAAAATGGGATGTGTTATATATTGCACCCCTGATGGTGTATATTTAGATATCCCAGAGAGAATGGTATACGAGGTGTGGGATATGTTAGACACTCCTCAAAGGATAATGTATCACTCTACAGTTTTAAAAGAAAATCCATCACAAGTAGATGAAATGTTGTCCCAAATTCCAGATTCACTTTGGACAAAAGATGGACAGGACACTGGATTAATGGCAAACGTAAGCCCAGTAATGGTAAACTTAAAAAGCGGTAGGCAAGCTCCAAAAATTCCCCAGTACCCACTAAAACAGGAAGTAGAACTAGGGGTGTTTCCAATAATTGAGCGATTATTGCAACAGGGAATTTTAGTTCGTACAGCTAGTGTAGCCAACAGTCCCATCTTTCCAGTAAAGAAGAGTGGTGGGAGGGGTTATAGGCTGGTGCAAGACCTTAGAGGTGTTAATAAGGTAGTAGAGAGCCAATTCCCTGTAGTGCCAAATCCAGCTGTCATCCTGATGCAGATCCCACTAAATGCAACCCATTTCACTGTCATTGACCTCTGTTCTGCTTTCTTCTCTGTGCCTCTCCATCCTGACTGTCAGTACCTATTCGCATTCACATACAGAGGTGTGCAATATACATGGACACGATTGCCCCAAGGTTTCATAGACAGCCCCAGTATTTTCTCCCAGGCATTGCATGACTGTTTACAAGCTTTTCAACCTGCCAATGGATCAGTTCTAATTCAATATGTGGACGATTTATTGCTATGTTCTGACTCATTTATGTCATGCTTGAATGATACTAAACTTTTGTTACTTCATCTCTCGCACACAGGACACAAAGGCCCTCATTCAGAGCCGTACGCTCTGAGCAGAGCGCACGCTCTGAATGAGGGCCGGGCTCCATTTTCATGGAGCATCCTCCTGGACGCTCGTATAGCTGTGGGTCACCACCCACAGGCTATACGAGCGTGCATTGTTATGGTCGCGATGGTCGAGACCATCGCGACCATCGAATTTGCGAGCCGGAGCCTGCGGTTGAGGTTTTCAACCGCAAGCTCCGGAGTGATTTGGGCTCTATCAGAGCCAAAATCACTCCCACTGACATCACTAGTGATGTCAGTGGGCTGGCTTTTGACGGGAGGCGTTCCCGTGGGAACGCCCCTGTCAGGGAGGCACGCCCCTGGCACGCCCACCAAAGGGGGAGTGCTGTCAATCAACATTGACAGCACGCCCCCTTTGATCGGACACAACGAGCGAAGGACTTTCCTTCGCTCGTCGCGTCTGGTGCATGCGCACGACGGAGCTCCCTCCATCGTGCGCATGCTCAGTCCATAACATCGACCCACTTGCGAGCGGACAGCCGCTCGCGAGTGGGTCTGAATCAGGCCCAAAGTGGCTAAGGACAAGTTACAACCATGCCAATCCAGAGTAAAATATTTGGGACACTGCCTAACCCAGGGGTTACGACATCTTACAAATGATAGAATCCAGGACATACAAAACATAACACTGCCGCAGAATCAACAGCAAATTCGTACCTTCTTGGGAATGTGTGGATACTGCCAAATGTGGATCCCAGGTTTTTCTATTTTGGCCTTGCCTTTACAGGAACTAGTCTCTTCCTCAAAGCCCGATCGCGTCATACACACTGAGGAATCAGAACAGGCTTTTCTTAATCTTAAGGATAGTCTGACAAAAGCTCCTGCATTGGGAATACCCGATTATGAAAAACCTTTTGATTTATATTGTACAGAAGCCGATGGTTGTGCTGCAAGTGTCCTTACACAAAAACATGGTGATGCCAGTAGGCCCGTCGCATACTACAGTGCCGAATTGGACACGGTAGCAAGATCACTCTCCACCTGTTTGAGAAGTGTAGCAGCTACCGCTTTATTGGTGAGTAAAAGTGAGGGTGTAGTATTGGGCCATGATATGATTGTCTACACTCCCCATGCTGTATCTGCTCTGTTGAACTCAGCTCAAACCAGACACGTCTCTTCGGCTAGGTTTACCAAATGGTAACTAGCTCTAATCGCTCCTGCAAATATTACTGTCAAACGCTGCACTACGCTGAATCCAGCAACATACCTACCATATGACAGCAGCAGGCACACCAGTTGCACATTCCCGACATATAAAACATCTTTTAGAAGCAATCCAACTGCCCAAAGCAGTGGCAGTAATTAAATGCAAAGCCCACACATGTGAGGATGACCCGGTGTCATTGGGCAACAACAGAGCTGATGAAACTGCAAAATGGGCAGCAGGGTTAAAAATGTCTTCCCCAATTGAAACAATTATGTCATTCCAAACCATTGATATGCTGAAATTAATTGAGATGCAAAGTTTGTGTTCAATTCAGGAAAAATCCATTTGGAAGTCCAAGGGATGTGGGCCAGAGTCCTCTGGGCTCTGGAGGGACAGACATGGTAAGCCAGTAGCCCCCAAGGCATATTACCCCAGCCTCGCTGAGGCAGCACACGGTCTAACTCACCTAGGTAAACAGGGTATGTGCAAGTTGGTGAGGGCATACTGGTGCGCAACAGGTTTTTCTTCACAAGCAGAGAAGATGGCAATGTCCTGTCTGACCTGCTTGAGAAAGAACATAGGGAAAGCGATCCCTACTGAACCGTCCCACATTCCACCTACTGATGGACCTTTCCAGGTAATACAAATTGATTTCATCCAATTACCACCCTGCAGGAACCTTAAGTATGTACTAGTGTGCACAGACGTATTTTCCAACTGGGTTGAGGCCTACCCAGCGGCCACTAATACTGCTGCGTTTACTGCCAAGAAAATAGTCCAGGAATTTGTATGCAGGTACGGTATCCCTAATATCGTCGAGAGTGACAGGGGTACTCATTTCACAGGTGATGTGTTCCAAAATATGTGTAAGCTGATGGATATTAATAGCCGACTTCATACCCCCTACCGACCGCAAGCCAGTGCCAAGATGGAGAGAATGAACGGGACTATTAAATATAAATTAAGTAAAATTATGGCAGAAACTGGACTAGGATGGCCAGAAGCATTACCTTTGGTCCTACATAGCATAAGGACCACTCCTATACTTCCTCTGAATCTGTCCCCATTTGAAATACTTTTCGGCATACAACCTCATTTGATTATAAGTCCCCAGGAAGACTTGAAGGGTAACAACGAGGTAACTGTAAAGTATCTTATATCAATGAGTAGACAGTTAAAGCAACAGCAGCAGAAACTGAAATTGTCTAATGATATGCCTGAAGCTAACTGTCATGATGTTGAACCAGGAGAATATGTAATGATCAGAAATTTCTTGCGTTCAGGTTGTTTGACTGATCGGTGGGAAGGTCCATACCAGGTGCTGCTGACGAGTACTACATCTTTGAAGGTGGCCGAGAGAGATACCTGGGTCCATTCCACTCACTGCAAAAAGGTCAATCAACCGGTGGAGAAACAAGGCGGAGACAAGGCTGATAGTGTGGACCTGTCACTCGCGAGCTTGTTCCGGGAGGATTGAAAAGGTCGTAGTGAGATACCTGAACCGAGAGAAATTTTGCAGGACTTTTGTTAAAATGGACGGGCCTGCTGTGTTCATTCTCATATTCTCTTTTAGAGTGTTCACCATCCTGGTCAGTTCGGGAATATCCAGTGTCTGTGATGGGGGACCGATTGAGGAAACGGGAGCTGATGGCAGTGCTCATGGAGTGGAATCAGGAGGAGTGCAATGCCAATCAGGGGAGTGTCTTTCCAATCTTAGTACTGTTATTGTTAAAAGAGCTGTCATTCCGGATACTCGGGGAAGGTGTGGAGGGTTATCGTCTGAAGATTCCTGTATTTGTGAGCTTTGTGGGTCCCTAGTTGATGAGAACTGTATCCAACGGTGGCAACCTAAATATAACCCGTACTGGGGAGGGTATCCTTTAGAGGATTATCACAGCATGGTAGGCAAAGTGTTAAATCAAACTGATAGCTGGGTGTGTTCACATGTTCCACAGGGACAGCATAATGTAGGGTTGGTGCCATTTCCGCTGAATGTCACGGAAATTTTAGAACTGCAAAAAGGGAAAACATTGGATGGAAAATTCCTCTCATCCAAACCACCTCATTTCAAACTCTATCAATTCCAAGTAGATAGATCACTTTTGTGTTTAAACATAACCAACCCCAATAAACCTGGAGGTTGGGAAGTGACGGGGAATAATCAGACGATGACCTCACAAAGAGCTGATAATGAGTCCATAAACTATGATCTGTTATGCTCAATTAAATCAAGTGGGAAACATTTTAGGTACCGGTATACATTGAGTTCCACCACAGAAATGATTGGTAAAGTACCAGTTGGTTATTGTGCTAAAATAATACAACCAGAAACTTGCAAATTCCCCTTCAAGACTGCTGTTATAAGACTGGTGCATTCCCACACCTGTCACATGATCTTCCAAGATCCGCGGTATGCGTATAATAGTAGTTTTATGTCCCCACCCAGAGACACATTATTGATGGATTAAGAACCACCTTGTGCCATCCCATAATAACACTAAATAATATGCAAATGTAAGCCTAAAAAATAAATAAATTTTAATAGCAGATTGTGATAGCATGTTGTTTGCTATCAAAGGGTGGACTGTTGAAGCTGAATAATTGGCTGAGACAAGTTCAGTTTAAAATTTAATTGCAGCGACGCCATCTTGCGAATGGCCGCAAGACTCCATTTTAGAAATAAGATCGCAAGACGCGAATGGCCGCCTAAGCGCCATTTTAGGTAAACTCACATTTTAGTACGTGGCGATATTTATATTAGCACTATGCGATCGCTTCTTTCATCATTTTTCATACACACAATAATACTCACAAGAGCGCTATTAACTAGTCGCATATTAGCGAATGCATAAGACTTTGTATGAAACCGCTGTTTTATTAGCTTTATGCGCACGTATCTGCCCCAAGTTAACTAGCGTCCTTATATCAAACCCTGAATACCCACACATTTTATATTCACACATAAGGTTCAATAACCAACTTAAATCATACATTTTGATGCTTAAGTTAGTTTAAATGCTGAGAAATAAAGGTTTTTGATAACTAAGGTATTATACATGATAAGCAAGCTGTGTTTGGTCTTGTTCTGATGCGTACGCTTTTTACAGCATTCCGGTGTTATCGGTGGAGAGATCGCATCATGCAAACTCAAGTTATGGATCGCAGAACTTACAAGCACCAAAATGTTTAACTGTTGGAATGTACAGAAGGCGTTACTAGAAAGATTCCCCTGCTGTTAGAGGCAGGGAGAGTCTATTTGAACCAGCCTGTTAAATGTGCTGTAACATATGCTTCTCCTCTGGGAACCAATTACTTCAGCAAGAAACTTCCCCATTGTCCTGTTTTAGTCTGAGGGGGATAAATATGTGTGCCCGAATACTGTTTTTTTAGTCCATGCTGAATGCTGTATGAACTGAGGGTCTCTATTCTGAGGCCTATCTCTGGGTCCGGAGGCGCAGCGTATGTATACTGTACTTGGGTCTGTAATATTTCCTTTTACGCCTAAATTGTGTATGTATCAATTGAGTGTAACTGACTGTACTTTTACCTGAATAATACTTGTGCTTTGGAACCACAGATTCCACTCCTGTCTTTATTTGCGGTCAGACTGCGTACGCAAATTAGCGTTATGAAGGAGTTTAGAAGGTATAGACAGAGGTTCTGATCCAGTTTCGTTAATTCTCACCCATAACACAAGGGAAGGATCGTAGTGTCCCCCAGTTGGATTCAGAGAAAGATTTTAATGGAAAGTACAAAGTACCCACATTTTTATATTCTTTCTTTTTCTGAGGGATTCTACTTGATCATGGCGATGTACCAAAAGCTGCCCCCTAGGGGAGGGTATGTTCAGCCTTGTCTGAACGTAATACTTTCTTTCCAAAAGAAGCATCCTTGGATGCAGTCATGAAATCTGTAAAGTTTGGTAATTGTATGAGCAGAGGACCATATAGCTGCTCTTCATTAGTCTGAGTAAGCTGCATGCCGCTCAACCCACGAAGACCCAACTGAGCGAGTAAAATTTGCCGAAATCTGAGCTGGCACAGGTCGTTTAGCCCCATCAGCTTGCTGAATCATGACCCTTATTCATCAGCCTATAGTCTGCTTGGATGCTGGTCAACCTCTTAGTATTGTAAGGAATAAGTTAACTATCAGTTTTCCTTATACTAGATGTTCTCTCCTGATAAATTATTTACTCTTAAGGTGGGTACACACCTGACAGATATATCTGCAGATGATGGTCGTTCATACACACTACTTGTGCCCTTGGGTCCCGGTGGGCGTGTCGGGGGCATGTCCCATCCTCCTCCTCGCGGCTGCCGCTGTTTATGTACAGGCGGTCTGCAGACATATCTGTCCATCAGCTGTGCAGCACAGCCAATGCGATATGTCGGTGAACGATGACGTACACAATGGCAGACGTGCAGCAGATATATTGGCCGATAAATTGATCTGTCAGTGTGTACCCAGCATTACTTCATCTAACAGAGACAACTGACCCATTATCTTACCTGATTTAACAAAAGTAGGTATTTATAGATTAGGATGAAATGCTGACACCACCTTAGCTTGAAAAGATGGTAGTCGGGAAGCCGGCGGTCGGCATTTCGACCGTCGGCATCCTTACTGCATCCCCTCTAATCATAGTCTTATTGACTACATGAGAAAAAAACCTTTCCTCTTTAAGATCGAGGCTTCAAGAGCTGATGGATGTCCTGACAAGAAAAAAAAAAAAAAATCATCTTTATGGACGACTGATTCAGTATTTTTGATGGTTGCCCCTATCTATCGGGTTGATGAAACAACTGAATCTTAGGGGTAAATTGACTAAAGTGCAGGTTTTTAGAAGTGGAGTTGTTGCCCATGGTGCCGGCCTGTTACTGTGATCCTGAACCCAGAAAAATGGCTCCGGTGTCTCAGCTCCTACGGCCATTCTGCATGACCATAGTGTTACTCAGAAGACCGACTGACTGATCTGCGATCGAGCTGCATTTTTGTATGCAGTCACTTGGATTTGCAAAGCCATTGGTGGGTGTCTCAATACAAATCCCAGTGGCTGCGAAGTTTGCATATTTCCACAGAGCTGCTGCATACAAATCCGCAGCTGTAGTGGCATTAGCGGCCATCTCTGAATCAGGCCCCTAGTGCTGACCTACTCTTCTCATTCACGTTACTTTAAAGTGAGGAAAGGGTTGGAGGGGAGGAGCTTTTATATTAGAAAAAAGTTAACCAGTTAAGTGCTAGCTCCTGTACCCTCACTATATCCCATGGTCAAACATTTGTGACATGGATAGTGATAGAGGGTACAAAGAGTTAGGGAAGGGGTGAACAGTTGGAGGGTGAAATGGGAAAGATATATAGTGGAGGAGAACAGTATTGAGTAATTAGGAGGCTGTTACACTTTAATATAAAGGTATGTTTTAGAGGTGTGTTTAAATCTGGGGAAACTGATTGGGTAAGGCAGTGAGTACTAGAGGATAGGGCACCTTGAGTCAAATCTAATACCCCTTTTCCACTGCCCAAATAGCCCGGGTTATTGCCGGGTCTACCCGGGTCACAGCTTGGAGTAAAAGGGTCCTTAAAAAATAACCCAGGTCGAATGACAAGGGAATCTGACCCTGATAGCTACCAGAGTTGGACCTGGGTCACTGTGCAGTGTAAACAACGCAACCAGGGTTATCCGACCCAGGTCAAGCGAAAAAGTCGCTGATTGGAGCTTCAGTGAGCAGTCACCATCCACTTTTTATGACCTAATATATGTGAGCCTGAAAAAGGCCATTTCGAATAGACACAGGTTTTGCAGGGCAGACCCGGATTCAGTGTAAACGGGGCTGACCCAGAAATAACCCAGGTCCAAGTTGCAGTGTAAACAAGATCTGACTTGGCTCTTACACTGGTTGGAACCATGTTCGAAAACACGGGTCGGACCCAGGTTTTTGGTGGAAAATCGGTATTAGAGGCAAGTATGAGAGAAAGTGACCAGGGTACAAGAGAGATGCTGACCAGAATAGGAACAGAGAAACGGGGAGGGAACGTGGAGAGAGATAAGATTAGATATATAAGGAAAGATGTATCAAACCTTGGAGAGAGTGTGGATAAGTTACCCATATCAACCAATCAGCTTCTAGCTATCATTTATTTGGCACAGTCTATTAAATGACAGAAGGTGATTGGTTGTTAAAGGGCAACTTCTCCACTGTATCTATAATGAAGGTTTGATACAACTCCCCCATAGAGGAGGTGAGGAGTGATTTCAGGCTTTGTAAGTGGGGGTGAGTAGCTTGAACTGGAGTCTCAGTGCGATACGGAGCCAGTGAAGTACGGAGCCAGTGAAGTACGGAGCCAGTGAAGCAGGTGTCAGAGACAGACACATTATGGCAGGAGAGGAAAATTATATGAACAGCAGCATTAAGAATTGAGCGAATTGGGGATAAGTGAGGCCAAAGGGAAGGAGGTTACAGTAATCTAAATTTGAAAAAAGCGTGAGTTTTGGTGGTATTGGAGGTAACAAAGGGACAGATTTTGGCAATGTTCCTGAGCTGAAAGCGGCAAAATTAAAAGATGGCCTGAATGTGGCGAGAGAGAGAGATTGGATTTGAGGATGACCCTGAGGCAGTGGACTTGGAGGACAGAAGAGAGGGTGATATTATCAACAGAGCGAGTTGGAAGGCCTCTGGAAGGTTGAAAAACAATACTATTGGTCTTGACCATGTTAAGATTCAGCAAATGCTGGGACATCTGGGAGGATAAGCAGACATGCAATTGGAAATGCATGAGCTTAGAAGGAGAGAGATCAAGGGAGGAGAGGTAGATTTGGGTGTTATCAGCCAAAAGGCTGAATAAGGCAGAAGAGGGCGGTAATAGGCCCTTGTGGGTGTCAACAGCTACAGTAGATGGAGGGAGGGGTAGTGCCCAATCACACCATAACTGCACCTGTATACATGGGGGCACACACTTGAAAGAGGGGATTCCCCTCTTTCAACTATGCAGCCCCTTAACGGGTATATTCTGGTAGTCACCAGGCAATATCACCCTGTACTCTAGTAAAACAAGGGTTCTCCCCATTCTGGGCAAAAAAACTACTAAAAAAACAACATTCTCCACAGATAAGAGAAAGCTTTATATCCTGGCAAGAGCGCAAAGAGGGGGGGAAGAGCAGGTACTAATTACCAAGGGTGCAAGCTTGTTGAAGGGGTCCGGGTCCGCTGCAGAGGGGGACAAATGTCACCCTGTGCAGCCTCCAGTGTTTACCCCTGTGTGGTCATCAGGAAAGCAAATTTTTTTTTTTCAGGGGAGTGGCCTCATCTCTCCAGGGATTTGACCTCGCCTCCCTCAGTACCCATGCTAGCTCTCTGCAACCCTGTATCTGGTATCTGAAACCCAGATACCTCATCTTGTGTCAAATTTAATGCACTAGGTTTTCTACTTTCAAAAATGGTAAGCATCGTTGGGAAATGTAAAACGAAGAAACGAAAATTGATGTCAAGGCAGGCGATCGTACGGCAAGGCATAAGCACGCCCACTATGTCTTGGCGAGCGATTGCTTTGTGTATGCAGACGCCCACCAGCCTGTCTTAAGACGCCCACTTACACACGTCATCTCCAGGAAGTGTATGCAACCATCGTTACATCTGGGTTCATCGGAACTGACTGCAGGGCTTGCGGTTGACTGTACCCTACCGAAAGCACTGCGAGCACCAGTGTATAATTCAACCAGGTGACGTGTACTATGATGCTGCCTGTTAATTATGCACGCCTCTGAAATGGCGTTAAGATGCTCAGGCACGCCTGCGTTCGCACCTCCACTCCCCCGTTTCCAGTGGCCTGCCCGTTACCACCCACAAACGACCTCTCCTGTCACTCATTCCACTGGGCTGTCTTTGCTGGGCGAGCGAGCGCATCCCGATCGCTCGTACTAGTTTGCACACGCGCACTGCGATGTACACACATGCGCACATTGGCAAACATCGCCAGCAACGTGCGATCGCTTGCTAGCGACCGGGTCTGAATCAGGCCCAATGTCCCTTGAAAGATGGTGAAAAATACCTTTTCAGCCTTCTGTTTTTTGTAGTTTTTATGTTATATATGCATCATGGCATTTACAGTAAGTGCATATTTTGACAAGGAAAAAACAGGTAGAACCCAGGAGACATGAAAGTGGAAGCAGAGCTCAAGGCATAGTTCTGGGACCAGGCTACCATCACGCTTATCTATATCCTGGCAAAATACAGGGTGGCTTCTATTAGCATGCAGATGAGTGTTCATCAGTCATCATGAACATGTAAAAGGGAACGGGCTTAGTTCAAATATGAGCTTTACATTTATTAGATATCTGTTAGTACATTAAGCAATCCCACTAGGTTATTCTATAATCTGCACTCACCTCAGTGATCCCTGGCAAACATCACCATACACAGTACAAGGTGTCAGCACTTACCTTCCATTACATAACTGCACATGATTATCCCAGCAGCTGAAGCACAATACAGTATTATGGTTATTTATAGTAATAAGAAAGTTAGAAGGTAGAAACTGGTTCATAATAGAGGAAGGAAGGTGGTACGATGGAAGAAGTCAGGTGGATGAAGAAATTACATTATGGAAAGGTTTTGTGAACAAATAAGTCTTATTGATGGGTAGTGGGTGTCCTACGTCCCGAGACAGAGTGGTTACCAGCTTGTAATGCAAGGGATAGGAAAGGCAGTATATACAGATGTGTCCTTACTAGTCTTTGCTGCAGCCGCACCTAACAGCCACTCCTGGCACGCCGAAAATGCATCTAAGTCACAATACAATGTGCCTACGACGCACCAGGAGACTGTGCTGATTAATTTGATATGTGACCCTCAGTGGAGTATCTATAATGGGTGCAGTGTGTGCGCATGCGCAGTGGGGGAACATCGACCCGTTTGCGAGCGTCCTTTGCTCGCGAACGGGTCTGAATGACCCCCCAAGTTCCGTTTGCAGTCTCAGGTGCACACAGATATACACGTTGCATATTAAATTAATCAGCACAGTCTCCTAGTGCGTCCTAGTCACATCGCACTGCAACTTAGAAGCATTATCAGCAAAAAAAGATGCCCGACACTAGCAGAGTCTCAAGGGACCAGGTGGCTCACTTACGCCAGGCATATCGCGCTGCATGGCGTATATAGGCTAGATGAGAACGGATACATCTGTATTGGTATTTATTAAATAGATCACATTCTAATAAAGTAACAATTGATCGAAATGTTAAATACTGCTTGTCCAAGGTTACCAAGTTGAAACTGAAATATAAAAAAAGTTAAACAAAATCAGACACAAAGTATTAAATAAATATGGAAGTATAAAAAGGGACATAGTAGAACTATTTACAGTGAAACACGTCCTGGCTATATTTCCAGTCACTATCTAGATATACCACTATATACAGTGCATGCCACTGTTGTTGGGCTTATTAATAGGGAACTATTCAATTGGTAGCTCATCTGCGATGTGTGCGGACAGCAACATCCATAGTTTTTCCCCACCCCATAGAGAAGCACAGGAAAAGTAACAATGTGTTCAGCTGATCATCTCTAACTGAACTAGCCTCAAAGAATGCAACCTATCCAATCACTAGTAACCAGTGACATCACTGCCGTGCCCACAAATCCCTTAACACCAGGGGTTCCCAACCACGGTCCTCAAGGCACACTAACAGTCCTTGTTTTAGGGATAGCCATACTTGAGCACAAGTGACTTCATTAGTCCTCAGTTATTTTGATTTAACCATCTCTGCACAATCATGGATATCACTAGAACCAGGACTGTAAGTGTGCCTTGAGGACCGAGGATGGGAATCACTGCCTTACACAAAGTGATATGAAATGCCTAAAAATACTCCAATTTGCATGTTAATATGAAACAATATAAGTATACATAATAAAATATTACAACACAGTTGGGGGATTTATCTCCCCTTTAAATTACCAGTACTAAAAATACAGCAATCTGCACTATCCAAATATGACCCAAGACCACAAATATACATGCACCATGCTTGTATGCCACATACTGTACTAAGGGTCTGATTCAGACCCGCTCGCGAGCGCATAGCGCTCGCAAGCCGGTCGATGTTCCCCCACTGCCCATGCGCGAGCCCCAGCGAGCGACGGCAGCTCCGTGGCTCACTACAAGACGGGGCGGTTGTCGATGTTGATTGACAGCTCGCCCCGATTTGTAGGCGGGGAGGGGGGATGGCTGCACAAACGCAGGCGTTCCCTTAGGAACGCCTGCCGTTTGTGGGCGGCCCTACTGACAACACTCATGATGTCAGTAGTGGACTTCCTGCTCTATTAAGAGCAGGAAGTCCACTTCTGCTTGCGGGAGCCGAGACACTCCCTCGGGGTCTCGACGCAAGCCCGATGGTCACGATACTCGCGACCATCGCAAGGCCGCTCGCACTAGCTGTGGGTGGTCACCCACAACTTTGCGAGCGGCCTGGAGGCCGAAACAAAAAAAGGCGCCCTGATTCAGAGCGAGCGCTCGCAAACAGCGAGCACCTCTGAATCAGACCCTAACTCCTTTTTTCACCAAAATAAAACTCTGTTACAACTAAAGTTTCCATTAAGTTTATAAACCGATCTGGTTTAAAAGATACAAACCTTTTTGGAAGTAACTGGTACCAAAAGTTTAATTTATTAATTTAATCCGTTGAGCTCTATAAACAAATATTGTCATATTCACAACCTCAAACACGCACATGGAGAATATTTGCTAAACATTTACATTTGGCATATAATATAAACCTGTATTTCCCAAATCTGGTCCTCTCACATCAACAGCTCAAGTTTTCAGGATTTATTTAATCATGCACATTTGACTTGGTATACTTGGCTGTTTCAGTAAATATCCCATTAGTGAATATTCTCCAGATGGAAATCCAGAAAACATGAACTGTTGAGGATTGAATTAGGGAACACAGTTGTAAACTAAATACACTGTAACCAATCCAAAACAGGGCCTCTACTGGTTGAAATTAATGTTGAATAAAGTGTCTGTTTGGCCCAAACAAATTAAAAAAAGAACAGCGCTGTGGGACACCATACACAGCAAAATTCTGTGAACCTAATTAAAATTAATTAATTATATATAAAAAGAAAGAAAGAAAAAGAAATTTAGTTAGAGCATAAAAAATTGTTTCCATTTATTAATACATACAATGAATCAATGTATATATATATAAGAAAACATCAAAGAATGATGAAACACCCACAAACAATACATTAGTAAAGTGATCAGAGTGTTATATTGTGTCTGTGATCATGTGACAACAGATAATCAGGCAGTTCAACAAAATAACACATTTGTTACAATAAATAACACTAAAACAGGATTGCTAATTTCTTCAAATTACTTAAAATCACCATAATTCTTTGGGTCAGCTGAAAGCAGTTTATTTCTGATTTGTTTACTGGGGAGGAAGAGTTTTTAACACCCAAATTTTACAAATCCTTTGTATATGGTTTTAATCCACTCCGATCTGCAATAAACGTAGATAAATAAACAAAAAGCACTTTTGAGACTCCACAAACAGATTATGTTGTAATGGCCAATCACTGATTAAATGCATATGTATTATAGCAGTACCTATAGCCACGTCCGACTAGAGGTTTTTAACAAGTCTCAATAACTGGATGCAGGTGTGAGCAGAATGCTGCACTCAATATAATATGGCCAAAATATTTACTGTCTTTCGGCCCCAATATCCCACAGTCTAAACAGGGGCCAATGAGGTGATGATCAATACATATTTTCCTGGCACTCACCAGTGTACACCGGGTCTGGTTACCGGCACTGCAAGGTCCTCTCTGAGGAAATCCCTGTTGGGAAGAAATGCATTAGGGAACTATATTATTATTAGTTATTGATCAACACTGTGGGTCACAGCCAGGGTCGGACTGGCCCACAGGGGTACAGGGGAATACCCCGGTAGGCCCCACAGCCTGAGGGCCCACCCCCTCCTCTAGGGATCAGGTTTAAGACTGTGCACTTGAACTATACATATGTTACACTATATAATACTGTAAATATAATTTTTTAAGTGGACCAGTCCATGCACTCTCTAATAGTTAGCCAATCCTTAGTGGAGACTGGTCACACCCCCTCTGGAGGCTGGCCACATCCCTAAGCATGGGCCCCTATCACTGCATTCCCCCAGTGGGCCCTTCATGCTCAGTCCGACACTGGTCACAGCATTATTGAGCACTTGCTTCCACCGGGCTGCACTTCCATGCCGTAATGATCGGACCTGGGACAGTGCTTACACTGAGTCGAGGACGAGGTGAGTTGGGACATGGCAGGTGCTTTCTTACAGCCGCATAAAGCTGAAGACGCAATGATACAAAGCGGACTCTGTCACACTGGGGGACCGGGCCCCTTTCTTACACTGCCGCATGAAGCTGGAGGTGCGGTGAGCTAAGGCAGACTCTGCCACACTGAGTGATCGGACCCTTACCAAACAGCCGCATCAAGCCCGGGGACACGGCGAGGTGAAGCGGACGTTGCCGTGGCGGTAACCAGACCCGATGTACACTGGTGAGTGCCAGGAAAATATGTATTGATCATCACCTCATTGGCCCGTTATGAATGGGATATTGGGGCTGAAAGACAGTAAATATTTTGGCCATATACTATTGAGTGCGGTATTCTGCTTCAACCAGTGATGTGTGGTGAGGCAAATGGCTGGGGAGGCACTGGCTAGTCTCAGAGCCGGATTTACAGATACATATATAAACCCGAGGGTTCATGTGGGCATTATACAAAGGTGTAGCAGTATATAGTGCTGCAAATTTGGTACGTTTTGAACAGGGATGTGCGGAAATGATAGACTGGGGAGGCAGTGCCTCACCTGCCATTCACTTTTTACTCCAGAGTTTTGACTATAAAAATTAATAGAATAATACAAAGGAGATATTTATAATATTTTCTTACAATTTTTCTTATCATTTTTATAGTCAAAACTCTGGAGTATACCTAAGTATGACCGAAAAGGCTCTACCTCACCTGACCGAACATCACTGGCTCACACCTGCATCCAGTTAATGAGACTTGTTAAAAACCTCTAGTCGGACGAGGCTATAGGTACTGCTACAATACATTTAATTAGCGATTGGCCATTACAATATAATCTGCTTGTGGAGTCTCAAAAGTGCATTTTGTTTATTTGTCTGGGTTTATTGAAGATCGGAGTGGATTAAAGACATATAAAGGAGCCTTAAAATTAGGGTGCTAAAAAGTCCAAGTAATCAACTTAGCAATAAACTAAGTATCAATTGACCCATACAATTGTGGTGATTTTAGGTAATTTGAAGAAATTAGCAATCCTGTTTCAGTGTTATTTATTGGAACTTTAGGTGATACAAATGTGTTTCTTTGTTGAACTGTCTGATTATCTGTTGTTACATGAACAGACACAATATAGCATTCTGATCACTTTACTATTGTATTTTTATATTTGTGTGTTTCATCATTCTTTGATGTTTTCTTATATATAGACATTGATTCGTTGTATGTATTAATAATTAGCTCACAATTTTACTGTGCATGGTGTCACACAGCACTGTTCTTTTTTGTTCTTCTCTTGGTTTGCAACCTTTTAACAGCATCGTGGAACACGTGTTAGATTTATAGTTGTACAGTAATTAGTTATCCTTTTGTAGCGCTAGTGGCTATATCTTGTCTTTTTTTTTCCCAAACATAAATTAAATACTATTAAAATTCAGACTGTGCTAATATAGAACTCCTTACTGTGAGATGGCAGAACACACACATATGCATATAGCAGTCAAGGCTCCGTTAAATATAAAAAGTATATAGACTTTAATCATGAATCAAATATTTAAAGACCTATATATCTCTCGCAATATGCATGAAAAAGTATATTTAAATATATAAAATAATACAACAATAATGCATAATAAGAACACTAATTTAAAAGTCTCTTGTGTGCACACACATCACTTAATTGAAATAATGGATTGAATAGAAATTTGGCTCCAATAGAGTAATGACTGGTCCAATTAAAGTTCCATAAACATATCCAAAAGTATCAATAATAATGGACAAGCTGAATGATCGCAGTGAAATTAGTTCAAAGTACCTGCGGGTGACTGTTAGCAACTGTAACATGTACAATGATAAAGCGCTTGGTGAGTTAGGCTTCCTGTGCTGTAGAAGCGCCCGCCGGAGCTGGGCTGATGTTGCACCAGCAATCAATCTGTCTCCCATGCTTGTCTGCTTGGCATGCTGTAATTGCTGGGCTGAAGCCTATGCACAATCACCTCCGCTGGATACAGCTGTACAAATAAATTGCCGCTAGGTACTGTAAAGAATATTCATCCAAAAAAGCTTGTCACATAGAAAGGTGCTTGCTGATCAAGGTGTCCACTGATGCGTTTTGCCCCTTTGAAATGGGGACTCCCTTTTCTCTTTGAGAAAGCCCCCATTTCAAAGGGGCGAAACGCATCAGCGGATCCTTGATTTGCAAGCACCTGTCTATGTGACAAGCTTTTTTGGATGAATATTCTTTGCAGTACCTAGCGCCAATTTCTTTGTACAGCTGTATCCAGCGGAGGTGATTGTGCATTTGGCATTTCAGCCCAGCAATTACAGCATGCCAAGCAGACTAGCATGGGAGACAGATTGATTGCTGGTGCAACGTCAGCCCAGCTCAGGCGGGCGCTTCTACAGCACAGGAAGCCTAACTCACCAAGTGCTTTATCATTGTACATGTTACAGTTGCTAACAGTCACCCGCAGGTACTTTGAACTAATGTCACTGCGATCATTCCACTTGTCCATTATTATTGATACTTTTGGATATGTTTATGGAACTTTAATTGGACCAGTCATTACTCTATTGGAGCCAAATGTCTATTCAATCCATTATTTCAAGTAAGTGATGTGTGTGCACACAAGAGACTTTTAAATTAGTATTATGCATTATTTTTTATATTTAAATATACTTTTTCATGCATATTGCGAGAGATATATAACTCTTTAAATATTTAATTCATGATTAAAGTCTATATACTTTTTATATTTAACGGAGCCTTGTCTGCTATATGCATATGTGTGTGTTCTGCCATCTCACAGTAAGAAGTTCTACTGTAGATTAGGGCAGTCTGAATTTTAATAGTATTTTGTGTGTTCTATGGGTATTCACAAATCCCATGTTTAAGGACTTGCTGCTATAATTTAACACATAATTTTCTATTCTTGATTACGTATTGGTTTATAGAGTATTAATTGATACATTCTTGATAAGCGCCGAGATCAATAGATAGCTTTAATTTATGTTTAAAACACTAAGCAAAGTTTAGATTTCTGACATTTGCAGTCAGAAGTGATGTCTTCCAGGGTCATGCCAATTCATCTTGGTGCACAGCCTATATGTTCCATTCCTACCGAGTGTGAACGAAAAGACTAAGGACCATACCCAATTAGCCACGATAAAAGTTTTCTCCGGAGAAAACCTAACGTTAATACCATTTGCCACTTTTCGCATGTTTGCGCAATCCCTTTTATCGGGCAATCCTATTGCAAAAGGCACAATAATACATTCGCCCGATAATTTTTGCATTGTAAGACTGGCGAAAAGTGCAGGTGAAAATGGGGAAACCATCCTGTACCCCCCAAAAAGGTGAACTAAGATAGGAGAATAGTATAGAAGTGTGTTAGTGGACATAAAGAGAACTAGGTTTTTAAAATTGTGTCAAATGGCCATTATATGCATTTTCTACATCAGTGAAAAAAAACTATACAAAGCAAGGTTTTTTGGGGGCAAAATAAATGCTGCAGTTAATTTAGGAGTACATTAAAATGAGTGCAAGTATATTTTGTGTCTTTTTAGGGCACTTTCAAAATTTTTTTAAAAAACACACCTGGCGCACATGTCCCATCGATAGAGACCCTAAAACACCTGACCAACTACTTTAAATCTCATTTTCCAACACTTTATTTTTTCACCCCAAAAATGGTGTAATTATTGGCCAAATTAACCTAATTAAAAAAATATTTTTGCTAAGTCATTAAGGGGAGTGTACAAGGGGTTCTGCACCAAGTCCTAACATTTTTACCCAAAAATAGGGATTTTGCACAACTTATCACCTGCTCATGGATGGTGAAAAGTAATTTGTGATAATTCCTATAGTTCTCGCAGATGGAAAACCGTGGCTAATAGGATTTCGTAATACATTTTTCCCGAAAACCTCTCCGAAATTAAAACTTATGGAAAAAGCTGTTATCGCAGCTAATTGGAAAAGGCCCTAAAGCTGGGTACACACTATGTATCTCCGTCAGATCGGAGACATATCGGGCACATAGTCTAGTGTGTACCCGCCATGTTGCTGACAATGCGCACTCAGTGCGTCACCAGCTTCATCCTCCGTCGGCACTGCATGCAGGTCCAACGGGCGATATCGTTAGCAGGGGCCATGCTGCTTAATGCAGCATGGCCCCTGCGGTCGCTGCCAGCATCGGCAAGTGTGTATGCACTTGCCAACGCCGGCACACCCGCTGGGTCTCGTCGCTAACGAGGCCTTTACACTGTATTACTAAAGGTCACATTTTATGGATTTCGGAAGTTAAGTTATTGAAAAGAAGGCTGAGTTCATAGGGTTTTAATTTACAGGACATACTTACTGTCCATAAACATGAATAATGAATCAGCCACCTTATTTTTCCTTCTGTATCGTTCACACACGTTACAATATTCCAGCCAATAGCATGTTGCCCAAAAACAAACATGGGGCCTGATTCGGAGATGGATGCAATGCAGAGTTCAGCGATTAATTTTTGTACTGCAAAAGCGTCTCCATGGATTACTGATGGTGGTCGCTGTGAGGATTTGGACGCAGAGAGAATGACACTCAGAGAGCGTTTGTCGGATGTAACGGAGGGTTGGCGAGTCAAACACAGGCGTGTTACGACCATTTTAGGGGTGTGAATGGCCCTGGTGGCTTACTTTCAACAGATATTCTAAGTAACCAAAAGGTAGCTCAAAGGATTCGATGGTGCATCTTTGTATGCGGATCAGAAACTCCACCGATGGGAGTCTCCGTACAAATCACCAGGGCTGCAACATTTGCAAGTTTTCCTAGAACCATTGCGTATGGAATTGCAGTTTCAACTGTATTTGTGTACACCTCTGGATCAGGCCCATGATCTCCAATAATCAGTACTGATTAAGTGTGTAAATAGACAACAGTTACCAGACTGTCATCATCTTTCATATGTATTAAAAGGCCCCAGTGGTGCCCAACTGGCAAATGACTACATCTTATCCAAAATGGTCACCCACTTGCTAAAACTGGGCAATAATTCTTGGGATAATAGCCAACACTGGAAAAACAGTTTGGTGACGACATGCACTAATGTACCTTGTTATAGAGATATGTACATGGACTGACACATCAAGTTAACCAGGGGCATATAATATTTTTCATTCCTTCTTCAGTGCATGTTAGGCAAAGTATTCGGGAAATGGCAGGAGTGTCTCACTGTACACACAGCTGCAGGTAAAGGGGCTGCTACAGGTATGGTCTAGGTTAGAAAGAGGCTTTGAAAAAAAAAAAAAAACCTGCCTACCTGTTAAATTGATTTTTATCTTTCAGAGATCACACCAGTGTGGCTGATATTACTTATAAGCTTTTACATGAGCAAAACATCAGTTTCATTGAAGTGAAACCTATTTTTTTTTCTTTTATATGGATGAAAATAATGTGCATGACCCTTCAATGCAGTTCATCAAGAAGCAAAATTATTTTATTCATTAATATATTAACCCTGTAGATTTTTGCTTTTATTATATGTTGGAGATATCAAATGTGTCCCCATTTGTTAGTTAATGGAGGCTTATGAGCAGTAGTGACGCACCTTGGGCAGACGAGTCCTCTTTCTTCTTTCCTGACAAGTCCATAGCCCATACACTATGGAAACTTCTACAACGCTTATCATTTCCACTCCATCAACATTACAACACAGATGAATTATTATGAGACTGGATTGTAAAATGTGGCTTTCCGGGCTGCTGTCTGTGATCTAAAGATTTGGGATCACAAATCTCTGATTAAATTGTGAAGACGTCTTCCTCCTCCCCCCCTCCCCCCCCCCCCCACCTCCTCCAAACCGCCAGATGTAATTTTTGTAGGTGGGTAACCACAGGACAAGTGATTAGGTCTGACAGAGTTTGGTTTATCTCTGATGAAGACATGGTATGCACAAAGAAAATTATTCTTAAACATTTCAAATACTACACTCAATAACAACAACAACCATTCAAGGCTTTTTGGGGTGAAATCCTGAAATCCAGATTATCAGGATAAATTGTCCTCACAATGACACCCTCCCATATTAACAGGTGCAGGTACTAATAAAATAACTATTGTGTGGGTTCATAAAATAGTGCATCACAACATGCACACAATTATCAAAACCTATGCTCTGGTCACGTATACCATGCATCATCATATTACTTGTATTTAGTACAAGGCATGGAAATGATCACAAGATCTATATAAAGATAATGTGTCTTTGTGGAAGGACTATATTTCTTGTTATGAATGTGCTTCTTGTGATGGTGGCTTGTACTAGACTGTTTCCCATCCATGTCATATCATAGTATCACCATAACATCACACTTGGAGAATCCCTTGTAACAAATAGTGTATGAAGCTGCCTCACCTAAATATGATGTACTCACTGGTCGCTCTGCCCCAGCCTCATATAGAGTAAAATTCTCTTGGTGGCATTGCCTTATATACAATCCATTCTGTTTCCCCAATAGCATATTGGTGACCTCAATGCCAGCATTGTGTCGTGACGGTTATGAGGTGATTCTTTAGGACATATTTATGCACCTGTTAAACAAGGCCCTTAGGGGATAAAATGGAGCTCTATGACAAGTAGCATATCTGATATTGTACAGTAATTAATACCGCATAAAATCATGATCATGGTTAATTCCAGTCTCATTTCCAAGATATTCATGGAAGGAAGACTGATTAAGGTATTGGTGAACTGATACATATCAGAAGATTTGTTGTTGTATCTTATATCTCATTGTAATGCTATACAATAGTTCAATGTTCTTGTACCCATCTTCCCCAAGTGTTTTTCTTCTTATCGCCCATACATGCCAAAGACCAAGAAGCTGAAGAACACAGTAACCCCAACAAGGGAGACAGTGGCAGGAGCTGTGAAAAATTGACGGTAGTTGATCCGAAAATACCAGATCAGTGCCAACATGACCACAAAGACTGGGATCATCAGGTTCCCGATAGGTGGCGCGAGGCCAGTGTTCTCTGGGGAAGTCCCTCCCGATTCAGCTCCTACTGGGGAGGATGGGACGGTGGCCTGAGAGCGGTGACAATGGATGACACAGTTGTCTGCGATATGGAGGGAGCGCAAGGTCTGAGAAGAGTCATGAAGAAGCTGTCCCTGGAAGATGAGCTTCATCTGGGGCTCCTGACCGGGGAAGTATTTACTGAGGGGAGAGGGACAAATGAGAAACAAAAGAAAACAACAAATGTGTGAGTATTGGTGGTTCAAAGCTGTACAAACACAAAAATACAATTTAGTGTATTATTCTCCATAATTTGAGTAAACATTGTCCTTTTCAATATTACACTAATACAAATATATTCACAAGAAAATACCACTAGTATTTGTCACATTCGTTTTGTTTTTCTCACTCTATCATAAAAGCTATTAAGAGGATCTATAACTACAAAAAGAAAAAGCACAATCACAGCACATTCTTCTTGCGCAAGTTTGACAAAAGTATCACATTACTACTCTGTACTGTTGGACCCTGCTCATTCACTAATGTACTCTCCTCTGTTGTGTACTGGTTGTTCCAGTTCACCACCTAACATAATACTGCCCCTGTCACATGCAGCCCATAGTCACACTAGTGGTCAGATCACTGCATGTCATGGCTGTGACCATCCTGATGATCTAATAAGCAGGGGATGGGAGAGCGACACCCCAGGCAGGAAAGAGGAACTGCACGGATTGTGACAGGTGCATGGTGCTAGATTGAACACTATGGATGTCTCAGTGACTGGTAGCTCTGGCTGTAGTTACAGTTATCAGCACTGAATACTGTGGACCTGATTTAGATTGGAAAGGAAATCCACATGCAGGCAGCAAATATCCACATGCGTAGGAAATCAAAGCAGAAAGGGACTCGCATTTTTGGCGATTGTGACTGAAGAGGCAGATTGGTGGCATGCAGCCGCAAATTACGTACAGTAGAGGAGAGCTCATAAAAGTGTAGCATGACCCCCGGAGATGGGACCTATTACAAGTAAACCACATTTACAGATATGCCCCTGTTGTGTTTTGTGTTGCGACTCCTAAAGGCAGATGATGAGTTTGCTGGAGTTCCACAGACATAATAGATAACCAAAACACACACTGATTCTTGTATTTTTTTTTAAATGATCCTTAATCCACAAATAAACTTCCTCCACCGGCCCTGGAGTAATCCAGTTGGGAAAGAAACATAAAACCAGATAGAAGTGCAAGTACTAGTGGAGCTAAATTAATTAGAAAAGGATCAAAACGCAAGCAGCCAATCAGAAAGACTTGGCACTTACACCCATTTCTCACAGAAATCTGGGACTGAGACAGTATAATGAACACTGGTTCAACCTGCATTGCACCGGTTCACACAGCACTTTAGTCTCAGGAAAATCCTGGGTCTTAGCATTTCGCACAAGACCCACATCTGCCCTGCTTAACAGGGTCATCATGTCACTGCAGCGTCATTTGGTGCCACCGATCAGCAAATGAGGTCCCTTGGTCATTATCTGGGTAGAGTAACCCAGGTCCCCCCTTTTATACAGCAGCATGCCAGGTCAGACTTGGTAAAATCCCAGATCATCCCATCCTACATACCCAGGTTTTTTACCTGTGAAAAAAGGTTATTGTTGGCTAGAGCGTATTGGCTCCTAAAACTTCATAATAATCATTCATTCGCAACAGAGCAACCTAATGAGCAAGATGTTCTATCACGGTTTATTTCTACTGGATTACTTCAGGACATAGGAAAGAAGATCCCTTACAGATTTAGGAAAATTATAATGTTAAAGTGGTTAACAAGATATTTGGGTATTTGAAACAAACTAGTAAAAGAAAAAAAACACTGATGGTGGTATTATTATTTATTTTAATATTAGGTATGTTTGTCAAACTACACGTTCCAGAGGGCCCTGGCCACCGAGGCATGCTCTTACTTTGGGTTTTACAAGCTGGCAGCCACTGGCTTATACAATGTTAATATGTTTTTATCATGTCCATTTACCGCCTTCATGTTTCCCAGATTAATTATTTGCTTTTTCAGCCACTGCCAACATTGGGTGCTGCTACTCAAGACTTCTGTCCCTTTGCATTCCTAAATCCTCATCCAACTCAGTTTTCCTCAATTTATTCCATTTATGTCTAAATTGCATCATTATTACTTAGACCTAATAGCATAACCTTACATATCGCCCAGTGTGTACCGGCTATGTCGCTGACGATGCACACTCCTGCGCGTCGTCAGCGGGAGTCATGGCCCCCGCTGTTGCGCTGTCGCTCCCAGCATCGGCAAGTGTGTACGCACTTGCCGATGTTGACACCTCCACCGGGACCCGCTTAACTATGACATCAATATATAAAATCAGATGACCTGACTGACTCATCAACGCCAAGCTCAAACCCTTTCACCTAGAAACATGAAAATCGGGGAGTATATCCCTTCCATGACGTAGGTGCCCACTATGAAGGGATTTTTAGGAATTTGACTCCCAAGGGGGTGAAAAGGGATAAAATGTTCCCTCCCCCTGTGCAATGTCCTGCCTGACTGTCTCATTGTGGCTGTAGCACAGGTCAGCATTCATACACCAACTGTCATCCTAAGTGCTGCCACATATCACTGGCAGTTGGTGTGGCTCCCCTATCTGAATAGTGAGGAAGGGTTTGGGGTAAAGATACAATACTGGGTGCAGAGTTAAGGGGCAAGGGTACAGTGTTCTTAGCAGGGTTAGGGGATAATGGTACAGTATTGGGTTAAGTGTTGAGGGATAAGGACACAGTATTGGGTACAGGGTTGTATTGGGTGCAGGGTTAGGGGGATAAGGACAGTATTGGGTGCAGGGTTATGGGGCAAGTGTACTGTATGGAGTGTAGTGTTAGGGTCAGAGTTACTACAGCGGTGAGAGAGGAAAATGTGTTACTACACAGTTGATGGAGGGGAACATCAAATGTATTACTACGGGGTGAAGGGAGAGAATGTGTTACAACACGGGCAAGGGAGCAGAATAGGTTACTCCAGAGGTGAGGGAGGGGGAATAAGTTACTAAAGGTGTGAATGAGGGTAATGTGCTACTACAGGTGTGAGGGAGGATTTTTATTTCTACACAGGTTAGGGAGGGGAATGTCAAAATGTCAAATGTGTTTCAACACAGAGAAATGTGTTACTACAGAGGTGAGTGAGGATAATGTGTTACTACAGAGGTGCTGGTTATGGAAATATAAGGGACAAAATGAGTCAAATGCACCACACTACATAATCAACCCGGCACCCACCGGCCAGGGGTGCCGGGATAGCTCTGGGCTAGAAGCCTAGGCATGGGGTGTCCTGGAGAGGGGGACCCCTCTATTGGGGGGGTCCCCAACTCCCCAGGATCTCCGACCTGGGCTGACTAGCATTCAGGGGTAATGCTGTGGCATTACCCCACCGCTAGAAAGAGCTTGGTGCTGGTTATGGATAATACAGAAGACCCCTACTCTTTTTGTCTCCTGTATTTCCATAACCAGCACCGGCTCAGCTGAGCCCAGTGCTGGCTGTGCTAAATACAGGGACCCCCTACGTTTTTTGTCCCCTGTATTTTGACCATCAGGACTGGCTCTGAAAAGCCCGGTGCTGGTTGTGCGAAATACATGGGACCCCTACGTCATTTGTCCCCTGTATTTTCACAACCAGTACTGGGTCTCAAAAGCCCAGAACTGGCTGTGCTTTGTGGGGGAGGGGGCGCCACGCTGTTTTTTATTTCATTTTTTCACTTTGTATTCATTTTTTTTTCCCTTACTCAGTTGCATAGACAGATCTTACTGATCTGTCCATGCATCTGTGTCTTGATGCTTGCAGCATGGATCTCACTGATCCGTGTATGCAAGTGACATCGTCATCGTATACGGATCCGAACGACATATCGTTCAGGCATGAACACTGAACTATACGCCGCTGGATCGTGTATGAGATTGGCAGATATTGCCTGCTGTAGGCAAGATCTGAAAATGCGATGTACGACTGGCATGCATATAGGCATCGTGAGTGGGCACTCACAAGATGGACATATCCTACACGAATTGTCGTTTTGATGGGTCGAAATCGGGCAAAATATCATCTAGTATGTACACACCTTTACTGTGGCATATCCGAAACCTCAACTACCACACACCTACATCTCTTACTATGACATATCCAATAACTCACACTACCACATACATCTCTTATTCTGTATCATATCTTATACCTCACACTACCACGTCTACATCTCTTACATGACATATTGTGTATATCTCACATGACTACAACAACCATCTTTTACTATGGCATATCTTATACCTCACACTAAAGCATAGCTACAACTCACACTACCACACACCTACATCTCTTACTATGTGACATATCTTATATCTCATGCTATCACATACCTACATCCCTTGCTATGACATATTTTGTAACTCACACTACCACATACCTACAGCTCTTGCTATGACATATCCAATACTTCACACTACCACATACTTCATACATCTCTTACCATGTGACATATCTTACATCTCAAACTGGGGGAGATGTATTAAATGCCGAAGCAGCATCAGCGCACGTTATGTTCGCTGGTACCACTTCTCCCCCATGTATGATTGAGGGGTTGGGTGCTATCGACAGCTGCAGCTGGCAGTGACCTACCCCCACAGCAGGAACAGCGCTGTCCTCACTCGGGGGCAGCCAACTCCAGGGCTGCACGCGGGTTCTCGCGATGCTTGCAAGATACCGCACACATGCTCAGTGGAGCCGGCCAGGAGTGAGAGACAGCGCATCAGCACTAGGCTGATGCACTGTGTGTTCAGGCAGGGATTGCCGGAGGGGGTCGTTTTCACTCTCCAGCTCCGGCCGATGAAGTGTTAATACATCTCATTGTTAGTGCTTCTTGCTACACCTCGGTAAGGAGGCGAAGCAGGAAGCGTTATAGTGGCACAATAAGTGCTGCTATAATACATCTGCCCTACTATCACATACCTACATCTCTTACTATGATATTTTATACCTCACACTACCACATACCTTGCTATGACATATTTTATACCTCACACTACCACATACTTGCATCTCTTACTATGTGACATATCTTATACCTCACACTATCACATACCTACATCTCTTACTATGACATATCCTATATCTTACATTACCACATCCCTATACCTCTTTCTATGACATATCCTATATCCCACACTACCACATACCGATTTCGGTATGTTTTGTCGACAGTCATTACATAGACAACATTATGTCAACAGGTACAAGATGTTGACATGTTCAGGTTGTCAACGACCACAAAGTCGACTTGCAAAAAGTTGACATGCTCAAATTTCGACAGATACATGTCTCACAACTATCATATCACATGCCTACATCTCACACTACCATAGGGGGGAATTCAATTCAACGCGATGTTGAATAGCTGCGGGAGGGAGCTCCCGCAGCTATTCAATACACCGCGCTGTTTGGGTGCGCTAAGGTTTTCTTCTTGCACCCCCCTGGGGATGCGAGGAGAAATCCGACCACAGTGCCGGGCACGCGGCTATTTTTCTGCTTAGCGCGGCGCTAACAGCTGAGCGCCCGGCACTTTGGTCAGAGAATGCCGGTTAACACGCCTTAACAACCTTTTTAAGGCGCGATAACCGGCATTCTCCGACCACACAGCGCACTGAGTGCTCGCTCCCGGCGCTATTCAATTCGCGCTGAATTGAATTGCCCCCATATATTTACTTCTCTTACTATATCATATCTTATATTTCACACTACCATATACTTACATCTCTTACTATGATATATCCAATACCTCACACTACCACATACCTACATCTCTTACTATATCATATCTTATACCACACACCTACATCTCTTAGTATATCATATCTTATACCTCACACTACCACACACCTACATTTCTTACTATGACATATCCAATACCTAACACTACCACACACCTACATCTCTTACTATATCATATCTTATATTTCACACTACCATATACTTACATCGTTACTATATAATATCTTATACCTCACACCTACATCTCTTACTATGATATATCTTATACCTCACACTACCATATACTTACATCTCTTACTATGACATATCCAATAACTCACACTACCACATACCTACATCTTTTACTATGACATATAGGCTGTGGATGGAGATCACCTCCATACATTGTGTAGTGTATGGAGGCACAACAACTATAGGTCAGCTGTCTCCTTCCATCTTTGTTCGATGATCAGTGTATGGCCAGCTTTACAGAGAGCACAGCATCAGCTAGTCTACACATAACTTCTGTTACTAGCTAGCACAACTAGCAAAAACAGGTTTGTTCTGCAGCTCCAACCATGCTCTGCTAACACCAGCTCTAACAGGTGGGACGGGCCTATGGACTAAGGCCCTGATTCAGACCCACTCGCAAGCGGCTGTCCGCTCGCAAGTGGGTCGATGTTGTGCACTGCGCATGCGCACGACGGCGGGAGCTCCGTCGTGCGCATGCGCCAGACGCGACGAGGGAAGGAAAGTCCTTCGCTCGTTGTGTCTGATCAAAGGGTGCGTGCTGTCGATGTTGATTGACAGCACGCCCCCTTTGGTGGGCATGCCGGGAGCGTGCCTCCCAGACGGGGGCGTTCCCAAGGGAACGCCTACCGTCAGAAGCCGGCCCACTGACATCACTAGTGATGTCAGTGGGAGTGATTTTGGCTCTGATAGAGCCAAAATCACTCCGGGCCTTGCGCTTGAAAACCTCAACCGCAGGCTCCGGCTCGCAGTTTCGATGGTCGCGATGGTCACGACCATCAAACTGCACGCTCGTATAGGCTGTGGGTGGTGACCCACAGCTATACGAGCGTCCAGGAGGACGCGCCAGAATTATGGAGGGCGGCCCTCATTCAGAGCGTGCGCTCTGCTCAGAGCGTACGGCTCTGAATGAGGGCCTAAGTATGAAGCTTCACCATTCTTCTCCCACACCCAATACCTATTCACTATGCTAAAAAAAAAATTAAAAAAATAATATCTAGCTTAAAAACAAAAATCAAAACAGAAGCGAGGAAAAAAAAAAAAAACACAAACCAGTGCCAATAAGATTTTGCACTATGGCCCTCATTCAGAGCCGCTCGCAATTAGCGCTCGCTCGTTCATAAAAAGGGGGTGGCTATTCAAATGAACCGTTCGCTCTTTGCGGTCTGTTGCTGCCTCCATGTCTGAACGAGCGAGCAAAACATACGCTCGTTTATTTGATAAAAACGCCCCCTGGCCGCTCGCATCATACGTCATGTCCGCTATTTATTAGATTAATCGAGTACATCGAACAGCGTATGAACTGCTCGCTATTCTTGTGGTTGGTTTTTTCAACCACAATATTGCGAGCAGTTCTGACTATAAAATAACCCGGTGACGTGGTGAATGACGCTGCTGTATTAATTATGCACACCCATAAAACGCCCGCTTTGACCTTTAAACACGCCTGCGTTCTGATCTCCACTCCCCCTTTTCAAGCACCTTCCCCTGTTACCACCCACATACGCCTCATTCTGTCACTCAAATTAGCAGGCACTCGCTATATAGCGAACAAACGATTTTCGGCCGCACTGACTGGTTCGCGCATGCGTACTAAAAAACGTACGCATGCGCAGATGTGGAAATATCGCTCGGAACGAGCGGCTCTGAATGAGGGCCTATGTCCTTATTTACAAAACAATGTGATAAGTTGTACTAGTAACAGCTTTACAAACCAATAGTAGTTATCCTAGGGTTTTTATCTGGTTGAGACCCATAGTAAAAAAAAAAAAAAAAAAAACCTTCTTGCTGAATATTTGCTCATCTCCATTTCTACATATGTAATTTCATATGTACTAGCTACTAAGAAACCAGAACATGTTCCAAGATATGTGCAATTCCACAGAAACTGCACAGGAGTTTTTACTGATGGTCACGTCCCTTCTGGAAGCATGCTACAACTATTGCCAGACTTCTCTTTCTTCTCACCTTTTCAGTGTTCCAATTGTGTCGTCCGGCCTAACTAAAGCAACCTCTTCCGTTTCATTCAGAAACTTCAGCCTAACTGTGATTAGTCCTTCTTCTGGCTGTGTCTGCTCCTGACCTGCGCCAGCTTTCCTCTTCCACGCATGATCTCTGGCTACGCTCTTCTGCTCTTTGGCTTCCTCTTCTACTGGATCAGAAAGAGAACTATCCTGTCCTTCATCATCCCCTCCTGCCAGCTCTTCCACCTCTTCCCTTACAGGTGACATGGGCTGGCTGCGCTTAGGCACGCCTTGGATATCCAGCATCTGGTCAAGGTTGGAATTCTCACTGCCTGCACCCTGCTCTCCACCTTGGCCTTGTTCCCCTTCTTCTGGTTTCTCCACTTGAGGTTCCACAGCACCCTGTGGTTCTGGACTTGGGGGCACAGTATTACTGAGCCCAAGGAGAGGTTCTCTACGTCCAGTGGGTATCAGGCTGCCCAGAAGGGGATCACTACCTTCAGCCACATAAGTTGACAGCCATGCCAAAGAAAGTGCTAGGAATAAAATAAAAAGGCCAACTGCCACAGTAACCTCATCACCGAGACCCTCAATCATGGTGGGAGGGGGCGATTCCATGCCCATTTCCTATGGGGGAAAAAGAACAGAAATAAGGAAAAAGCTAATTTCCATTATATAACTTATACACATTAATGAGGTGCAAAAAAAAAAAAGGTTATCATATTAATGTTTATGACTAAATACTTAAATTGTCTCCATCTTTGCATGGTCACTAAAATAAAAAAATGATTATTTCAGAATTTATCTGAAAACAATATTCTAAGTCTGAGAATATAACCTGCATATGTTCCAGGGAAATTGCCAAGCACCTCTCCCGACCCTTGAAACTTTATGTAGAATACCCTGTCCTCAACATTCACTGAAAAACTTCAAGTGGACATTGGCAAATAGCCAGACTGTGCGTTTCACCACTAGCACTTCAAATACTAAAGGCCTGGAGACATCATCTGATATCATCAATGCTAGTCAGACTTTGGACTTCTGATCTAACATTAAACAAGGCTTGGACATTTTATTGTGGATACACAACTTTTCCTGGCTTCAACAAGCAAGTTGTGTTTCACTGTATCAGATTAATAAGAGGTAAACCATGTATACAGATTCAGTGTATCTTTATATACAGTAATGGCATTAAATAACAAATGGGAACTATATGTAAACTGCAAGAACATGGTTACATTTATACTATCAACTACACCATGGTGGCAAGTGATCTAAATAGCATATGAATTATAAAGAAACAACAACACGTTTAAATTTTTGTTGGGGAGGGGATAAGAAGAGCCAAAAAGGGACAGATATTGTACCGTTTCCAATATAACCAACTTAAGGCTGGAAGGAGGAGGGGGTGGTGTGTGTATGTGTATATGTGTGTGTGTGTGTTTGTGTTGTATTTCCAGCAATGTTTATTATGTTAAGAAAGAGTCCAGTCACTGACAGAAAAGTTTTTTTTTTTTTAATCAAAAACAAAATCTGCTTACTAATACATAGGTCCACACAGACTCATAATGATAGTTTGCACGGATCAGATATGTGTACCCAGCGATGCGACGCCAGACATATCGGACGGACGGTACACAATACGGTGCCTGATATGTCGGGCATCGGCTCCATTGAACCACCTGGCATCGGCAGCTGGGTTGTTCTATGGGCCCTACATGCAGACCGACAGAACGACCCCGAAGGATGACCTGCGGGAGCGAGCATGGTCGTCCATAGTGGCTACACATTTACAGATGTATACAATATGTTAGCCCAATCCGCCGGATCAGGCGACATATCGTCTAATGTGTACCCACCTGATTCTCGCTGCACTGCGTGGATCTAATCCAGGGGTCTTCAGACAGACTCTCATTGGCTACTGCACCCACGGCCGGATCCTGGCTGAAGCTCCACCTTCCGGATCCCGCAGTGGGTGATGGGAGAGACGTGTTTTTTTTTTTTGTGTGTGTGTCTTTGTTCTATATATGTAAGGGGCACTGCATAGAGTGGACTACTACTGGGGACACTATATGAGGGGCATTATTGGGGGCACTGCATAGGGGGGGACCACTACTGGGGCATTATATAAGGGGCACTACATAGAGGGGACTACTACTGGGGCCACTGCATAATGGGGACCACTCCTGGGGGCACTATATAAGGGGCACTGCAGAGGGGGGCAGTTATGGGACATAATTGTGTGAGGAGGGGGCAGAGTCTAAATACCACAGTATAGCTTAGTGGCCCTCGGGCTTTGTTGAATTTTTTAATGTGGCCCACACTGTCTTAAAGGTTGAAGACCCCTGATCTAATCCAAAGCAGTTGCCACACCATGTACTCCTGTTAGGGCTGCAGCAATAACAGAATTAAGCTGGGTACACACTTACTGATGCGTGTACCCAGCAATGCGACAGCCCGACATATCGGACAGCTGGTACACATTATACGATCCGGTGCCCAACATGTCGGTTCCATTCACCTGCCTGGCATTGTTCATCACATTGACAGATTGAGCAGCATGTACTGTAAATCTGTCGATGCGCACTCCCGCAGGGTCATTCATCGCTAGGGCCGACATAGTGGGTACAGACTTGCCATATCTAATGTGCACCCACCTTTAGTTCCTGGGTTTTTATTTGTCAGAAGGCTGGTGCTACTTGAGAGGTTTGCTGCCTAACACACCAACTATTACTAGGTAGCAACTTTATTCCACTTAACAAATTAAGTTTTCTGTTCAGAAATATAAGCAAACTACTGTTTTTATTTTTTTACACTAGTGATTGCGGTTCAGAACTCTGGAACTGCTGCATCCATGAATGGAGTGTGACAGAAAGGACTACAAGTTATCCTTTAGATAGTGAAGTAATTAGTGTATAATCTGCACATACTGATGTCACAACAATCCTTTTATATGGATTTTATTTACAGACATTTCAATGAATATCACATAGTATCTCATGTGGAAAGCTTAGGATTTGGGGGTTTTCTGATCTGTTTTTTTTCCATAATTCATCAAAAATATATAGGATTAGTACTGTTTCTCACAAATGAGACTCAGTGATTATGTATATGACCGAAATAAGTTTTACTTTTTATTTATTTCTAGTTTTAAGAGCTCTTAAACATATACTATAGTGTACAGTGTTTCCTTTTCTTGGTAATTTGTATACACCTTTGAGCTACTGCTATGATCTCAAACAAGGGATTACATAGAAAGTCTGACATGATCCAAACACACGCACTATGAGGGTAATATTTGGGAAATTAGTAGACCCACAGCTGAATGACCTCCTATAGCTGTGAAAATGATAGCCCTAGTATTATTGTTAAACCTCATTACAGACACCGCAACATTAGAGGTTATGTAAACCAAAGGTTTTAGGCAATACAAAATACTGTATACAGATAATATTATATGCAATCCATAATATTACACCAACATAAAAAGGTTGTATAATACAATATACAGCATACAGATAGACTATTACACAGTTAGTGTTGACTGAAACACTGACACCCCTTTAAAGAGGATATAAGTACAATATATAATAAACCAATAGGAAAGTATTCTATACAATATAGGGACATAGCACAATCACATCCCAGTAGAAGGAAATATACTACACGATATATGCTGCAGTGTATAGGTCACTATAGACTGCATCCGCTCCTCATATATGGGAGTCATTCAGTGTCACCCCATATGTGATATGTATACACCGGCCTCTGTAGGAGATGCCTAGTACCTGCACTGCGGCTACATATACACTGCTCCAGCCTCAGGCTTGCTGGGAGAGAGTGACAGTAACAAGCAGACACCGGCGTCAGAGGACATCCAAATGACGTCACACCGGGAGAGGAGCAGCGCTTACTTACCTCCGGCCACCGCTGGGATCCTGTCAGCCCCTATTCGGGTCACCCAGGGCCCACCCGACACAGGAAGGTGAAGCGTCAACAAAGCGAGACAAGGGAGGTGTGCCTGGGAGACGTCATCAATCGGAGCCGGAAGCGGCGAACACACACAGCAGCACTGGCATGCCAGCACCTGTGCTTTAAGTTCCTATATTGTATAGTCACGCTTCGGGCACGGTGGCTCGCTTCATGGTTATATTCCCCCTCTATGCCCACTTGGATGGTAGGGAATGACGTTGGACACTGGCTGTATGTGTGTGTCACAGGGTTTCCTGTTGCCAGATAATACCCTGTTTTACAAATTGCAGCAAATTGGGTTGAGTAAACTGATAATAAAGTAAAGCCAGGTGATTGCAGTTATAAACAAGTGTAAACAGTCACCCGCATAGCAATCCCCTGATCACCTGAACTTGCAGTAAGATAAGGGGATGCGATGTACGACCCCACGGGAGCGCGCTTTGTATATCATGGCCATACACGGTGAGATATAGCAACCGAATCGTACCAATCCGTCGGATTGGCTGTTTTATCGCACCTCGTATAAGATTCACAACTTATCACAGCCAGGCTTCATGCAAATTGATAATTTACATAGGGTTCGTGGCCCGCCTACATTAGGTTAGCAATCCCTGCTCGACTGCACGCCTTCCCATTACTAAACCCCTCAATCATAGACTCAATTAAATTACTTTCCCCCTTCACTGATTGCACCATATCCCCTACCCTCTAATTCCCACCCATCCCTTAATACTTATTGTTACACCCAGGGCCATTAGTGACCACTCTATGTAAATGTGCTCCCCCCCCCCTTCCTCACTGATTGTCAGGGCCATCCCCAGATCTACTAGCACCCTGTGCAAGAAATTTTGGGGCACCCCTCTCCTCCACCCAAATCCAGCTATTTTCATAATTAGTACTTTTATTAACCGAAAAAGATATTCCCTCGTTTTTAATTTAACAAATTATTCCACAGCAGCCAAGTTATCGAGAAGTCACGCCATATTGTCTGCCTCAGGAAAAAAAAAACACATTGCCCACCACCGGAAAAAAACAACACAAATTGTCCGCCACAGGAAAAAACAACACAAATTGTCCGCCACAGGAAAAACACAACACAAATTGTCCGCCACAGGAAAAAAACAAGACACACACAGGGCCTGATTCAGTATGGATCGCAATTGTGACCATATACGCAGATCATTCACGCACATAGGAATCCATTGCAGAGTGCGTGACAGGCCGTATGTGTTGGGAGGTGGTGACGGGGTAGTGGGTGTACAAATGGAGGCGTGCCTTTTCTGTTTGAATGCTGTTGCATAAATTACCCACTGCGACAGGATACGCAGCTTGTGTACTCATCTCGTGCTTTGAGACTTGCAATTTCTGAGACAGGTCAGAGCTGCTGTAATTGTGCGTGAGGGGCCGATGTTACCGATGTGTACGCAGGTCTGTGAGGTATTACAGATGTGAGAAAGCAGTAGTAGGTGTCTCTATGCTGGCTAAGCGGTTACAGACATTAGTATTAGCACTGCATGCGATTACGGAGCTGCCATCACAATTCATACTGAGACCCTGATTCAGAGCCAGACGCTCTGACAGAGCGCTCGCTCTGAATCAGGGCCGTCCCTCTGAATTTTAGAGCGGCCAAAAAGATGGTCGCGATGGTCAAGACCATCGCGACCATCGGGCTTGCGATGAGAACCTTGTGGTAGGGTCTTGTCTGCAGCAAGCCCTGGAGTGCTTTTGGCTCTATCAGAGCCAAAAGCACTCCCACTGATATCACTAGTGATGTCAGTGGGGCCGGCCCCAGACCGTAGGCGTTCTCATGGAAACGCCTCTGGCCAGCCACGCCCCTGGCACGTCCACCAAAGGGGGCGTGCTGTCACCATCGACAGCACGCCCCCTTTGTAGCGAGACCCATAGCGACGGCTTGCCCGTCGAACTGGGTCAGTCGTGCGTATGCGCACTGGCCCAACATCGACCCGCTTGCGAGCGCTCAGCTCTCGCGAGCGGGTCTGAATCAGGCCCATTGTCCACCATGGGAAAAAAAACCACACACACACATTGTCCGCCTTAAGCACAGGTTCTCAAACTCTGGGCCTGATTCACACCCGCTCGCAAGCGGGTCGATGGTGGCCCAGTGCGCACGCGTGGCATGCGTGAGCCCCGGAGCGAGCGCAAAAAGCACTTGCTCCGTGGCTCACTACAAAAGGGGCGGCTGTCGATGTTGATCGACAGCTCGCCCCGTTTTGTAGGCGTGGCGGGGGGTGGTTTCACAAACGAAGGCGTTCCCAAGCTCTCTAGGGCTTGCGGCCACGAGACCCTACCACAAGGGTCTCGTCGCAAGCCTGATGGTCTTGACCATAGCGACCATCATCCTGTCCGCTCGCAATAGCTGTGGGTGGTTACCCACAGCTATGCGAGTGGCCAGGAGGCCGCTCCAAAAAAAAAAAAAAAAACGCCCTGATTCAGAGCGTCCGGCTCTGAATCAGGGCCTCTGTCCTCAGGACCCCCAAGCAGTGCATGTTTTCCAGGTCTCCTCACTGATCACAAGTGAAATAATTATCTCCACCTGTGGATCCTTTGAAATGTGTCAGTGAGTAATGAATACACCTGTGCTCCTGCTGTGTGACCTGCAAAACGTGACCTGTGTGGGGTCCTGAGTACTGAGTTTGAGAACCACTGGCCTAAGGAAAAATGAATTGTCCCAACAGGAAAAAAATAAACATACATTAATTTATTACCCCCACAGGAAAAAATATAAAACATACATTAATTTATTGCCCCCACAGAAAAACAAAATACATACTTAATGCCCCCACAAGAAAAAAAAAAAAAACATACATTAATTCTTTGTCCCCCACCCCTCCCAGAAAACTGAGTGACCTCACGTGTAGGAAAAGTTGCAGGAGGAGCTCTATAGTGACCAATAGGATCAGTGACTGGTCATCCGGTCCCTCACTTGCCTTCAGCCCACCGTGGCACCAGCATGCAGCAGCAGCCTCAGTATTAAGTCACTTGCTGCATCTACACTGTGTGCGCGGGATGGACAGCATGTGGCAGTGTGACCTATGACATCATGCCGCCTATAGATCACGCACAGCCCGCGTCTGATCTATACAGAAGAGCCCAGGGCTGCCCAGGCCAGGAATTTGTATAATAGCAGGCTCAGCCATGGTGCCTGCAATGCGGTCGCGGATTCTGGAGGACATGGAGGCCAGGGTGTAGCAGTGGTCTACCAGATATGTCCCGGCGGCCGCACTGTGCACCTGTTCAGCCGCTGCACAAGAACTGCCCTCAAGCTGGCCATGCTAATTGTAGCAGGCAGTGGCACCCATCCCTTAATACTTATTGTTACTCCCAAGGCCATTAGTATTCACATTATATATCAGTTTCTGTGTGTCCCATACTGATTGTAGCAGGCAATGGTCACTAATAGACCCTAAGTGTAAACATATGTATTAAAGGATGGTTACTACTGCCTGCCACCTCCCCCCATATATGAGCAAGCCCCCATCTTCTATACAGTCAGTGCCGCCCAGCCAGGGCCGGCTTGCGAGGGGCCCTGGGGCAACTAAATTCTGGGGGTCCCTACAAATAAAATTTCCACAGCCCCCAACAGCCACTTCTATGCTCCTTACCAATGGAGAGAGAGGGAAATAGAGAAAGAGAGGGGGGACAAAAGGCTCTATTTATTAACATTATTTTGACAAAAATTAAGTGAAAAGGGGTGTTTTCACACCCTTTTCACATTATTTTAATATCACCTAAAGTTACTACAGGGCAATTGGAGTAGAATTCGTAAAATTCTACTCCAACCCCTAAGTATCACTTATTTTTAGTAATCAGATCGCATTTCCCATAATTGTAATGGGATATGTGATCCTACCAAAGTTACTGAAAATAAATGGTAAAAAAATATCGGGGAAAGCCCTGTGATAATAACACCACCTGGAGGTGGCGTTATCCAGGGTCTTCCCCAGTTACCGGACTCCTGCCCTGCTGTAATGGGGAGAGCAGAGCCGGGAGTCGGTCCCAGTAATCAGCTGTGTGGTCTAAACAGACCGCAAGCTGATCACTGCAAAAAAAAAAAAATAGTAAAGAAAAAAATGTACTTACATGACTCCAGGGACCGGTGATCGGTCCTCCGGTGATGACTCCCCTCCGGTCAGCTGGTCTCCCATAGTGCACTGCTGCCCGGTCATCAGGTGATCGGGTCCCAGTGCATACCTGCCGACTGGCTGCTCCTTCCGGGAGGGAGCAGCCAGATCGGCAGGACAGGGGGGGCGTGGCCGGTACAAGGGGGAGTTGCCGGGCAGGTGACATCACTTGAAGGCGTGGTGGGGCGGGGTCACGCGATTGCGTCAGTTTGGCCCCGCCCCCGCTATGCATTGTGTAGCAGGGGGCTGGGCCAAAATGACGCGAATTGCGTCACCGGCCCCCTCCGCTGCGGGGGTTGCAGGGGTCATTGCGGGGGGGACAGGAGGGTTGGGCGGCAGCCGGGAGAATTGCCTGCCTTCCCGGGAGGTTGGGAGCAGCACCCGATTTTCGGGAGGCTCCCGACCAAATCGGGAGGGTAGGCAAGTATGTCCCAGTGCAGTATGGGAGATCACCTGACCGGAGGCATGGAGGACATCACCGGAGGCCCGGATCATGCAGGTAAGTGTAATTAAGGGAGGGGGGGTCGCTGGGGTCCATGATCGCAGGAGTGGGGCTTAGCGCCGGGGGGGTAGCAGCGGCGGCCGGTCGGCGCATGCGCGGGCACTTTGTCATGGTATTGTTTGCAAAAATACTGTGATAAGGCTTCGAAGGGGATTCGCAGGGACAGAGCTTTTATCACATTTGTAGTAAATCCCTGTGATATTGCCTGAATTCGCAATGCGAATTCAGTCGTTAATATCACACTACAATCTGCATTCGATATGCGGATTGTAGTAAATAGAGCCCAAAGAGAGGAGAGAGAGAGACAAAAGTAGGGAGACAGAGAGGGAGACTGCGAGCACTCACACAGTACCTGCTTGGCTTGCTTGAAGTTGCTTCATGTTCCTCACAGGGGCGGGCATGTCACGGCATTAGGCCCCACCCCCTTCCCGTACACCCGCGAATCGCGGCAACATCAGCCCAGGGGGCGGGGCTTAGATCTTCCAGCAGTCACATTCACCTTGCTGCTTATACTCTGCTGGTCCCGGCTTCTCTACGTGCATTTGACATCATACGCTCGTGTGTCATGAGGTCACATGCACAACAAAGCACACCCGGCAGGCTGTCAGCGCAGCAGCCGAAGTCTCTTTAGCCAGCCAGCGCGACACTCCTGTTCACACTTTCGTTTTAGAGTATGATCTGCCGGAAATGCCCTGCATACAGTCCTAGCCATGGGCCCCCTGTTACCGGGTGCCTTTATTGCCTAGCGGGAAATCCGCCTCTGAATAGAGGCAATATACTAATAACCCTAAGCTAGGGTAGCCCAGCTCATCCACATTATAAACAAAAATGGCGTTCCTTTCAAATAAAATATATTGGTATCAATCTGACATGAAAAAACATACAATATCTCAGAGAAAATGACCAAATACTAATGCAGAGCAACAAATTCCAAAAATAATAAATATATTAGTCCGGCCAAGTCTAAGCTCCCTGCAAGAATGTATGAACAGACCCGTACCCGGCTCCCCCCAAAAATAAAAATATTCATAGGACATTAACAAGAAATCCGGACGCCTCCCAATAATCCAGGGACGTATAGGATAGAGCGAAAAATTCTTGACTGAATTCAGTAGCTTTAACCCAACTGGACTGATGTTCATGTACATTAGGACAGAATCTTGGTACTCAGGAGCTAAAATAGTATTCAATCTAGAAGTGGGCACCACCATAGAACAGGATAGATTCAGAGAATATTCCTCCAGAGCAAGTGCGCAGACAGCCGCTACAGAACACTGAAATCCATCCATTACGTCATCCAACTTATTAAGAAGCCTCTGAGTATTAATAGCCCAGAGAAGTTGTAACAGATAGGCAGCCATCTTTACTATTTTCCAGCGTGAATAATGACAGGATGCTAGGTACAAATAATGGAGCGTGGTATAAAGGCTACCAACCTTCAAAATGATGTGAGTCCAGTACAGCTGGGAAAATGAAATACCAGGTCAGAAGGTAACCAGCTGCAAAATAGCGGTGGCTATCACACCACCAGAGCGCACCATAGATGAACAGGAGGCAGCGGGCTGCAGCTATATAGGAAAGCATCAGGCAGGATGACCGCTGGATCAGGAAACAATGGAGCAGAACAGCATCAGCAATGGCAATTAAGCAGAGAGAGTTCAACACGCTGGATCAGGAGCATAGAGCAGCAGGAGGATCCGCGCACCAGCCAAGAAGAAGCACAACAAGATGGCGGCGATCAGCAACCAGCACACCCCGAATGCCACAACAGACGGATGAGATCCGAAGATGAGATGGACGTCAGGGATCCACAAGGGGATCACAATGGATGCGGCTGGGGAGCAGGACGGAGATCTCAGGTAAGTACAATACACGGTGCAGCCTCCGGAGCCAGAATCAGGGACAGTGCACGCTGCAAGCAGAGAACCTGGCCTCCGAAAAACCACCGGGGATATAACACCACAGGCATGCAGCAGGATTCCACCTCCGAGCCCCGGCATGCAGTAGAAGGGTGCCCAGCACAGCTGTCAGCTTGAAAAGGAATAAGCCGTAAATTGCAGGATTTTTAACAGGATATAGGCAGGAGAGCCAGCCACACGCACCCTTCTCCTAGCTACTCCAGGCCACACCCAAACAGGGGCGTTTCAAGAGAGGAGGAGGACCGTGTGCAGTCCCTGTCCGGGGCCACTTCCTCTCTCTCTGGTAGCTTGCAACATACTGAGTGCAGCGCCACACCTGTAGACTCGGGGCACTAGAGTGTGCCCAGACTCTACAGCACATGGCACGGTGGCCATTTTTCCAGTGTCTTCCCTACTACGCATGCGCAAAACACCGGTACAATGGCCGTTGCGGCCATTTTCCAGGCGATTTTGACAGCGTTGATACTGGAGGAAAGTATTAAAAATATGGGTGCAGAATGAGCGGTGTGGGCCCCTGGACCCCAGGGGCCTGTGTGCCCCGTGCACCCTGCACCCATTATAGAAACGCCCCTGGCATTAAATCTGCTGGTAAACTGAGGCAGCAACGTTGACTACATGGTGCTGAAATGCAGGCACAACTTTCCTTATTCCCATGTTAATATAATAAAAACTTAAAAGACTAGTATTCTTTTCCCAGAAAAACAAGGCAACCACAAAAGACCCATATATGTTATGATAGCTCTGATAGCTAGATTGTCAGGCTTACATGGGGCAAACACAGAATTTTTATGGGGTTTTATATATATATATATATATATATATATATATATATATATATAGATATGTATATGTAAAAAGAGTAACGGTCCGGCACTCCTTCTATCTGGAAACAGCTGGCTCCGGTGTCACACCCTGACAAAGGAGCATAGCGCTCCGAAACGTCGGCTTTTTGATTATGTGACACCATTCAATATATTTATTTCACAATCAGTCTGAGTGCCGCAGCTTTTTTGCTCTACTATATATATATATATATATATATATATATATATATATGGGGGTAGTAGTTCCTGGATGGCGCACGGTGTAATACCCTGAAAGTTTCTTGCAGAGCAGGTGTCTTATAGTAGGATAAACGTTCAAACACTTTGATCCTTCTAGTGAAAGGAGGCGGCAGTCCTTTCCGTGTATCTGTATGGCAGTCAGATGAAATGTGATCTGGAAAAATGGGGTGGAAAGGGCATGCGCCAAATAGTGTGATAAATTACAAACAAGTGTGCTCGTGCTCAAGTGAAAATGTGCGTACCAAAAATAAATTCTTTAAGGCTTTTCTGAGAAAAATGTCAGCGGGATGCGGATAATGCTGGACCCGGATTTATGGTGCCACAGAGGACCTTAATGAAGAAGGCTCGTATCAGAGCCAGACAGGAGAGAGAGAATATAGTGTAGTATTTCCAGTACACAAATACGTTATTATTTGTCAGTGTGCGTACCAGATAAATTCTTGTATAAAGGTATAAAGGTGTGCTCTTTTGTTAATCATCCGTACTCCCTTCTCCTCCTGCCACAGAAGTTTTCCACGTACAGGGATGGTGGTCTTTAGATCAAAGAAAGATCCATCATCAGTGGTATATTTTTAAGGCAATGGGGCTTTATTTCAAACAAACAAGGGAAAGTGCGGTGGAAACATATAAACAAATTAATATAAAGGAATAAATGAATGAAGTGCTTATCTGCAAAATCGTTGCAATGGTCCATATAGGTAAGTCTGACAGTGCCCAAAGCATTTCGTCTTTTGGACTTCCTCAGGGGTAGAGGCATAGGTCTGGGAGTACACCAATATTTATTTGTAATCCAACATACGTTTCAGGCAAGAGCCCGTCGTCAGGGATTAACATACATTTCACAAAGAGTGCTTTTATATAGCCAAGAACTCCCTCCCACATCCAATTAATTGTGTGCACTTGTGAAGGGTAATCAATGTCATTCACCTGTAAGCAATTAAATGCAAGCTTGTAACATCCACTGATAACCCAAACATTAAAAATAAAAATAGAAAGATGTTATATAAGTGAAATACCATAATAATTCAGCGATATAAAAAACATACCATAAATAGTGTTACATACATATGCATATAATTAAAAACAATTTGAAACAGTTTGTGGCAACAAGTTCAAACAACATTGTTTGCAAATATAAACACCACATAGAATGTTTGCTTTTTACATCCAAATTTGAGATATTTACTCTTTATCTTACCCTCGAAAACCCGAGTTGTTATACTCTGTTTGTACTATCATATCAGGTATTTAAACAAACCTTTCACTATTATTTTTCGAAAAAACAATATGTCTCAAGTTTCATTCAAGCAAGTATAAATTCCACACAAATTTTTTGTTAATTACAACCATATTAGAGATTTTTAATCCTTATCTTACCATCTAGGACCTAAATTGTTTAATTCTATGTTTGTACTATTATATCTGGTATTTAGAAAAAGCCTACATTATTATTTTTAAAGATATTTTTAAGGAAAACAATGCAGGCCTAAGGTTTCATTTAAGCCTTTTGGTGACAATGTGTCCAGTTTGTGTATCCATCTACTCTCTAATTGTAGCAGGCGCTTACCTCTATTACCTTCTCTCCTAGATTGGGGTACTTGATCAATAATTTTTGTCCGTATACTTGATACATTATGACCTGCCTCCAAACAGTGTTTAGCCACTGGTTGTTCTGCCACTCCTTTTTGGAAGGCTGCCCTAATCACTGTATGATGACTTGCTATCCTTTCTTTAAATTGGCACTCTGTCTTGCCCACATAGTATTTACCACATGGGCAGGACAGAGCATATACCACAAATCACGATGTACATGTTAAAGGGTATTTTATTAAGATTTTTTTGCCAGTGTAAGGGTGGCTAATAGTGTTCCCTGGAATAAGCGAGCGACAGGTCACACAACCTGTACAGCGGTAACAACCAGGTTTCTTGGTCAAAAAGTGTTCACCAATTATAGGTTTATTCAGGTCGGTAATATCATATTTGACCAATAAATCCTTTAAGTTTCTTCCTCTCTTGTAAGCTGTCATTACTCGAGTATTGTTTAATAATGGCAGATCTCTATCACTTTCGACTATAGGCCATAGTTGTTTACCCTTTTTATTGATGTTATCACTGGCATTAGTATAACAATTTACCCATGGTATTGGATATTTATCAGTCTTATTTTTTACTTTAGATCTAAAGGTATCGCTACAAGGCATCTGCATTACCTTTTGTTTAAGCTTTTTCAAGTAGGGTGTTTTATAACCCTGCTCTTGAAATTTAGTGACCATTGTATCAAGGGCCTCCTCCACCCTTGATGGGTCACTGGTTACTCATTTAACTCTCAGCATTTGGGAGTATTGTAATCCATGGCATAATGCCAATGGATAAAAGCTGTCATTAGTTAATATTGTGTTTCTATCAGTGTCTATTTTTTACACAAACTAAAAAGATAATCTCGAGTAGGTGTGGTGGGGGCGAGAGAAGAAGGTAAAGTCAGATACAGCTGGATGAGCGATCCGCCAGGAATAAGCTAGCTGATGGTCGTGAAGGGTGCGTCTCATCTGCCTAAACTCCTTCCCTGGCCTATGAGTTGTTTTATTGGAAGTGTCACGAAGAGGATCAAGAGGCCAATTTAAATCACCTCCTACAACTGTAATTCCTTCCAATAAAGTCTCAGCTTTATCTAAAACAGCAGCAATAAAAGAGGGTTGACCAGAATTAGGTGTGTAAACATTCAAAAAGGAGAAGTGCTGATGGTATAGAGTACATTTAACCAAAATACCTCTACCTTCGACAAGGTTATGTATGGAAACATCAGATATCGGTAAGTGACGAGCAAACAAAACGGCAACACCTAAAGTCTTACTGACTGAATTATCACTAGAAAATGTTTGAGGGTAAAAGAAATTTTTTAAAGGGGGGGCATGCCCTTTCTTGAAATGCGTTTCTTGTATAAGTGCTATATCTACTTTATCAGCACGAAAGGACCTTTCGTGGGATCTGGGATCTCTTTTCAGGAACATTCAATCCTTTGGCATTAATGGTGACAATCCGCAACACAGGTTTACGACTGGACATAAATTAATAATGTAAAGATAGCGTAACAATCTGCACCTCTTGATATAGTGTTAGTTACCCAACCATATATGTCACCCTTGAAAAATGGGAGGGTAGTGGAAAGGGAAGAGGGACGGAAAAAGAGGGAGGGAAAGAGAAAAAATAAAAGAAAAAACATAATCACATATAATAAACATACATATGAAACATTGAGTATAGATAAGGATTGAAACCTTGAAATCCTGCAGCTGGACAACCAGGAGACAAAAAACAGCTCCATTTCCAGGATGTAAAGAAAAAATGCAGCATTGAGGGGTTTCAGAGGGACGGTAATAACAATCACCCAAACATATGATTATAAAATTAAATCAACTTCAACTAGGCAAATCCCACAGTTAACTTTCCATTATGAAACTTATAGACATAATGAAGAGTAACGTCACAAATATTACTGCAATAATTAGTTAAGATATACTAAAAATGCAACAAAATGAACGTTGACATCATAACATTTAAATATATGACTAAGACCTAAGTCTTTTGTAGATAGGAAGAAACTGAAACGGTCTCAACAATTATATATATAAGGTGAAGTGGTCAAGTCTCTTCTACGGGTGTTTGGAGAGACAAACATCTTGTCCTCCGTTTGGAGCTTGAAATACGATGCCAATTTTCTCCATCAGAAGGAAGGGAAGGAATCGCTAGAGGGCTGTGAAAGTTCTCCCAATCTGGTAGTGCCACTGGACTTATACCCAAAACCGAGAAGATGGAAGGGAGATCGTCGGAAGAATGGAGAACAACATTTTTCACATTATGAGTTACTTGTAAATTAAATGGAAAACCCCAACGGTATCTCAGGGAATGTTTGCGAAGTTGTTCTGTGAATGGTCTCAGAGCCTTCCTTTGTTGCAAGGTATACCATGATAGGTCGGGAAAGAGTTGGATTTTGTCTCCGTTAAAATCGACCTCTTCAAGTTGTCGGACCTTCTGTAAGATAGCTTCTTTTTGGGTATGGTAATGAAGGCGACATATTACATCTTGGGGTTTGTCAGTGGGTAGACCTCTTGGGCGGAGGGCCCGATGCGCCCTATCAAACAAGATTTCACTATTGGGGTCTAGACCAAGGATCTCCCCAAATATTTTCGTGAGGGCATCTGTGAGGTTAGGTTGTGTTACATCTGCAGGTAGACCACGTATCCTGATGTTATTGCGTCTACCGCGATTATCCAGATCGTCCATACATTATTTAAGAGAGCAGATCTCAGATTGTTGGGGAGAGAGTACTTCTGTGAATTGGTGGAAAACGCCCGCGGATACCTCTTTGTAATCTTCCAGGCCGTCAATCCTGGTCGCCAACTCAGCCATATCCGATTGAATAATGGCTACTTCCTGGCGAATAGTAGACTGAAGTCTGGCCTCCAGAGACTGAAAGTCCTGTTTCGTAGGTAGTGATCTGACGTGAGAGAGAATTTCACTAATCTCGTCCCGGACGGAAGGTGCTGAAGGGCTGGAATTATTAGCTCCTGGAGACATTCTGTCTGAAGAAGAAGAGGCAGCAGGCAAGGCTGGTGCAAAGGCCTTATCCGCCGCAGTGGTACCAGCAGGCTTTAGAAACTGACACATATCTTGATGGGATTCGCTATCTGACCTACCACCAACTTCCGACCTGGACCTTTGTTTTTTGTCCTTCCCCATTCTGAGTTCAAAAACTGTAAATTTGTGACATGGAATATAATCTGCTCACAATTCCCATATGTGAAGGTGACTAGTGAAAAAAAAAGGATTGGGTCATCGCCAGGTACCTCCCCTCCTAAAGACCTAGGCAGCCATCAGGAATACCGTCACATCATGGCAGAGAGAGAACCATACGTGGTTTCATGTCATCGGAGAAGTATGAAACTCGTGTTGGGTTCGATAGATAAGGAAAGTACTTAGAGTAGAATATGAAAGTCTCTAGAGGATGATGAAAACTCTTTGTAGTGAGTTTCCAAAAGTTAACCACAAGAGGGAGCCAAAAAAGCTGGTATTGTTGATGAGGATTAAATCAGTGTAGGATACTTAATGGAGACTTTTGTTAAGTAATATAGATAGATATAGGTATTAAATCCAGGTAGGTCTCTTTGGAGAACGTATATGTTATAATTGTCCCAACCTCTTAATATTCATACAGTGAATCATAGAGGATTTGAGAGCTCTATATGGGGTGAGTAGGGTCACTATAATTAAATCATTAGTCCACCAGAGATGGACTCTGGGCCTGATTCAGAGCCGGATGCTATTTGCGCTCGCTTGTTTAGAAAAAGGGGCCGGCTATTTAAATTGAGCGCTCGCTCTTTGCGGTCTGTTGACGCCTCTATGTCTGAGCGAGCGAACGAAATATGCGCTCGGTATTCTGTAAAGACGCCCCCTGGCCGCTCGCATCCTACGTCATCTCCGCTATTTATTTGATTAATCGAGTACATCGAAAGGCATCTGAACTGCTCGCAGTGCTTGTGGTTGGATTTTCCTACCACAATCATACGACCAGTTCAGGCTAAGAAACAACCAAGTGACGTGGTTGATGATGCTGCTTTGTTAATTATGCACACCCTTAAAACGCCCATTTTGACCTTTTGGCACGCCTGTGTTCAGATCTCCACTCCCCGTTTTCAAGCACCTTCCCCTGTTACCACCCACAAACGCCTCATTCTGTCACTCAAATTAGCAGGCATTCGCTATTTTGCGAGCACACAATTTCCGACCGCAATGACTGGTTCGCGCATGCGTATTACAACCCATATGCATGCGCAGTTGTGCGAACATCGCTCGGAGCGAACGAGCGGCCGCTTATGAGCGGCTCTGAATCAGGCCCTCTGTGTGGCCCAAGCTCAGCACTGTGCAGGTAGAGGGAAATAGTACAGGGATCACTGAGAGTGTAGGCGGCAGCAAGATAGCAACAGATGGCGTTGGCAGCCCTCCGCAACGAGCCCGGCACACTCACCGCACCTCAGCAGGTCAGGAGGCCTGAGTCACCGCTTCGCGTCAATCGGAGGGAGCCCACAGACTCCAGGCAGCAGCACTCCACAGCTGGCAGCCGAGCAAGGTCCAAAGAAGTGCTGTAGAGGGCCCACGCTCCGGTCCTCTCACCTCCAGGGCTTCCAAGATGGCGGGCGCTCCCGCAGGTCCACGCCAGTCGCCCGCCGAGAGCCGGTCAGCGGGTATGCAAGAACCAGGTAAGGCCCCTAGGTGATGTGTGGCCGCAGCAGCATCAGCGGGGGAGACTCCAGCGGGGGCTGAAAGGAGCCAACAGCATCTAAAGCGGGTCCGCGATCCGTCAGGCCCATGGGCGGGTGCTGCAAATTTAGGTCCCGGCTTCAGGGATGCAGAGTAGGCCACAGCCTGCAGGAGTGTAGGAGACCCTCCCCGACTCCGCAGTCCTACCTCAGGGGTGCCCACCGGTGCTGGACACAATAGAGGAGCCCACCAGGGGAATTTAGGCTGGATGGTGGTTGGAAAAGGTGTTGGATAAAGCTACTAGATCAGGAGCTGCAGAAATGCACATGGCTGCCAAGCCATGCCCCCTCATCAGTGTCTTTTGTGAATAAAGATGTATTTAGATGACCTTCTTTTAGTTGTATACATATATCTAAAAAAAATTACTTTATCCATGCTGAGTCAATTTTGCAACATTCTGTGATGCATTATGTCTATCCAAGACTTCCATTAATTTCTCTTTACTTCCTGTCCACAATATCAGCAGATCATCAATAAATAATAAATATAGTTACACATCCTGTCAACTGTCCTCTTGAAACTAAAGATTTCTCAACCTGGCACATAAAGGCGTTCGCGTACTATGGGGCCACATTGGACCCCATCGCACAGCCGCATCTCTGTCGGTAAAACTTGCCGTCAAATAAAAAATAATTTCTTGTGAGGACCAGTTTGAGCAAATCCAAAAAGAAAGATGCTGAAGGGCTCTTGTATACCGCATCATCCTGTATAAGTTGTTTGACCACATCAATGCCTTCTGTGTGCGGTATACAAGTATACAAGCTTACTATATCAGCACTACAGGGGAACCACTACCTGGGGCACCATATAAGACGCCCTGCGTAGATGGGACTACTACTGGGGGCACTATAGAAGGGGCACTGCATAGGGGGACCACTACTGGGAGCACTGCATAGATGGGACCACTGCTGGGGGCACTGTATAAGGGCTTGTGTAGCTATCCAGTGGAGGGGGGCGCATGGCTGAAGAAATGCCTAGGGTGCCAAGAAACCTTGTACCTGCCCTGGATATAGGTTGATATAGTGAACTCCTGGCAGAAATAATCCGTCTGCCAGGGGGATCACTAATAATTTTATGTATTTTTGGGACCGTGTAAAAGATTGGAGTGATTGGGAACTTAACTGTTACAGCATCTTTTAACTCCATAGAAATACATTGATTATCTATAGCACCGGACAGTAATAAATCCAGTTCAGTTTTAAACTTTACTGTAGGATCACATGACAAAGGTTCATAAACAACTGCATCCTGCAACTGTCGATAACATTCATTTATATAAGCTTCTAATTGCTGAATGACCACCGCTCCCCCCTTATCAGCATTTCTGATGGCAATGTCAGTCTGTTTTTGCAGATCATTTAGTGCTTAATTTTCCTCTCTGTTCAAATTAAATCAATAAACCAATTTTGAGCTTCATGACAAAGGCAGTGAATACTTATGTACATGTGATTTCTTAGTTTTTGTTTTTAATTAAATTTGCAAAAATCGCAAAAATACTTTTTACACGTTGTCATTATGGGGTATTGTGTGTAGAATTTTGAGGACAAAAATGAATTTATTCCATTTCGGAATAAGGCCCTGATTCAGAGCCGGACGCTCTGACAGAGCGCTCGCTCTGAATCAGGGCCGTCCCTCCTCCTTTTTGGAGTGGCCTCCTGGCCACTCGCATAGCTGTGGGGGACCACCCACAGCTATAGCGAGTGGCCAAAATGATGGTCGCGATGGTCAAGACCATTGCGACCATTGGGCTTGCGACGAGACCCTGCGGTAGGGTCTCGCTGCCGCAAGCCCTGGAGTGCTTTTGGCTCTATCAGAGCTTCCTTTCCCTCATTTCACATACACTGTGTTCCCCTTCCCTCCACCCACCCACACTGCTCCCCTTCCTTCATCCCACCCACACTGTGCTCTCTTTCCGTTCTCCCACCCACACTGTGCTTCCCATCCCAGCCACACTGTGCTCCCCTTCCCTCTTCCGACCCACACTGTGCTCCCCTTTCATTCTCCCATCCACACTGTGCTCCCTATCCCACACTGTGCTCTCTTCCCTTATCCCACCTACTGCACACTGCGCTCCCCTTTCCTTCTCCCACCCACACTGTGCTCCCCATCCTACAATGTGCTCATATCCCACCCACAATGCTCTCCCCTTTCCTTATCCCACCCACACTGTGCTCCCAATCGTACAATGTGCTCCACTTCCCTTATCCCGCCCCCACACTGTGCTCACCATCCAGCATAGTACTTCCCCAAATCAGACATAGTGCTTTCCACCGACCACCATCCGACATAGTGCTTCCCTGCCCCGCATCCCACATAGTGCTTCCCCATCCAGAATAGTACTTCTGGCCCACCCACATAGTGCTTCCCCATCCAAAATAGTGCTTCTGCCCCATCCCACATAGTACTTCCCCATCCCACATAGTGCTATCGCGCCTCCCATTCCACATAGTGCTTTCCCTGCCCACCATCCAACGTGGTGCTCCCCCCTACCCCACATAGTGCTTCCCCCATTCCAAATAGTGCTATCCCCCTGCCTCCCATTCAAAAAAGTGTTTTCCCTGCCCACCATCCAACAGTGCTCCCCATCCCACATAGTGATTCCCCCCATTCCACATAGTGCTTCTCCCCATCCAACATAGTGCTTCCCCCCATTCCACATAGTGCTATCCCCTGCCTCCCATTCCACAGAGTGCTTTTCCTGCCCACCATCCAACGTAGTGCTCCCCCATCCCACATAGGGCTTCCCCCATTCCACATAGTGCTTCCCCCATCCCACATAGTGCTATACCCTGCCTTCCATTCCACATAGTGCTTTCCCTGCCCACCATCCCACATAGTGCTTCCCCCATCTCACATAGTGCTATCCCCTGCCTTCCATTCCACATAGTGCTTTCCCTGCCCACCATCCCACATAGTGCTTCCCCCCATCCCACATAGTGCTATCCCCTGCCTTCCATTCCACATAGTGCTTTCCCTGCCCCATCCCACATAGTGCTATCCCCCTGCCTCCCATTCAAAAAAGTGTTTTCCCTGCCCACCATCTAACATAGTGCTCCCCATCCCACATAGTGATTCCCCCCATTCCACATAGTGCTTCTCCCCATCCAACATAGTACTTCCCCCCATTCCACATAGTGCTATCCCCTGCCTCCCATTCCACATAGTGCTTTCCCTGCCCACCATCCAACGTAGTGCTCCCCCTTCCCACATAGGGCTTCCCCCATCCCACATAGTGCTATACCCTGCCTTCCATTCCACATAGTGCTTTCCCTGCCCACCATCCCACATAGTGCTATCCCCTGCCTTCCATTCCACATAGTGCTTTCCCTGCCCACCATCCCACATAGTGCTTCCCCCCATCCCACATAGTGCTATCCCCTGCCTTCCATTCCACATAGTGCTTTCCCTGCCCCCATCCCACATAGTGCTATCCCCCTGCCTCCCATTCAAAAAAGTGTTTTCCCTGCCCACCATCCAACATAGTGCTCCCCATCCCACATAGTAATTCCCCCCATTCCACATAGTGCTTCTCCCCATCCAACATAGTGCTTCCCCCCATTCCACATAGTGCTATCCCCTGCCTCCCATTCCACATAGTGCTTTCCCTGCCCACCATCCAACGTAGTGCTCCCCCATCCCACATAGTGCTTCCCCCATTCCACATAGTGCTTCCCCCATCCCACATAGTGCTATCCCCTGCCTTCCATTCCACATAGTGCTTTCCCTGCCCACTATCCCACATAGTGCTTCCCCCATTCCACATAGTACTTTCCCTGCCCCCATCCCACATAGTGCTATCCCTGCCTCCCATTCCACATAGTTCTTCCCCTTATTCTACATAGTGCTTCTCCCATCCCACATAGTGCTATCCCCTACCTCCCATTCCACATAGTGCTTTCTCTTGCCTCACATTCCACAAAGTGCTTTCCCTGCCCCATCCCACATAGTGCTTCCCCCCATCCCACATAGTGCTATCCCATGCCTCCCATTCCACATAGTGCTTCCTCATCCCACATAGTTCTTCCCCTTATTCCACATAGTGCTTCCCCCATCCCACATAGTGCTATCCTCTACCTCCCATTCCACATAGCGCTTCCCCCATTCCACATAGTGTTATCCCCTGCCTCCCATTCCACATAGTGCTTTCCCTGCCCCATCCCACATAGTGCTATCCCCTGCATCCCATTCCACAGTGCTTTCCTTGCCGCATCCCACATAGTGCTATCCCCTGCTCCCATTCCACATAGTTCTTCCCCCCATCCCACATAGTGCTATCCCCTGCCTCCCATCCCACATACTGCTTGCCCCACCCATCCCACATAGTGCTTCCCCATCCCACATAGTGCTATCCCCTGCCTCCCATCCCACATAGTGCATGGGAGAGTTCTGTCAGCTGAATCACACAAATTTACCAAGATTCATGTTTTGTGGAATTGTGTTTTTTGATGGCATATGATATGTTTTCTGACCATGTGTCCTGTTTCTGACCACAGCCAAACATGCAGCCTGCACAGATCACTGAGATCTGTTCAGGCTAATATGTGTGTATAGTGTTAAAAATTGAGTGTAAAAAACCAGAAGAAAAAAACCGGCATCCTCCTAAGCATAAACAGCACCAGGCTTTTTGAACCAGTCCTGGTTCAGGAAATATGGGGGGGAAACAGCGTGGAGGTCCCCTGTATTTCATTGAACCTGCACCAGGCTCCTGAGCCGTTCCTGGCTGAAAAGATCAGGGGAAAAAATGTGCAGGGTTCCCCTGTATCTCCTTCAACCAGAACCAAGCTCTTACTAACAGGGGTGTAATACCACAGCCAGGGGACAAGCTTTACATGGTCCCCTGGCTAAAGCATTCATCACCCCTAACTAGTCAAGCCCCCTTTCCAGGGTATCCCAGGCCAGGGCTGAAGCCCGTGGCAATCCCTAACATTGCTGGCTGGTGGATGCAGGGTTGATAGTTAAAGATTAGTTTCAAACTAATATTGTCTTTTACAAGGGGACAAACCATCCAAGCAAGCTTCCGAATCGCACTGACTAGTTTGCGCACGCGCACTGCGATGCATACGCATGCCGACATTGCAAAACATTGGCAGCTACATGCGAACGCAGCCTAGCAAGTGGGTCTGGCCCCGACAGCGTTAAGCCCCGTCCACATTTTTTCATGGGCCGCAGCCCGGCGTGCCAGCAGCAGAAGTGACCATTGAGGGGTGCAAATCATCGATGGTTCACCAAAGATGGTTTCTGTGCCATCAACAGTAATTACCGATGGGCCCATTGATGGTAACCATTGATGACAACCCCACCGATGGCCATCCCTATAATAAACTAGGGGTGAGCGGGTTCGGACTCGGATCTGAAATCGAGGCAAAACGTCATCATCCCGCCTTCCGGGTCTCGCAGGTTTTTGGATTCTATATAAGGTACCCGCGTCGGCACCATTTTCTCACTCGGCTGTGGACAGTGAAGAGGGAGGGTGGGAGTTATGGCTGGCTGGGCTGTGTAGTGTAGTGTAGTGCAGTGTAATGTGCTGTGCTGCGCTGTGCTGCTGTTGTCCATAGGGGCTGTGTCCACTCCTCCAAAGTCCATAGGGGCTGGCTGGACTGTGTTGTGCAGTCAATTGTCCATAGGGGCTGTGTCCACTCCAAAGTCCTGTGCGGTGTCCCAGTCCTAAAGGGGTGCTGTAGTGTTGTCCAGGGGGTGCTCTGTCCATCAGGGCTGCTCCCCCCAAGTGCAAAAAAAATACATATTTTTTCTGTGTTTGTGAATTGTGTGCGCAGTAGCCGCACGTGCATCAACAAAGCGTGCGCCTGTGTCCAATAGGTAAAGGGCCGGCTGGCTTGACCGTTAAAGTGTGCTGTAACCCCCAAAGTGCACTCCAAAAAAAATAAAAATATATATTTTTTGTGTTTGTGAATTGTGTGCGCAGTAGCTGCACGTGCATCAACAAAGTAGCGCCAAGCGTGTGCCTGTGTCATAGGTAAAGGGTGCTGTAACCCCCAAAGGGCACTCCAAACAAAATAAAAAAATATTTTCTGTGTTTGTGAATTGTGTGCACTGTGGTTGCACGTGCATCAACAAAGGAGCAGCGCCAAGCGTGCGCCTGTGTCCCATAAGTAAAGGGCCGGCTGGCTCATTTCTTAAAGGGTGGTGTAACCCACAAAGTGCACTAGTCTCCAACAAAAATAAAAAATTATTTTCTGTGTTTGTGTGCGCCTTAGCCGCACATATATATCAATATAACATAAATGGAGGACCAAACTTTCTCCGATATAAATAAAATAGGGAAAGATCAAGAACCACTTCCTCCTAGTGCTGTTGCTGCTGCTGGGAGTTGTTCATCATCCCAGAGAGGAAGTAGGAACACCACTACTTTTACTAAACAATTGACCCTCCAACAGTCCTTAGCGAGGAGGATGAAGTACGACAGCAGTCATCCTGAAGCAAAACGTATAACTGAGGCCTTGACTGCTATGTTGGTGTTAGACGTGCGTCCGGTATCCGCCATTAGTGCAGTGGGATTTAGACAATTGATGGAGGTAGTGTGTTCCAAATCCCGTCTAGATTCCACCTGCATCCTCAAAGCAGCAGCGACAAGCGTGCGTCTGTCTGTTAAAGGGTGGTGTAACCCTCAAAGTGCGCTCCACAAACAATAAAAAAATTCTTCTTTTTTTTTCTGTCTTTGTGAATTGTGTGGGCTGTAGCCGCACCTGCATACTCAAAGCAGCAGCGACAAGCGTGCGTCTGTCTGTTAAAGGGTGGTGTAACCCTCAAAGTGCCCTCCACAAACAATAAAAAAATTCTTTTTTTTTTATGTCTTTGTGAATTGTGTGGGCTGTAGCCGCACCTGCATCCTCAAAGCAGCAGCGACAAGCGTGCGTCTGTCTGCTAAAGGGTGGTGTAACCCTCAAAGTGCGCTCCACAAACAATAAAAAAATTCTTCTTTTTTTTTCTGTCTTTGTGAATTGTGTGGGCTGTAGCCGCACCTGCATCCTCAAAGCAGCAGCGACAAGCGTGCATCTGTCTGTTAAATGGTGGTGTAACCCTCAAAGTGCGCTCCAACCAAAATAAAATAATCTTCTTTTTTTCCTGTGTTTGTGTGTGAAATGGATGCGCAGTAGCCGCACCTGCATCCTCAAAGCAGCAGTGCCAAGCGTGCGTCTGTCTGTTAAAGGGTGGTGTAACCCCCAAAGTGCGCTCCAACTAAAATAAAATAATCTTCTTTTTTTCTGTTTGTGTGTGAAATGTATGCGCAGTAGCCGCACCTGCATCCTCAAAGCAGCAGCGACAAGTGTGCGTCTGTCTGTTAAAGGGTGGTGTAACCCTCAAAGTGCGCTCCACAAGCAATAAAGAAATTCTTTTTTTTTTCTGTCTTTGTGAATTGTGTGGGCTGTAGCCGCACCTGCATCCTCAAAGCAGCAGTGACAAGCATGCGTCTGTCTGTTAAAGGGTGGTGTAACCCTCAAAGTGCGCTCCACAAACAATAAAAAAATTCTTTTTTTCCTGTCTTTGTGAATTGTGTGGGCTGTAGCCGCACCTGCATCCTCAAAGCAGCAGCGACAAGCATGCGTCTGTCTGTTAAAGGGTGGTGTAACCCTCAAAGTGCGCTCCACAAACAATAAAAAAAAAATCTTTTTTTTTCTGTCTTTGTGAATTATGTGGGCAGTAGACACACCTGCATCCTCAAAGCAGCAGCAACAAGCGTGCGTCTGTCTGTTAAAGGGTGGTGTAACCCTCAAAGTGCGCTCCACAAACAATAAAAAAATTCGTCTTTTTTTTCTATCTTTGTGAATTGTGTGGGCTGTAGCAGCACCTGCATCCTCCGTCACACTGATGAAAACCTGGTAACTGCTATCACATAGTTTAGACTGAAAAAAGGTTACCTGGTTTAAAGCTCACCTGCCAGCTAATGGCTTTTAAAGGTAAGGCAGTGGATTTCTGACTTTGACATTAGCTGGCAGGTGAGCTTTAAACCAGGTAACATATTTTCAGTCTAAACTATGTGATAGCAGCTACCAGGTTTCCATCAGTGTGACGGATAGTGTAGGACCTGCAGAAAGTGGGGTCCCGTGATGTGGGCTGCGTACTTAAATGCATTGATCAATCCATGAACTAAATCCCCATTATTTATTTACTTATTTATACATCATTGTGAGTGTTTAAACATGGTGAGTGCTGGGTTTTCTGTTTTTATTTAATTAAGCAATGTGGTCACAGGCCACTTGCACCCCAGTCCTGGGAATGGCGAGTGCAGGTCTGCACCCCAAATCTAGGAGTGGCAAGTGCAGTGGATTTCTGACTTTGTTTATGCGGTTAATTTTTATTAACCTTTTGTGATCATAGCTTTCTCATGCATCCCATGTGCAAACTCATTTATATTAACCTGTGTCAGCTGTCTTTTTGGTAGTGTGATAGAAGCTATGTCAGGTGACTGCCTTACCTTTAAAAGACAATAGCTGGCAGATGAGCTTTAAACCAGGTAACATTTTTTCAGTCTAAACTATCTGATAGCAGCTACAAGGTTTTCATCAGTGTGACGGATAGTGTAGGACCTGCAGAAAGTGGGGTCCCGTGATGTGGGCTGCGGGCTTAAATGCATTGATCAATCCATGAACTAAATCCCCATTATTTATTTACTTATTTATACATCATTGTGAGTGTTTAAACATGGTGAGTGCTGGGTTTTCTGTTTTTATTTATTTAAGCAATGTGGTCACAGGCCACTTGCACCCCAGTCCTGGGAATGGCGAGTGCAGGTCTGCACCCCAAATCTAGGAGTGGCGAGTGCAGTGGATTGCTGACTTTGTTTATGTGGTTAATTTTTATTAACCTTTTGTGATCATAGCTTTCTCATGCACCCCATGTGCAAACTCGTTTATATTAACCTGTGTCAGCTGTCTTTTTGGTAGTGTGATAGAAGCTATGTCAGGTGACTGCCTTACCTTTAAAAGCCATTAGCTGGCAGGTGAGCTTTAAACCAGGTAACATTTTTTCAGTCTAAACTATGTGATAGCAGCTACCAGGTTTCCATCAGTGTGACGGATAGTGTAGGACCTGCAGAAAGTGGGGTCCCGTGATGTGGGCTGCGGGCTTAAATGCATTGATCAATCCATGAACTAAATCCCCATTATTTATTTACTTATTTATACATCATTGTGAGTGTTTAAACATGGTGAGTGCTGGGTTTTCTGTTTTTATTTATTTAACCAATGTGGTCACAGGCCACTTGCACCCCAGTCCTGGGATTGGCGAGTGCAGGTCTGCACCCCAAATCTAGGAGTGGCGAGTGCAGTGGATTGCTGACTTTGTTTATGCGCTTAATTTTTAATAACCTTTTGTGATCATAGCTTTCTCATGCACCCCATGTGCTAACTCGTTTATATTAACCTGTGTCAGCTCTCTTTTTGGTAGTGTGATAGAAGCTATGTCAGGTGACTGCCTTACCTTTAAAAGCCATTAGCTGGCAGGTGAGCTTTAAACCAGGTAACATTTTTTCAGTCTAAACTATGTGATAGCAGCTACCAGGTTTCCATCAGTGTGACGGATAGTGTAGGACCTGCAGAAAGTGGGGTCTCGTGATGTGGGCTGCGGGCTTAAATGCATTGATCAATCCATGAACTAAATCCCCATTATTTATTTACTTATTTATGCATCATTGTGAGTGTTTAAACATGGTGAGTGCTGGGTTTTCTGTTTTTATTTATTTAAGCAACGTGGTCACAGGCCACTTGCACCCCAGTCCTGGGAATGGCGAGTGCAGGTCTGCACCCCAAATCTAGGAGTGGCGAGTGCAGTGGATTGCTGACTTTGTTTATGCGGTTAATTTTTATTAACCTTTTGTGATCATAGCTTTCTCATGCACCCCATGTGCAAACTCATTTATATTAACCTGTGTCAGCTGTCTTTTTGGTAGAGTGATAGAAGCTATGTCAGGTGACTGCCTTACCTTTAAAAGCCATTAGCTGGCAGGTGAGCTTTAAACCAGGTAACATTTTTTCAGTCTAAACTATGTGATAGCAGCTACCAGGTTTCCATCAGTGTGACGGATAGTGTTGGACCTGCAGAAAGTGGGGTCTCGTGATGTGGGCTGCGGGCTTAAATGCATTGATCAATCCATGAACTAAATCCCCATTATTTATTTACTTATTTATACATCATTGTGAGTGTTTAAACATGGTGAGTGCTGGGTTTTCTGTTTTTATTTATTTAAGCAATGTGGTCACAGGCCACTTGCACCCCAGTCCTGGGAATGGCGAGTGCAGGTCTGCACCCCAAATCTAGGAGTGGCGAGTGCAGTGGATTGCTGACTTTGTTTATGCGGTTAATTTTTATTAACCTTTTGTGATCATAGCTTTCTCATGCACCCCATGTGCAAACTCGTTTATATTAACCTGTGTCAGCTGTCTTTTTGGTAGTGTGATAGAAGCTATGTCAGGTGACTGCCTTACCTTTAAAACCCATTAGCTGGCAGGTGAGCTTTAAACCAGGTAACATTTTTTCCGTCTAAACTATGTGATAGCAGCTACCAGGTTTCCATCAGTGTGACGGATAGTGTAGGACCTGCAGAAAGTGGGGTCTCGTGATGTGGGCTGCGGGCTTAAATGCATTGATCAATCCACGAACTAAATCCCCATTATTTATTTACTTATTTATACATCATTGTGAGTGTTTAAACATGGTGAGTGCTGGGTTTTCTGTTTTTATTTATTTAAGCAACGTGGTCACAGGCCACTTGCACCCCAGTCCTGGGAATGGCGAGTGCAGGTCTGCACCCCAAATCTAGGAGTGGCGAGTGCAGTGGATTACTGACTTTGTTTATGCGGTTAATTTTTATTAACCTTTTGTGATCATAGCTTTCTCATGCACCCCATGTGCAAACTCGTTTATATTAACCTGTGTCAGCTGTCTTTTTGGTAGTGTGATAGAAGCTATGTCATGTGACTGCCTTACCTTTAAAAGCCATTAGCTGGCAGGTGAGCTTTAAACCAGGTAACATTTTTTCAGTCTAAACTATGTGATAGCAGCTACCAGGTTTCCATCAGTGTGACGGATAGTGTAGGACCTGCAGAAAGTGGGGTCTCGTGATGTGGGCTGCGGGCTTAAATGCATTGATCAATCCATGAACTAAATCCCCATTATTTATTTACTTATTTATACATCATTGTGAGTGTTTAAACATGGTGAGTGCTGGGTTTTCTGTTTTTATTTATTTAAGCAATGTAGTCACAGGCCACTTGCACCCCAGTCCTGGGAATGGCGAGTACAGGTCTGCACCCCAAATCTAGGAGTGGCGAGTGCAGTGGATTGCTGACTTTGTTTATGCGGTTAATTTTTATTAACCTTTTGTGATCATAACTTTCTCATGCACCCCATGTGCAAACTCATTTATATTAACCTGTGTCAGCTGTCTTTTTGGTAGTGTGATAGAAGCTATGTCAGGTGACTGCCTTACCTTTAAAGCCATTAGCTGGCAGGTGAGCTTTAAACCAGGTAACATTTTTTCAGTCTAAACTATGTGATAGCAGCTACCAGGTTTCCATCAGTGTGACGTATAGTGTAGGACAAGCAGAAAGTGGGCTCTCGTGATGTGGGCTGCGGGCTTAAATGCATTGATCAATCCATGAACTAAATCCCCATTATTTATTTACTTATTTATGCATCATTGTGAGTGTTTAAACATGGTGAGTGCTGGGTTTTCTTTTTTATTTATTTAAGCAATGTGGTCACAGGCCACTTGCACCCCAGTCCTGGGAATGGCGAGTGCAGGTCTGCACCCCAAATCTAGGAGTGGCGAGTGCAGTGGATTGCTGACTTTGTTTATGCGGTTAATTTTTATTAACCTTTTGTGATCATAGCTTTCTCATGCACCCCATGTGCAAACTCGTTTATATTAACCTGTGTCAGCTGTCTTTTTGATAGTGTGATAGAAGCTATGTCAGGTGACTGCCTTACCTTTAAAAGCCATTAGCTGGCAGGTGAGCTTTAAACCAGGTAACATTATTTCAGTCTAAACTATGTGATAGCAGCTACCAGGTTTCCATCAGTGTGACGGATAGTGTAGGACCTGCAGAAAGTGGGGTCTCGTGATGTGGGCTGCGGGCTTAAATGCATTGATCAATCCATGAACTAAATCCCCATTATTTATTTACTTATTTATACATCATTGTGAGTGTTTAAACATGGTGAGTGCTGGGTTTTCTGTTTTTATTTATTTAAGCAATGTAGTCACAGGCCACTTGCACCCCAGTCCTGGGAATGGCGAGTACAGGTCTGCACCCCAAATCTTGGAGTGGCGAGTGCAGTGGATTTCTGACTTTGTTTATGCGGTTAATTTTTATTAACCTTTTGTGATCATAACTTTCTCATGCACCCCATGTGCAAACTCATTTATATTAACCTGTGTCAGCTGTCTTTTTGGTAGTGTGATAGAAGCTATGTCAGGTGACTGCCTTACCTTTAAAGCCATTAGCTGGCAGGTGAGCTTTAAACCAGGTAACATTTTTTCAGTCTAAACTATGTGATAGCAGCTACCAGGTTTCCATCAGTGTGACGTATAGTGTAGGACAAGCAGAAAGTGGGGTCTCGTGATGTGGGCTGCGGGCTTAAATGCATTGATCAATCCATGAACTAAATCCCCATTTTTTATTTACTTATTTATGCATCATTGTGAGTGTTTAAACATGGTGAGTGCTGGGTTTTCTTTTTTATTTATTTAAGCAATGTGGTCACAGGCCACTTGCACCCCAGTCCTGGGAATGGCGAGTGCAGGTCTGCACCCCAAATCTAGGAGTGGCGAGTGCAGTGGATTGCTGACTTTGTTTATGCGGTTAATTTTTATTAACCTTTTGTGATCATAGCTTTCTCATGCACCCCATGTGCAAACTCGTTTATATTAACCTGTGTCAGCTGTCTTTTTGGTAGTGTGATAGAAGCTATGTCAGGTGACTGCCTTACCTTTAAAAGCCATTAGCTGGCAGGTGAGCTTTAAACCAGGTAACATTTTTTCAGTCTAAACTATGTGATAGCAGCTACCAGGTTTCCATCAGTGTGACGGATAGTGTAGGACCTGCAGAAAGTGGGGTCTCGTGATGTGGGCTGCGGGCTTAAATGCATTGATCAATCCATGATCTAAATCCCCATTATTTATTTACTTATTTATACATCATTGTGAGTGTTTAAACATGGTGAGTGCTGGGTTTTCTGTTTTTATTTATTTAAGCAACGTGGTCACAAGCCACTTGCACCCCAGTCCTGGGAATGGCGAGTGCAGGTCTGCACCCCAAATCTAGGAGTGGCGAGTGCAGTGGATTGCTGACTTTGTTTATGCGGTTAATTTTTATTAACCTTTTGTGATCATAGCTTTCTCATGCACCCCATGTGCAAACTCGTTTATATTAACCTGTGTCAGCTGTCTTTTTGGTAGTGTGATAGAAGCTATGTCAGGTGACTGCCTTACCTTTAAAAGCCATTAGCTGGCAGGTGAGCTTTAAACCAGGTAATATTTTTTCAGTCTAAACTATGTGATTGCAGCTACCAGGTTTCCATCAGTGTGACGTATAGTGTAGGACCTGCAGAAAGTGGGGTCCCGTGATGTGGGCTGCGGGCTTAAATGCATTGATCAATCCATGAACTGAATCCCCATTATTTATTTACTTATTTATACATCATTGTGAGTGTTTAAACATGGTGAGTGCTGGGTTTTCTGTGTTTATTTATTTAAGCAATGTGGTCACAGGCCACTTGCACCCCAGTCCTGGGAATGGCGAGTGCAGGTCTGCACCCCAAAGTAGGAGTGGCAAGTGCAGTGGATTTCTGACTTTGTTTATGCGGTTAATTTTTATTAACCTTTTGTGATCATAGCTTTCTCATGCACCCCATGTGCAAACTCGTTTATATTAACCTGTGTCAGCTGTCTTTTTGGTAGTGTGATAGAAGCTATGTCAGGTGACTGCCTTACCTTTAAAAGACATTAGCTGGCAGATGAGCTTTAAACCAGGTAACATTTTTTCAGTCTAAACTATGTGATAGCAGCTACCAGGTTTTCATCAGTGTGACGGATAGTGTAGGACCTGCAGAAAGTGGGGTCCCGTGATGTGGGCTGCGGGCTTAAATGCATTGATCAATCCATGAACTAAATCCCCATTATTTATTTACTTATTTATACATCATTGTGAGTGTTTAAACATGGTGAGTGCTGGGTTTTCTTTTTTATTTATTTAAGCAATGTGGTCACAGGCCACTTGCACCCCAGTCCTGGGAATGGCGAGTGCAGGTCTGCACCCCAAATCTAGGAGTGGCAAGTGCAGTGGATTTCTGACTTTGTTTATGCGGTTAATTTTTATTAACCTTTTGTGATCATAGCTTTCTCATGCACCCCATGTGCAAACTCGTTTATATTAACCTGTGTCAGCTGTATTTTTGGTAGTGTGATAGAAGCTATGTCAGGTGACTGCCTTACCTTTAAAAGCCATTAGCTGGCAGGTGAGCTTTAAACCAGGTAACATTTTTTCAGTCTAAACTATGTGATAGCAGCTACCAGGTTTCCATCAGTGTGACGGATAGTGTAGGACCTGCAGAAAGTGGGGTCCCGTGATGTGGGCTGCGGGCTTAAATGCATTGATCAATCCATGAACTAAATCCCCATTATTTATTTACTTATTTATACATCATTGTGAGTGTTTAAACTAGGGGTGAGCAGGTTCGGTTTTACTCGGTTTTACCCGGATCTTTTTATTGGATATCGCCGAACATGTGTTTTGGATAGCGAATAAAATCGAGCCAAATTTGCGGTAAAGTGGCGATAAGAACCGAGTAAAACCGAACCCGCTCACCCCTGGTTTAAACATGGTGAGTGCTGGGTTTTCTGTTTTTATTTATTTAAGCAATGTGGTCACAGGCCACTTGCACCCCAGTCCTGGGAATGGCGAGTGCAGGTCTGCACCCCAAAGTAGGAGTGGCGAGTGCAGTGGATTTCTGACTTTGTTTATGCGGTTAATTTTTATTAACCTTTTGTGATCATAGCTTTCTCATGCACCCCATGTGCAAACTCGTTTATATTAACCTGTGTCAGCTGTCTTTTTGGTAGTGTGATAGAAGCTATGTCAGGTGACTGCCTTACCTATAAAAGCCATTAGCTGGCAGGTGAGCTTTAAACCAGGTAACATTTTTTCAGTCTAAACTATGTGATAGCAGCTACCAGGTTTTCATCAGTGTGACGGATAGTGTAGGACCTGCAGAAAGTGGGGTCCCGTGATGTGGGCTGCGGGCTTAAATGCATTGATCAATCCATGAACTAAATCCCCATTATTTATTTACTTATTTATACATCATTGTGAGTGTTTAAACATGGTGAGTGCTGGGTTTTCTGTTTTTATTTATTTAAGCAATGTGGTCACAGGCCACTTGCACCCCAGTCCTGGGAATGGCGAGTGCAGGTCTGCACCCCAAAGTAGGAGTGGCGAGTGCAGTGGATTTCTGACTTTGTTTATGCGGTTAATTTTTATTAACCTTTTGTGATCATAGCTTTCTCATGCACCCCATGTGCAAACTCGTTTATATTAACCTGTGTCAGCTGTCTTTTTGGTAGTGTGATAGAAGCTATGTCAGGTGACTGCCTTACCTATAAAAGCCATTAGCTGGCAGGTGAGCTTTAAACCAGGTAACATTTTTTCAGTCTAAACTATGTGATAGCAGCTACCAGGTTTTCATCAGTGTGACGGATAGTGTAGGACCTGCAGAAAGTGGGGTCCCGTGATGTGGGCTGCGGGCTTAAATGCATTGATCAATCCATGAACTAAATCCCCATTATTTATTTACTTATTTATACATCATTGTGAGTGTTTAAACATGGTGAGTGCTGGGTTTTCTGTTTTTATTTATTTAAGCAATGTAGTCACAGGCCACTTGCACCCCAGTCCTGGGAATGGCGAGTACAGGTCTGCACCCCAAATCTAGGAGTGGCGAGTGCAGTGGATTGCTGACTTTGTTTATGCGGTTAATTTTTATTAACCTTTTGTGATCATAGCTTTCTCATGCACCCCATGTGCAAACTCGTTTATATTAACCTGTGTCAGCTGTCTTTTTGGTAGTGTGATAGAAGCTATGTCAGGTGACTGCCTTACCTTTAAAAGCCATTAGCTGGCAGGTGAGCTTTAAACCAGGTAATATTTTTTCAGTCTAAACTATGTGATAGCAGCTATCAGGTTTCCATCAGTGTGACGTATAGTGTAGGACCTGCAGAAAGTGGGGTCCCGTGATGTGGGCTGCGGGCTTAAATGCATTGATCAATCCATGAACTAAATCCCCATTATTTATTTACTTATTTATACATCATTGTGAGTGTTTAAACATGGTGAGTGCTGGGTTTTCTGTTTTTATTTATTTAAGCAATGTGGTCACAGGCCACTTGCACCCCAGTCCTGGGAATGGCGAGTGCAGGTCTGCACCCCAAATCTTGGAGTGGCGAGTGCAGTGGATTTCTGACTTTGTTTATGCGGTTAATTTTTATTAACCTTTTGTGATCATAACTTTCTCATGCACCCCATGTGCAAACTCATTTATATTAACCTGTGTCAGCTGTCTTTTTGGTAGTGTGATAGAAGCTATGTCAGGTGACTGCCTTACCTTTAAAGCCATTAGCTGGCAGGTGAGCTTTAAACCAGGTAACATTTTTTCAGTCTAAACTATGTGATAGCAGCTACCAGGTTTCCATCAGTGTGACGTATAGTGTAGGACAAGCAGAAAGTGGGGTCTCGTGATGTGGGCTGCGGGCTTAAATGCATTGATCAATCCATGAACTAAATCCCCATTATTTATTTACTTATTTATGCATCATTGTGAGTGTTTAAACATGGTGAGTGCTGGGTTTTCTTTTTTATTTATTTAAGCAATGTGGTCACAGGCCACTTGCACCCCAGTCCTGGGAATGGCGAGTGCAGGTCTGCACCCCAAATCTAGGAGTGGCGAGTGCAGTGGATTGCTGACTTTGTTTATGCGGTTAATTTTTATTAACCTTTTGTGATCATAGCTTTCTCATGCACCCCATGTGCAAACTCGTTTATATTAACCTGTGTCAGCTGTCTTTTTGGTAGTGTGATAGAAGCTATGTCAGGTGACTGCCTTACCTTTAAAAGCCATTAGCTGGCAGGTGAGCTTTAAACCAGGTAACATTTTTTCAGTCTAAACTATGTGATAGCAGCTACCAGGTTTCCATCAGTGTGACGGATAGTGTAGGACCTGCAGAAAGTGGGGTCTCGTGATGTGGGCTGCGGGCTTAAATGCATTGATCAATCCATGATCTAAATCCCCATTATTTATTTACTTATTTATACATCATTGTGAGTGTTTAAACATGGTGAGTGCTGGGTTTTCTGTTTTTATTTATTTAAGCAACGTGGTCACAAGCCACTTGCACCCCAGTCCTGGGAATGGCGAGTGCAGGTCTGCACCCCAAATCTAGGAGTGGCGAGTGCAGTGGATTGCTGACTTTGTTTATGCGGTTAATTTTTATTAACCTTTTGTGATCATAGCTTTCTCATGCACCCCATGTGCAAACTCGTTTATATTAACCTGTGTCAGCTGTCTTTTTGGTAGTGTGATAGAAGCTATGTCAGGTGACTGCCTTACCTTTAAAAGCCATTAGCTGGCAGGTGAGCTTTAAACCAGGTAATATTTTTTCAGTCTAAACTATGTGATTGCAGCTACCAGGTTTCCATCAGTGTGACGTATAGTGTAGGACCTGCAGAAAGTGGGGTCCCGTGATGTGGGCTGCGGGCTTAAATGCATTGATCAATCCATGAACTAAATCCCCATTATTTATTTACTTATTTATACATCATTGTGAGTGTTTAAACATGGTGAGTGCTGGGTTTTCTGTGTTTATTTATTTAAGCAATGTGGTCACAGGCCACTTGCACCCCAGTCCTGGGAATGGCGAGTGCAGGTCTGCACCCCAAAGTAGGAGTGGCGAGTGCAGTGGATTTCTGACTTTGTTTATGCGGTTAATTTTTATTAACCTTTTGTGATCATAGCTTTCTCATGCACCCCATGTGCAAACTCGTTTTATATTAACCTGTGTCAGCTGTCTTTTTGGTAGTGTGATAGAAGCTATGTCAGGTGACTGCCTTACCTTTAAAAGACAGCTGGCAGATGAGCTTTAAACCAGGTAACATTTTTTCAGTCTAAACTATGTGATAGCAGCTACCAGGTTTTCATCAGTGTGACGGATAGTGTAGGACCTGCAGAAAGTGGGGTCCCGTGATGTGGGCTGCGGGCTTAAATGCATTGATCAATCCATGAACTAAATCCCCATTATTTATTTACTTATTTATACATCATTGTGAGTGTTTAAACATGGTGAGTGCTGGGTTTTCTTTTTTATTTATTTAAGCAATGTGGTCACAGGCCACTTGCACCCCAGTCCTGGGAATGGCGAGTGCAGGTCTGCACCCCAAATCTAGGAGTGGCAAGTGCAGTGGATTTCTGACTTTGTTTATGCGGTTAATTTTTATTAACCTTTTGTGATCATAGCTTTCTCATGCACCCCATGTGCAAACTCGTTTATATTAACCTGTGTCAGCTGTCTTTTTGGTAGTGTGATAGAAGCTATGTCAGGTGACTGCCTTACCTTTAAAAGCCATTAGCTGGCAGGTGAGCTTTAAACCAGGTAACATTTTTTCAGTCTAAACTATGTGATAGCAGCTACCAGGTTTCCATCAGTGTGACGGATAGTGTAGGACCTGCAGAAAGTGGGGTCCCGTGATGTGGGCTGCGGGCTTAAATGCATTGATCAATCCATGAACTAAATCCCCATTATTTATTTACTTATTTATACATCATTGTGAGTGTTTAAACTAGGGGTGAGCAGGTTCGGTTTTACTCGGTTTTACCCGGATCTTTTTATTGGATATCGCCGAACATGTGTTTTGGATAGCGAATAAAATCGAGCCAAATTTGCGGTAAAGTGGCGATAAGAACCGAGTAAAACCGAACCCGCTCACCCCTGGTTTAAACATGGTGAGTGCTGGGTTTTCTGTTTTTATTTATTTAAGCAATGTGGTCACAGGCCACTTGCACCCCAGTCCTGGGAATGGCGAGTGCAGGTCTGCACCCCAAAGTAGGAGTGGCGAGTGCAGTGGATTTCTGACTTTGTTTATGCGGTTAATTTTTATTAACCTTTTGTAATCATAGCTTTCTCATGCACCCCATGTGCAAACTCGTTTATATTAACCTGTGTCAGCTGTCTTTTTGGTAGTGTGATAGAAGCTATGTCAGGTGACTGCCTTACCTTTAAAAGACATTAGCTGGCAGATGAGCTTTAAACCAGGTAACATTTTTTCAGTCTAAACTATGTGATAGCAGCTACCAGGTTTTCATCAGTGTGATGGATAGTGTAGGACCTGCAGAAAGTGGGGTCCCGTGATGTGGGCTGCGGGCTTAAATGCATTGATCAATCCATGAACTAAATCCCCATTATTTATTTACTTATTTATACATCATTGTGAGTGTTTAAACATGGTGAGTGCTGGGTTTTCTTTTTTATTTATTTAAGCAATGTGGTCACAGGCCACTTGCACCCCAGTCCTGGGAATGGCGAGTGCAGGTCTGCACCCCAAATCTAGGAGTGGCAAGTGCAGTGGATTTCTGACTTTGTTTATGCGGTTAATTTTTATTAACCTTTTGTGATCATAGCTTTCTCATGCACCCCATGTGCAAACTCGTTTATATTAACCTGTGTCAGCTGTCTTTTTGGTAGTGTGATAGAAGCTATGTCGGGTGACTGCCTTACCTTTAAAAGCCATTTGCTGGCAGGTGAGCTTTAAACCAGGTAACATTTTTTCAGTCTAAACTATGTGATAGCAGCTACCAGGTTTCCATCAGTGTGACGGATAGTGTAGGACCTGCAGAAAGTGGGGTCCCGTGATGTGGGCTGCGGGCTTAAATGCATTGATCAATCCATGAACTAAATCCCCATTATTTATTTACTTATTTATACATCATTGTGAGTGTTTAAACTAGGGGTGAGCAGGTTCGGTTTTACTCGGTTTTACCCGGATCTTTTTATTGGATATCGCCGAACATGTGTTTTGGATAGCGAATAAAATCGAGCCAAATTTGCGGTAAAGTGGCGATAAGAACCGAGTAAAACCGAACCCGCTCACCCCTGGTTTAAACATGGTGAGTGCTGGGTTTTCTGTTTTTATTTATTTAAGCAATGTGGTCACAGGCCACTTGCACCCCAGTCCTGGGAATGGCGAGTGCAGGTCTGCACCCCAAAGTAGGAGTGGCGAGTGCAGTGGATTTCTGACTTTGTTTATGCGGTTAATTTTTATTAACCTTTTGTGATCATAGCTTTCTCATGCACCCCATGTGCAAACTCGTTTATATTAACCTGTGTCAGCTGTCTTTTTGGTAGTGTGATAGAAGCTATGTCAGGTGACTGCCTTACCTATAAAAGCCATTAGCTGGCAGGTGAGCTTTAAACCAGGTAACATTTTTTCAGTCTAAACTATGTGATAGCAGCTACCAGGTTTTCATCAGTGTGACGGATAGTGTAGGACCTGCAGAAAGTGGGGTCCCGTGATGTGGGCTGCGGGCTTAAATGCATTGATCAATCCATGAACTAAATCCCCATTATTTATTTACTTATTTATACATCATTGTGAGTGTTTAAACATGGTGAGTGCTGGGTTTTCTGTTTTTATTTATTTAAGCAATGTGGTCACAGGCCACTTGCACCCCAGTCCTGGGAATGGCGAGTGCAGGTCTGCACCCCAAAGTAGGAGTGGCGAGTGCAGTGGATTTCTGACTTTGTTTATGCGGTTAATTTTTATTAACCTTTTGTGATCATAGCTTTCTCATGCACCCCATGTGCAAACTCGTTTATATTAACCTGTGTCAGCTGTCTTTTTGGTAGTGTGATAGAAGCTATGTCAGGTGACTGCCTTACCTATAAAAGCCATTAGCTGGCAGGTGAGCTTTAAACCAGGTAACATTTTTTCAGTCTAAACTATGTGATAGCAGCTACCAGGTTTTCATCAGTGTGACGGATAGTGTAGGACCTGCAGAAAGTGGGGTCCCGTGATGTGGGCTGCGGGCTTAAATGCATTGATCAATCCATGAACTAAATCCCCATTATTTATTTACTTATTTATACATCATTGTGAGTGTTTAAACATGGTGAGTGCTGGGTTTTCTGTTTTTATTTATTTAAGCAATGTAGTCACAGGCCACTTGCACCCCAGTCCTGGGAATGGCGAGTACAGGTCTGCACCCCAAATCTAGGAGTGGCGAGTGCAGTGGATTGCTGACTTTGTTTATGCGGTTAATTTTTATTAACCTTTTGTGATCATAGCTTTCTCATGCACCCCATGTGCAAACTCGTTTATATTAACCTGTGTCAGCTGTCTTTTTGGTAGTGTGATAGAAGCTATGTCAGGTGACTGCCTTACCTTTAAAAGCCATTAGCTGGCAGGTGAGCTTTAAACCAGGTAATATTTTTTCAGTCTAAACTATGTGATAGCAGCTATCAGGTTTCCATCAGTGTGACGTATAGTGTAGGACCTGCAGAAAGTGGGGTCCCGTGATGTGGGCTGCGGGCTTAAATGCATTGATCAATCCATGAACTAAATCCCCATTATTTATTTACTTATTTATACATCATTGTGAGTGTTTAAACATGGTGAGTGCTGGGTTTTCTGTTTTTATTTATTTAAGCAATGTGGTCACAGGCCACTTGCACCCCAGTCCTGGGAATGGCGAGTGCAGGTCTGCACCCCAAATCTTGGAGTGGCGAGTGCAGTGGATTTCTGACTTTGTTTATGCGGTTAATTTTTATTAACCTTTTGTGATCATAACTTTCTCATGCACCCCATGTGCAAACTCATTTATATTAACCTGTGTCAGCTGTCTTTTTGGTAGTGTGATAGAAGCTATGTCAGGTGACTGCCTTACCTTTAAAGCCATTAGCTGGCAGGTGAGCTTTAAACCAGGTAACATTTTTTCAGTCTAAACTATGTGATAGCAGCTACCAGGTTTCCATCAGTGTGACGTATAGTGTAGGACAAGCAGAAAGTGGGGTCTCGTGATGTGGGCTGCGGGCTTAAATGCATTGATCAATCCATGAACTAAATCCCCATTATTTATTTACTTATTTATGCATCATTGTGAGTGTTTAAACATGGTGAGTGCTGGGTTTTCTTTTTTATTTATTTAAGCAATGTGGTCACAGGCCACTTGCACCCCAGTCCTGGGAATGGCGAGTGCAGGTCTGCACCCCAAATCTAGGAGTGGCGAGTGCAGTGGATTGCTGACTTTGTTTATGCGGTTAATTTTTATTAACCTTTTGTGATCATAGCTTTCTCATGCACCCCATGTGCAAACTCGTTTATATTAACCTGTGTCAGCTGTCTTTTTGGTAGTGTGATAGAAGCTATGTCAGGTGACTGCCTTACCTTTAAAAGCCATTAGCTGGCAGGTGAGCTTTAAACCAGGTAACATTTTTTCAGTCTAAACTATGTGATAGCAGCTACCAGGTTTCCATCAGTGTGACGGATAGTGTAGGACCTGCAGAAAGTGGGGTCTCGTGATGTGGGCTGCGGGCTTAAATGCATTGATCAATCCATGATCTAAATCCCCATTATTTATTTACTTATTTATACATCATTGTGAGTGTTTAAACATGGTGAGTGCTGGGTTTTCTGTTTTTATTTATTTAAGCAACGTGGTCACAAGCCACTTGCACCCCAGTCCTGGGAATGGCGAGTGCAGGTCTGCACCCCAAATCTAGGAGTGGCGAGTGCAGTGGATTGCTGACTTTGTTTATGCGGTTAATTTTTATTAACCTTTTGTGATCATAGCTTTCTCATGCACCCCATGTGCAAACTCGTTTATATTAACCTGTGTCAGCTGTCTTTTTGGTAGTGTGATAGAAGCTATGTCAGGTGACTGCCTTACCTTTAAAAGCCATTAGCTGGCAGGTGAGCTTTAAACCAGGTAATATTTTTTCAGTCTAAACTATGTGATTGCAGCTACCAGGTTTCCATCAGTGTGACGTATAGTGTAGGACCTGCAGAAAGTGGGGTCCCGTGATGTGGGCTGCGGGCTTAAATGCATTGATCAATCCATGAACTAAATCCCCATTATTTATTTACTTATTTATACATCATTGTGAGTGTTTAAACATGGTGAGTGCTGGGTTTTCTGTGTTTATTTATTTAAGCAATGTGGTCACAGGCCACTTGCACCCCAGTCCTGGGAATGGCGAGTGCAGGTCTGCACCCCAAAGTAGGAGTGGCGAGTGCAGTGGATTTCTGACTTTGTTTATGCGGTTAATTTTTATTAACCTTTTGTGATCATAGCTTTCTCATGCACCCCATGTGCAAACTCGTTTATATTAACCTGTGTCAGCTGTCTTTTTGGTAGTGTGATAGAAGCTATGTCAGGTGACTGCCTTACCTTTAAAAGCCATTAGCTGGCAGGTGAGCTTTAAACCAGGTAACATTTTTTCAGTCTAAACTATGTGATAGCAGCTACCAGGTTTCCATCAGTGTGACGGATAGTGTAGGACCTGCAGAAAGTGGGGTCCCGTGATGTGGGCTGCGGGCTTAAATGCATTGATCAATCCATGAACTAAATCCCCATTATTTATTTACTTATTTATACATCATTGTGAGTGTTTAAACTAGGGGTGAGCAGGTTCGGTTTTACTCGGTTTTACCCGGATCTTTTTATTGGATATCGCCGAACATGTGTTTTGGATAGCGAATAAAATCGAGCCAAATTTGCGGTAAAGTGGCGATAAGAACCGAGTAAAACCGAACCCGCTCACCCCTGGTTTAAACATGGTGAGTGCTGGGTTTTCTGTTTTTATTTATTTAAGCAATGTGGTCACAGGCCACTTGCACCCCAGTCCTGGGAATGGCGAGTGCAGGTCTGCACCCCAAAGTAGGAGTGGCGAGTGCAGTGGATTTCTGACTTTGTTTATGCGGTTAATTTTTATTAACCTTTTGTCATCATAGCTTTCTCATGCACCCCATGTGCAAACTCGTTTATATTAACCTGTGTCAGCTGTCTTTTTGGTAGTGTGATAGAAGCTATGTCAGGTGACTGCCTTACCTATAAAAGCCATTAGCTGGCAGGTGAGCTTTAAACCAGGTAACATTTTTTCAGTCTAAACTATGTGATAGCAGCTACCAGGTTTTCATCAGTGTGACGGATTGTGTAGGACCTGCAGAAAGTGGGGTCCCGTGATGTGGGCTGCGGGCTTAAATGCATTGATCAATCCATGAACTAAATCCCCATTATTTATTTACTTATTTATACATCATTGTGAGTGTTTAAACATGGTGAGTGCTGGGTTTTCTGTTTTTATTTATTTAAGCAATGTGGTCACAGGCCACTTGCACCCCAGTCCTGGGAATGGCGAGTGCAGGTCTGCACCCCAAACTAGGAGTGGCGAGTGCAGTGGATTTCTGACTTTGTTTATGCGGTTAATTTTTATTAGCCTTTTGTGATCATAGCTTTCTCATGCACCCCATGTGCAAACTCGTTTATATTAACCTGTGTCAGCTGTCTTTTTGGTAGTGTGATAGAAGCTATGTCAGGTGACTGCCTTACCTTTAAAAGCCATTAGCTGGCAGGTGAGCTTTAAACCAGGTAACATTTTTTCAGTCTAAACTATGTGATTACAGCTACCAGGTTTCCATCAGTGTGACGGATAGTGTAGGACCTGCAGAAAGTGGGGTCCCGTGATGTGGGCTGCGGGCTTAAATGCATTGATCAATCCATGAACTAAATCCCCATTATTTATTTACTTATTTATACATCATTGTGAGTGTTGAAACATGGTGAGTGCTGGGTTTTCTGTTTTTATTTATTTAAGCAATGTGGTCACAGGCCACTTGCACCCCAGTCCTGGGAATGGCGAGTGCAGGTCTGCACCCCAAATCTAGGAGTGGCGAGTGCATTGGATTGCTGACTTTGTTTATGTGGTTAATTTTTATTAACCTTTTGTGATCATAGCTTTCTCATGCACCCCATGTGCAAACTCGTTTATATTAACCTGTGTCAGCTGTCTTTTTGGTAGTGTGATAGAAGCTATGTCAGGTGACTGCCTTACCTTTAAAAGCCATTAGCTGGCAGGTGAGCTTTAAACCAGGTAACATTTTTTCAGTCTAAACTATGTGATAGCAGCTACCAGGTTTCCATCAGTGTGACGGATAGTGTAGGACCTGCAGAAAGTGGGGTCCCGTGATGTGGGCTGCGGGATTAAATGCATTGATCAATCCATGAACTAAATCCCCATTATTTATTTACTTATTTATACATCATTGTGAGTGTTTAAACTAGGGGTGAGCAGGTTCGGTTTTACTCTGTTTTACCCGAATCTTTTTATTGGCTATCGCCGAACATGTGTTTTGGATAGCGAATAAAATCGAGCCAAATTTGGGGTAAAGTGGCGATAAGAGCCGAGTAAAACCGAACCCGCTCACCCCTGGTTTAAACATGGTGAGTGCAGGGTTTTCTGTTTTTATTTATTTAAGCAATGTGGTCACAGGCCACTTGCTCCCCAGTCCTGGGAATGGCGAGTGCAGGTCTGCACCCCAAATCTAGGAGTGGCGAGTGCAGTGGATTTCTGACTTTGTTTATGCGGTTAATTTTTATTAACCTTTTGTGATCATAGCTTTCTCATGCACCCCATGTGCAAACTCGTTTATATTAACCTGCGTCAGCTGTCTTTTTGGTAGTGTGATAGAAGCTATGTCAGGTGACTGCCTTACCTTTAAAAGCCATTAGCTGGCAGGTGAGCTTTAAACCAGGTAACATTTTTTCAGTCTAAACTATGTGATAGCAGCTACCAGGTTTCCATCAGTGTGACGGATAGTGTAGGAGCTGCAGAAAGTGGGGTCCCGTGATGTGGGCTGCGGGCTTAAATGCATTGATCAATCCATGAACTAAATCCCCATTATTTATTTACTTATTTATACATCATTGTGAGTGTTTAAACTAGGGGTGAGCAGGTTCGGTTTTACTCGGTTTTACCCGGATCTTTTTATTGGATATCGCCGAACATGTGTTTTGGATAGCGAATAAAATCGATCCAAATTTGCGGTAAAGTGGCGATAAGAACCGAGTAAAACCGAACCCGCTCACCCCTGGTTTAAACATGGTGAGTGCTGGGTTTTCTGTTTTTATTTATTTAAGCAATGTGGTCACAGGCCACTTGCACCCCAGTCCTGGGAATGGCGAGTGCAGGTCTGCACCCCAAACTAGGAGTGGCGAGTGCAGTGGATTTCTGACTTTGTTTATGCGGTTAATTTTTATTAACCTTTTGTGATCATAGCTTTCTCATGCACCCCATGTGCAAACTCGTTTATATTTATATTAACCTGTGTCAGCTGTCTTTTTGGTAGTGTGATAGAAGCTATGTCAGGTGACTGCCTTACCTTTAAAAGCCATTAGCTGGCAGGTGAGCTTTAAACCAGGTAATATTTTTTCAGTCTAAACTATGTGATTGCAGCTACCAGGTTTCCATCAGTGTGACGGATAGTGTAGGACCTGCAGAAAGTGGGGTCCCGTGATGTGGGCTGCGGGCTTAAATGCATTGATCAATCCAAGAAATAAATCCCCATTATTTATTTACTTATTTATACATCATTGTGAGTGTTTAAACATGGTGAGTGCTGGGTTTTCTGTTTTTATTTATTTAAGCAATGTGGTCACAGGCCACTTGCACCCCAGTCCTGGGAATGGCGAGTGCAGGTCTGCACCCCAAATCTAGGAGTGGCGAGTGCAGTGGATTTCTGACTTTGTTTATGCAGTTAATTTTTATTAACCTTTTGTCATCATAGCTTTCTCATGCACCCCATGTGCAAACTCGTTTATATTAACCTGTGTCAGCTGTCTTTTTGGTAGTGTGATAGAAGCTATGTCAGGTGACTGCCTTACCTTTAAAAGCCATTAGCTGGCAGGTGAGCTTTAAACCAGGTAACATTTTTTCAGTCTAAACTATGTGATAGCAGCTACCAGGTTTCCATCAGTGTGACGGATAGTGTAGGACCTGCAGAAAGTGGGGTCCCGTGATGTGGGCTGTGGGCTTAAATGCATTGATCAATCCATGAACTAAATCCCCATTATTTATTTACTTATTTATACATCATTGTGAGTGTTTAAACATGGTGAGTGCTGGGTTTTCTGTTTTTATTTATTTAAGCAATGTGGTCACAGGCCACTTGCACCCCAGTCCTGGGAATGGCGAGTGCAGGTCTGCACCCCAAATCTAGGAGTGGCGAGTGCAGTGGATTTCTGACTTTGTTTATGCGGTTAATTTTTATTAACCTTTTGTGATCATAGCTTTCTCATGCACCCCATGTGCAAACTCGTTTATATTAACCTGTGTCAGCTGTCTTTTTGGTAGTGTGATAGAAGCTATGTCAGGTGACTGCCTTACCTTTAAAAGCCATTAGCTGGCAGGTGAGCTTTAAACCAGGTAACATTTTTTCAGTCTAAACTATGTGATAGCAGCTACCAGGTTTCCATCAGTGTGACGGATAGTGTAGGACCTGCAGAAAGTGGGGTCCCGTGATGTGGGCTGTGGGCTTAAATGCATTGATCAATCCATGAACTAAATCCCCATTATTTATTTACTTATTTATCCATCATTGTGAGTGTTTAAACATGGTGAGTGCTGGGTTTTCTGTTTTTATTTATTTAAGCAATGTGGTCACAGGCCACTTGCACCCCAGTCCTGGGAATGGCGAGTGCAGGTCTGCACCCCAAATCTAGGAGTGGCGAGTGCAGTGGATTGCTGACTTTGTTTATGCGGTTAATTTTTATTAACCTTTTGTGATCATAGCTTTCTCATGCACCCCATGTGCAAACTCGTTTATATTAACCTGTGTCAGCTGTCTTTTTGGTAGTGTGATAGAAGCTATGTCAGGTGACTGCCTTACCTTTAAAAGCCATTAGCTGGCAGATGAGCTTTAAACCAGGTAACATTTTTTCAGTCTAAACTATGTGATAGCAGCTACCAGGTTTCCATCAGTGTGACGGATAGTGTAGGACCTGCAGAAAGTGGGGTCCCGTGATGTGGGCTGTGGGCTTAAATGCATTGATCAATCCATGAACTAAATCCCCATTATTTATTTACTTATTTATACATCATTGTGAGTGTTTAAACATGGTGAGTGCTGGGTTTTCTGTATATATATATATATATATAATGTGATCTAGGAAGACTGTAGTAACTGTGCATATAGTACAGTAGGTGTCACTGGAGCAAGATAAGGAAAACCTGTCCCTCCCCATGTGGAAAACAATAGGTGGCATTCTTTTGCCTCCAAAAAAAGTGTATTGATCACCGATGGATTAAGTACATAGTCAACGTTTCAAGGTCCTAAGACCTTTTTCGTCAGGATTCAAGAGTGCCGCCTATTCCTTTCCACAGATCGGATAGGTTTCCTTTGGAGATATAAAACTGTGTACATATATATATATAATGATGTCAGTGTCTTGCTCCAGTGACACCCACTGTAATATATGCACAGGTTTGTTTGAAGGAGGGGGCCCCTAACTAATATCTTGCCTAGGGCCCCATGAGGTCTAAATCCGGCTCTGGTGGGCACAGCAGCAACTAATGAGAGTCTGACACTCTCATTGGCTGCTGATCAAAACAAACACACAGCTGCCGTTGCCGGCAGCTGTGTGTTTGTCACTTGTGTAGCGCTGACCGAACTCCGTCCGGTCAGCGCTACACACGCGGTGCAGTCTGTGTCACAGTGACACAGACTGCCCGCGGCCCGCATGACACTGCGGCCCGGGGGGCACATGGCACCCTGCCCCCCGGCCCAGCCCGCCACTGCCGCCATCTTGCCGCCATCTTGCTGCCAATCTCCTCAACCTTATGCTGCCTCCCTACACAGCACGGGCTGGGGACCTGGAAATCAGCAAGACACATTCATTTAACTACTAGCCATGCCTACCACTCGTTTATCTTCTCTCTCACACTGAGAATCAAAGAGGGATGGAATGACTTTTAATGTGAAAACCCCCCCATTCTATTCTATTAGCATAATATCTACATGAAACTGGCTATTAAATCACTGTAGATCTGTCGACACCTATTCTGCTATCTTCAGAGTGCGGTTCTATTTTGGGGGATATGACACTATATGGCTTGCCTTTGTCTATCATATAGTCAACATTTTTATTTTTTCTGGCTTGTTCGGCTCCATTTCTAATACTTTTGCACCACCTAGTGGTGACATGGATAAATTTGTCATGCCATCTACCCCAGCAAGATCTTAGCGTGTAAAGGCTGGCAAGAAAGGGTATAATTCTGTAGTGCCTGATCACTCGGAGACGGAATCAACAGACTCTGCCTGTTCTATTACACCAAATCCGCCAGGTTCCACCCCCTCTTCAATGAAAGGCAGTTCTGCTGCTTCACCGGCATATCCATTAATGTATGATGACATGGTTAGAGCAATTAGGGATACAATGGCCCCTATCATGGAACAACAAGCGAGCAAATTCGCCGACGTACTTAAAGACATCAACGCACATTTGGACTCCATGGATCTACAGGTGGTCACTAATGAAACAAAAATTGGGGAGCATGAGCAAGCTTTATATGATATACAACAACAGATGCAAATATTACAGAAGCAAAATTACCAACTCTTAAGCAAGGTAGATGACCTAGAGAATTGCTCCCACAGAAATAATTTGAGAATAGTGGGACTGCCTGAAAGCTTAAAAGGCCCTGACTTAACCAAATTCCTCCTTACTGATCTGCTACAGATTCTCGGTCTGGCCGACGAACTTCCTAACTTTGCCATAGAAAGGGCGCATAGCCTGGGCCCGTTCAACGATTCCAAACGACCCCGCACTGTCATTTTTCGCTGCCTCAATTCTGCTCACAAGGCGACTATCTGGACAGCAGCCTGCAAGTTGGGACGCATTGAATGGCAAAACTGCTGATTGTTACTTTTTCAGGACTACTCAGCAGAGGTGTCCCGGGCCCGTAAGGAGATGTCACCAATCTGCTCCAAGTTAATCCAGGCACAGAGGAAATTCGCACTACTGTTCCCAGCCAGACTGAGAATTTTTCAGGGTAAAGAATCTAAAGACTTTCTCAATGCTGAAGACGCAGCTGCATTCTTAGAGGAAGAAGCGATGGAGAGTGCAGCAACTACCACCTGATTGTCACCTACTGAATTTCAGATATGTTTCGATATTTTTACATATCCTTTAAACTGTCTGTATGTTTATTGCGATTTATATTTTGCTCCCCCTCCTGGGTGATTCCAGTTTATTATTCTGGTGGAAAGTGATTTACTTCTCTGGAAGTGTTTAATTTTTATCAGTAGATCTGTTATACATTATACATCTCTGCGGTGTTATCTAGCTCTCCCCCCCTCCATGCCGGATATTAAAATCTGTTCCTGGAATGTTCAGGGCGTTAACTCACCAGCAAAAAGACGCAAACTTATTTCTTACTTAAATTAGGGACAAAAGTCCAGGAATGATGATGTTTGTCCATGCAACATGACATTTTGCCTCTTTCTGAGTCCTGTTTTTTGGAGGGAAAAATCCGAACTCGGCGTGCAAATTCGAACCTATCCGAGCTTGCACAATCCTAACTTAAATATTCAAAATGCAGACATAACCTTTTTACAGGAAACGCATTTGACTGATTCTGAACATCAGAAACCTTCTGTTAGGGCAACGCATAGTGGCTTTTTCCTCGTTTAATTTAGAGTCACGCAGGGTTGCCATACTAGTACGAAAAACTACTCTTATTAAGAATGCTCAGCAGATGTCGGATCCAAATGGGCGGTATGTCTTAGTTACAGCGGAACTTTACGGAATGTCATATATATATGCGCCCCAACTGTCTATAACAGCTCATTTATTACCTATCTAGTCAATTTGTTATATCCCTACTTAGACACACAACTTATATTAGGAGGAGACTTTAACCTTCTTGCCTCACATCTTATGGACCGCCAATCTAACACTACCAGTCCCTATAGACAACGAAAAATAGGTATTCACCATATTAACAATTGGTTGATAGCTGGCATCTTCAACACCCTACTGACAAAAACTTTACATTTTTTTCAACCCCACATTCTCTAGGATAGATAATTTTTTACCCTCCGCCCTTTTAGCGTCTAGAATTCCCACCTCTGGTATTGAAACTTTAAGTCTGACTGACCACGCCTTGATATGGTTTACGCTCCGACCTATGATATCCTCAGGCAGTTGCAGACTATGGCAATTCCCCTCCTTTTTAGCCTCATCTAATAAATTCAAAGATATATTGCAGATGGCTTGGAGTGATTATGCCTTTTCTAATTCTCAACATCTTGATGACCCCTCTTTATATTGGCAATCAGCGAAAGCGGTGCTCAGAGGGAGGATACTGTCTTTTGTCTCACACAACAACAGGAACCAGTCGGAGAAAACTCAGTCGGCTCAGGCTGCTTTGACTCAGGCCTACATAACTTTTCAACAAACTCCCTTGCCCCCAAATAGACGACGGTTTGAGGAATGTAAGATAACCTTTGATGCACTGATGCAGCAGGTAGGTGATCGAAAAGTTCATAATAACAGATACACATTTTACATGCATGGCAACAAGAATGGCAGACTTTTGTCTAACTTACTTTGTGGAGAGAGAACTAGTTCTGCCATCTTGGCCCTAATTGATGACAAGGGCTCCCTGCTTACTGAAGGCCAAGCCATTTTAGATATACTTCATTCTGTTTACTCTAAGCTATATACTCAGGGGCATGTTGTTGTGGTAAATAAACAGGCTTTTTGGGACAAAATTATCCTTCCACAATTGAAAGATGATCAACGATTAATTCTAACCCAACCCATAACTGAACTAGAAGTAACTACAGCCATTAAGGGTCTTAAGCCATGTAAATCCCCGGGCCCTGATGGCTATTTTGGAGAATTTTACTAAATTCTCCAATCTTCAGTAACTACCCCCCTAGCAAATCTCTACAACTCCATTCTCTCTGGCAATCCCCAGCCTGCCTATTTCAAGGATGCTATCATAAAGGTATTACCTAAACTGGATAGAGATCCAACCTTGCCTGCTTCTTACCGCCCAATATCACTATTAAATGTAGACTACAAACTATTTACAAAGATAGTAGCAGATCGTTTTAAATTGGTGGTGCCTTCCTTAGTACATCCAGACCAAACTGGATTCATTTGGGGTCGTAGTGCAGTCTCCAATATTCGCAAGGTTCTCGCCATATTACAACATTTAGAAGAAATACATGAGAGTGCTCTTCATATCCTTCTCTCACTTGACGCAGAGAAGGCTTTTGGCCTCGTAGTGTGGGACCATCTATATGAATCTCTGAATAGATTTGGCTTTCCTCGCCAAATTATAACCCTTATTCAATTATTGAATTCATCTTCCAACTCCCGCATCATGACTAACAATTTCTTATCAGCTCCATTCCTAATCCAAAGAGATACCAGACAAGGCTGCCTCCTATCCCCGTTATTATTCGCTCTTGCCTTAGAACCCCTGGCTATTACCCTTAAAACCAACTCATCATTTCATGGGATACGGGTGGGTAGAGTGGAGTTGAAGCTCTGTTTGTATGCCGACAACATGCTCCTATTTATTTCACAACCTACATTATCTGTACCCGCAATATTGGAAGAAATTTCCTGTTTCAGTTCCTTTGCAGGATATAAAATTAATATTGAAAAATCTGAGGTTTTACCACTGACACGACCCGAGCTGCTGCATCGGTGCTCTACTATTTCTACTATCTTTCAGGTTGCTAATTCCAGATTAAAATATCTGGGTATCTTTATCACGCCTTCTATAAATCATATTTATGCGGCTAATTTCCCGCAAATTATTGAAATAATGATACAAAAAACCCAGCAATGGATGACCCTTCCACTTTCACTGTTGGGAAGAGTTGCAGTAATTAAGGGGGTACTGTTTCCAAAATTGGCCTATCCTCTCCAGATGCTCCCCATGTTCTTAACTGGATCAGATACAGCAAAATGTACATCAGCCTTCCAGCGATTTATCTGGAATTGTAAAAAACCAAGAATAGCCAGAAATCGATTGCTATACAATAAAGATAGAGGGGGCCTAGGACTACCAGATATTCAGACCTATTCAATCCCATTTTACTAATCTTCAATTGGAGGAGGCATTATTCTTTCCCTTTTCGCCAGCGGTCTTTTTGCATATTCCTCGCGCAAAGCTTCCTATAGGAATCACCCACAACATTTTCTTTATGGATACCTATAAGCCTGGTCTGCTATAAACAAACATCTGGGCTCAAACCCACATCTTACTAAATAAATATCTCTCTGGGGTAACCCAGATTTTCCACCGTCCCTTACAATATCCCATTGCAAGTCGTGGAAACAAAAAGGGATTGTGACCATCAGAAACATTTTTGACCCCGGAGGCAATCTTTATTCCTTCCAACAAGTGAAGGATATTGATGATATTTCTAACTCACAATTTTTCTTATAGTGTCTAGTTTGTAGGTATATCAACAGTAAAATACCTTCTGGTTCGTATGCATCACTACTAGCCCCATCTATCCTTTCCCCCCTATACTCTCTTTTCACATTGGTCTCTAGCAACAAGTATAAGCTAATATACTTATACAATGATTTGCTATCTAATAATGTATTGGGTTTGTGGAAACGAGTCCGGTCGTCTTGGCACCAAGATGTTCCAGATTTCAACTTTTCAGAACATGTTATGACTTTATTCCCATCTACTATGAAATGGCTCAGCTCGGCTAGACTGCAGGAAACTCATATTAAGTTTTTGAATAGAGCGTATATTTCCAAAGCACAGCAAAGTCATATGCTCCCAGGTGAACCAAGCAAGTGCCCAAAATGTCATGCAACCTCAGCAAATTTTTTACATAATATTTGGCAGTGTCCTAGAATAAAGAAGTTTTGGTATAAAGTTCACACTTTTATTACTCAAATTGCTAGAGTTAAAGTACCATTTTCTTGGGAAACTTTCCTTTTTGCTGATTTTACCACTTGGTCGCCTTATTTCCTCTTCAATGTTACCTTTTCTTACTGTAATGGTTACTCTAGCAAAGAAACTAATTTTGCAGAAATGGATATCTAGGGTAACTCCTACTTTAGAAATGCTTACATTGGAATTGCTCAACATTCTATATTATGACAGACGTACGGCGATGTATGATATTGAAAAAGGTGTTATTAGATACTATAACAAATGGGAAACTTACCTCAACTATCTACCCACTCAGACTCATGAGCAGAATACAAAGGTGTTTGAAAATACCGCATGGCTACTATCACGAAATATTCCTTGAACGCACTATAAAAGTGGAGGACTCCCCCCCTTCCCTCCTCCCCCCCTCCTTTACCTTCTCCTTCTTTTTGTTTTTTCTTTCTCACCAATTTCTTTAATTGCACTCAGTTATAAGATGTTTAGTTAAACTATATCAATTTTGAATAAAATAAAATTAGAATTCATGAGGAACAGGGCAAATATACAATCTTGACTGTATAATTCACCTGTATTGTATTAACCAATCATAATTTTTGCTGTGAATGTAATTCTAGATATTATTGCTTTTGTTTTTGACCTCTTTGAATTCAATAAAAATTGTTTTTCCAAAAAACTATCGCAGCACACAGGCTTAATGATACCAACGTTTCAGACGTTTACTACATCTTTTTTTAAGGATCACACATATATATTCAGTCACAGATCCGCAACTCACCATAACAGATGCGGCTAGTCCAGGTGCACAACCTAAAAAGTATGCAGACCTACTAAAAACGGGGCTGGCATTCCGGGACTTATAAAGAAATCACATAAGTATGCTAAAGCAACTTTTTGGTTTTATTCAAAAACCATCATCAGGCATCGTGCCTAATGACAGTTTTTAAATAAAACCTTTCCTGAGATCGGCGGGATCCTGGTATTTGAGGCCAAAAATGCCAGGTTTTCAGTCCTGGGAAAATAATTATATATCTAGCTAGGATACACAAGAATTAAACCTTATTCTTATGATCATCCTTACGGTAAAGGAGTGGCCTGGCTGCCTGGATATAGTTTGGGACACTGTGGAGGTAGGAATCGCTGTAAATTGCTAGCATTAGGAGTATCTGGTTCTGTAGGTGATTCCCATTGAAAGTGCTAATAGATCTATAGTGCAGACAAGAAGGAACGATCCACAGGAATTCAGCAGGCAGGTATTCTGTAATGGCACAGTGAGATATGAATCATAGATTCAACAAGGGCCAGCTGAAGATCTGGGTGATGAAAACTATCCAGAACTGATACCCGATATATTATCTATTGTGCTCTATGATAAAGAACAGGCACTATCAACTTTAGAAAGTTTTTGGGAAATTATACAGTAGTACCAACACACCTGATCAGCTTCTTATTTTTAACATTAATGCATTTTGCACACCGGTTATTAATAAGTTTAAATGTAAATCTGATTTTTTTTGTCAGATGCAAATAAAAGGTCTTTCCACTGACTGTTTCTACCGCCTCACCCTGAATAAGTTCCAGGGGCTCTGTAATCAATCTAAGAAATATATATCCTCTAATCTTTCGAAGGCTGACAAAACAGCTTTGTAGGATCTCATCAGGGATAAAACAATTATAATAAGGATAAGGTCTGGGGGGTTGTCATCCAGGTCATTGAATCCTAAAAGGAGAAGGTACTTTGCTAACTAAATGTTGGGGAGTTTTATAGGGTCCTGAATGTCAACCCCTTAGCCAATTCTCAATTACTCCTGAAGAACTTCTTGGAAGAGGCTGGGATTATTTAGAGAGAAATGGCATAGTTTATTTTACCTGTTCACCCTATAATACCTTTGTACTATCATTTAACTAAGGATGAGCGGTTCGGATTCTGTGGAATCCGAACAGCGGGGATCCGAGTCCACCTGAGTCACGGCTCGGGTGACCAAATGTCATCCTCCTGACGTCGGATTCTCACGAGAGTTCACCTCTACATAAGGCGCCGAGACCGGGACTCTGCACCATTTCACTACAACGCTCCGCACGCTGCACACTGACTCACAAGTGGCTGTGCTGGCAAAGTGACTGTGTATAGGGGGCACACTGCACGCTGATGTATGCTGCACTATACTCTGCTGATTAATGTTGCTGTGTGTACAAAAAAAAGTTTAAAAAAGTAAAAAAAAACTTAATAAAGTTAAAAGTTTAAAAAGTAAAATAAACAACTTTTTTGGTGCTGTACCCCCTCTGTGTATAAAAGCACTGTGACTCCTTGGGCCTTAGCCCTCTGTGTCTAAAAGCACCGTCACTCTTTGGGCCTTAGCCCTCTGTGTCTAAAAGCACCGTGACTCTTTGGGCCTTAGCCCTCTGTGTCTAAAAGCACCGTGACTCTTTGGGCCTTAGCCCTCTGTGTATAAAAGCACTGTGACTCCTTGGCCCTTAACCTCTGTGTGTCCATAACACTCAAGTACTGTGACTCCGCAGTGAGTGGTAATGTTTCATAGATGTGCTTTAAACTGTGGTGTCTGTGCCGCTGCTCTGTTGCTTAGTAACCAGCCAGTTCACTGCAGCCTTTGGCCAATAATGGTAGAAATAATATTTTGAGCTGTGAGGTGGTCTAAATTGACTGGAAATTACTGGAAATTAATGTTATTGAGGTTAATAATACTCTAGGAACAAAAAAAAGCCCAAATTATGTGATTTTCCCTTTTTTTGCAATAAAAAAAAAAAAAAAATCTAAATTCTTATCCAAAACCAGTCACGGCAGGTTTGGCGAATCCAAATCTGGACGACGAATCAGAGCCAAACTGAGCAAAAATGGTCCGGCGCACATGCCTACATTTAAGAAAAATCCATAAAAAAGTCTGGTTTCACCTCCTGGTCATCCCATCATTGCTGGTGTTGGGTCCCTCACATCCTCACTTTCCCCTAATGTTGATTCTATTTTATAACCAAAGATCATATATTCTCTACTCTAAACATCTATTGAATGCTCTTTCAAATATTACTTGGAATACTGAGGGGTCTATTTACTAAGCTGTGTTAGGAGATAAAGTGAACGGTGATAAGGTACCAGCCAATCAGCTCCTAACTGCCATGTCACAGGCTGTGTTTGAAAAATGGCAGTTAGGAGCTGATTGGCTTGTACCTTATCACCGTTCACTTTATCTCCTAACACAGCTTAGTAAATAGACCCCTGAGTATGCATTCCTAACACTATATGTGGAATCATTGTATACGAATATCCCTAATGAAAAGGAAGTAGATACCCTTGATACGGTGTTGAGTCAGGATATAAATAGGACTCTTTAAAAAAAGAAAAAAGATTTTATTCTAAGATCCATATACTTTATTCTAACCCCTAATTTCTTTTTGTTAGACTCTATGGGGTATATTTACTCTAAGTCGGTTTTAATCACTTTTCATTGAATTAAAATCAATAAAAATGTATCGAAATTGCTAAATCTCACATTTACTAATACTTAAAAAACCAAATCAAACATTGTCAGTTAGTAAATATATGGCTTAGCCCCAGAAACACAACATCAATATTGATCGATTTTAATTGATTTTAAATCAATCCAAATTGATTCAAATTGACCTTTAGCAAATATACCCCATGGAATTATCTACAGGTGTGGGAGATGGCCACGGGGACCAGGTTCTGAGTTACACCAACCTGTATGTGGGCGAATTCTAACTGTCCCAAATTTATGGTGGTGAATTTAGGGGGGACCTGGTCTTCCATGGCCATTGTATAGACTACCTTCTTATTATTTGGGGTGATGGTGAAGTTCATGCACAATCCTTTGTTGACTCACCTAATAAGAATTCTTTTGGTTTAAATTTACCTGTTATATATATATATATATATATATATATATATATATATATATAATAGAAAAAGAAAAGCACTAAAGCATTGAATTAATCAGAAATACACTCTATACATTGTTAATGTGGTAAATGACTATACTAGCTGCAAACATCTGGTTTTTAAAGGAATATCTACATAGGTGTATAGAGGCCCATTTCCAGCAACCATCACTCCAGTGTTCTAATGGTACATTATGTTTGCCAAGCGCGTTCGAAGACTAATGGATGATTAGAAAACCCTTGGGCAATTATGTTAGCACAGCTGATAGGGGTTTGCTCGTTAGAGAAGCTATAAAACTGGCCTTCCTTTGAGCTAGTTGAGTATCTGGAGCATCACATTTGTGGGTTCGATTATACTCCAAATGGCCAGAAAGAGAACTTTCATGTGAAACTCGACAGTCTATTCTTGTTATTAGAAATGAAGGCTATTCCATGCAAGAAATTGCCAAGAAACTGAACATTTCCTACAACGGTGTGTACTACTCCCTTCAGAGAACAGCACAAACAGGCTCTAATTAGAGTAGAAAGAGAAGTGGGAGGCCCCGGTGCACAACTGTGCAAGAAGACAAGTACATTAGAGTGTCTAGTTTGAGAAATAGACGCCTCACAAGTCCTCAACTGGCAGCTTCATTGAATGGTACCCGCAAAACACCAGTGTCAACGTCTACAGTGAAGAGACGACTCCAGGATTCTGGCCTTCTAGGCAGAGTGGCAAAGAAAAAGCCATATCTGAGACTGGCCAATAAAAGGAAAAGATTAATATGGGCAAAAGAGCACAGATATTGTACAGAGGAAGATTGGAAAAAAGTGTTATGGACAGACAAATCAAAGTTTGAGGTGTTTGGATCACACAGAAGAACATTTGTGAGATGCAGAACAAGTGAAAAGATGCTGCAAGAGTGCCTGACGCCATCTGTCAAGCATGGTGGAGGTAATGTGATGGTCTGGGGCTGCTTTGGTGCTAGTAAAGTTCGAGATTTGTACAAGGTAAAAGGGATTTTGAATTAGGAAGGCTATCACTCCATTTTGCAATGCCATGCCATACCCAGTGGACAGAGCTTGATTGGAGCCAATTTCCTCCTCCAACAGGACAATGATTCAAAGCACACCTCCAAATTATGCAAGAACTATTTAGGGAAGAAGCAGGCAGCTGGTATTCTGTCTGTAGTGGAGTGGCCAGCGCAGTCACCAGATCTCAACCCCATTGAGCTGTTGTGGGAGCAGCTTGACCGTATGGTATGCAAGAAGTGCTCATCAAGCCAATCCAACTTGTGGAAGGTGCCTCAGGAAGCGTGGGGTGACATTTCTTCAGATTAGCTCTAGAAATTAACAGCTAGAATGCCAAAGGTCTGCAAAAGGAGCATTCTTTGACGAAAGCAAAGTTTGAAGGACAAAATTATTATTTCAAATAAAAATCATTATTTCTAACCTTGCCAATGTCTTGACTATATGTTCTATTCATTTTGCAACTCATTTAATAAATAAAAGTAATTTTTTTGTATAAGGACCAGGACTTATCACAAGCCTGTGGACACAAATAAATACCTACACTATAAAAGTGCCCCCTGCAAGAAATGGGAGGGATAATGTACCCAAAGGCCAATTATTGCAAATTAAACAAATATGGTCAATTCCTTTATTAAAATAGGTTGTCCCCCTGCACTAGTGAAGCATGCTTATGAAGAGGTATCCCTTATGGATAGGAATGACCTTTTGAAACAAAAAATAGGTCCTGTATGGAGACTAATTCAAAATATGATATGGCCTTCATATCAAAATACAATAGAGCATTTTTATCAGATTAGAAGTATCTTTAAACAAAATCATTCTATTCTTAAACAAGATCCCTTACTTAGTGATGTTCTGCGCCCTAATCCTAATATTATTTTTAAGAAAAAAAAAACTGTCTTTTCCCCACTCTCAGGGTTGCTACCGATGTGGCAAAACACACTGCATCACTTTTGTATACAGTATATATAATGAATAAATTAACACAAATTCAGGCATCGGCCAGCCCCTTGATATATCCTATTAAGGGATTGATTACCTGTAACATATCATTTGTCATTTATTTAGTTCATTGTATTTGTGATTTGTATTACATGGGCCATACCACAAGACCTCTTAAATATAGGTTTAATGAACATAGACGTAATGTTGAAAAGGGACCAATGACACATAGCTTATCCTGTCATTATGCAGTTTCATGCCAAAAATCTGAATTGTTTACTCGTCTCAGATTTTGGAACAGATAAAGAGCACTGCAAGAGGGGGAGACAGTTTCAAGTCTCTTTGTAAACAAAAGGTCACTTGGATTTATCAACTGAATAGCCCAACACCTAATGGATTGAATGAATATGTGAACCTTAACAATGTTCTATAGGCCCCCCTTCCTTTCCTTCAACTATTGGTAGGTTTTGGTCCATCATAATACCCCTGGAGTAGACAATTATAGATATGTTTCCCATCCCATCTCAATTTTTTGGATGGTGTGCTCCCATTCTTTTCCCCTGCCTTTACGCCCTTTCTTTTAGCGCCTTCTCATTTCCCTTCACCCCCTGCTCCTTCCCCCATTACCCCCCCCATGGAAGGAGGCAGGGTGGTCCCTACCCCTGAAAGTAGGTCCTTACACCGTCAGTAGTACCTCCTATGGTACTTCCATTTCTCATCCCCCTCCTGGTCATTGCCCCCTTCCCCACCCATTCTTTAGTACCTTGTTATACTCCTATATTAGATGATTTAATCCTCCGTACGGGTTCTGGTTTTACACAGTCCTGGTTGATTTGACATTTAATTTTTTACAAAATTGGTTGCACATCTGTGTGTGCACAGATATTACTTTGTACATGTACATATATGTGGATATGGAGGTTTGTATACAGATTTGTCTAGTAACCCCTGTCTGTCTTCAAGAGAGATTTATAAAGGATTTCCTGTATCAGTATTCATGTTAAAATTAATAAAGAGTACAATGAGATAGAATTAGACAATTGTTTAAGATATTTTTTTATTTTAAAAATAATGGTATGCCTTAAATTTATTTTATACATATATAATTTGAAACATTTCCTTTTATATAATATTTGTATTTAATTTATTTCAATACATGGATGTTTTTACATAGATCCTTTGTTTTTTAGTGACCTTTGTCTGCATTACTTGCAAATTAATTATCCAATACAGGTGGCATAATTAACTAATGGAAATTTACAATAAAAGGACCAGTGAGAAGCAGTATGTAAAATCCATTAGTGACACACCTCTGACTAAATTGCTAGTTGCAAAGAAATAAGTTAGAAGTCCCTCATCCTACCTAGGTCTCCACAAGAACTGGTCAGAACTTTTCTATGTGCTTGTTGGTGTGTCCAGCTGCATCTCTATCTGGATCTCTACATACATACATACATACATACATACATATCTGCATATATTTAAGGTAATTTTCCTCACTTGGTTTATTATATATATATATATATATATATAATAAATGTATTTATTTTATTCATAATGCAAAATTAATAATTCCGTGATGGTGCTCCCTTTAGAATTTGTCCAATGGATATAGTGTATGGTGTGGAATCAGAGAGTACAGCACTGTACTGCATCTATGCATAACCCTGGTCATTGGATGAAACCTTCTGGATGTAGCAGTAGGTATGTTTTAAGTGCAGGTGGTAATCCTAGATTTGATATATTCCTTTGGTGACATTGTCCGTTGTGTTGATTCCTCAAAGCACATCGGGCAAGGTGCTGGAGACGGCGAGGTTGATTTGTAACTCTCAGTACTGACTCATAAAAGCTGTGATGCTCCTATAAATACAAAATAAAATAATAATAATAATAAAGAAAGTTACTTCACTACATTATGCAAATAGTCTGTTCAGGCACTGGCATAAATTCTACTGCAGTGGGAATAAACAAGTTAAAGTCCTCTGCAGGTGGAAAAGTCCTTTAATATCAGTTAAAAATGGAACTGAAGAGTAAGAAAGATGAAGTGATTTGAAGAAGATAAGATGATGTATTTCTTACCTCCCATATTTCAGTGGGAACAGCTTCTACCCAGAAATCTCCTGATGGGATTCGATCATATGAACTGAGAAGGATCTCGAAGGTCAGGGGTGAAGTAGCACAGAACCTCCACATCTGGTGGTAGATAAAACATAGCATTCTAACATATGTAAAGATTATTAGATAAAGTTATTGTTGTATCAAGTCATAGAACGCTTCCTGAAAAAGATAACTCCGGGCACAAGGGGGACACACAAACTGATATTTTCTGTTATCTAAATTACCACATACACAGGGTAGGCTATATGTTTTGTCCCTGTCAAAATATCAGGTCATTTACAGGTTATCTACTTTCATGAAGCCATGGAGAATGTACCTGGAGTTACCTGGTTACACAAGTCCATCAACTGCTCCAATAGATGTGATGGACACAAGACCCACAAAGATTGAATATGAAGGAAGAGATTGTTCAGTTTTCACTGTTCGTATTTGTATTCTCAATCATTGAAAGCCCAGAGATAAATGTAACCGCTAGCCAGTCCTGTTTTCTCGCATTTCAGGTTTCTTCAGTTCTCCCTCAGGTCTCCAGCATGGCTATTTATTCTCTCTCTGGTTCAAATAGTTGTAGCTACTGGGTACAGGCTAAAACTTCTGGCTATCCAATTGGCAGCCTTATCTCCAAGGGGTCTGGATAGGTAATGATTGTTTGTCCCTCTCTCCTGAACCCTATGACATCACAAAGTCTGCTGATAGTAGGCACAGACAAGTTTTTCACAAAAAATCACAATCGCTGATGCTGAAATTAGCTGTGGTAGCTTCCTTGAATTAACCCTGTGCAGTCTTATGAGATCCAGAGTTCCAGATCAGCACTTGAGTGAATGTTACCCAACCTGAGTCTGCACTTAGTGCACCCTGGGATGTGCTCAAAGTAGTCATTGTATTAGATTACTCAGGGTGACTAAAACTCTCTTTGGACACATATGCAATGTAACAATAACATATTAAATTTACACAAATTGAAAACCAAATCGCTGGCGACTGCTGAGAAAGAGGACCTGGGGGCTTAACTTTTATTTGAACATAACCTGCAACAATCTCTTTGTACACATAGGGACACCTGGGAGTAATAAAAAAAAAATAAGAGTTATGGTATAACATACCTTAGTTAACTCTTTTTCTTCGAGGTCCATAGGGTCCACAGGATCTACCTTGGGGTATGTAGTTGGAGAGATCCATTGCACCAAACAGCTACAGCTTTAAAGCTCCCAGCATGCACTGGTCCTCCTCCCAATATACCCCGCCTCCAGTCACAGGTATTCAGTTTGTAAGCAAGCCTAACGGCAAGAGATGGACAATGGAGAAGGAAGTACAATGTACCCAAGAAACACTCTCAAAATATGAAGAGGGAATCAGTGATGCAAAAAAGCAAAGAACAGATCCCAACTGAGTCCAGGTGCATCAGGGTGGGTGCCTTGTGGACCTCGAAGAAAAAGAGTTAATTAAGGTATGCTATAACATAACTCTTATTTTCTTCTTCAGGGTCCATAGGGTCCACAGGATCTACCTTGGGGACGTCCTAAAGCAGTTCCCTTAAGGGTGGGGATGCTCCTGAGCAGAAAGGAGAATCTGCCGCCCAAAGGAAGCATACTGGGAGGCAAAAGTACCAAAGGCATTGAATTTTATAAAAGTATGGACAGAAGACCAAGTGGCTGCCTTGCACAGCTGTTCAGCCAGGGCACCATGTCTAACCGGCCACGACGGTCCAACAGACTGAGTAGAATGTGCTGTCACCTTGTTAGGAACAGGGAAATCAGCCTGTATATAGACCTGAACAATAGTTGTATGCAGCCAGCAAGCCAAAGTCTGTTTGTTAGCTGGCCAGCCTCATATGTGAAACCCATATAACACAAACGGTCAAATCTGATTTCTTGATGGAGCTGGTGCGATGCATGTAGATACAGGGGCTTGAACCACATCCAGGGAAGCTTCACCTGTAGACAGGTTTGAAGCCTAAAAAGCCGGGACTACAATTTCATCATTCATATGGGAACAGGATACTACCTTCGGACGCCTTAGTACGAAGGACAGCTCTATTTTGATTTTGAAAAAGTGTCTTCACTGTCAACCATCTTAAGTCCACCTTACCCAAGGGTTCAAAGAGGGGAGCTTGCAGCGCCCTGAGAATCAAGGATAAATGCCATGGTGCTACCGGAGGGACAAACGGAGGTTGCAGCCAGAGAAGCCCTTGCAAAAATGTTTTTACATCTGCCAGGGGCGCAATTCTGCACTGGAACAAAACTGACAAAGCAGAAACCTGAACCCTCAAGGTAGCCAGGCGCCGACCTAAGTCTAAACCAGCCTGTAGAAAAGCAAGTACTCTTGAAACCTTAGGGTCATATTGTGTTTGGGAACACCAATGAAAATATGAATGCCAAGTCCTGTCATAGATACGGGCTGAAGCAGGCTTCCTTGCCCTTATCATCGTCTGGATCACAGAAGCAAAGAAACCTTTGGACTTTAAGACGGAAGCCTCAATAGTCACGCCGTCAAAGCCAGCCAAGGTAAATCCGGATATAGGCAGGGACCCTGCACTAGCAAATCCGGTCATAGAGGCAGCGAAAGTGGTCTGTCTGTGGATAGACATGTATGTCTCCGGGGCCAGGCAGGAGATATTAGTATTAACCTGCCGACTTCCTGCTTGAACTTTCTGATTCTTCTTGGGAGGAGGGATATCGGAGGAAACAGGTATGCCAACCTGAAGTTCCACCTCACCGCCAGAGCATCTATGAAGGTAGCTGAGGGGTCCCTCGTTCTGGAGCCGTACCTGAGGACCTTGTGGTTGTGGCATAACGCCATGAGGTCTACGTCTGGTAGTTTCCAGCTGTCCACCGGGAGTTGAAAGACGTCCGGATGAAGAGCCCATTCTCCGGCGTGTATGTCCTGACAACTTAGGAAGTCCGCTTCCCAGTTGAGGACTCGTGGGATGAATATTGCTGGAAGATGGCAATCTGCCCACAGCAGAATGTTCACCACTTCCCTCATGGCTGGCGGACTTCGTGTGGCTCCCTGATGGTTGATGTAGACCACTGTGGTCACATTGTCGGACTGAATCTGTTCAGGCCTGCCATGAAGAAGGTCCTGCGCCAGACTGAGTGCTCTGTGCACTGCACGAAGCTCCAAGATATTTATCGGTAGGTGACTTTCCTGATTCGTCCACCTTCCCTGAAAGGTGTGACGCCCTGTCACCACTCCCCATCCTCGCAGACTTGCATCCGTGGTGAAGAGTACCCACTCTGGGACCCAGAACAGATGACCCTTGTCTAAATGAGTGGCCTCCAGCCACCAAGTGAGGGAGAGCTGAAACTCTGGCAAGATGCGGATCATCTGAGACTTTATCCAATGATACTGACCATCCCAATGAGACAGAATCCATTGCTGCAGGGACCTGGAGTGGAACTGGGCATACGCCACCATATCGAATGTGGATACCATGGAGCCTAGCACCTGCATAGCCAGGTGAACTGACACAATTTGTCTGCAGAGTAGACTGTGCACACAAGACTGTAGTGCCACAATCTTGTCCTCTGGTAGGAGAATTCTCTGGCTCAGAGAGTCCAGCAGCGCCCCCAAGTGCACCATCTGCTGAGTTGTAGAAAGAGAGGACTTTTTCCAATTTATTATCCAGCCCTGCTCTTGTAAGCAAACAATGGTTATCTGAAGATGACATTGTAACAACTCCTGTGAATATCAGGAGGTTGTCCAAATAGTATCCTGACCCCTTGTCGTCTGAGATGAGTCGTCATCACTGCCATTATCTTGGTAAATATCCGAGGGGCTGTGGCCAGCCCTAAGGGTAGAGCCTGAAATTGGTAATGTTGCTGATCTACCGCCAATATTTGAAATATTTGGTGGGATCGTGCAATCGGAGCATGCAGATATGCATCGTGTATGTCCAGGGAGACCATAAAATCTCCAGGCTCCATTACCAGCATAATTGACCTTAGGTTTTCCATATGGAATTTGGGCACATGGATGAATCTGTTGAGAGACTTCAGATTCAGGATAGGGCGATGTGACCCATTTGGTTTCTGAATCAAAAACAAATTTGAATAATAACTCCTTCCCTGTTGAGTTACAGGAATGGGGATTATGACTCCTGACCACACGAGGGCCCCAATAAACTCCCGGAAGGCAGAGGACCTGACCGGGTCTAAAGGCAGGGTTGTACCAACAAACCTTTGAGGGGGATGCCTCAGGAACGTAATGGTGTAACCTTGAGAGACCTCTTGAACCCAGGCATCTGTCGTGGTCTGATGCCATGCCTGAGAAAACTGTAGGAGTCGGCCTCCAACCCTGAGACCCCCCAGGGGGAGGCCCACCCCATCAGCCAGTGGGCTTACCGTACGACTTGGAAGCAGGACACTTGGTTGACCAGGATTTTTGGTCTGCCATCTCCTGTGGGAATTATCCTGTCTAGAGGAAGACTGTCCCTTTGCCCTACTCTGTGGGCGAAAGGCCCAAGCTGACGACTGCCTATACTTAGGGGTAGTCGTAGAAGGCAACTCCGCAGATTTAGAGATCGCCAGAGAAGACACTAGGTCATCCAGCTCTGGTCCAAACTGTACCTTCCCCGTCAAAAGGCAAGAATTTCAGGGCTTTCTTGGAACCTGTATCCGCCTTCCAGGTTTTTAGCCAAAGGGTTCTTCGAGCTGCAACTGAAGCTGCTGATACCCTAGAAGCTAAGATACCTGTGTCAATGACCGCTCCAGATAATGAAAACACTGATTTTAAATAGTTATCAAGTTTTCTATCTATAATTTCTTTCAAAGAGGATTCTGCAGGAATGGGTAACGTAGAGCTCTTGATCAATATAGTCACATGAGCATCTACTGATAGAGTAACTTCCCATTTGCTACATTCACCCTGAGCAAATGGATATTGAGAGGTTAAATTCCTTGTAGGATGGAAATGCTTATTTGGGTTAGACCATGCTTCAGACATGAGATTCATCAGTTGCTCAGACTGAGGAAAATAATCACTAGCCACCTTCTGATGCCTAAAGACTGGAGACCTAGATTTCGGCGGCACCTCCTCCTCCTCTATACTGAGGACAGATCTAAGCACGCTCACCAGAGAGGGGACATCAACAGAGAGTTGATGGTCTTTTTCCACTGAGTAAGACCCCGAACTCTGAGTTTCAGAGTGTGATGAGGAGGCTGGGTCAGAATCCTGAGGCACTCTCTTATGCCCCTGCTTCTTTACTGCCACTGGTCTATTCGCTTGTACCACCTGCTGAGGGGCTATAGACGGCAGCATACTCTGACTAGAGTGAGCAGAATAATCAAACCAACAGGGATTCATAGGGGACATGTACATATAAGAATGCAACTGCTGTGGGTATCCCACAGTAGGAGGCAATATCGTGGTAGGAGCACACGATGCTGCGACCTTGTCCACCATATGCGACAAAACCTGCGACCAAGACGCCACCAAAGATGGCTCTTGTGTAGGTGCAGGTGTTTTAGAATGTGAAGAAAATCCCGCACCAGGTTAGATTTAGTATATAAGTGAATAAAGATTAATCCTATGCCTGTACCATTAGTCTTCACTACTTTCTTAGACTATGTATACAAGATATAGGTAGGTGCTACCCATTGATTCAAAAAATGAATGTATGTGTATATAGAGAAAAAGGAATCAACTTAAATATGGGTGCACTCAAGTCTCTTCTTACAATAAAATATAAAAAAATTTTATTCAATTATTAAAAACTATTTATCGGGCTTATCAACATAAAATATACAAATACTAATAATTGCTTATTTAATATGAATATCACTGCACTGTATTTGTGCAGGTGTACCAGATAGGAAAGGTGGCTGTTTACAACAGGCACTATACAATCCATCTTGCACAAAATCCTGTTTAGACAGGCCTGCCAAACAGGATTTACCTGACTTGAGCACCGGAGGCTCACCCTTCTCACCTTCTCCCCCTAGGCATGACAAATGTGTGATCGGTATAAGGTGTACAGTATAAGTGCAATGTGACCCACTTCACATATGATAAACTCCACACACCTTTTCAGAGACATGAGGAGAAACACAGTGATAGATATAACTGACAGTTTGAAAACAAAAGACAGTATATATATATATACAGCAGCTAGCATGAAAGTCACATACAATGCATAAATACAAACATTGCTATTGCAAATTGACTCTGAATCAACTGACCAGCCCCGACGGGGTATTGGCAGGACCTAGAACGCTATATACCAAACCCAGAGGAGAGTTATATAGGGAGACAGAACAACCTGAGACAACCAGCCTGCAGCAGTACGTACAACTGCGAACTGCGAGTGTCCCACACACGAGGTGGTCAGAAGTAGCAACCCAGAGGCGGGAATCCGTAACCGGAAGTTGTGTCTGGGTCGGGGGAGGATCGCCTATCTCCCCTAAACTGTGATTTTGACGGCACGGGTACGCTGGCCTCACAGTAGTAAACGGCAACTAGTGCGTCTACTACCCATCCCAAGCAAAAGACAATATGGCCCCAGCCACCTTAGTGAGTATACGTTACGCGAGGCCTTCACCCGCAGCCACCTCTGGTGCGTCTCCTACACCGGAGGCCTGGACTGCGTTGCGCACGATTCTCCTCATGAGGAATCGCTTATCTGCCAATTCCGTGAATACGATTGCAGTCTGGACCCCAGCGGCGCTGCTAGCTAAGCCTCGCTGAGGGCCGCCGAAATCCCCAGGGCATATAGTGGTACTGGCGTTTCGGCATCGGTAGATGGAGTCGCAGTGCCTGTGTCCTATTTGGCACTTAGTACCACTCAACTCAGAAGTTCACAAACGAAGGTAAATCATAAAAGAAAAAGCCTGGGACTGCCTAAGCAGTCCCGCTGTTAAACAGGTACGCATGGATACTTGTCACGCACCAAACAAAAAGACTGAATACCTGTGGCTGGAGGCGGGGTATATAGGGAGGAGAACCAGTGCATGCTGGGAGCTCTAAAGTTGTAGCTGTTTGGTGCAATGGATCTTTCCAACTACATACCCCAAGGTAGATCCTATGGACCCTGAAGAAGAAAGTATCATTAATATAGTCATAAATCCTGTGGAAAACAGGGTGTCACGTACCTGTCTAGTTTTCACCTTTTGCCTGTTGACTTACCACTGCCAGCTGTCTCCATGGATCTGTATGTGTAATTTGCCTGGAGGACCTGTTCTGATCATGCTGCTGCAGCACTTCTCTATGCATTCCTTCCACAGTGATAATTTCACCTGGGTCCTTTCCTGTCTGTGAACACTGCTAGCCCTGATTGGAATCACAGGTGTAGTTCTGACTCAGTGCTGCAGAGATGAATACTCCCTCTGCATGTTGTGTCTTCCACCACTCAGAATGCTACTGCCAGACCACCTCCACCAATTGCAGCCAGACCCAGGGTATATATATCCTCCCCTGATAGCATTCTGGGCCTGAACATCTCGTTACTTCCGTGGTGTATGGTTCGTGCTGTTCTGTGTTCTAGTGTATCCCTGACTCCTGCTGACAGCTACCCCTGGTGCATCCAGAAAACTTGCTACAGCAACCCCTGGTGCAATTCTGAAAACCTGCTACAGCAACTCCTGGTGCAATCAAGAAAACCTGCTACAGCAACCCCTGGTACGTCCAGAAAACCTGCTACAGCAACCCCTGGTGCATCCAGAAAACCTGCTACAGCAATACCTGTCAATCCAGATGTCCTGCTAGCATCAGCTAATAGTTCCTGTGCTCCTGACCTTAGTCCTGTGCTCTGCTAGCCCTACTCCTGGTTGGTCCCTTGCACTCTTGCAAACCTGCATCGTGCTTCCTGCTGTGGATCAACTCCTGCTCCTTCTGCCTACCCACTCCCTCCCTGAACCTAATATCCCAAACCTACCCATTCCTTCCTGAACCTGTTATTCCCAATTACCCTATCCAGCCTGCACCTGAGTTCCAGCCTTTGTCACACCATTTCCAGATTACCCTGTTTAGCCCTCGTCTCAGCATTGCCTGATTTCCCTTCAGCCATTGTCACGTTATTCCAGTCCAGAGTCAAGTTCCAAGTTCTTCAGTTCAACTCAACAAGTCTTCCTGCCGGGCCCAGTCCGGTTCCTCCAAATTCCTGTCATTCATCATCAAAGGCAGTTCTCACTGCTACATAAATCTTGCAATAGAGCTATCTACATCATCTGTGGTTCCAGTCATGTCGGTCTCCGTTGAATCCCACTCATCACCTGGGACAGGTAACTCACAGACACCATTCGTGACAGAATGTTCAGGCCCAATGATGGTGGCGGATCACGCAACTATTAAGGGATTAGATGCTTTCCGTAACCTGGTCACTCACTTGGATTCACAGGAAGCGGTACAGCATCAAGTGCTACAGCTTTTGCAAATCCTGAATAAATCGGCTAGATGGTACTCAAATCACACCTGAACCTCTAACTACCTTCAATCAACTGCTGGAGCAGCTACAGACTTTACTCATCAAAATCTTTCAGATCATTCCCGAGTTTCTTAGAGCTACCCCTGTCTTAACTAAAATCTCAGCCTTGGAATCCCTAAGAAACAAGGATTCTTCCGAACCAAGTAATGTCAGACATCATAGTTATCCACACCCCAAGTTCTCTGTGGCCGAACGCCAGTGGTGCAAACATTTACAGCTCTGTCTCTATTGTGGGGGTTCAGACCACTTCATTAACGACTGATCCCTTTGCAACTCCAGCAGTGGTTCCAAGTGTCAACATCTCAGTGCCCATTCCGGTCCCAGCCCGGATTCTGCCTGTTCCTGTCCCAGCCCGGATTCTGCTTGTCCCAGCAGGGGACTCCAGTTGGCAACCCCAGGAGGGGTCTCCAGAGCCTCAGCCCCAGGAGGGGTTTCAAGTCTCGTACCCCAGCAGGGGGTTTCAAGCCTCGTACCCCAGCAAGGGGTTTCAAGTCTGGCACCCCAGCAAGGGGTCTCAAGTCTGGCACCCCAGGAGGGGGTCTCAAGTCTGGCACCCCAGGAGGGGGTCTCAAGTCTCATACCCCAGGAGGGGGTTTCAGATTCCAGTCCCCAGAGAGGAGTGTCGTGTACTACTAATACTGATCATGGTTCCTGTTTACCATCTCCTACAAATGTAATTCCAGAAAATTACAATCTCTGTAGTTTATTCTTAGCTTTGATTGTTGATGCTACTGTCTCTAGCTCCTCTGGACCCCTCCCAGTCCCATCAGTTGGTCTGAATACCGAACATCTGTCAGCTTCAGTTGTTTTGACTCCTCATCAATTGGAGCATCCTCTAGTCTCTTCCAGCCCTGCACCTGAATGTGCGCCACAGTCCTTGAACACACAGGATTCATCAGATACTCCACCATGCATTTATTTTGATGGGGACTTCTCTCAATATTATGCTTTATTGAAACAATTCTTTGCTATGATGAATTCTTCTTTGCCATGTGGAGTCAAGCCTACTAATATTGTAGAGTTTATTATCCCATCCTTTCAAGGTAAAGCTTGGGACTGGGTTGCCCCTATTTACGCCTCCAATGATCCAATGCTTCTAAATATAAAGCCTTTCAGTGAAGCTGTTGTCAATGAATTTGGTCCTTACCCTGTAAACCAAAATTCTAGTGAAGTTCTCAGTTCCAAAATATTGTCCAGTCTGTTTGTGCTACCAAGAATTTGTCCTCCACTCCCCTGAAGTCCGAACAAGGTCAAGTTTTAAAGGGCCAGCGTGCTGAATCCCAAGCATCCAAGGAAAGTAGTACTACAGAATCGGCATCCCTGAACATGAGATGTGCGCACACCTCCTTGTTGCCTTCATACAACTGTACCTCCCAAAATATAGACTCTGACAAAGTTTCTAGTAAGAGGTTGTCATCCTCTGATGTTATGCTCCTATATACCGCTTGTATGGTACAGAATGAAACACTCCTCCGAGAGAAGTCTCGAAGGACCCTTAGGAACCAACCTTCTAACACCATTAGAACTGGTCAAGTTTCGCTTAGATCCTCCCAGGTGTCCTATCTGTCTTCAAGCCATACTAATTCTTGCATTTCACCTTATAGACACTGACTCGGAATATGAGTTCGACCATGCACACGATAATTCTCCATTCTCTGAAGACCATCTGTCGTTTGACCCTGTCCTTCCCAGTCATGTATTTCCTCAGGAGTTGCCCGAGAGAACTACGGCTTTCCGGGGGAGACGATCATCTTCCCACAAAAGATACCAGCGAAATAATGCCGGTTCTACATCTTCATATACCAAATCTTTGTGTACTACATTTCCAGAAGAGCGTCCTCATTTTGGGATTATTAAAGACTTCCTAGGTGATGAAGGTTCCACCTGTAGTGAGGAAGAATGATCTACTTATTCTGAGGATGAAGATGTCTGAAGAGATGTTTTCAGAGTTATGGTGTCCCTGTGTTTGAAGCTCCTGGAATGGCATGTTTGGAAGAAAGTTTTTTTTTTTCTCAGTGTCCGGAGTCCACCCATAAAGAGGGGGGTACTGTCACGAACCTGTCTTGTTTTCACCTTTTGCCTGCTGACTTACCACTGCCAGCTGTCTCCATGGATCTGTATGTGTAATTTGCCTGGAGGACCTGTTCTGATCATGCTGCTGCAGCACTTCTCTATGCATTCTTTCCACAGTGATTATTTCACCTGGGTCCTTTCCTGTCTGTGAACACTGCTAGCCCTGATTGGAATCACAGGTGTAGTTCTGACTCAGTTCTGCAGAGATGAATACTCCCTCTGCATGATGTGCCTTCCACCACTCAGAATGCTACTGCCAGACCACCTGTCCATATCCACCAATTGCAGCCAGACCCAGGGTATATATATTCTCCCCTGATAGTATTCTGGGCCTGAACATCTCGTTACTTCCGTGGTGTATGGTTCGTGCTGTTCTGTATTCTAGTGTATCCCTGACTCCTGCTGACAGCTACCCCTGATGCATCCAGAAAACCTGCTACAGCAACCCCCAGTGCATCCAGAAAGCCTGCTACAGCAATACCTGTGAATCCAGACGTCCTGCTAGCATCAGCTAATAGTGAGTTCCTGTGCTCCTGAGCTTAGTCCTGTGCTCTGCTAGCCCTACTCCTGGTTGGTCCCAGACACCCTTGCAAACCTGCATCGTGCTTCCTGCTGTGGATCAACTCCTGCTCCTTCTACCTACCCACTCCCTCCCTGAACCTAAAATCCCAAACCTACCCATTCCTTCTTGAACCTGTTATTCCCAATTACCCTATCCAGCCTGCACCTGAGTTCCAGCGTTTGTCACACCATTTCCAGATTACCCTGTTTAGCCCTCATCTCAGCATTACCCGATTTCCCTTCAGCCATTGTCACATTATTCCAGTCCAGAGTCAAGTTCCAAGTTCTTCAGTTCAACTCAACAAGTCTTCCTGCCGGTCCCAGTCCAGTTCCTCCGAGTTCCTGTCATTCATCATCATAGGCAGTTCTCACTGCTACATAAATCTTGCACTAGAGCTATCTACGTCATATGTGGTTCCAGTCATGTCGGTCTCCGTTGAATCCCACTCATCACCTGAGACAGGTAACTCACAGACACCATTCGTGACACAGGGTACTTGAATGATGGGGATATTATTAACACCTCATTTCATCACATTCCTCCACCACTTAGATCTTGTACGCAGGATGTCTGGTTCTCTCAATGTAGCCTACCACATGTAATTTTTTAGTCTGGGACCCAGTATTCCACCTGTGTCTGGTCATTGAGCTGGTGGTGGCTCACACTCCTATTCTTCCCCTTAAGTACCTCAGTGTAACAAATCACTGAGCTGTTGTGGTTGCTTTGGCCACTAAGTGACAGAGAATTGGTAAATTGGCTGGGTGTCTAGTGATAGTGTCAGGTACCCAGCTGGACCTGCCTCTGGGCTGAGGTGAAACATCTTTTGGAGGTCTCAATATATTCAATGTCTGTTAACAAGGTGCTCATCAATTGGTTCTCTCCTTGACTGTTTGGTGCTGTAAAACTTGTGGCGCCTAATAAATAAGCTGTAGTAATGCTGTTGATGATTGATGCCCAATACCCCTCCCTCAAATTCAACATCATTGACTAGACTTTAGCAGGAAGAAGGGGAGGAAGTTGCCATGGAGGGGCTTTTTACTCACCTGACCAATAACAAACCTGTTTAGAAGAAGGGCATATTCTCTAATCCTGATACTCTCCTGAGGACAGTAGAAACAGTGGGGTCCAAATCTGCACCAGCTGTAAGTAATTAGTCAAACCTATAATGAGATGGTTTGTGCTACTCTAATTCTTGCATCTTTACATCCAATTGAATGCTGCTTGGGTTTGTTGAAATGGTGCAGGCACTTAACTTACTCTGGAATCCCCTGAATAAGGATTATTGAGTTGGCTGTCAAATTCCTCCATGAGAAGCACGTCCTCACGATAACTATTTGAGAATCCCTGCAACATAGCCCCCTGGAAAGTTTTTCCACCTTCCAGGTTCCGTACACTTAGTATAGTCAGATGTACACTGGAACCCATGGTCATAGAATGTATGTTCATTGTAGTCTGAACACTGAATTACTTATCTCGGTTGCATTACCGGTAGACACTCAAGGGCTACACTTCTCAATCCCCAATATCTGGGACTCAATACTCTTACACAACTGTCAGAGCTCTTGAGCAATACTAATGGCGGGACGTCTACCCACTCCAGTTACCGGAGCCACCTTGCTGTGGTTCCTGCTGCTACACCACAGTCCACTATTCTATACATCTTGCCAGAATTATAAAACTTGTCCAGCTTATACTTAGACATGATAGAACCGCTGCTTATCAACATGGTTTCCTCAGTTTGATTGTCCCACTTAGGTCACTGCCAAATACTTTATAGCTGCTTGCAGGATGTATGAACCCTTGACAATTCATCAGTTTGGAGAAACATAGCACTAGATTATTCTCATGATCACCTCTTTAGGATCTCTCTTCATGTATCACCAACACACTGTGCTACTTTTAGTGTAGAAAGGAAAGTAAGAAAGAATAAACATGCTGATTAGTGAGTGTGGTGCTATAAGTGGGAGTGGTATAAAGAGGGAGCAATGTATCATGTTGGGAGAAGCACTGACAAAGAGAACAACAGTGGAACCATCGTTAATTGAAAAACAGCAGCATTATATTCAAAGTGATCTTCTAGTAAAGAAAGGAAATGGTTCAGACAGAATACTCAAATTACTCACACTTACCTTGACATTAGATGGTGCAGAGCCATAATTCAATAGTATCTGTACTAACTGGTGGGGCTGACACTCGGGATAATCGCTGCACACCTGCAGAGCACAATCCAGGGGGGTGTAACCAGCACTATTTGTAACGTTAACAGATGCCCCATGGTCCAGAAGCATTTGCACTAGCCTCAGATGGCAGTTAGAGCTTGCATTGTGCAGGGGCCCATGACCTTTCTTCCCTGGAGTGTCAGGATCACCTCCTGCCTTCAGGAGCATCTCTGCCACCCTCAAAACCTGTCCAAAGTACTGTGGGGAATCAGAAGCAGCACATGCTGCATTGAGAGGTGTCTCTCCCTGCTGGTTACGTGCACATGGGTCAGCCCCTAGGCTCAAGTATAACGCCACATGTTCTTCCAGGCGATGTACCGATGCCACATGTAGTGGAGTGGCATGAGTATAATGGCAGGGAAGATTGACAAGAGCACCGAAATCCAAAAGCTGTTTCACGCATCTAAAACAGCAAATAAAGAAAGCTGAAATTTTTTTAAGATATATTAAATAGAGATATATACAGCTTACACAGATTATGCATTTTATATTATTTCAGCAAGCTATACATTAGGTAAAAACAATTGTGCACTTCAGAATTAAAATGCAGTGAAGGCAATTGTTATGTACTTCAGAGGCTTCACAAGTAGACCATTCTTCCAGCAAGATTAGCCTGCTAACAGACTTGAATGCATCATAATCAGGCTCCGATTCACAAGCAAAATGGGTCTTTGCCACCACAAGGTGACTGATGTCCCCCTTCACAAAGGATACATCTCCATACTATGCATTGGTGCCTTTCAATGCAACTGCATTGTAATGCAGTCTTAAAATAATGGCTACTGCTAAACTAGAACCAGGGGTGAAGCAAAGCTCGAGACAAAGGACCTGATTCAGACCTGCTCGCTAGCAAGCGAGCACTCGTTGCTGGCGATGTTTGCTAATGTGCGCATGCGTATACTTCGCAGTGCGCGTGCGCAAACTAGTACGAGCGATCGGGATGCGCTCGTCCTGCAAAGACATCCCAGTGGAATGAGTGACAGGAGAGGCCGTTTGTGGGTAATAACGGGCAGGTCACTGGAATCGGAGGAGTGGAGTTGCGAACGCAGACGAGCCTGAGCATCTTAACGCTGTTTCAGAGGCGTGGATAATTAACAGGCAGCGTCATAGTGCACGTCACCTGGTTGAATTATACACTGAAGTGCTCGCAGTGCTTGCGGCAGGGTACAGTGTACTGCAAGCGCTGCGGTAAGTTCCGATGGACCCCGATGTACCGATGGTTGCATACACTTCCTGGAGATGACGTGCGCAAGTGGGCGTATTAAGACAGGCTGGTGGGCGTCTGCATACACAAAGCGATCGCTCGCCAAGACATAGTGGGCGTGCTTATGCCTTGCCGTACGATCACCTGCCTTGACGTCAGTGGGCTGAATTTGCATATGCTGGGAGCGAGCGGCCACATCTAGCGAGCGGGTCTGAATCAGGCACAAAGACTGCTCAGCATCCTCGTCCCCATAACATGGTACAGTCACCCTTGGCTTGCTTGAATACTAATGTCAACATTGTAAAGTCTAATATGTTTGTAAATGTTTTGTCCTTTTACATTAAGGTGTTAGCAACTGCTTCATTTAATTGTTTCTAGGTTGTCTTCACTTTTAAATGGAGCATGCGGGCTCCACTGTCTCAAGACTCATAGGGAAGTATTGCTGCTGTACACTACCTCACCTGATAATAAGCACCACAGTGATTGCCATACAATGCAGAGAACATCACAGTCACTGCCATATAATAGAGAGAACATCACTGTGACCACGATAAAATACAGAGAATTTCAAAGTGATCATCATAAAACACAGAGACAGTCAATGACCACCATTTAATGCAGAGACCATCAGTGACCACCAATAATACAGAGTGCATCAGTAGCCACCATATATCAGTGACTGCAATATAATACACAGTATCAGTGACTGGCATATAATACAGAGAGTCTCAACGGCTGCCATATAATACAGAGAGCATTAGTGACTGCCATATAATCAGTGTCACAACTAGGGCATTTGGAGCCCTAGCAAGTTAAAAAACGGAGGAACCTCCCCCCCCACACACACACACACAATTATGTGCACACGCCAAAAAAAAGTGGGTGTGGTCACATGCCACAAGGGGCAAAGCCACTGAAAAATGGCGTGACATGACACCACCGTTTCTCGTCACTCTGGGAACATTCCATTCCATATGCACCTTAATGCCCCCAGTAGTAGTGCCCCTCTTGCGATGCCCACTGTTGTAGGGAATCTGTATAATTTACCGCCGGATGCATGGGTGAAAATCCTGATCGGCCCTAAGGTAAGTATCGCTAACCTAAATCCCTTCCCTAACCCTAACCTTCCCCCAAGTGCTTAAACCTAACCCCCCCTTCCCCGCCGCCTAAACCTAAGTCCCCCGGGGGGGTGCCTAACCCTGACCCTCTCTCCCCCTAGCCTAACCTAAACTCCCGGGGGGGTGCCTAACCCTAAGTCCCCCCCGGGAACCCTAAACCTAACCACCCCCCCCTGCGGATGTCCGCGCCCGGCATCTCTTCGATTGGGATGCCGGGCACTGGTCTCCCGGCATCAGTAAAATGACAGGCGTCTAGATTTAGACACCTGTCATTTAACCCTCGCCGGGATAAAGCAGTCGGGAAGCAGTCTGTCGGGATTAGGTCCGCCGGCTTCCCGACTGCATACCTGTGGTAGTGCCCCCAGTAGTGGTCACCCTATGCAGTGCCCCCCAGTAGTGGTCCCCACAGTGCCCCCTGTAATATTCCTCCTATGCAATGCCCCCAGTAGTGGTCCCCCTCTATGCAGTACTCCCAGTAGTGGTCCTCCTATGCAGTGCCTTTAATACAGTGCCCCCAGTAGTAGTCCCCCCTATGCAGTGTCCCCCAGTAGTGCCCCTTATACAGTGCTCCCAGTTGTGGTCCCCTCTATGCAGTGCCCCTTACATATATAGAACAGATACACAAAAAAAAAAAAACACAACACTTACCCCGAATCCTCGCTCCTGCCTCCGTCCTCTCGCTCGGCACTATGCAAGAGACGTTATGCATCTCTCCCATCACCCACTGCAGGAGCCGGAAAGGCGGAGCCCATGAGTGAGCTCCAGCCCGGGTCCAGCCGTGGGTGAAGCAGCCAATGAGAGTTTGTATGACTCTCACTGGCTGCTAAAACAAACACTGCCGCCAGGTAGTACAAGTGTACTACCTGGCGCCAGCAGCAGTGTGTTTGTTACTGTGTAGTGTGGACCTCACTTTGTGCAGTCAGCGCTACACAGACTTGAAACCGCTGTCCTGGACCACGGCCGGCGGCAGCCCCCTTCCCGTGCCGCCAGCTTCCAGGGCACGTACAAAAGACCCAGGTCCGGGTAATTGCAAGGACCCTGAGACAACAGGTCCGGTCGTTGTGGCAGCAGGAATGGAGTGTCGATGTAGAGACTCTGAAGATCTGAGTACCAATGACATCTGGGCCAAGCTGGAGCCACCAGCAGGACAGTGCCTCCGTCTTGTTTGAACATCCGAAGAACTCGAGGAAGAGGGGAGACTGGAGGGAATAGGTACGCAACCGGAAGGTCCATTTCACTGACAGAGCATCCACCAGGCTTGCTTCGGCATCTTTTGTTCTAGACCCGCACACTGGTAACTTGTGATTGTGTCGGGAGGCCATGAGGTCCACCTCTGGGAGACCCCATTTATCCACTAGGAGTTGAAACACCTCTTGGTGAAAAGACCATTCCCCGCGATGCATGTCGTGACGGCTGAGGAAGTCTGCTTCCCAATTGAGAACTCCCAGAATGAACAGCGCAGAGATGGCTGGGAGGTGACCCTCGGCCCATGTCAGAATACAGGACACTTCTGTCATTGCTGCCCGACTTTGAGTGCCTCCTTGATGGTTGATGTAAGCCACTGTTGTGGCATTGTTGGACTGTACCTGTACAGGTTTTCTGTGAGGGCCCTGTAGACAGCTCAAAGTTCCAATAAGGGATAGTAGGTCAACCCATGGAGGGGGCACAGGAGGTACCTGTATCACCTGAACCTGTTGTGGCAACCCTATAGGGGGAATTACAGCCTGTTGTGGTAACCCCATAGGGGGAATTACAGCCAGTACTGCTAGGTGGTCCGCAATAGTAGCCAGCACCTGAGAAAAGGAAGCCCTGGGGGGCTCTTGTGCAGGAGCTGGGGGGTCTGATGGGCCTGGTGGAGTATAACACTTAGCACATAACCCATTTTGTATCAAATCCTCCTCGCTTAAGCCTGCAGCACATAAATTTGCATGATAGCAGTATGGGCAGACATGGGAGGGAGTTGATCAAGAGAGTTGGGAGGAAATAAGGTTGGGGTTCAGGGGAAGGGAGGAGAGCTCAGACTCAGAAACAGAGAAAGAACTGAATGCAGCAAGGTTGGAAGAGAATGATGGTAGGGGGTGGAATTGGCAAATGAGAATTCATGATGGATAGTGTCAATGTTTCCTTTATAGCATAGATTTGCTTGATGATAGAGAGGGCAGAGTAATAGGAATACAGGATGAATTAGAAGTGGATGTAGTTACAGCGAGATTTCCTATTTTGGCACTCGGCATAGCTGGAGTACCTTTAAAGGTACTGAATCACTTTGTTGTGATGGCTTGGGGTTTGGGTCACAGAAGATGCTGTGAAGTGACTAGTGCTACTTTGTCAAGGATGAGAAGTACTAGAAGAAAGAAGAAGTGTGAGAGAAGTTGAGATGAGAATAGGGTCAAGGCCTTCAATGTGCTTTGGGTGGAGGCGGGGGACAGGAGGTAAAATGAAGGAGAAGGAATGGAGATTTAGGAGATTTTTTGGAGATTTTGGTAGAGAGAAGGTCAACGAAACTAGAAAGGTAGAAGTTGTCATAAAGATAGGAGAACACAGGTCCAGGGAGTGTCCATCGTAGTGAATGGGAGCTGGCACATTTGGTGTTAATTGTGACTTTTAAATCCCCAAGAATTACAGTGAGAACGTTTTGTGAGAGGAATGGGCAATCCAAGTAGCAACATTTTTGAGGAATAGGGAGGAAGAGTGTGTGTGTGAGCCTATGAGGCTGCGAACAAAAATCGGCTAATCCGGAGGTACCATTAGTGCGGCATATAGCGCAGTTATGATGAGATAATCACATCTAATTGAATACCCCCTCCCTTGACTAAACATTTCATAATATTGTAGAATAATTTGGGAAAATGAGTCATACGCATAACAATACTGTACTACATTGTCAGATGTGTTAGGAAAATGCATAATACACATAAATAACTACTGTTAATACAAATAAATAACTACTGACCTATAGCATATCTATTTGTAGAACTAAAAGTCAGCCTTATTTTTGCACTGCATGCAACTATGTTCTCTATTGAAGGTTGCATGTATCATAAAATAATACAGATGTGGAAAAAAACAACTGTGCTGATGCATATTTGCATGCAACTCAAAATGTGCACGGCCAATTGCTATATATATATATATATATATATATAAAGCTGTGTACACCTATATGATGTATTATACAATATATGGTTCCAACGCGGATCGGAACAATATATTGTACGCATCGTAGAGTGTGTACGCCCGAGCCATCGTTCTCGATGGTCATTCATTGCATCGTCCCATCTGCTGTCCTTGCTCTATTGTGCAGTGTGTACGGTGCGTGAACGTATCATTACATCGGTTGCAAGGCGCTTGGTCACATCATTAAATGGTGTGTACTCAGCTTTACTCTGGCCATTCTTATATTACAGGAGCCTCTAAATCCTGTTTTCTGTTAATGTGAGATTGTGGTACATTTCTTAAAACTTTAAGACCATCTAGTAATTCCAATCTGCGAACAACAGAAACATAAATTCTGCAAATTCAAACTACAAAGGTTGTAGCTAGAGCAGAATTTAATTTGTTAACATTCACATTTAGTCAACAGTCTCCTACAATGAGTACTTACGCCAGTGTTTCCTTTGTGGTACAGAGGTGAAGGGGTGCCAGACCATCTTCGCTCTGTAGATTGGGGTCAGCTCCACGGCTCAGCAACAATTGGGTACACTCAGCATGGTGACCCTGGCAGGAGTCATGAAGAGCTCCTCGGCCACCCACTACAGAATTGGGATTGGCTCCACGGGATATCAAGTGCCGCACACAGTCAGAGTAACCCCGACCAGCAGTAATACGCAAGGGAGTAGTGTGAGACTTTTTAGGCATTAATGACCAGAGATCTGAGAAAAACAAATAAGGGTTTTCTGCAAGTGAAATAAATGATTTTTTTTTTTTTTGTTACATATTGGATGCTTTATATAAGTTTCTATATTGTGTCCTATTATCTCATAGCAATATAATTAAATCCTTAATGCAGGAGACTTCAGGTACCTTCCAATGTAATGTAAACATATCAATTTCTAGTCAGCAGATTCCCTGTATAACTACAGTAGCTTCCTGTGTCCAACATATTTTTAGCTTCGTGGTGGTGAAACTATATACACTAGTCACAGGATCAAACCAACAGATACAATATATAGGGGGTCTATTCATTATCACTTAATTTCTACAAAAGCAGGTTAAAATTAACATTTTCACCTGCAATTGTGCAAATTAAGTGTTCTGGCCATTCATCAAGAAGGTAAAGCATTCATCAAGAAGGTAAAGCAGGAGATATCACAGGTATCTCCTGCTTACCTCTCTCCCCCCGGAATGGCCCGCTGTCCCCATACACTAGTATGGGCACCGGAATTCATCAAGCTCCGAAAATACAATATTTTGTATTGCGGGAGCATTTGCCATCTTCAGATGGCGAGTGATCCTGCCCCGGGCTCACAATCCACTCCTTCCCCATGGGGAAAGAGTCCCGGGTTGAGAAAGAGGGCTCCTTCCACCGGACGTCGTGGCTCTTGTGCGCATGCGTGACCTGTAGGTCACACATGCACACTAGTGTCACTGCCCTGAAAGGGAGACAGTGGATTTTTGGATCAGCTGTCTCTGCGCCAGAGCAGAATGTTAATAACATCATGAATAGACCTCACACAAACACAATATAGACTATAATCATTTTAATTTCTACTTCTGAGAATCAATAGAAGTGTGATCTGTTCAGGATTATTACCAGCTTTTTCATTCTCAGTTAGATTATTTTAAATCCATCAGAGGACTAGGAATGATGAAATAGAAGTCTTGTAGCATTGTTATGCAGTCACCATGTGTAAATGTTTAGGCATGAAGTCAGAGTCTTTTAACTGGATGGCAAAAACGTTTGTCCCAAATTAATAACAGGCCAGCCGGGGCTGTTGCCCAGGGGGCCCCACACACTGAATGAAGGGGGGGGCCCCCCCCACGCACAGAGCTACATCACCAGCCTGGGGGGGCACTGTGGCATACGTGAATAGGGGTTTCTGCTTGGTATAATGTGAATTACATTTGTGGATTTAGAGTATTGCACATATACTTTTACATTACATTTCCGTCATATCTTATTATTGTCTGTTTTGATACATTGGTTTTAAGACGATTTTTGATTTAATCATATACTAATGTGAACCAATTAACATATGGAAATAGTCTTCTATCAAATGGAGTGTACAGTAGGTGTATATTCTTGGAGGTCTGTGCATTTAATATTTTCGCCCATGTCAATATTATCTGATATTTATCATTTCATTTGACTATTTTTTGCCATCTATATTTCATGTAGATCCTCACTATTTTATCTTCATATTATTACTTGTGTGTGATCTATGTTTTGAGTGTACACCAAATCACTCTTTTAGAGGTGTAATTTATTAAAAGTTAAGTCGTCTTGTCTTTATTGCATCTTGCAATAGATACAGTCAGGTGTATAAATATTGGGACATTGACAGAAATCTGAAGTGTTTCGGGCAATATTATATGCTCATATTCAGTCAAATGCTTCAGGACTCATTGGATGGCGCTTCACAGTGCAGATGGAAAATGACCCAAAACATACTGCAAAAGCAACCAAAGAGTTTTTTAAGTCTAAAAAGTGGAATGTTATGCAATGGCCAAGTCAATCCCCTGACCTGAATCCGATTGAGCATGCATTTCACTTGATGAAGACAAAACTGGGAAAATGCCCCAAGAACAAGCAGGAACTGAAGACATTTGCAGTAGAGGCCTGGCAGAGCATCACCAGGGATGAAACCCAGCGTCTGGTGATGTCTATGCATTCCAGACTTCAGGCTATAGTTGCCTGCAAAGGATTTGCAACAAAGTTTTAAAAAGTGAAAATTATATTTAGGATTGTTTAGTTTGTCCCATTACTTTTGGCCCCTTAAAAAGTGGGAGGCACATATAGAAACCATTGTAATTCCTACACCGTTCACCTGATTTGGATGTAATTACCCTCAAATTAAATCTGAAAGTCTGCAGTTAAAGCACATCTTGTTTGTTTAATTTCAAAGCCATTGTGGTGGTGAATAGAGGCCAAAATATGAAACATTCTGTCAATGTCCCAATATTTATATATATATATATATATATATATATATATATATATATATATATAATGTTCATCCTGGTTTTGCCTGAAACTGATCCCTGTGCATTACACAATGCATTCAGATCTGATATGCACAACTACCTTTGCCTTACCCATAACTGAATTACAACTCGATGCTTATGAATGTTCTACTACCTAGCCTGTAATACTTAGCATGATACATAAATGTGCCTGATGGAATATAGAGCCATTGGGTCCACATATATGCTATTATCATACACATTAAACTTTTACATGACAGATCATATTTTTGTTATTACTTTGCTGTTACACTATATCTATGGTAATTAGTAGAAAAATTAAGCAGGTAACACAATTTTGCATGACTTGCTGCTGCCATGTTTAGCTGCACACATTGCTGATTAATGTGATAGCTAAACATTGCTAATTAACCTGCGTATCTCTATGGGATGAAAGGGAAATTAACGAGGTTGCTACTGTAGTCGTGAAGTGCCTTCATCTGACCATTCTACAAGACGCTCACCTCCATCACACCGATTTGAAGTCCCCATAAAAATAATCTTGTGGATTATGTTTTCTATACTTTCTTAAAAGTCAAATAAATGTCTTAATAATAATAAAAGAAAGAAACTTCTGGCTAAGCACATACTACCATTTCTCTATAAAACCCTTATTTTACTTGATCAGTTTCCTCAATGTCTAGATATTCCTGGTCACCTTGCAGTTGGCCATGTCATCTGTCAATCCAGTACAAGACAACAGCTGCTCAGCATGCTTAGTTCCCATACTAGAATTTGATATCACCAAATAGACACTCTCACCCATTTCCGGCGACCACTGTAGTTCTTCACTAATTGTCTCCACCACAACTTCTGCTGAGCCATCTTCTTTGAATATCCCCCTTATCCTTTCAAAATCTCCTGTATATAGTGCATTATGGATGACAGCATCTCTGCAGTATTGGCGTCTTCGGTTGGCAGGGGGGTTCAAAGTCTGGCTGTTAGGCAGGAATCTGCGGGTGAGACACTGCCTGTTCACAGCCCTTCTCCGATCCTCAATCTCCAGCTGTTCTCTCTGCCTTTGTAGAGATCGCAGGGTGGCAGCTGTGAAGGGAAAAGTCTCGCTAGACATTTTATGGGCAGTTTTATCTTCACCTTATAGTACTAGAATTGAGAGCCTCATCACACAGTGCAAGCCAGGGGAGTGATGTCCTATTTATAACCCATGGGTTTCTGCTACTCCACATGGTAAACATATTTTTTGCAGTGTCACATTCCGGAATATAATTATGCAGTTGCTTGTCCCTAACATGTCCCCCGTCCTAACAAATGTATAACAAAATAGTGTGTGTAAACTGGAGCTACCTATATACATAGGCAATCAAAAAAATTATATACACTTTGAAGCGAAGCTTCATTAATGTTCTGGAATATTCAGGATGAAAACAAAACAAAATGTCACACAAAAAAAAAGTAAAGAAAACTCCCATACATAGTATAAAAATAGAGGGTATCCTACAGTCACATACGAATGAAAGAAAACTCTTAATAGTATGCTAAAGGGAATCACACCAGTGGATGTATTTGATATGCTCTTTCACCCAGTTGTTCAAATAAGGCAAATAACTTACATAAGCGATAACTCTTGAAGACTTTACAGTCTGGTATCTCAGTTCCAGCGGCCAATCTGCGCTATCATACGGTTACTCAGAACTCCGATAATCGACTGATCTGCATCTTTGTATGTTGCTGGTGGGTGCCTAAATACAAATCCCAGCGGCTGCCAAATTTTGCATATGTTTGCACAGCTGCGGTGTACATATTTGCAGCCTCGGCGACATTAGTGTACATCTCTGAATCAGGTCCATTATCAATGGGGACTACTGTCAGACCCCTATGTACCAAACTTTGGCAGCCAGGGACGTGCAGTCAGGGTAGGCACTCCCTCCACTATCATACTCACTGTCATGCTCCAGAGTTTTGATAAAAAAACTGAATTCAGCTGTTTTTTAACATCGAATTGCCACCACTTCCGCACCATTCAATGGCGGCTGCCATCTGTTGGTTTGCAAAATCCTCAGATGGCATAAACCCAAATGATAATGAGGTCCATTATCAATGGGGACTACTGTCAGACCCCTATGTACCAAACTTTGGCAGCCAGGGACGTGCAATCAGGGTAGGCACCCCCTCCACTATCATACTAACTGTCATGCTAAAGAGTAAACTGTGTTTTTATTAGGGGTGAGTGGGTTTGGATTTCTGAAATCTGAACCCTCCTGATCAGAGTTTTCCCGCCTGACTCGGATCTGAAATCGAGGCAAAGTGTCATCATCCCACTGTCGGATCTCGCAGGTTCTGGATTCAATAAAAGGTCCCAGCGTCGGCGCCATTTTGTCACTCGGCTGTGGACAGCGAAGAGGGAGGGTGGGAGTTAGGGCTGGCTGGGCTGTGTAGCGTAGTGTAGTGTTGTGCGGTGCTGCACTGTGCTGCTTTTGTCCATAGGGGCTGTGTCCACTCCTCCAAAGTCCATAGGGGCTGGCTGTGTTGTGCTGTGCTGATGTTGTCCATAGGGGCTGTGTCCACTCCTCCAAAGTCCATAGGGGCTGGCTGTGTTGTGCTGTGCTGCTGTTGTCCATAGGGGCTGTGTCCACTCCTCCAAAGTCCATAGGGGCTGGCTGTACTGTGCTGTGCTGCTGTTGTCCATAGGGGCTGTGTCCACTCCTCCAAAGTCCATAGGGGCTGACTGGGCTGTGTTGTGCAGTTTGTTATCCATAGGGGCTGATTGGGCTCTGTTGTGCAGTCAGTTGTCCGTAGGGGCTGTGTCCACTCCAAAGTCTATAGGGGCTGGCTGGGCTGTGTTATGCAGTGTCACATTAAGGCTGCAGTCCTAAAGGGGTGCTGTAGTGTTGTCCAGGGGGTGACCTGTCCATCTGGGGTGCTCCCCCCAAGTGCAAAAAAAAACCATAGTGCACGCCAAAAAAATTTAATAAAATATTTTCTGTCTTTGTGAATTGAGTGCGCAGTAGCCGCACGTGCATCAGCGTGCGACTGTCATAAATCAAGGGCTAGCTGGCTTGTCTGTTAAAGGGTGGTGTAACCCCAAAGTGTGCTCCACAAAAAACAAACTATTCTTTTTTTCTGTGTTTGTGAATTGTGTGCACTGTGGCTGCACGTGCATCAACAAATGAGCAGGGCCAAGCGTGCGCCTGTGTCCCATAAGTAAAGGGCCGGCTGGCTCATCTCTTAAAGGGTGGTGTAACCCCTCCAACAAAAATAAAAAAATATTTTCTGTGTTTGTGTGCGCCTTAGCCGCACGTATATATCAATATAACATAAATGGAGGACCAAACTTTCTCCGATAAAAATAAAATAGGGAAAGATCAAGAACCACTTCCTCCTAATGCTGAAGCTGCTGCCACTAGTCATGACATAGACGATAACATGCCATCAACGTCGTCTGCCAAGGCCGATGCCCAATGTCATAGTAGAGGGCATATAAAATCCCAAATGACAAAGTTCAGGAAAATGACCTTAAAAAAACAAACATTTAAATCATCTGTAGAGAAACATAAACTTGCCAATATGCCATTTACGACACGGAGTGGTAAGGAACGGCTAAGATCTTCCCCTATGTTCATGACTAGTGGTTCAGCTTCACATGACGATGGAAGCCCTCCTCCCGCTACAAAAATCAAACGAGTTAAGCTGGCAAAAGCACAGCGAAGAACTGTGCATTCTAAGAAGATATCACAAATCCCCAAGAGAGTGTGGCGGCGGTTGCGATGCCTGACCTTCCCAACACTGGACGGGAAGAGGTGGCTCTTTCCACCATTTGCACGCCCTCTGCAAGTGCTGGAAGGAGCACCCACAGTCCACTTGCTGATATTCAAATTGTAGATGTCACTGTTGAAGTACAATAGGATGAGGATACTGGTGTAGCTGGCGCTGAGGAGGAAGCTGACGAGGAGGATTCTGATGGTGATGTGGTTTGTTTAAATCAGGCTCCGGGGGAGACAGTTGTTGTCCGTGGGATGAAAAAGCCCATCACGGTCATGCCTGGGCAGAAGACGAAACATTCCACCTCTTTGGTCTGGCAATATTTCTATCCAAATCCGGACATCACTACTCTTACTAAACAATTGACCCTCCAACAGTCCTTAGCGAGGAGGATGAAGTACGACAGCAGTCATCCTGAAGCAAAATGGATAACTGAGGCCTTGACAGCTATGTTGATATTAGACGTGCATCCGGTATCCACCATTAGTGCAGTGGGATTTAGACAATTGATGGAGGTAGTGTGTCCCCGGTTAGAAATCCCATCTAGATTCCACTTCACTAGGCAGGCGATACCAAGACTGTACAGAAACGTCAGAAAGTGTCCTCAGTGTCCTGAAAAATGCGGTTGTACCCAATGTCCACTTAACCACAGACATGTGGACAAGTGGAACAGGACAGACTAAGGACTATATGACTGTGACAGCCCACTGGGTAGATGTATCACCTTACGCAGCAACAACAGCAGCAGCATCACCAGTAGCAGCATCTCAGAAACTCCAGCTCGTTCCAAGGCAGGCTACGCTATGTATCACCGGTTTCAGTAAGAGGCACACCGCCGACAACCTCTTAGAGAAACTGAGGGAAATCATCGCCTAGTGGCTTACCCCACTTAGACTCTCCTGGGGATTTGTGATATCTGACAACGCCACCAATATTGTGCGGGCATTACATCTGGGTAAATTCCAGCACGTCCCATGTTTTGCTCATACAATAAATTTGGTGGTGCAGAATTTTCTGAAAAAAGACAGGGGCGTGCAGGAGACGCTTTGGGTGGCACGAAAAATTTCTGGCCACTTTCGCCATTCAGCGACTGCGTGCCGAAGACTGGAGCGCCAGCAAACACTCTTGAACCTTCCCCGCCATTACCTGAAGCAAGAGGTTGTGACGCGGTGGAACTCAACCCTCTATATGCTTCAGAGGATGGAGGAGCAGCAAAAGGCCATTCAAGCCTATACATCCATCTATGACATAGGCAAAGGAGGGGGTATGCACCTGACTCAAGCGCAGTGGAGAATGATTTTGTGTTGTGCAAGGTTCTCCTGCACTTCGAACTTGCCACACTTGAAGTCAGTTCAGACACTGCCAGCTTGAGTCAGGTCATTCCCCTCATCAGGCTTTTGCAGAAGCAGCTGGAAAAAGTGAAGGAGCTAAGACGGAGCGATTCCACTTGGCATGTGGGACTTGTGGATGAAGCCCTTCATTCACTTTGCCAGGATTCCAGGGTGGTCAATCTGTTGAAGTCAGACAACTACATTTTGGCCACCATGCTCGATCCTAGGTTTAAAGCCTATAAGGTGCCTCTCTTTCTGGCCGACACAAGCCTGCAGAGGTGTAAAGACCTGCTGGTGAAAACACTGTCAACTGAAGCGGAACGTGACACATCAACAGCTCCTTCTTCATTTTCTCCCGCAACTTGGGCTGCCAGGAAACAACTTAGGTATCCTAAGCAACCCGCTGGCGGTGATGCAGGGCAGGCATGACCAAGTTTGGACATATGGTCCGGACTGAAGGACCTGGCAACAATTTCTGACATGTCTACTGTCACTGCATATGATACTGTCACCATTGACAGAATGGTGGAGGATTACATCAGTGACAGCATCCAAGTAGGCATGTCAGACAGTCCGTACCTGTGTTGGCAGGAAAAAGAGGCAATTTGGAGGCCCCTGTACAAACTGGCTCTATTTTACCTGAGTTGCCCCCCCCCTCCAGTGTGTACTACGAAAGAGTGTTTAGTGCAGCCGGGAACCTTGTCAGCGAAAGGCGTAGGAGGTTGCTTCCACAAAATGTGGAGATGATGTTCATAAAAATGAATTATCAACTCTTCCAGGGAGACCAGCCTCCAGAACGTACAGAGGGACCTGTGGTGGTGGATTCCAGCGGGGACGAATTAATACTCTGTGAGGATGAGGATGTACACAACACCTAAGAGGGTGAGGAATTGGTGGATGAGGACGACATCTTGCCTCCGTAGAGCCAGTTTGTGCAGGGACAGATTAATTGCCAGCTTGTTTTGTGGGGGCCCAAATGAACCAATCATTTCAGCCAATCATGGCAGACCCTGGCGCTGAAATGATTGGTTTATTAACGTGTGCATGTCCTGTTTATACAACATAAGGGTGGGTGGGAGGGCCCAAGGACAATTCCATCTTGCACCTCTTTTTTTTCTTTGCATTATGTACTGTTTGGGGCCTAGTTTTTCAAACTGCCATCCTGTCTGCCACTGCAGTGTCACTCCTAGATGGGCCACGTTTGTGCCGCCCACTCGTGTCGCTTAGCATAGTCATCCAGCTACCTCGGTGCAACCTTTTGGAGATAAAAACACTATTGTAAGGTGTGAGGTGTTCAGAATAGACTGGAAATGAGTGGAAAATAAGGTTATTGAGGTTAATAATAGCATAGGAGCAGAAAAACCCACAAATGTTTTAAAAAAAATACAGATCCAAAACACAAAACCCAGAACCCAAAACACGGAAGGGTGGTTTTGGCAAAACCAATCCAGATCCAAAACACGAAAAGTGTCCGGTGCACCCCCCTAGTTTTTATACATATGTTTTTTTATACATGTTTAAAAAATGTGATACCCCCGGGATGTATCTCGCAGGGAAAACCGGTAATCGTAGTCACTGTCCCTGCCAGTTATTCAAAATATATACTGTATGTCTACTATATGGAATATATGACTGCTATCATATACAATGCTGTTAAATTTTCTGTAAATGTATGACCTGCTAGGACCTGGCAAGAAGTTATATCTTTTGCCATGCATGTTGGGGTAGTCCCCGTTTCCCTGTAGTTATACACCCACATCTACATGGTCTCAGAAGTTGGCAGACATTGCTCAAGGTCTCTGCCCCATTGGTTCTCTCATCTTTGATGTAAACATTGCTGACAATTGGCTCCAGTTTGGATAGGAATGGAAAGTATACTGCATTGCTGGACTGTCTGAAAAATCAAAAAAGGTACAAGCATATACTTTACTAAATCTGGCTGGTGCAGAGGCAGTAGATCAGTGATTCCCAACCTCGGTCCTCAAGGCACACTAACAGTCCTGGTTTTAGTGATATCCATGGTTGAGCACGGATGGTTAAACCAAAATAACTGAGGTACATATTAAGTCACCTGTGCTCAAGTATGGTTATCCTTAAAACCTGGACTGTTAGTGTGCCTTGAGGACCGTGGTTGGGAACCCCTGCAGTAGATAAAGCAGACATATTTGTATATGAGAAAGGAGAAAATAATGAAGACCCTGTAGAGAGCTGTTAAAAAAGTTTGAGGATATAGGTTTACCTGTAAAAAATTTTTTAATAGGGAGTGGTCCGTTTTTGAACACCGGTGCATAAATTACCCACTGCGACGGCATATGCAGCTTGAGTACTTACTGCGTGCGACGAGGTTAGTAATTTCTGAGTAAGGTCAGACCTGTTGTAATTGTGCATGAGGGGCCGATGTTACTCAATGTTCCCAATGTATACGCAGGATTGCAAAGTGTTCCGGATGTGCGAAAGCGGTAGTGGGAGTCTCTATTCTGGCTTTTGGCATCTCTATAATTGCTTTGCGATTGCAGTCATTATCATATTTTCGCAACCGACTTGCGTGTGTAATCACAATAGCAATCTGTAATGGATCAGGCCCTTCGTTATTAGGGGAAAATAATTTGACTTTAGAAATTCATATCTGCATGCTTAATGAACAGTCTGAGAGGAGTACAAGGGAGTTACAGAGAGAGGTAGAAGTATGTAGTTTACATCACGCAACACACCAATACAGGCAATGCCACAACTGTGGCAGGCACCTCCCACCTGAGCGGCAAAAATACCCAGCCTTTAATAAATGCTGTGACAACTGCAATAAATGGATCGCTTTGCAAAATGCTGCAAATCCAAATGAACAATGGCTTTTATTGGTAATGAACAATGGCTGCGAGCATGCCACATGCAACACTGAGGTAAAGACAGTCGCATAGAGTCAATAACGTGGACAGGGCCGGATTAAGGAGTGGATAGGTTGTGGTGGTTCTTCTCATCAGCCTAGCTGCACTGCAGATGCTGCCGCGTGACTTGTTTCAGAGGGGCTGTTGCGGTTAAACGTCAGTGACCTGAGCGGCCAAGTCCTTGCGGCTGAAGCTGCTGTAAACCCGCCGGCTGCCTGGCACTGACGGAGAAACTACTGTGGATGCGGCTGATGTTCAGAGCTGCCGGCTGGTGCAGTGAGCTGCTGCTGGCACTGATAATTGCCCAGCAAAAAAACGGGCAGGGAGGCAAAGTTTGGGGCAGTGTGGGGGTCCCAGGTCGACCACCCCATCCTCCCCCCCATATAATCCGTCCCTGAACGTAGAGACTGAATTAGTATTACAACCAGTCAATGCGAGAGATACTGCGAAGTGTGTAGATCTGGTCGCTGAAAAGGGAGAAATCTTTACCAGTCTCTGTGTCAAACACAACAGAAACATATATAGAAAATAAAAATTGGCACTGGTGCCGAATGCAGTGTCATGTCAAAGACCCTCCTGCACAGAACAAACCCACAGGCACAGATGCTGAAAATCTGGTGGGCGTATAGAGGTCAATCTGTAAATGCTGGCTGTAGTAGTTAATCTGTAGTTAATCTGCTTTTATCAGATGACCATGTGAGTTCAGCTGTAGTTTGTCATAATTAATTTACTATTTCTTTAGAATTTTAGAATCAGTAGGGGCAGCTTGGGGGGGGGGGGGGGTATGCTGGTTGTGGAAAATACATAATGTGGAAATTAGTGTGTGCTTTGCATAACAGTAATCAAAAATGTATGTGATTTTCACCCTACATGACTAAATTATCAGTGTATTTCAATATATGTGATTTCATGACTTGCTTGTAATTGGTTAGAGTAGTATAGTTTATTGAGCATGTGTTTTCTTAACATGCAACAATTTATCTGCTTTGATCAGCTGACCATATGAATTCAGCCGTAGTTCGTCATAATCAGACTTATGATGCATACACACGGTCAGATTTTCCTTCAGATCTGTACAATAATGATTTTAAAAATCGTTCAATCATTCATATCTGAAGGAAAATCTGACATATCTGACATGTTTGTCAGATGAACGATGAGCGTTCTCGCTTGTCAGATAACGATATCTGACATCTGATGTGTTTGCAGTCAGATTTGGACGATTCCATTCATTTAATGCAGTCAGAAATCGTTCAGATCTTTGGACAAATCATTCAAATCGTTGGTAAATTGTCCAAATGTTCATCTGACATATCTGACCGTGTGTATGCACCATTACTATTTCCTTACAATCAGTAGTAGCAGCTGGCTGCGGAAAATACAAAGAGTGGAAATTACAAAATGTGATTTGCATAACAGTTAATCAAACGGGATGTAGTGGTCATTCCGGCTGTCGGGATGCTGGCGCCGGAATCCCGACACCAGTCGGACTTGCCTGTCCATGAAATAGCTTTTGAGTTGATAGTCCCATTACTTTTGGCCCCTTAAAAAGTGGGAGGCACATATAGAAACCGTTGTAATTCCTACACCGTTCACCTGATTTGGATGTAATTACCCTCAAATTAAATCTGAAAGTCTGCAGTTAAAGCACATCTTGTTTGTTTAATTTCAAAGCCATTGTGGTGGTGAATAGAGGCCAAAATATGAAAATTCTGTCAATGTCCCAATATTTATGCACCTGACTGTATGTATAGACACACAATGTGGGGCTGAGTACTGAATATATTTTTTGGCAAAGTGTTTAAGGCGCCACATGTCAAAAAGTACATGAATCTTAAGAGGAGTGAAAGGGAGTGTTAGTTGAAAGGGGACCTGTATTCGTCTAGGGACGGATTGATTATCACATTAAAATTGTCCCAGATAATCAGATGGCCTTGTGTCGGACCTGCCCAATGAGACAGAACATCTTCTCAGAGCAGAGGCCATTTATGATTATAAAGAAACGGCCATATGTATCAGCAGGAGTGGATGTAACCACAAAATGGACGGTATTGTGGATAAAGATAGTGACTCCCCTTCTTTTGCACGGGACAAAAAACGTTTGAGTAAGTGAGCACCTGAGAAATGGGTTTCCTGCATCAGCACGAAGGGCCTGATCAGATTTGGGAATAGAGTAAGACATGACAAGTAACTGTGCATCTCGGTAAAACCATGTTGCACTGCAGATGAGGCAGATGTAAAATGTGCAGAGATATTTAGGGGGGATATTGAATTAGCATGGGGTTTACCCCGAGACTAATTGCCAGCAAAAATCCCTGTGGCGCGGGGAAAGGCTATTCAATTAAATAGTCTTTTTCCAGCACCAAAGAATCGGGATTCAGGTATGGAAACCCATCAATTCTGCGTAAACTGCGGACCCAATGGGGCTTTTCCCGCATGCAAACACGATTTTGTGTTTTTTACGCATACTTTACCACACAGCTCCAATAAACCCCGGAGCTAACTGAATATCCCCCTTAGAGTTGAGTGAGCTGTGTCCAAAGCAAACTCTAAATTGCAGTGCTAACAGAAAGCTGTCCTGCATTTGTGGGCTACATGCGAAAACAGCCAGCATTTACCCCACATGCAAAACAAATGTATTTGCACCCTTTGCAACATGGTTTATCCAGGTACACAGTTACCTGCTCTATCTTACTCTATTCCCAAATCTGAATCAGGCCCAATGTCATCATGTTCTCCTAGGACCAGTGTTCTTTTTTTTTATTAGAGTTTAAACCATAGTTATCCCAGGGCAAGATAACACAGGTAACAGTGAGAACCACAAGAATATAGAAAAAAAAGAATAGCCGAAAGAGGCTAAAACCCTTGTAATGCAAGACATAATAGGTAAGGAAAACATGTTTGAAGATGAGGAACTTATTATTCAGTTACCAAAGCCTGGGAGCCTCATATGTGGAGAACACCAAATCGTTAGATGGGCCAACCTGCAGACCAATCTATTTGGCAATGTTATGCACAAACGACCCACGCACACAAATTAGCCGCCCGATACGTCTGGCCAGAAGAACCAACTATAATATCATTATCGCTGATTCCTGTAAACAACATATCGGTCGGTCATGTGTACACACAAGCAGTGTCACGACCCAGGTTTCACGGCGTGGAGGTTTGCGGTCCTTACCGGTGAGGGCGCTGTGGCGCGGTCTTTCTGGCAAGGGTGCTGGCGTGTACGCAGAGGTCTGCCAGCGTTGGGCCATCCTGACAGGGGTAAGACTAGTGGTGTCTCCGCGTCACGGCTGTCTGGGCGCCACCATGTTGTCTTTAGCCATGTGACATAGCAGGACAATCACCTGAGTACTTAAGGGTGTTTGGAGCACCCTGTAGTTGCCAGTGAAACGTGTTTCACAGCGGCAGCTGTGAGAGAGAGTTCCAGTGCTTGCCCTAGCTCCTTGTCTGTCTTCGGCTCCCTGCAGCTTGCACTCTGCTAGAGATCATCCTGCACCTTCCACCAGACCCACTCCTGCCTGAACCTGTGTCCTCAGTTGACCCATTCCTGTACAGCCATCATCATAGCATTTCCAGATATCCCTCTTAAGCCATTACTCTGCATACCCGGATTACCATTTCACCTTTACAGCCTATCTGGATTCACCTTATTCATCTCTGTTACCGTGCTGGACATTTATTTATTCCCACTCACTACAGTTTCCTCCTGCTACAGTTATTAGTTTGTTATTACTGGACTTTAGTTATCTTTTTGTTCATTTCTACCAAAAACCATAATTAAACTACTTACTTTTCAGTTTAAACCTGTTCAGGTGTTTACTCCTGTTTCCACCCCGGGTCCACAACAAACACAGACTAACAGTTTGCACTGGCCTAATGATTTTGGCCACTGGACAGGCGTCCAGAACAGATTTAACTCACGGCATGGCTTCTCGTCTGGAAGGATTGGGAACCATGCAACAGCAATTAGCACAGTATGTGCAAGAAATGGAACTCAGTCAGGATACCTTACAGCAGGGGTTCCCAACCACGGTCCTCAAGGCACACTAACAGTCCAGGTTTTAAGGATAGCCATAGTTGAGCACAGGTGACTTAATTAGTACCTTAGTTATTTTGATTTAACCATCTGTGCTTAAGCATGGATATCACTAAAACCAGGACTGTTAGTGTGCCTTGAGGACCGTGGTTGGGAATCACTGCCTTACAGGCTGCACTAACTGCTCCAAGTGTGCCTTCAGTTACTCCTGCCTTTACTTCTGTGGTATCTGCCTCTGGAGTTTCTCCGGTTTGTATTTACCTACACCTGGCAAGTTTGATGGCAATACTAAACTGTGTCGTGGATTTCTTAACCACTGTGATGTACATTTTACTTTACAGCCCTCCAATTTCCCTACTCCTAAAACCAAAGTGGCCTATATTGTTTCTTTATTGTCGTCTCAGTCTTAGATTGAGTTTCTCCGCTCTGGGAGCGATCAGACACGCTACTGAATAATTACCCAGAATTTTTAACATCATTCAGGAAGATTTTTGATGAGCCCAGAAGAACCACTTCCGCTTCTTCCAGTATTATGAATCTGAAACAAGGCACCCATCCTGTCAGTCAGTACATCATTCAGTTCCAGACGTTGGCATCAGAGCTCAGATGTAACAAAGAAGCCCTAACATCGGCTTTCTGGCATAGACTACCGGATCGTATACAGGATGATCTAGCCACTCGTGATATACCCTCTAGCCTTAATGATCTAATTTCTCTCTACAACAAAGTGGATATAAGCTTTAGAGAGCGCCAAGCTAAAAAGCACAGAGCTGATCGTTTTAGGCCTCATCCTCTACCTGCTCCTACCCATTCTCCTCGCTCCTTTACAGATGAAGAACCCATGCAGGTTAATCATACCCGTCTTTCTAAAGAAGAACGACACAGAGACGCTTTCAAAAGAACCTTTGTCTATACTGTGAAGACACGGGTCACCTGGTGGCTTCCTGTACCCACAAGTGAAGAAACGCCCTTTCCTAACTAATCCCGGGGACACTCAGTTAGGAGTAATACTTCCGTCCCCAAAGCAAAATTACTCTGTCTTGTCCATAGCTCTAGACATTAAGTCTAGTCTTGCATTCGTATCTGCCCTTCTGGACTCTGGGACAGCAGAACATTTCATGTCCTCTCGTTTGGCAGATAAAAAACAAATTCCTTGCATCACCTTGGATCCTGCTATCTCCTTGACCTCGATCGATGGTAGGCCTATTTCTAATTGAACTGTGTCTAAAAGAACCCAATCTATTCTAGTTCGTTTTGGAGCCCTTCATGTTGAACATATCAGCTTCTTAATCATACCCAAGGCTTCCCATGAGATTATACTCTGATACCCATGGCTGTGTAAGCACAACCCCAAATGGAAAACTATGCAGGTTCTGTCATGGAGAGGAATGCCAGGGGTCTTGTCTGCCGAAGATTCGACCTGTGAGGAAAATTCAGATGTCAGAGGCCCCATCTATACCTAAAGAATATCAATCGTTTACCAATGTTTTCTCCGAAAAACAAGCTAACATCTTACTTCCTCATAGAGAATGGGATTGTCCTATCGACTTGTTGACTGGGAAGACACCTCCCCGTGGTCGGACCTACCCGTTGTCCCTACCAGAAACTGACGCCATGTCGGAATACATCCAAGAAAACTTAAAAAAGGGATTCATCCGACCATCTACATCACCGGCTGAAGCGGGATTCTTCTTTGTTTCTAAAAAAAGATGGAGGCTTGAGACCGTCTATAGATTATAGAGCCCTGAATGATATCTCGGTGAAGAACAGATACCCACTACTATTAATCACCGAATTATTTGACAGTGTCAATGGATCCACGATATTCTCCAAGTTAGATCTCCGAGGTGCATACAATCTAATCCATATCCCAGCAGGTGATGAGTGGAAAACAGCATTCAACACAAGGGACGGTCATTTTGAATATTTGGTCATGCCGTTCGGGCTGTGTAATGCACCTGCTGTTTTTCAAGGTTTTGTTAATTAAATCTTTAGGGATCTCTTATGTGTCTCAGTTGTCGTCTATTTAGATATTTTGATTTTTTTATCCTCTCCTAAAGAACACCGCAATCATGTCAAAGAAGTCTTGTCTCGTCTGAGAAAGAACCAACTGTATTGTAAACTGGAGAAATGTGTGTTCGGTGTACCAAGTATTCCATTTCTTGGATAGATCATTTCCGGATCAGGGTTGGAAATAGATCCCAAGAAAGTCCAAGCAATCTTGGACTGGTCCCGTCCCACGTCTTTGAAAGCCATCCAGAGACTTGTTGGTTTCTCCAATTATTATCAACATTTTATTAAGGTATTCTCCTCCTTGGTGGCTCCCATCACGGCCTTAACTTGTAAGGGTGCCAATCCTGCTCTATTGCCCCCTGAGGCGGAGACAGCCTTTCAACTTCTCAAACAAGCCTTTATCACAGCTCCCGTTTTGAGACAACCGGATGTCAATAGGCCATTTTTATTGGAAGTGGATGCTTCATCTGAAGCAGTGGGAGCTGTCCTGTCTCAGCGCTTCGAGGATAACCGGATTCATCCGTGTAGTTTCTTTCCAAAGAAATTCTCCCCTGCTGAAAGAAACTATGCCATAGGCGAGCAGGAACTCTTAGCTGTCAAGTTCGCTTTAGAGAAATGGCGGTACCTCCTAGAGGGCGCTAAGTTCCCTTTCACAGTTTTCACAGCCCACAGAAATCTTTTCTTGAAAAACATCCAATGCGTAATTCCTCGTCTGGCCCGATGGGCAATATTTTTTGCCCGCTTTCGTGTTACCCTGACGTATCGTTCTGGGGCTCTCAACCTGAAGGCCAACGCCTTGTCACGGTCACTGTCCACTGAGAGTGGTCCAGAGACACTGCGGAGTACTCCCGTGCTTGAGTCAAAGGTTTTTGCCACTATACAACTACAACCACCTGTTGGGAAGACATTGCTGCCCCGGAGTTGAGAAAACAGTTGCTGACATGGGCTCATTCGTCTTGTTTTGCCGGTCACTCAGGCATTCGCAAGACCTTGGAGTTCCTGAAAAGATCCTATTGATGGCCATCGATGCAGACCGAGGTAACAGAGTTTATATCGTCCTGTACCCTGTGTGCTCAGCATAAATCTCCTTGACAATCTCCAGCCAGTGAATTGGTGCCCCTTCCTGTGCCATCTCATCCGTGGACACATCTGTCCATGGATTTTGTGACGGACCTGCCAAGTTCTAATGGATATACCACAATCTGGGTGGTAGTAGATAAGTTTCTCTAAGATGGTCCACTACATTCTGTTAAAAAAAAAGTTACATTCAGCACCTGATTTGGCTCACCTATTTGTACACCATATATTTCGTCTACATGGACTTCCTTCAGAAATCGTCTCAGACCGGGGGCTCCAATTCATTGCAAAATTCTGGAGAGCCCTCTTTTCTGTTCTAAAAGTAAAACTCAACTTCTCCATGGCCTATCACCCTCAAAGTAATGGGTCCACCGAGAGGGTGAATCAGGATCTCGAGACCTTTATGAGAATCTTTATGTCTTCATCCCAGCACAACTGGTCCGAGTCCCTTCCCTGGGCCGAATTTGCACACAACGCTTCATATCATTCCGCTACTAACCAAACTCCTTTTTATATTGTATGTGGACTTCATCCTAGGGTCCCTGAGTTCCGTAGTTTACCCACCTTTGATGTGCCAGCTGTGGACGCCACCGTACGGAACTTTGCTTCGCTTTGGCCTCAATTGCGGGCTGCTCGTTAAAACCTCCCTGCGGTACAAAGATCAGGCAGATAGGAAGTGAAGTAAAGTTCCTCAGATGCAGGTCGGGGATCAAGTTTGGCTTTCTACCTGCAATCTTCGCCTCAAGGTACAGTCTATGAAGTTCGCTCCCCGGTTTATTGGTCCGTACTCCATTACAGAGATAATCAATCCAGTCTCTTATCTTCAGCTCCCATTTTATTTAAAGATTTCCAATTCCTTTCATATATCTTTGCTCAAGCCACTACGTCTCAATAAATTCCTCAGTGTTCTCCCTGTTCCTCCCAGGGTCCAAACTGAAAAGGGAGTGGAATTTGAGAGGTCTTGGATTCTGGATTCTCGTATCAGCCATGGTTATTTGCAATACCTGCTTGACTGGAGAGGCTATGGTCTGGAAGAGCGTTGTTGGACTAGATCTGAGGACGTCCACGCTCCCAAACTCGTCAGAAAATTCCACTTGGATCATCCCAAAAAGCCTAGAAAGTGTCCTGGGGCCACCCGTAAGGAGGGGGGGTACTGTCACGACCCAGGTTTCGTGGCGTGGAGGTTTGCAGTCCTTACCGGTGAGGGCGCTGGGTCGCGGTCCTTCTGGCAGGGGAGCTGGCATGTGGAGATTGGCATTGCATTTACGCAGAGGTCTGCCAGCGTTGGGCCATCCTGACAGGAGTAAGAGTAGTGGGGTCTCCGCGGCATGGCTGTCTGGGCGCCACCATGTTGTCTCTAGCCATGTGACATAGCAGGACAATCGTCTGTGGGTCACCTGCTCTCTCTGGCCTATCGCGTTCTGTTGCTGAGTACTTAAGGGTGTTTGGAGCACTCTGTAGTTGCCAGTGCAACGTGTTTCACAGCGGCAGCTGTGAGAGAGTTCCTGCGCTCCTGTACCTGAGACCTGTGTTCCGATGCTTGCCCTAGCTCCTTGTCTGCCTTTGGCTCCCTGCAGCATGCACCGCTCTGCCTTGCACTCTGCTAGAGATCACTCTGCACCTTCCACCAGACCCACTCCTGCCTGAACCTGTCTCCTCAGTTGACCCATTCCTGTACAGCCATCATCATAGCATTTCTGGATATCCCTTTCAAGCCATTACTCTGCATACCCGGCTTACCATTTCACCTTTACAGCCTATCTGCATTTAAATTATTCATCACTGTCACCATGATGGACATTTATTTATTCCCACTCACTACAGCTTCCTCCTGCTACAGTTATTAGTTTGTTATTACTGGACTTTAGTTATCTTTTTGTTCATTTCTACCAAAAACCACATTAAACTACTTACTTTTCAGTTTAAAGTAAACCTGTTCAGGTTTTTACTCCTGTTTCCACCCCGGGTCCACAACAAACACAGGACCTCATTCAGAGTCGGTCGAAGCGGCCGCACAGTCGTACGGGAAAAGGGGCCGGATATGCAAGTGATTCCCTCGCAAGTTGCGTCCCTAAGTTGGGATCGGTAGCTGGCCGACCAAGGGGAGGAAGCGGTCGGAAGACAAAAAAATACGCCCCCTTCTCGTACGCATTGCACGTCATCTCCGGGCATATAAGGATTAATCGAGACCATCGGCAACCATCGAAACTGGTCGTAGAGCTTAAGGTTGACCATACCCTCTCTTAAGCTCTACGATCATGTCAGTGTAAAAACCTCCCATATCACATGTGCCATGACGCTACTTTGTTAATTATGCACTCCCATAAACCGAATGCACTCCCACAAAACGCCGTTCGCATAATTAGGCACGCCTGCTTTCGGATCTCCACTCCCCCGTTTTCAAGCACTTTCCCCGTTACCACCCACAAACGCCTCATTCGGTCACTCAAACTACCGACCTGGCTGTGTTCAAGGAGAGAAATTTCTGATCGTAGCGGCTAGTTTGCGCACGCGCACTGCAAACTTTACGCATGCGCAGTATAGCGAACATCGGTGGCGTACGACCGTGCGGCCGCTTCGTCCGACTCTGAATGAGGTCCACAGACTCTAACGAGCAGATGTGAAAAGATATACTTTTCATATATATCGCAACTGCCACGCAGCACGGCCGATGCTATAGATCTGTGAAGGACATCTTTCACAGATATATTGTGTGCACACTGCCAGAATGATATATTGTCAGTCAACTGTACAAACAATATATGGCAGAGTGTGTACTCAGCATTACCCTCCTATATTCTTGCACCACACAGATATTAAGATACTAGTGAAAGTCTTTGCAACTAGGCAATTATGTCTATTATCCATACCCAGGTCAGATGGGCTTCATGTCAGGCCATTCTACTTCTATGAATCTTAGGCAATTATTCAGACATCTACAGGTATCCCACCAGGAAGACGCTAACATGGTTGTGGTATCCCTAAATTCTGCAAAAGCATTTGACTACATGGAGTTGGTTTCCTCTGAGTGTCTATGGAACTATTTGGCCTAGGATCAATATTCATTGGGTTAAGCTTCTGTACTCAGATCCTATGTCCCATGTCTGTGTGAATTGTTTCATATGAGAACGCTTTCACTTATATAGAGGCACATTCATCGTTGCCCTGTCTCCATACCTTTTTGCAATTAATACTGAACCCCTGGCCTGACAGTTGAGAACACACCATGGCATTAGAAGCCTTGGTCTTGGTCAGAGTGGACATCGCACTCTGGCCCTGATTCAGAGACGGACGCTCTTACAGAGCGCTCGCTCTGAATCAGGGCTGTCCTTCTGGATTTTTAGAGCGGCTCCTGGCCGCTCGTATAGCTGTGAGTGACCACCCACAGCTATAGCGAGCGGCCAGGAAGATGGTCGCGATGGTCAAGACCATCGCGACCATCGGGCTTGCGACAAGACCCTTGTGGTAGGGTCTCGTTGCCGCAAGCCCTAGAGTGCTTTCGGCTCTAACAGAGCCAAAAGCACTCCCACTGACATCACTTGTGATGTCAGTGGGGCCGGCCCCAGGCGGTAGGTGTTCCCATGGGAACGCTTCCGCCTGGGCAGCCACGCCCCCCAAAGGGGGCGTGCTGTCACTCAACATCGACAGCACGCCCCCTTTGGTACGAGAACCAGAGCAACGGTTTGCCCGTCACTATCCGGGTCTCGCGCATGCGCACTGGGCCACCATCGACCCGCTTGTGAGCGCTCACGAGCGGGTCTGAATCAGGCCCTCTATGCGAATTACATGTTGCTCTTCCTGTCTAATTTCAGTGCCTCACTGATTACATGATTCAAGTGGTGTAACAATTTAGTCCTTACTTGAAATGTTGGGCTGAATCTTAATCTACAATTAGATTATCTCAAAACTAGAATACAAGTTTGGCATTAACTGCCCTGGTCACCAATGGCTAGAAACAACTTAATTAAAATATTGAGCTAAAACTTCTGTATGTCTTCCAGCAATCCTCAGAATTTATCCCACTTAGCATTTTCCGCAAGATTGATAGTTGTGTCAACTCTGATCTGATAGGACAGATGTCCTTGAGTTAAATTGTCCCTTACCAGAATCATGCTGTCGGGGGGACTTGCACTGTCCCACTTTTGTTTGTATTGCTAGGTGTCCCAGCTGGTCCATCTGAGGGTGTGGATGCGGGACAGTGAGAGTTGGGATCAATCTCACAATGGTCATTTCTCCTTGCAGATAACTCTGGAAGTGCAAGCAACTAGGTTCAGTCTCCCCATTCTGCATCAGGCTGTCATAATCTGGAAAAAGGTTGCTAAACTGCTGGATGACCCAGGCCACGATCCTGACACTCCGCTGTGGGGTCACAAAGGTTGCTGGAACTTAAGCTTATGTGCTGGAGATGGTGGAGAGTGGTCAATATTGGACAATTATTAGGCAGGTACTGTCACGGTCCGGACTATTAAAACCGCTCACACTGCACATTGCTCCCGGCTGGTGCCGAGGTCTGTCTGTGCTGCTCCTGCCCCATCTGCTCAATGTCCTTTTACGGAGCATGGAGATGGCTCTCCGCAGTCTCTTGCTCACAGCGTGTTTTCCCAGAATGATGGCGCACAAGTTGCACGCCAGAGTTCCCCTAAACATCAGTATGGGCGCAGCCATGTTGGATTGTAACCTTGTGCTCTTCCTCCACTCAAAGCGCTGCTCTCAGACCAGCTGATAGCAACATCTAATCCCTGGGGATCCTCCCCTATAAATTCCACTTCCAGACGGGCCTCTGTTGCCAGTACAACGTCGCTTCATGCTGGAGTTACAGTTCAGTGCCGAACTCCCAGATACTCTGTATCTGAACGGTCCCGGTACGTTCTATCCAGTTCCTATATCTGCTAAACAAGTCTCCTATACCATCTTGCACACCAGTCTGGTTTTTACCACTGAGACTTGTTCTTACAGCCACCATCGGTTCCAGCCGATATCTCCAGCCATCGGTCTCATTCGATGCTTCCAACATCGGGCTCTTATCAACCTAATTCCTTAATTCATCAACTTCAACCGATCAAGTTAATCAATTCATTAACATCGGACTATCAAGTTCCTCAATTCATCAACATCGGTTCCAACCAATCAAGTTCATCAATTCTATAACATCAGATTCAAATCCATCAAGTTCTTCAAATCATCAACATCGGTCTCAAACCGATCCAGCTCTCAATCCAGCATCATCGGTCCCAATCAGATTCTGCTCATTCATTCAGTATCATCTCCAGTTCTCATTCCAACCTGCTATTTAAAAAAAGACATTCCATTCTTGTTCTCGCCTTCGGGCCCATCATCCACTGCATTATCTCTATTTCCTCACATCATTACATGAAGAAGTCCTGTCTCAAGCCACCCAAATTTCTTCACGCATCTCTGACCTCCCCTTCAGCCTCCCACGCTTGTTCCTACCCAAACCAACCCTCAGGCATGACGAATACCCTCAAAAAGTTTGCCTAATCAACAGTCTAAATTTGGGATTCCAAATTAATATTTCTTTCGCTATTTACAGATCATGCGCACTATACATACTCAATTTCCAGATGGTCTACCTGGGCTAAGAATTCCAATATTAAAAAAAATTATTTCTAACCCTAAACTCTCGCAAATGCTTATTTATTACTCTTACCTCCTGAGTGTATTGCATTGGGACGCTTTGCATCTTCTCAAAAGACAGTATGTGTTTAGCACTTTAGCACCCTGCCAAGGTATGCAGAGCACAGGCTTGGACTGCACGCCCCTGGTGAATGTCACTATAAGCCATGAGAAATTTGTATACACCAGTAGGATTGCGGTTCCTGAATTTGACCATATTGGTCAAAATAGCAGAAATCTCCATATGCTATCGGTACCCACATTGCTGCTTAAGCGGTTTCTCTTTGGCCCAGTGACACCTGGCCACCAGGCTCAAAAAAATAATATCTTTTCTCAATAATAACCCACATCAGTTACCATTTTTGTTTCTATTCCTTTACTTTGATAACGACATGAATCGATCACGTCTTACGACATGTTGCAGTTATATCAACATATACATCCCAATTTTATGCGAAGACTTTTCTCATGGTGATGCCTAATGTTTCTGTTTTATTGGCTGTTTTGTTTTTTCTTTTGTCTGTGTGTAAATCATAGACACAATGAATAGTTTATCTTACACAAAATAAAGGAATCTAAAAAAAAAAAAATTCAAGAAAATATAAAAACAGAAAATGTTTCAATATTACAGTATGTTCCCATTCCTCATGCCGCAGGGATGAGGAATGGGAACAAATGTTTTTTACTTATTACTCTTGTACATAGACTAGGGAAAAAGGTGTCCTTTTTGCAGATGACACTAAACTAAACAGATTATAAGCATAGCAATGTATAGCATTTCACTATAAAGGGAATTCCAAAAATTGGAAAATGGCAAATGAAGTCTAAACAAAGATAAATGTAAGCTCAGAGTTATATAAATTATGCAACTTGTATGTTATATTGGATAAATTTGGGAAATATAGGATGCAAAATTATTTAAGGCAACTAGTGGTAAACCGAGTAGCAGCACTCTGTGCCACGTAACTGCTACGCATTGGTTTCAGGAATGGGCACTTACCTAGAAAGGTCACAGAACTACCAACAGATGCCTATAAGTACTAAAGCATTATTTATATAGTTTCTATGGTAGAAATTGGATCTAACTGTATATTACAGCGCTTCAATCAGATAGAGACTCTGTATACATGCATGAAAATGAAAAACGTTAAAATCTACAAAAGAAACTTAAGTAGGTGCACAGATAGACAACTTTATTCATTAAGGGAAGTAAGGGTTTATATGAAAGATAGACTAGACACAGTTTTCTGGGTTACATTAGAAAGCTTAATCCAAAATATAGGTACAAAGTTTTGGTTAATGAAATATCCATACCTCGTACTGAGCAGGTGACATTTACTTTCACTACTAGAAGAGAAAAGGCTCCATTACCATGAAGGCGGTCAGACTCCTTACCAGGAAAGTGCGGCCGTGTTACCCAAAGTAGTATCAAGTGTATGACTGATTGAGACATATTTCTTTTGGTGGACAAGATAGAAATGGAAAACTCTTATTCTGGATCAGATTTAGTGGCAGCTTAATCAAGAATGTGCTGGCAATTTTTTTATATTTTGAGTGGATGTGATTTATATTATATACAGGTTTCGGGATCCAACCCTGCTCTTGTAGTTTTATATATTTACTTACTAGAAATTAGTGAAAACAGAGAATGCATAGAAGAGTAACTGACGATGCTGTAAAATGCATAGTGCGATATCTGAAAATTGAGTCTTTAGTACAGAATGGACATGTCAGTGCCTAGGGTCCTCTGGAAAGTCACATAACAGACAGTCAAGGTCATCTGCAAAAAATAAATAAATAATTTAAAAAAATTAAAATTATATATAAATATATATATTTATTATTTTAAGAGTAAAGATATGGTAAATGGTGATGTGCAAATGCTGACAGAAATAAATCGGGATGAGGAATCAACAGACAAGGCTAGGATTGGGTGCAGATTGGGGAATTTTTATTTCACTCACCCATATCCCAGTCTGGGTAAGATGCTGCTGTTTGGGGGATTACTGATGGTGCTGTGCGGGCTTCTGGGTAAGAAGATGCTGGTTGGGGGATTTTTGGTTGTGCTGTGCTGGATGACAGATGAGATTCTGCTGGTTGTAGGATTCTTGGTTGTGTTGTGCTGGATGATGAGCAAGATGATGCTGGTTGGGGGAAGCTTGGTTGTGTTGTGCTGGATGATGAGCAAGATGATGCTGGTTGGGGGAATCTTGGTTGTACTGTGCTGGATGATGTAGAAAATGCTGCTGGCTGGGAGGCACTGGGCTGCGCCGTGTTGGACGAGGGGTGAGGCGATGATCGGATTTGGTTGCTGTTGATGTCTACTTCCTCTTGTGGCATTAATGAATCAGACACCTATATTAGTTCACATAATATTAGTACAACTAATTAATGACAAAAAAAAAATAATCTTCCTCCTAACCTATTCAGATACAAAACAATAACAGCAGCACAAATGACCAAAACACAGTCAGTGTAAAGCCAACGTTTTAGGGACAGCTCCCTTTTATCTAGACTTATAAGTCTTGACAAAAGGGCACTGTCCCTGACACGTTGGTCATTTGTGCTGCTGTTAGACTTGGAGTGCCGTCCTGTTTGCTGATATCTACTCTGGAAAGGCACCCAGCTGCTGTTCATTATATGGGAGTGCCGGACTTTGGGGAGATATATATATATTTATTTATTGTAGGATAAAGAGAGCACTCACAAGTCTTCTTAACATAAAAAAGTGAAAAAAACCTCTTTTTAATAGCTCACATATTGCCACAAGTCTATTTGGTCGACGTTTCAGGCCTCAGCAAGACACAGAGACCGCAAAGTTTGTCCAAAGCAGATAGCAGATATCTGTAATTACCAAATGGCAGCATACATATACACTTCAGAATTAATTATTTTTAAAAAGTTTGTCAAACTTAATCAAATGTAAAAAAAAAAATACAATTCAAACAAACAAGAACAAACACAGCTTCTTTAAATAAACATGAAGTGACTGACAGCTGGCAGACTTGTCTTTCATATACTACTCCGGGTCCAGCATCTTAACCTTCAACCTTCCGGCTGCTGGTGGCTCCTAGAATGTAGCCCCTGTGTGGTAGTGTCGAAGCTGGATGGTTGGCTGAGACCTAAATTGTACAAATAATATTTGCACGACACCATCTGGTGTAGCAAGTATAATATTATTGTGCACGGCACTATTTTAGCGTTGTGTACATCTGCCATGTTACTGCACACTGTTAAAGTCTTTACATAATCATGAATACACATATTTAAAGACTTTATATATTCAGTGCTGACAGACAAGTCTTGTGGACATGTCTGGGACTAGTAATTGGAATACACAAAGATACTGCGAGTGTTTACTTTGCATACAGATACAGTATGTCTGTGGCAATTGAAGTATAACACAGACACTGATATGCTCATAGAGAGCGTTCTGAATGTGGATTTAGAAACAGTTGTCAGACGTTTAGCTATCGTTAGCAATTGTAGGCCTTGTGTCCCATGCTGATGTGGTTAAGAAGAAAATAAATAAAAGTTTCCTGCACATTACGGTTTATATTAAAGTTATTAATTATTATGTAAAATGTATGTATTTGATATCTAAGATTTAGTACATGATAAGCAGACCATGTTTGGTACCATTCTAAACCACTGTCTATTTGCAGATCTCTTGTTCCATCGGCAAGGAAATCGCAACATGCGTCTGCAAGTAATGGATTATAGAGAATTAAGTGTTAGAATGTACTTTGTATGCAGTGTCTACTGATTAGTTAAAACACACACAAAGAGCCATTGGAGGGCTGAACTACCACTGTGCAAACTGACCTATGAACTGTATCGTAACAGAAGCAGCAAGAACCAATGGGATTATGCCAACTCGTTTCTATTGTATTGCCCACTCTCTGTACTGTATATATTCAGGCGCTCTATTTCCAGTAGTTAGTCATCATATTCTTTCTTTTGACGGAGACTTCACCTTTGATGCCGGAAATCTGGATCCAGAGCGCCTGCGTATGTATCGACTGTACCTTGTTTATGTATAATCATTTGCGCTAATTGTATTTAGATCACAGCGTGTAACTAACTGCTTTTTATGTGAATAATAACTTTTTGTGCTTTGGAACCACACTCAAAGTCTGGAAAGCAATTATTTATTGTGCGACTTACAACGCTAAATAGTGACATTTGGGTATAGAGATCATTAGGTATTCATAGGTAGTGTATGCCAGCAACACAGAGAAACGTGTTATAGTGTTATTAGGATTTGTCGATATTCCTGCTTATAGCTCCACAAGGACAGGACCTGTTGCAGATGTACACTACCACCAGGTCCTCCCAGGGGTTGAATTCTAGGAGCCACCAGCAGTCGGGAGGTTGAGATGTCCCACAATTCAAACCATATACTAATAGCATATGGACAGCGTATGGTAACTACAGTTGAAAAGTTGGGACTTATTAAATACACACAAATAATCTTCCTAAAAGCTTGAACTTTACTAATATGTCTTTACCTGAAAGTTCAATTTGTGGACAACTGTTCATGCTTAAAACGTACAAATCAAGCTTACCCTAATGAGAGAATTAACCCATCTGCTGTATAGCAATTATATGTATGGATTGGTAAATAACATTATAAATTCAATATATGGACATTTACTCATTTACAGTTGATACATGCAAATTACCGGACAGAGTTGTATGCAAACCCAATGGTTTACGTACAACTCCGATGGTTGCTGATCAGCACATGCACAGGATCTGTACTGCTCATGCGCTAATCTGTGTTTACAATGACGGTCACAGCGCCCAGTCATGTTGCTGCCATATGGTGGTGGGGGAGGGGCGGCAATTGCCAGCATCTCAGAAAACAAGGGCATGTTGGATGCGTTTTATAGGCGTGCCGAGGCCGATGGCTGAGTCTTCCAATGCAGCTTCACTGGTCCCGGAAGCATGAATTTCACGGCCATCCTGAGTAACCTCTCTATTTACACAAGGTGCCTCTTGCAACATTAGCATAGTATTGCACAGCTGCCGCGTGCCAAGTCACAGTGGCTGTGCAATAATGTACAACTCTGAATCAGGCCCTATGATTATCTAAGTCTAATCATGTATCTATGTGTATGATATGAGCTTTTCTAAGTCCCTATGAGACAATTTATTAGAATTAACAATTTATACTGGCAGTGTGAGGTTTGTATTAAAAATGATGTATTAAAATGGTTTATGTCTGGCAAACAGCGCTTTTTTGCTTTATATCAAGTCAAATAAATCATGTATTTAACTAGGAAGAAAATGGTTATATCCTTATAATAAATGACATCAATTTATCAATATCATTTGTAAACAACCATGGCTCGTATTCAATTTGAGCCGAGCCACGTTAACTTAATGCGGCCCGGACTTAACGCTAGCTTTGCCTGTTTTCCAGGTGTAAAAGTATTGCGCGCGTGCCTGCGTATCCCCGTTTTCAATTTGAAAGTAGGCAAAAAAGGGACCCGGCGATACTTCGATCGGCGAAAACAAATGGGAATTTTTGGGAAATAATTGTAGGACCCCCCTAAAGATGTCCAGACCTAGGGGATCACTATGGGCACCCCCATTTTTGTCTGCAGAAGAAAGTCGGGGTTTTTAAATAGCCGCGGCTGGTGTTTTTTAACCTCACATTGAAGAAGTGATGCAGAAGAGCATTTAGCTTTTGTTTTTAAAAGTTGTCCCATCAAATTTGGGGTACATGAAAATGGGTGCTAGCATATTTTTAAGTCCCTAAAGGTAATTTTAAAAATTCTGCAAAAATACACCTGCCGTTACTCTGCGCAATAAAAAAAAAACACCTACCACCTACTTGGGGACCCCACCAGTATTAATTTCGTTAGTTTGGCTTTTTGTTTGACATTTTTTTTTTTTTGTCACTCCCAAATTTCCGCAGTAATCCACGTTATTGGCAAAAAAAAAAAAAAAAAAACGTCTACACGATCCCCCATGTCTGGACATCTTTAGGGAGGTCCCAGGCATATTTCCCGAAAAGTCCCGCTTTTTTTCGTAAATGGGGTCAAGGGTCATTTTTAAAAAACAGGGATAATTTTTTAATTAACTACAGCAAGTGAAATAAAGTTTAGATTTGGGGTTTAGGGGTGCAGGCTTCTAACAATTAGCCTGTACTTTTGGGAATGCCCCCTTAAAACGAAATGTTGCAAAAAAAATGTAAACAGAAAAAAAAAATCGGGACACCCCAAAAAAAAAAAAAATGGGGGGGGGGGATGGTGACAAAAAAAAAAAAAAATGTCAAACAAAAAGCCAAACTAACAAAAGTAATACTGGTGGGGTCCCCAAATATGTGGCAGGTGTTTTTTTTTATTGTGCAGAGTAGCGGCAGGTGTATTTTTGAAGAATTTTTAAAATTACCTTTAGGGACTTAAAAATATGCTAGTACCCATTTTAAAGTACCCCAGATTTGATGGGACCACTTTTAAAAACTAAAAAAAAAAAAATCTAAGTGCTCTTCTGCATCACTTCTTCAAAGTCGGGGAAAAAAAAAAAAAATCAGCCGCGGCTATTTAAAAACCCAGACTTTCTTCTGCAGGCAAAAATGGGGGTACCCATAGTGATCCCCGAGGTCTGGACATCTTTAGGGGTGTCCTACAATTATTTCCCTAAATTCCCGTTTGTTTTCGCCGATCGAAGTATCGCCGGGTCTCGTTTTCAGGCGAAGCCAGCATTAAGTCCGGGCCGCGTTAAACTAACGCGGCTCAAATTGAATACGGGTCCATATATCAGAGGTTCTCAAACTCGGTCCTCAGGACCCCACACAGATCACGTTATCCAGGTCACCCAGCAGGTTCACAGGTGTAGTCATTACTCACTGACACATTTTAAAAGATCCACAGGTGGAGCTAATTATTTCACTTGTGATTCTATGAGGAGACGTAGAAAACATGCACAGTTTGGGATCCTGAGGACCGAGTTTGAGAACCTGTGCCATATATGAATGCTGTCTACTGGACTAAACCAGGATAAAGGAACCTATTTGCAATAGTGTTTTTATAGGTATAAGCTGTGACTTTCATAGTGGCTGTCATGAAATTAATACAAACCAAATATACTTACAAATATTAGAGGTGAATGCAGCTCATGCAGACCATATTAAAGGCACATGGAAAGCATGAGTGTATTTATACATAGAAATAGTGCTACCGTTAGGCTTAGTTAGCAGGGCACCACACCTGCCTGATTTGTAAGCGCTGAAATGCGCCCTGCCCTTATGGCGGCGCCCCGCTAAAACAGCCGTCCCCACCCCAGGCCACAGTGTCTGGCGGAGGAGAAAGTTCTGATGATACAATCACTGGTGAGTGAATAGATGCCGTATGCATGCGCACTGCATCTATTCACACTGCAGGGAGAGCTTGGGGGCAGTCCAGCATCTCCAACTACAGTCATGACAAGGGGTGTGCGTCTCAAGGACAGGTCCCCTTTTCCGAGTGACTATGCCCCTTTTCGAGCACACGCTAAAAGTGACACTTTTTGACAGGCAACCTGCCTTAAGGTGAAGACTGTCATATTTGTATGTTTTGTTTAGAGTCCCAAATAAAGCTGATTGGGGTTAATCTAATGTTTGCTCACTAAGGATAATAATTTCCACTATATTCTAACTCTAAGACGAGCAGATTTATATACAACACCCATGGTGTATTGGTCTTAACTCCTAACAATATTAAAAACTAATATATTGGACCCAGGTCAAAGGGTATCTTTTACCCTTGCACTCACGCCAGCCGCAATTTCCTGTGGTATACGACTCACTTCTGTCGGTCCTCCGCCGCGAGTGACGTTAGCAGAGGAAGGTGTGCTCCCCCGCTTCCCAATACACATGTCGATCTCAGGACATGCCATAGCTGAATATGTATATGTAAATGTGAACAGCAAAAAAAGAGATTAAAGTGAAACAAGTGTAATTTCTTCACCTCCTCATTGTATGTCTTACCCTGGCTGTCCCACCTTCCTCTATAGGGGGGTATATTCTTACTAGGTTGCTCGGGGTCACATTGAGATAATGGTTGCGATGTGATGGTGAAAAAACTCCAACCTGTGAATTATCAAACAAGAAATGTGCAAGTTGTACATGTATTATGTAAGCTTTATATCTTACATAAAAGATAAACCATTTAATGAATACTGTACACCCAATATATAAAGAGGACAATGTCTGTGGCTCTGTTAATGCAGCAGATGCTTGAAGAATTAGCATAAATCAGACATGATGCACAGGAGACAGAGAGAGACAGACAGACAGAGAGAGACAGACAGGCAGGCAGAGACAGGCAGGCAGACAGAGACAGGCAGGCAGACAGAGACAGGCAGGCAGACAGAGACAGGCAGGCAGACAGAGACAGGCAGGCAGACAGAGACAGGCAGGCAGACAGAGACAGGCAGGCAGACAGAGACAGGCAGGCAGACAGAGAGAGACAGAGACTCGGCCAGCTCACAGGGGAGCATGCCATCAAGAAAGCCACACAATGATAGCCTGACTGGTATAGGCTATGCTGAAGTAGGGGCTTCCATTGGGGTTGAGAAGAAAATGTGCCACAAGATCCACCATTTTCTTGTCCATATGATATTTAACCCCTTTGCTGCTGAGCCCATTTTGGCACTTTTTGGGCTGGTCACTTTTCAACATCAATATCAGTAATTACGTAAATACCCACACAAATGACACCTCGTTTTTTTTTCAGATGTCCTGAGAATAAAGGTTACTAGTATTTCTGCAGTGCAGGTTCACACATGATCACCAGAGAATAACTTCTCAGGGATCACATTATTTTATTACAAAATTCTGTTTGAAACGAGGGTACCTTCAAATATGACAGGATAGGGAAGATTGCTCCCCTATTTCCTGGCTTGTAAAATACAATGAAATGCCAAAAGTCATGGGATAACAGTATGTAAAGGTAATGGTAGGTGGTCCCACCGTACTGTGATGTCTTGGAAATGAACAGACCTGCATCAGTTGTAATCTGACATCTCATGAGTCAGTTTGAACACCGGCTTGGCTGCTTGTGACAAGGCAACGTGAATTATCGGAGTTCAAACGGGGCATGATAATGTGTGCCCGCCGGATGGGACATTCCCTTTCTGAAGTGGTGATGAAATTCAACATTCCTCGATCTACGTTGTCACATCTGTACTGGGAATACCTCATAGGAGTCATTACCACCCACCGTGGATAGCGCAGTGGTTGACGACAGATACTTAATGATTATGGTCAGCAGCGTCTGCCCAGAATTGTCTGGGGTAACAGACAAGTGACACTGGCTCAAATCACATCCACATTCAAAGCAGAAGGTACCAGACACATATCCACAAGGTAAGTGCAGCATTCTTTAGCTTCCATGGGATATGGGAGCAGAAGACCCACCAGAAATACCCGTTAACACTACAACACCAGACACAGCGCCTCAACTGGGAATCGGTATGATATACCGCCGGACCCCTGGCCGGTGGTTCAAATCCCGACAGCTGCAGGCCGAAAGAGGAGACAATCCCGATCGTCCCCAGGTAAGTATTCACTAACCTATTCTACCCCCTAACCCTCCCTTAGGGGTGCCTAACCCTAACCTTCCCCCCCAGTGCCTAACATTATTCCCCCCTCCAAGTGCCTAAACCTAACCCCCCCCTTCCCCAACGCCTAAACCCAAGCCCCCCGAGGGGGTCCCTAACCCTAAGTCCCCCTGGGAGACCTAAACCTAACCCTCCCCAACTGCTAACTGTACATTGCTGGACAGACCCTATTTACATGCAATGCTTAATTTATGGTCACCTTTTACAAAAGATACATCACTCTGTATTTTGCATTAGCAGAGGAAAGGAAGCAATATTGGCAGTCTTACAGAGACAGACAAACGTGGTACCTGCTGCAACAGGAGAACACTACCAAGCTTCAGCTCACTCTCACGCTCTTCTAGCAACATATGATGCACAGTGCCTTGAATGTCCCCTAGAGAAAGGCAGAAATGTTCATACTTTATTTGGAATGACTGGGAAATACTAGGTGATAGATATACCAGGCTTAGTTGAGCAGTGGATGAACAGACAGACACTGGAGGGAAACGAGGAAAGCAGTTCTCCACATTACCTGTTGGGTCTCTGAATACAGCACTAGCATCTCCATTAGCTGGTGTCAGGCTCTTGAGGGCCACGGCCATTCGTGGGACTTTATTCTTTGGAAGTTGCTTGAGAGCTGCCTGTAATTATTGAAGGGAAGAAGGCAAGGTGCAAAGTAAAATAAACTTTGTCTTCAAATATATATGGGCTGATTTAGGAGTTTTCCCAAAGTCCATTTTGTGGACGGACCCTGCAATCATACACACGGCATATGCTCAATAGCCGAGCATACGCAACTTGGAGCAACTAGAAGTGATTCAGAGTCATACGCATCTCTGCTGCATCTCCACTTGCAGCTAAGTGGGTTTAACCTGGCAGCAACTGGGAATTAGAATGTAAGGATAAGTGTCCTGATGGCGTGTAAATGGAAATCTTGGCTATTCATTGCTCCATCTGATTTCAGTTGGAACTCTTACACCAGGTATATTGCTGGTGGAAATGCACGCTGATAGTGATATCAGTTACTTTCATAAGCAGATATCAGGGACACTGCAGCAAAGACACGGGCAGACCTGAATATGGGTGGAGATCTAAATCATACAAGCATACACCACTAAATCAGCCCCATACTGTGTATGAGTCAGTAATACAATTTTCACCTTGCGCAGAACCATAACCACACTGTATGTCCTCAGGAAGCAGGTTGGGTCATTTTCATCCAATGAACAATCCACTTTCATAGTGGCCCAAGGACCTTTGATAAACTCTTTTGCCAATGGCTGCTGGGAGGACGTGTCTTCCTGCAAGTATAATAGCCCAATTCATGGAGGTTCAGACAGTATCAATTAAAATTGGAGAGGGTAATGGACAGCTTTGGAGTTATTGAATAGACAGTAATGTGAGAAGGATGACAAAGCTGGGGGTTAAACACAGCAAAGAATAAAACACAAGCAGGCAATTTCTATAGTTTGTGCAACAGTAATGTACCTTGCTGCGGAGCTTAGCTCGTGCCCCGTGATTTGGAGTGTGAGGAGTGGAAACCAGGATGTCATCAAGCCCTCTGCCACTGCCCTGGGAACAGAAATGTTTTACTATTCATTGTAAAAAAGGGTGTCATTATTAATGCCACCCAATCATAAAACAGTTCCTGTCTGTCTATCATTTACCAGCAGATGGCAGAGTAGATTAGCAATATCACAGTTTACATACAATTGTCTCATTACACGCTGTCTGCCTTTTTACAGTGGGTCTGTATTCTGAATCCCATAGGTCAGTTTGATTTTTCACTATGCAATGAAGCCTGGAATGCACGGCTGGTGGTCTCCACTATAAACATGCAAACAGCGCAGCTGTTTAAACTTTCCCTAATTGAATAGTGATTGGCCGAACAACTGAGAGTGTAACTAGTCCCAATTAAAACAAACCTAATTTAAGAAGCCAGTTAACAGTGGTCTAATAATATCACTACTACTATGTCTGAATAACTAGATAAACTAATTCGAACAAATCATATTCTCTTGCAACAACAAACAATTTAGGAAACACCTGACACCCAAATTTCATTGTTCTGCATTTGAAATTAAAAACTCATGCTCCTAATTTCTATGGGTCTGTAGGGGTAGAGCTATTGTAGGCAGCCTGTGACGTTGCAGGTCTTGTAGAACAAACTACTCAGTATGAAGATGTAATGTAAAGCCCCCAAGCAATTCATCATAAAACATCAGTTTCTTGCAACTGTGCGTTAACCCAGATTCCGCGTTGTGCTGGATGGGTTTCCCCGCGCGTTAAGCTCCAGGGGCTGCAAGAAAAAATATGCATTAAAAGGGGCTTAACGCGTGGGGATGTGACGCTTTATTGAATAGCGCAGGCTAATTTAAACTGCCCCAACGACTTGCATTGTGGCATATTGACACATGTTTAAATACTGTATACATGTTCAGGCTCTATGGTGCCATATGACAAGGGTAGGCTAAATACTGTAATATCGGATGTCAGTTATTATTCTGCCACACAGCATGCTGCTATATGCTCACTGAAAGTTCCACCTGAGCTGCAACCAGTGCAGCTTGAATAGCAGTAAAAAATAAGGCTCACTGAACCTCACAGTACACTTTGCAGGTCAGGAAAGTGTACTGGGGCCAAAAAAATAAACGTTTTTTTTTTTTTTTTTTTTAAACAAATTTAAAAAGTTGACTATACTTCTTTTTACACAACAAATGAAGAAAACTGCAATCTAATGATGATTTTCCATTAAAGTGAACTTGTCACATACAGTGGAAGATGACTTTTTGTTTACCGTTAGTATTCATAAAAATGTCTCAGAGATGTCATTTTAGCTACTTAAAAAAAAGGTACACAACCATTGATATTTTTGCCAAGACTGTAGCTCTACCGGTGCATTGTTTTGTGTTTTGTCCAATCGTTGAGTTAGCACTGAGCCACAGCGCTTGCATTAAAAGGTCGGTCACCTGTTGTGGCAGTAGGCCAGCTGGCCCGGGAAATCTCCTCTCTTTGGGTGATTGCGTCTCCCATGCCAACTTCTTTGGAGTCTTATTTGCTGCATTCATTAATTGTACAAGATGATTGGTAACCACTGGGGTCTGCAGAGTGCTAGGTGGGTGTGGGCGAGGAGACGACACAGGAGTTCTTGGCAATGGGTGGGCATTGCTGATTGGATTCGGCCATGAATGTGATGACACTGATGCACTGGCTGACATATTATACTGTGGATAGGTAGAAATAGATGGGTAAGAGGGATTTCCAACTCTTGCAGGTGTAACAGACTGTGTTTCAGCACTAGGCCTTAAGCAGGGCTTTTTGGCAGTGGGTTCTGATGACCGACACTGTGCACTTCCCCCACTACTTAGTTGGAAACTGGAAGCTGTGGGGGAGCTAGTACTACAATTGTAAAAATGTAGCTGTGGGGGGGTGCCCCTTGGACATGGTCTGGTTTCCAGATGTTGGAAGAAGCCACTTCGAGATGGACGCAACTGGAAGGAAGAAGAGTTATTCGAGTCCGCACTATTCCTCTGTGAAGTCTGATTGATGGGCCTCAACAGCAGCTGGGGTTCTGGAGCCTGACACTGTCCTTCTGATACATCGGCTTCCAACTCGCTGAACGCAGACAACATTTCTTCATCATCCACATCCTGGATCAGAGACGGTGCACTTGTTGCTTCATGCACTAATGAGGGCCTTGTATCATGGGAATAGCTTCCTGCTTCCTCTGAGTTTTTAGTAGTGATTTTAGAGATGGATCTGGAATGGGCAGTTGTGGGTTCAAGAATGGAGAGATTGGACTCTGTACCTTCCAGTACAGACAGAAAATCCTACAACGAAAACAACCCAACATTATTTAACTGAATATCTGTATTAAAAGGATAATTCCACCCAAAACTAAAAACACTTTCAAAATATTATTTAGCTGCTGTCCAGCATTCATGCTGTCCAACGAATCCCCATACCTCTAGCAAATGCGCGTCTGCCAGCTCACCTTTACACATTTCCGCTAGCAGCAGTGAACAACACAATGACTATCTGGAAAACGACCACATTGTCAGGAACGGGGAGACTATTCTCGCTCCTGCTGACCTGGCATTTTCCTCAGACAGGCAGTATTTTATCCCACAACAAACATTATTTATACAGATGTGTTCTCAAACACTATTGCCTCAGTCGTGCTAAAAAGCCCTTCTCAGCGCGCCAGAGTCTGTGCAACTCGGCGTGCGCTGAGCATCTTTTTCACCCGAAAATACATTTTAGTCGCAATGCGACAAAACCGCTTAACAAGACTGCACTGAATAATTTGATAAGCCACACTTGTACATCTGAGTACGAATGCCTCTGAATCTGTATACGAAGTGCTACGATGGAGCAGCCGCTGCTTTTTTACAACGTTGTTCTTCATATCGGCTTTGTATATATTTTAAACAAGTTCCTGTGCAGTTGAAGTTGCAACCCAATGTCTCTGGTACAGGTTGAGTAGTGTTTCGCTGCATCTGCAGTGCGAGACACAAATTTACAGAAAAAATTGTTAAGCTACACAACTTGTGTCAGGGGTATGCAGTCAGGAAGCCGGCGGACCTAATCCCGACAGCCGGCTTCCCGACGAGGGTTAAATGACAGGCGTCTACATCTAGGGGCTAGGGTTAGGTTTAGGGCTCCGGGGGGGGGGGGGGGGGAATTTAGGGTTAGGCACCCCCCCGGAAGGTTAGGGTTAGGCTAGGGAGAGGGAAACTTAGGGTTAGGCACCCCCCCGGGTGGACTTAGGTCTAGGCAGCGGGGAAGGGGAGGGTTAGGCACTGGGGGGGAAGGTTAGGGTTAGGCACCCTAAAGGAGGGTTAGGGTGAGGGAATAGGTTAGTGAATACTTACCTGCGGACGATCGGGATTTTCATTCTGTTCGGGTAGCCTCCGTCGGGATTTGAACAGCCGGCCAAAGGTCCGGCGGTAAATCATACAGATTCCGTGTCAGGTGTCTCACGGTAAGGTGTATGAGGACACATCTGTAATCACACAGAAAATCACTAGTCCAGGGACAGTGGACTAAAGGAAATTATATGCTTACCTCATCATCAAAGTCTTCTGATCCAGAGCAAAAGAGGTTGTGGAAACCTAAAGCCTAGGAAGAGATATGTTTAACATGTAAGAAAGACATGTATAGCTTATAGCAGAGGGTCTCAAATTCGGTCCTCAGAACCCCACACAGTTCACGTTTTCCAGGTCACCAAGCAGGTGCACAGGTGTATTCATTACTCACTGACACATTTTAAAAGATCCACAGGTGGAGCTAATTATTTCACTTGTAATTCTGTGGAGGAGACATGGAAAACATTCACTGTTTGGGGTCCTGAGGACCAAGTTTGAGAACCTGTGGCTTACTTAGAGGGAATGTAGGGAAAACACAGTCTGTAGTAGAAAAATTAAGACCAAAGTAGCAGAGATCAGGTAGGGTAAGGAAAGCAGAATGATGAAATGGCACAGTGGTGAAAAAGCAACAAAGCATGGTTAGGGGCTTTGGTGGGAGAAACAGACTTATCATAGTTAAAAAGTCAGGTTCGAAGGTATGCCGTATACATTTCTATGTGCTCATAGATTTATCTGGTGATCGAAATTGGAATTATCTGGGACAAGGGGCCCCAAGTGTGGAATGAAATGAGTAAGGAACCCCAAGTGCCAAATGAACCAAGATAGAAAACTATTAGTTTATATGCAAATGAGGTACAAATATCACAAAATAAAATTCAGATTAATTGTCCAGTTTAAAGAAGGATGTGGGTCAAAAGGGAATGATTGTAACGGGTTCTACATAAAGATAGCATAAATGCAGATGTAGGAGAAGCTGTAGAAGTGCAGACTATGCTATGCTGGCTCTTTTACACTCTCAAAAGTAGGCTGCCTACGACTCTCACTACGTACAAATAAATTAATTAATAATACAACTTATGTGCTGACAGTTACATACAAAAATAGAAAAAAGAGAGATACAAGTCACCATGTATCGTCATGAAAACACGCCACAGCATAAACCGTACAGCTCGCGAGTTCAATCTGCTAGTAGTACGGGGCAGCGTTCTCGGGTGCACATTTCCGGCGTTTGGAACGCACAGGTCTCTCGCGATGCAGCCAAAATGCTGTCCCTGTGGCCGCCGCGCCCAGTTATTAAAAGTATATATTATTAGCGTAATCCTAGATCTGTACCACAAAAAGTGTCTTATTTCCCTTGTCAGACGCCCTGATTCCTTTTTCATACTTTAATAGATTGCCTTATGCTTAAATCCTCTCCTTTCTAGATGCAGTTTTCTAGATGCATTTAATTTGACATGAAAGCACTCCATGTGTGGTTTTGCAGGTGGAATTAAACAGATATGTAGTACGCTGAAAATAACCCTTCACCACCACCACTATAAATTATAGTTCCTGCTGCCAGGATCCATTCAGTTTATTTGAGCACGCATTCATTTTTTGAATTAACTTTTTATATATATAAATTCATAGCAAGGGCACTGTTATGGGCTCTTCAGGAAAACATCATAGTATTACTGGAGTAATGCTAGGCAAAGGTAAATATATATTTAATTTTTATGTGTCAGTATGCTAGGTAGTGATGGCCAACGAAGTCTGTCCCATTGATGGTTTTGTCGCCATTGGGTGACACCTAGGGATGGTCATCAGTACTACACCCTTCAATGTTTACCATTGATGGGTGTTTTAACGGGAACCATCAATGAATAGAAACTATGCTACCATCTACCATCGATAGTTCTTGCTATCGAATAGTCTCACATGCGCAGAAGAGCATTTGCTAGAGCAGGGGTCAGGGAACTCTTTTTACCTTTTACCCCAAAATATATTTAGATACGCCGATGTTAACCCCTTGCTTTGAAAGGAAGGAAATCCTATAGTAGTGCCCCCATATAATGCCCCTGCATACCTCCCAACATGACCCTCTCCAGGAGGGGCACAATGCTCTGGTCCTGGACTTCCCTGGTAATTTATGATTGGTGGAGGCTCCAGAGGTGGGGCTGCAGCACAGTTCAAAATTCAAATAGGGGAGTCACGCCAACTGCCAGTGAGTCCCAGCCAGTGATGTTTGAAATGGCAGTTAGTGTTGCTCCCCTATTTGAATTTTGCATTGCGCTGCAGCCCCACCTCTTACCAGGGAAGCCCAGCACCAGAGCATCGTGTCACTCCTGGAGAGGGTCATGTTGGGAGGTATGCCCCTGTAGTAGTGCCTTTGTAGCAGTGCCCTCATAGTTATGCCCTGTAGCAGTGTCCCCATAGCTATGCCCCTGTAGCAGTGCCCTCAAAGTCATGCCCCTGTAGCAGTGCCTCCATAGTCATGCCCCTGTAGCAGTGCCTCATAGTCATGCCCTTGTAGCAGTGCCCTCATAGTTATGCCCCTGTAGCAGTGCCCCCATAGTTATGCCCCTGTAGTGCCACTTGTACAAAAAAAACCTTAACCTAAATCCCCGCTCCTGCATCCGCTGCCGTCCTGTCCGCCCGGCTGCTCCTCGGAACTAAGGGAGAGACGTCATGACATCTCTCCCATAGTGCACATGGAGCGAGCCGGAAGCTGGAGTTCAGAAGAGAACTCCAGCCTCTGGCTAACGCGGCACTGCAGGGAAGGAGCCGGGCGCCAGCTGGTAATAACATCTCAGCGGGCGTGCGGCTTAGAGCCTCCCTGCGGCGCCGGGCTGGAGTTCACTGACACCGGGTGCGCCGCTGCAGCCAGTGACCTCCATTCCTGGGGGTAATGGATGGACAGCCGGGCATGCAATGATTCATATGCATGCCCGGCTGTCCATTAGCCCCAGGAATTTCAGTTTTACCCCAAATGGGGTAATTTACCCCTGTTCTCCGACCACTGTGCTAGAGAAAGCCAGCTAATAGCAACATTTTCATCTTGGCATACACGGCTCCCCCTGGCGACTGGCTCTGGCAGTTGCAATGCTGCCAGTGTGTTGTGTGTTAGTAGTCTCACTATGACAGGGGTGGCCAGACTTTTTGACTCGGTGATCTATTAAAATTATAAACCTTTTGTGATCTACTGAGCCCAAAAAAAGGGGCATGGTATGCAAAAAGGGGGCGTGACATCGCAGAAAGGAACGTGTAGTCTGTCCTGCCGAAATCAGACATAGGGGTAAATGTACTAAAGTGAGAGTTTTTAGAAGAGAGTTTTAAAAGTGATGTTGCCCATAGCAACCAATCAGATTCTACTTAACATTTAACTAGCACCTTCTAGAAGATAACAGCTAGAATCTGGTTGCTATGGGCAACATCACCTTTAAAACTCTCTTCTAAAAACTCTCTTCTAAAAATTTACCCCATAGTATCCCCAATTCAAATTACTCCACACAGCAGCACAATCTTATTCATATGACATAGTAGTGCCCCTTATTCACGTTACAACACACAATAGTGCCCCTTATACACAATGCCCACAGTAGTGCCCCTTATACAATGACCACTGTAGTAGTGCCTCCTTATACAGTGCCCACTGTAGTAGTGCCCCTTATGCAAAGCCCCCTGTAGTTGTGCCCAATTTGCAATGCCCCCTGTATTACAGCCCCTTATGCAATGCTCCCTGTATTAGAGTCCCTTATACAATGCCCCTGTAGTTGTGCTCATTATGCAGTGCCCCCTGTATTAGAGCCCCTTATGCAGCGTCCCCAGTAGTGCCTCTTATGCTCTGCCCCCTATCAGTGTAGAACAGGCCCCACTCCCCTGTGCAGTAGTAACTTGTCTTCATGCTGGGCACTGATCCACGCTACCAGCGCTCCCACTTTAACTCCGCAGCCGCTCACTGGATCTAATTAGATCCAGCAGGCGCACAGGCTCCTCACATCCAGCACCCGCGCACTGCATCACTGGAGATGCTGGCCTCTGAAGCGATCAGAGGCTTCTTTAATGAGCTACCGGTAGATCGCGTTCGATGTCTTCGCTGGGCCTCCACTATGGCAGCAGGAGTGATGGGACAGACTCGGACCGGAAGGACCTCCTTGGCTAACAGTGGGCGCTCAGCTCACCTACTGCAGCCGCAGTGGTTGGGACTGTCATTTGGGTAACGTGGGGTGCTGCCTGGTGGTTCTCTCTATTCTTTGCTTGCCTTGCTTTACAGTACTGTGGGCCTGATTCTGACCCGCTCGCGAGCGCTGTTCGCTCGCAAGCGGGTCGATGGTGCCGAAGTGCGCATGCGCGAGACCCGGTGAGCGACGAGGAAGTCGTCGCTCCGGGTCTCGCACCAAAGGGGGCGTGCTGTCGATGGTGAGTGACAGCACGCCCCCTTTGGTGGGCATGCCGGGGGCGTGGCTGCCAGACGGTGGCGTTCCCATGGGAACGCCTACCGTCTGGGTCCGGCCCCACTGACATCACTAGTGATAGCACTGCACTGCATAGCAGGGTCCACTACTTGGGGCACTGCATGGGGGGGACCACTACTGGGGGCTCTGTATAAGGGGCACTGCATAGGAGGACCACTACTGGGGGCACCAGTATAAGGGTGCGCTACTGGGAGCCTTGTACTATTACAGTGGTGGTATAATATACTGTGATCCAGCTATCTGGTCTGCACTGACTAAAGCATTCTTCATCAAACACTGCAACCAGAGCCATAGCAGCATTGCAGCACATGTGCACTGTGGTTCCGGCACATGCGCAGTCCTGAAAACATTGGTCATTAGCGACCAAATCTGGACTTCGTACAGGGATGAATCAGTCCCTAAGTGTGATTTACATTTGATTAGTTCAGTGAAGGCTTTCAACATTACTACTGAAAACCACGTATGTGCAATGCTGAACGCAGATTCACGATTGACAGGCAGAGACATTTAAGGGGTGGTGCAGGGGTAGGGTCATCCCGTTTTCTGGGAGCGGCAAGGCCAGGGACTGCGTCTACGGATGCAGTTTCCTGGCCTCGCTAGCCGGCCATCTGCCTTACTTACTGGCTGCTGGCCCTGCGCCGTCCACCATCGCGACCATTGCCTGCGACCTTGGTTGTAGTGCTAGAATTGCAAATGCAGCAGGGAGTGTCATACACCTCCTGCTGCATTTGTATATAAGCAAGGACGGAATTGCAAAGCTGCCTGCGTGCAGCCTTGCAATTCCGTCCGAAGCTGAATCACCCCCTAAGTCATCTGATTATTTATAACACTGGATGTAGGAGTTAGTCACCCCAAATTAGTACAACTGCAAAGGCTCATACACTCAGAATATTTAAAAAAAAAAGTAGTTTAAAGTGCATACTAAACCTTATTACTGTACTTTGGCCCTCATTCAGACCCACTCGCAAGCGGGCGCACGTACGTTAGGCGTACGTACAAAATTATTTAAATTCAATGGCTCGCTCGTATTTTCGTTCGCATCTAAAATTCCTCCCTAAACTCAGGCGACCCCTCCTCTAACTAACGAGCGTGCGAAATAGCGAGCGTACATCCCCGAAATGGCTTGAAGGGAACGCACGCACAAGTGAAACCGGAAGTGGCCTTGTCAGATGTCGATTACCTGCTCCTTTATTCTGCCTACCTCCCTCAATCGTATCATGCCAATCAATGTATCAATTAGCTTAATTGTTTTTTTTTTTCCAACACAATGCAAGAAACTTTACTCTTGTCCGTGTTTGTGTTTACCCGCAGAATACGTACGGATGGAACATTCGCTTTTATTGTTCAAAAAACATGTGAACCACAATTAAACAATTGTTCTATTGCTGTGGATCCCCGCATATTTTCCGGGGTTCATTTCTTTATTTAAATTTGCAAACGCATGTCACTGCATCAAGCCTATCATAACTCTCCAGAGATTTCTGGCCCTGTTGAACACATGACTCATACACTAACCAATAAAATTGCTCCTGTTAATTTCCAAAATACATTAGCCAATCAGAAATTTTTTGCACACTTTATCAAAAAAGTTTTGTATGAAAAACTCCATTGCCATCATGAGAGCCTCCGCATTCACCAGGCGCGAGCTGCTGGTGCTTACGGATGTGATGGATAGGCGGATCACCAGCCAGCCTCCACCCATCACCAACCGGCAGAAGCGCTCCGCGTATGCGGAGGCACGGTCCCGCCTGCGGTCGTTGGGTTCACGCCGCAACATCGGGCAGCTGGAGCGCAGGTGGTCAGACCTGCAATGGCGAACGCCCCGCTTGCTGGCATGCTTTCGCATGCAGATCCTTGAAAGTAAGTGTTATGTATTGTGGTTTTTGTGTTTGTGGGGCAAACTGCGTGTGCATGTTTTCCTGTCTGTCCTATTAATTATTTGTCCTCATATCTGCGTGTGCATGTTTTCCTGTCTGTCCTATTAATTATTTGTCCTCATATCTGCGTGTGCATGTTTTCCTGTCTGTCCTATTAATTATTTGTCCTCATATCTGCGTGTGCATGTTTTCCTGTCTGTCCTATTAATTATTTGTCCTCATATCAGCGTGTGCATGTTTTCCTGTCTGTCCTATTAATTATTTGTCCTCATATCTGCGTGTGCATGTTTTCCTGTCTGTCCTATTAATTATTTGTCCTCATATCTGCATGTGCATGTTTTCCTGTCTGTCCTATTAATTATTTGTCCTCATATCAGCGTGTGCTTGTTTTCCCTCTATTTCTGTTTTTTTCATTCTACTCCTATTTGCATGTTTTTTGTTGGTGGTTTTATTTTTTTTATTTGGGCCCCGGATTTGGCCAGAAACTAACCTCAATTTGTTTGACATATTTTAGGAGGACAGCCAAGACTACGCCGTCACCGTCCGGCCAGACGGCGTTCCCGGCCACTATCCCCAACCCCCAGCCAACACTCCACCCCAAATATTTCCCCTATACCCCACTCCTCCCCAGCCTTCCAAGACCCTCTCCCGGAACTGTCGGGCCTCCTTCCCCTCCGTCCCACTTCCCCCTCTCCTCCACCCACCCCTCTTCCAATTACCCCCTCCCCGGAGTCCATCATTACCCCTCCCCGTTCTTTGGGGAATGAAGGCTCCTCCGAGGAGGAACATGGAGGGACTTCCGGAGCTCCCGTTTTGGCTCCCGGTATGTTTTTCTTTCTCATTTTTTTTAACCACAAACTGTTTGTATGTAATCATGTGTCGTGCCTTTATTCGTGCTTGTTTGGTTTACTTTTGGTGATTTAGCAGTTTGCCTTTACCTCTTCCTGCTGATTTCAACATACACATATCACACCTGTGTGAATTTGTACATAGGCCTTGTATTTTTGGCAGCACCCCCTTTTGGGTTTTTTTTTTTTTTTTTCGGTTTAGGAGTGATTTCGTTGTGTTTTTGTTTTTTTAATGTGGATTCCCTATTGTTTTATTAATCCACACACTTTTCTCACCCACAGAGGAACAGAGGCGTCGACAAGAGGTGGACGATTGTGTTGGCCAGAAGCGCCAACATGTCATTGGCATTCTTGTGGCCCTTGACCGGCTGTCTGGCATCCTTCGCCAGTAGTTTTTTTTGTTTTTTTTCGTTTTGTAAATAAATTTTCTAGTTCTAATATACGTTCTGGCTCATTCTTTTTTTCAAAAACAAAAATAGTTTTCCCTGACATAAGTAGACTGTTCCTGCAAGGATTTCCCTTTTTTAAAAGTTAGATTGTATTTTGTATTTGTATGTTAAACAGCCACAAGAAACACATAACAGTAACAATGTCATTTCCCTTTTTGGGTGTAGTGTCAATTAGATATTTCGACATTTTACAGGTTCCTAGTTGGTGTGCAAGCTGCTTAGGCCAATCTTCAAAATCCAAAGGTTTGGACAGGCTTCCTTTTGGTGTGGGTTGGGAACCTGCAAACATATTTCAGTTTACATCAACTGGTGTCAGTACTGGATTACCCCTTAGTCAAATGTAAGGTGTGTTAACCTGGTTACACTTGCTGTTAACGTCCAAAAAAAGGAAGACCATTTCACTCTCCAAACATTTATTCACAACATAAATAAGAAATCAAAGTGGTCAGTCCCCAAAAAAAAAAACAGTGATAATCTCAAATACAACACATACAAATAAAATATTTAAATAAAAAAAACAATCAAGAACTGGTTGACGAAGGACCATGCCAACATGATTCCACAAACATGGCGTTGCGATATGGGTTCCAGAATATATGGCCAAAATCACCAGATCCAGGTTTGGTAAGGGTAGCAGGAAGTAGTGAGCGTTGGAGTGGCAAAGATTATGTGAACAAACAGAAGATGGTGAAAAAAAAAATAATAAATTAGATGTTCGCAAACAAACACAAACACATTAGGTATAAACACTGTAGTTTGGGTCAAACTTATCTAAAAAATCTGGCCACCACATCATCGCGTATGGCCCCCCCACATACTGACCTCCGACCAACCTCGGGGGGGCCATCCTCAGGTAAGGCATCCTCTGGCTGCATTGGGACACCACTCCTTATGGCGATGTTGTGAAATATCCCACACAGGACCACAATTTTCGACACCATATCCGGCAAATACATGAGCTCGCCACCAGAGCGGTGGAGGCATCTGAATCTGCCTTTTAAAAGGCCGATACAGCGCTCCACCACTTGCCTGGTGGCTGTAAGTGCGGAATTATACTCACTTTGTGGGCCTGGTGTGGGAGCCAAATAAGGAGTGAGCAGCCAGGACATGCAAGGGTATCCGCTGTCTCCTGTGAAAAATAAGAGACAACATCAGGAACACTGTGTATCAAGCTTAACATTGTTATGTACTAAAGGTCTCCACTTACCCAGAAGCCACGCATCACCAGCTTGTAGGTTGGTTAATTTCTGCCATATCCCTGATTGCCGGATGATGAAGGAGTCATGTGCACTTCCTGGTAACTTAGCATTCAGGGACAGGATCTGGAGGGAGGCATCACATACCACCATTACATTCAGGGAGTGATAGTGTTTCCTGTTTCGAAATATTGCCTCCAGCCGTGCTGGAGGCTGAAGTGGTATGTGAGTACCATCCACAACTCCTATGATGTGTGGGAAGCCAGCTATTTGGTAAAAATTGGCCTTGGCCACACTAAGGGCACCCATATCCAAAGGCATTTGAATAAAATGATGGAGGTGCTTGAAAAGTGCCTCCATCACTGCCCTCAGGATCCGGGAAAAGGAGGATTGGGAGATGCCCGCCACTATTCCCACCGTTGTTTGAAACGATCCTGAGGCACAGAAATGTAACACCGCCATAAATTGCGTCAGTGGTGGTATTGCTGTTGGACTGTCAATTTGCCGCTCAAGATCACTTTCTATTAATGAGAGAGTGTCTATGATGATTTTGGGAGGTAGACGGTAGCGTCTTAAAACCTCATCATCGGGCATTCCAAAAAGGGTGACACGTGTTCGAAATATCTGGGGCCTTGCATGCCTACGATGCCTACGCCTGGGATGAGATTGAGGTTGGTCGGCTTCCGGGAGCAGGGCCAGAACAATCCGCCCCAGATCAACCTGAAATTCATAGATTTCAAAGTAAGGCTTTTGACCCACCCCAAAACTATATTAAAACAACTTAGCTTGATGATACCATCCATTGCTGCTTACATGCCGGGGTATTGTCATGATACGTCCAAACTGAAAATAAACAACAAAATTACTTGACACATTTCACTCTGTGCATTTTTGTTTATACATTTTGTGCTAGACCAAAGTTCAAATATGCCAAACACCCATTTAGCAAAACCGCAAAGCGACATTTAACACAGTACATCAAAACGGGTCGAAATGTTGGCTCAAAAAGCGAAAGATAAACCACCAAAAAGTTAGAATGATTATTAAGCTGTTTAAAATTCGCTAATTAGTTCGCTAATACAAGTCACAAGAGTAACTACTAAAAATGCGCTAATTAGTTCGCTAATACAAGTCACAAGAGTAACTACTAAAAATGCGCTAATTAGTTCGCTAATACAAGTCACAAGAGTAACTACTAAAAATGCGCTAATTAGTTCGCTAATACAAGTCACAAGAGTAACTACTAAAAATGCGCTAATTAGTTCGCTAATACAAGTCACAAGAGTAACTACTAAAAATGCGCTAATTAGTTCGCTAATACAAGTCACAAGAGTAAGTTCTAAAAATGCGCTAATTAGTTCGCTAATACAAGTCACAAGAGTAACTACTAAAAATTAGCTAATTAGTTCGGTAATACAAGATAAAAAATGGACTTACCAAGAGCAAATATCTAAGATGCAAAATCAAAAGGTCTTTGGGGTCGAAAATAAACAAAATCTAAAAAAGAAGAAATTATAGATCCAAAAATTACAAAATATACGAAACACAATGAAACAACAATTGAACAAAAGTTAGACTTCACAAAACTTACCAAATCAACAAACGAGGTCCCAAAAATATAAACCAACAAAGATAACGGAAAAAAAAACGCAAATCTAACCAACAAACGAATCTACAACCTCCAACTCCTTTCTACGCAATCAATAAACTCCAGCCAAGATAACCTCCAACAATCCAAAAACGCCACCTCGACTTGAGACACACCAAGCCATAAATAGTGTTTCGTTTCCCGCACAAATTAAGGAGGGATCATAGGGCCGCACAATCAATGATGCGGCCGCAAAATAAGGACGCATGTATAAATACGTCACGAAAACACATTCAAATTCTGGTGTATTTCTTGTTTGGACCGCAGACATGGCGACAGAACAGGGAAAAAATGCACAAGAGTCAGGCGGTAAGTCTTTCATGCATTTTCTATCAACGATTAATTTGAAACATAAGATTAGGCAAGTTGTGATTTTGTGAATTCTGTAAATTTACACAAATAGGTGAGGAGGAAGACATGGAAGAGGCTGCTGGGCCCAGTATTCCGGCCAAAGCGGGCAAAAAAAAAAGGCAGCCACATTTCACAAGAAAGGAGATGGAGGTTTTGATCCAGAAGTGTGTGGACATCCTGCCACAGGCAGACAGGAATATGAGTCTAAGCCAGAAGTGGAGAATGTGGGAAGAGGTAGCCGTTGCTGTCAATAGAGTGGGTGATTATGTCCGTCTAGCCCGGGATGTCAAACGGCGGTAAGTAAACCCTTGCCCCTCCTAAAAACAAACCCCATTTTAAACCAAAGGATAATGGCTTCCATTTTTCCCCACAGATGGGGCGACTTCAAATATCGCCTAAAGCAAAAACTCGCGGACAGGGCTAGGCATGCAAGGGGGACAGGTGGGGGTCCCACCCCTGTGTCATTGGAGTTGACGGATTTAGAAGAGCTGGCACAGGGGTGTGTGTAGCCTGTGGAGGTGTTTGGCGTGTCCAACATGGATACGGACATGCCAGACTTTGCGGCTCCTCATGTTGGGCCAGGTAAGTATTGTGATGTCACCAACTCTGAAATGCTATTGTGCCAATATGTAGATTCTAATGTGACTCTTTTCTCATTTTTCAAACAGAGACACAGGCGGATGAGTCTGCTCCAGAGGGAAGCCTTGGCCGCAGAATTTCTGCTGGCTCTGCAGGGGAGGAACCAGTACATCCGGCTGAGGACCCTGCAGAAGCCAGTCCAGGGCGTGCCCCCTCGCAGGCAGTGGGCCTCCTCACAGAACTCAATTTCAAATCGGATTTCCATACGGAGATTCTGCAGAGGATGGACACCAGTCTGATACGGGTGGCTGAGGCCCTGGAGCAAAATGCTGCGGCCAACGTGACCATTGGTCAGGCCCTGGCGGAAAATACCAGGGCCAACATCCGCATCGCCGATGCCCTGGAGCAGCTCGTTCGCCAGCACATGGTGGAGCCGACCTCCCTTCCTGCCGGAACATCAGGATCCTCCACCTCTGGCACAACATCAGCCAATCCTCCAAATGTGCCTAGCCCTGTGCCTAGTCCAGAGGCCACAACATCTGCCTCTGGACAGGCAAGCCCGATGGCATCCCGGACCCGGTCTGGCGCCCACCCTCCCCCATCCAAACGGGCGAAAAAACGGTGACAGCAATGGCGACTTTTCCCACACTCCTTCTGTGCTTGGCTCATATTCCTTTCTGGTCAAAACTTCCCTCTCCTTTCTTGTGAAATGTTTTTAAGTTATTTTTGTACGTTTATGTTATCAGTTATTGATTATTTATTTTTGAGAAAAAGTATCTTTGGCATAAAAAAAAAAAAAAAAATTATGCCAATTGGTTTGTGTTTAAACAATAAATTTATGTTAAAAATCTGACATTGTATTGTGACATTATTGTACAAATGGGTTACATTTAATCCTGGCCATAAAGGCAAAAAAGGACACAAAAAACCATTTCATTTGTATACAAAAAAAGGCCTCTTGAAGGAACGTTTAAAAATTCACATAACGATGTAAATTCCGTATTAAAAAAAAAAGGGGAGCTAATTAAAACATGATGACATTATTGTCACAATAGGCCAGAAACAACAAATTGAGGTAAAAAAAACCCACAAAAAATGTACGCCAATTGATTGTGTAATCCTGATATTAGCAGGTATGATTTCCACCTGCGTACGGTTTTGTGCTATCCCAATAAACTGCTTTCCAAACACATACCAAGCCGGTTTTCAATACAACACTAATTGTTTTTGTGACCACCCGCGATTAATCGCTGCAACATCATGGAGTCCCGGGACGGAGGAGAAGGCCATCGCCAATGTGGTCGAGTAATCCAGACCCTAAACTGTGCGAGCATTTTGAAGGGAAAGAGGATGTTCCAGTGACGTATGTGACGGTCCGAACACATTTGACGTTCGCATCTGCTAATGTACGTACGCCCCAAAAACGCCTCGCCACGCCTGCGTTTTTCCATCTCCACCCCCGTCAACACCCAAAAACGCCCTGTTCTGTCAATCACATTTGACATGTCACTTCCTGTACGCTATTTTAGGAACGAGAGAAAAAAAGCTCGCAATCTGCCGTACGCACATGCGCAGTGTAACACCGACGCATGCGCGGTTAGTCAACATCGGAACGCAACGAGCGTACTGCTGTTTGCGAGTGGCTCTGAATGAGGGCCTTTGTCTTTGCTTTTAACAAAGCATTCAAATTGTGCTCTCAAAGCCTCTCCACAGGAAAGTGTACTATGCCATTAATGAGCATTACTAGAGGACTTCATGATAAAATACCTAAAGCACTAAGGGGGTCTATGGACCTGATTCAGACCTGCTCGCTAAAATGCGTTTGCTCGTAGCTGCGGATGGTTCGCATTGTGCGCATGCGTACGCATTGCAGTGCACGTGCGTGAACCACTGCGAGAGATTGGGAAGTGTTCACTCGCTTGCGCATAGACTGCCCAACAGAGTGAGTGACAGGAGAAGCCTTTTGTGGATGGTGACAGGGGCTGGCCATTAAAAACGGGGGAGTGGAGATGCGAACGCAGGCATACCTGAGCGTCACAACGCCATTTTCAGAGGCATGCATAATTAAGAGGCGGCGTCATAGTACAGGTCACCTGGCTGGATTTTACACTGAAGTGCTTGTGCTGCATTCGCATCCGATGGCACCCGATGTACCGATGGTTGCATACACTTCCTAGACATGACGTGCGCAAGTGGGCGTCTTAAGACAGGCTGGTGGGCGTCTGCATACACAGTGCGATCGCACGCCAAGACAGTGGCCGTGCGATCGCCTGCCTTGCTCAATTTGCATACGTATCGAGCGATCGAACGCATCTAGCAAACTGGTCTGAATCAGGTCCTCTGTACAAAGTCTTGGAGAGAGATAAAGTGGATGGAAATATAGGGGGTCATTCAGAACCGGTCGTTAGTGCCGATGCACTCGGACCGGGTCGATGGCCCCCCACAGAGCATGCGCACGACAGCGACGGCGCCGTCGTGCGCATGCGTGAGACCCGCTACGACCGACAGCGCTGGCCGTAGAGGGTCTCGATCCAAAGGGGGCGAGCTGTCGATGTTGATTGATAGCTCGCCCTGTTTGGAAGGCGGGCCGGGGGGGTGGCAGCTCAAACGGGGGCGTTCCCATGGGAACGCCTACCGTTTGGGGGCGGCCCCACTAACATCACTAGTGATTTCAGTGGAGAGCTTCCGGCTCAGACAGAGCCGAAAGCTCTCCGGGGCTTACGACAAGGGAGACCCTACCCTAGGGTCTCGTCGTAAGCCCCGATGGTCGCGATGGTCTTGACTATCGCGACCATCACCTTAGGCAGTCGTAAGGCTGTGGGTGTTAACCCACAGCCTTACCACCGCAAAGGAGGACGTCTTGAAAATTCAAGACGTCCTCCCCTCATTCAGACTGACCGCACGCTCTGTGCGACCGGCTCTGAATGAGGTCCATAGTACCAAACAATCAGCTCATGTCGGTTTACAGGCTGTGTTTGAAAAATGACAGTTAGTAGCTGATTGGTTGTTACTTTATCCCCTAAAACTTGTGGGCGCAAAGAAACTGGTCAGGAAATGTGTGTGCAGGTCTGTTTCCTCAAATCATTATTTCTTTTCATATTAGCGTTATAGAGGAAATTGGGAGAGTGTCACCACTGCAGTTTTGACACTCTAGTCAGTGAGGGTGCAGAGTATGCAGTGTAATGGGCACCGCAGTCAAGGGGGTCCCAAACCCTGCTCCTATTGACTATACTTCCCTCTGCAGAAATCACCAGGAGACTGCTCCGAGTGCCATTTTCCTGAAAATATGCGCATGCCCCAGCACAAAGTGGGCCTTTCCCGAAAGTGGGCCTGGTTACCCACAACAAAACTACCTAGTAAACATACCCATCAGGGGGATAGTCAGTATCCCGGTGACCGCGATGCCGGCACTGATATTACCGGTGATGGAATCCTGACGCCTCTCACAATACCGATGCTGGCATCCCGACCGCCGGGACACCGAAGGTAAGCAGCGGGGTGGGGGGTTAGGTTTAGGGGTTAGGCACTAGGGGGAGGGTTAGGCACTAAGGGGGGAGAGATAGGTTAGGGTGCGGGAAGGGGAAGGTTCAGGCACTAGGGAGAGAGGTTAAGGGTGCGGGAAGGGGAAGGCACTAGGGAGATAGGTTCAGGCACTAGGGAGATAGGTTTAGGGTGCGGGAAGGGGAAGGTTCAGGCACTAGGGAGAGAGGTTAAGGGTAGGCACCAAAGAGGGAGGGTTAGGGTAGAGAGAGGAGGAGGGTTAGCATACCAAACAATAAGTGTTGGTATGGTAGCCCTCTCGGGATGCCGGTATCTGGATTCTGACAGCCTGGATCCCGACTGCTGGCATCCCCTACCCAACCCCTGTCAGGGCATGGGGCGTAACACTCAATCGCAATACTCAATAGTGGGTTTGCTTGCTCTGTACAGAAAAGATTTCCAGTGGAATTGCCAGATTGTACCACTAGTGTACTCTGCAGGTTGTGTACAATTTAATAGTCTGACAAAAATGTAATCATATGTAAATGCTCAAGCACGGTCTTCTCCTCAGATAAAGTATTTGCCAGTGTGAAAGCCTGTCCCTGTACTGTGAGTCAGACTCTGCAGTGAGTCACTGAACATCAGACCATCAAGACCTCTGCTCAGGACATGAGGGGAATGTGTAATGCAGACATTGTCATTGTCTGTAGCTCTGCACAAGCCATTGGTTTTACATTTGCATATAAGGCATTGTCATACATTGATTTAACTGCAGTTTGTACGATTCATAAACACCTTTCTCAATAGAGATCATTGACAATGGGAATGTCTGTGCATCCCAGTGCACAAATGCATTCCATGTGAATGCAGGCAGAATTGTGAATGCATTATTATTATATTTTATTTATATTTCACCACAATGGCCCAGCAGAGCCATGCATAGATTATAAATGCATTAGACAGAGATTAAATTACAAATTAACTTCACATACTACAAACCCACAAATTAAATTTAGGAGACAGTAGTATAGAGGACTCTGGGCCTAATTCTGACCCGCTCGCGAGAATCTGGGGTGCAGATTTGGGATTCTGCACCCCAGATTCTGACCAAGTGATAGGGACCTCCGGTATCAGAGACGCCGTGACGCGGCCCGGAGGCTTAGCCATATCTTTGCAAATATATGCAACTGAGATCTCTGAATTATCTACCACCATGTAGTTTTTCAAATCTTATTGCTGATTTCATTCTGAGTGCTGGGGGAATACTTTTTGTTGTTTCTTGTATAGACTAACCCCTCCCTTACATGCACCTGAGTGATATTACTGAAGTGATTGAGCAGCTTCCAACTTGTATTTCGGAAAATGACAAAGGCATGGTTGACAGTTTTTGTAGCTTCCATGGAGAGAAAGCGTCTGTTCCTGGAGATGTTGGAAGCGACAGAAGTGGGAGAGAGATAGGTTAAAAAGTTGATCAATGTGGGAGCAGGCATCAGGATGGAAGGATCAGAGAAGGGAAGAAAGTATCAAGTCAGACGGCGTGTGGGGTGGAGGAGAGGATGAAAGAAGGGCATGAGCAACAAGCCCTGATACAGTGGTGAAGGATAACTAGGTTTGAAGGCCCACTGAGGTGGAGAGGGTGAGGAAATTGATTAAATATTCCAGTGGATAAGACACCTTTTGGAGAGGTATGTGGGTGGTACAGGAAGAGGTTGAAGGTACTGAGGTTGGAGGAGTGAGAGGAGATGAGAGATTTAAATTAGGACTATTTAGATAGGAAAATTGCAGAAGAGAGGGACATTTGGGGAGCCATTCAAAGAAGTATTTAAGAATTGGGTGTTATGAGAGGCACAATAGATAGTGGTGACATGGATTTACATAAGAAGAAAGAGGTGGACCTTTAAGAAGCAGGAGGAGAGAGAGGGTTCAGAAGGAATTACATACAAGGTGCAGAGGAAGTTAGGGGGACTTGGAGCACCTCTTTGATGGCAATCGGGTCTGTGTGTGTGGATGAGGGAAAGGCCCACATAGGGAAGAGCAGTTGGAGAGGTCGTGTCAAGGAAGATAGCCATATTTCAGTGATGATGAAGTGGTCAAAGAAGTTAGAGATGAAGAGGTTGTAGATGTAGGTCATTGTTTTTGCAAACCAACCTGGCATTCCAGAAGGCACAAGTGAGGATGAGGGTGACATATGGACAAGATTAAAAGGGTTGCTGGTATTATTGAGATTTCTGGATATGGGGCAAGTGGAGTGTTAGGGGATCAAGTGTGGAGATGGAAATGAAAGGTTGTTGAGTCACATCACGGAAGTTATTTGGTGGTGATTAACGGTGCAAGGCTGAATATGAGTTGGATAAGTGTTAAAAGTGAGATGGAAAGACAAGATACTGTGGGAGTAAAGGAGGTGAGGGGGAGAATGAGAAATAAAGGAGTGCTGGTAGTGAGAGCAGTGAGAGGGGAGGACAATGGCAGCAAATGTACAGAACTGGCAGGATAGAGCAAAACTAGGCAAGCTGATGCAAGCTACGTAATGAGGGTAGGAAGAGTAAGCGTTCAATCAGTCTGTGATGAATGAACAGTGAGAGGATAGGGCACACTTTTTGGGGAATACAGGGGAATGGCAGTAAATTAGAAAAATCAAGTCGTAGGTAGTGGACAGATAAGTAATTGCAATGAGTAGGCATTAACTGACGTAAAGCTAGCATGTATGAGAATGTATAGAGTTATGTAATACTAATATATGTCCATATATGGTTGTTCTGGTGCTCAACTCAAAAAATTACTAAGTGTCAAATCATATGACTGTTCAATAATTGGCCATGTGAGTGGATTTTCTGTGTGAGAGTTAAAGTTAAAATAAAAAACGTCCTCTAGGTAGGTCACAAAATGTAGGAAGCAGTAAGGGGTGAGGGGTAGTGATTAGGCTGAAACCAAGGCCTAGATTAGTTGCAGTGGGCTGGAATGTGTTTGGGGGGGGAAAGCACACAAGGGTCCCAAATGTATGGTCCGGAGATGGGAATTAGAATCTGTGAGGCTGCCCAGAGTCTGGGAACTGTGGGGTTAGCAGGAGGAGGTAAATTAATGGCTCTGGAAAAGGACTTTAGTAAAAAATCAGGCACTGATAATTAATTTTTTTTTTTTTAATGGTTCATTTATTTAAAATTAAGTAATGATAGCATTTGTTACAATAGCTGCATAAATCCATATAGGGGATGTGCATTGGATTCCCCAATCTACAACAACTAGACAACATCATTGATGGGATCTGCACATATAAGAAGTAAAACAGGAAAATTGGTATGGCAGAACAAAAAATATAACAGAGCATGCTTCACAAATATAGTAGAGTAGGATTTCATTTCTGTCAAGAATACAGCTAATAATAGAATCTATGCATAATTAAACACAGAAAACAGGTATAAACAACATATACATATAACACTATAAAATACTCCAATGGCATGGATAAAAATATGATAGAATCAGAATATTATATATAATGTTTCCTTCTGAATTGGCTGAAATGTCAATAGACTCTTGAATGTTGTACTTTGTAACAGCTTGATAGATGCACACAAATATCCTTTAGTCAATTGGATTATGTTCTCCACTATAAAAGTCCTTTGTAAAATATTAAAATGATTTGATGAAATAGACTTGAATAGTATAATTAACTTTGTCTGTAGGATGCCACTTAATCTCCAATCACATGAGTATTCTGTGGAAAAATATGAATCTCTTAAATGTGGCTCACACGGTTGTAGTAGTGAATTTTATAGTTGTGGAATATGGGCAGTTAGTGACTAGATTCAAAGGCGGACATCATATCAGAGTTAATGGGAGTCCTTAATGACCTTTTTTTTAAAATCTTTCAAGGTGGATGATCCCCATCTCAAAATGTATGAGAATTAGGCACTATTTGCGTTCTGCTATCCGTGTAACATGGGTCTGAGCTTAGTTCTCTGGTGCGCTGCCAATGTCCATCACTGCTCAAAAAATAAACCACCATTGGGGAACCGATAACACAGATTCTGTGTACTATCAAAGTCCAGCACACCTGCTAGCCTACCTCTGGCATGTTTCTGCCCCATGAGCAAAGATAAAGGCTCCACCCGGGGGCTAAAATGTGTCCAATTTGCAAATTCAGGAGTGGTAGTATCCAGAAGCCAGGGAGGTCAGCAGAAGTCAGGAATACCTGAGGGAGGATGGAGAGTTTGGCCTAGACCAAAGTTTCAGCCATGATATGGAGCATCAGGTGGGATGTGAGGACCTGATTAAGACCCGCTCGATAGGATGCGTTCGCTCGTAGCTGGCCGATTTTTGCATTCTGAGCATGCGTACGCATCGCAATGCGCGTGCGCGAACCAGTGCGAGAGATCGGGAAGCGTTCGCTCACTGCGCCTAGACAGCCCAGCAGAGTGAGTGACAGAAGAAGCAGTTTGTGGGTGGTGACAGGGGCTGGTCACTAGAAACGGGGGAGTGGAGGTGCGAACGCAGGCATGCTTGAGCGTCTTAACGCTGTTTCAGAGGCATGCATAATTAACAGGCAGCATCATTGTACACTTCACCTGGTTGGATTTCACACTGAAGTGATCACAATGCTTGCGGTAGGGTATAGTCAACCTCAGGCGCTGCGATCACATCCGATGGTCCTTGATGTAGCGATGGTTTCATACACTTCCTGGAGATGAAGGCCCTCATTCAGAGCCGTACGCTCTGAGCAGAGCGCACGCTCTGAATGAGGGCCGGCCTCCATGAAAATGGAGCGTCCTTCTGGACGCTCGTATAGCTGTGGGTCACCACCCACAGGCTATACGAGCGTGCATTTTGATGGCCGCGATGGTAGAGACCATCGCGACCATCGAAATTGCGAGGCGGAGCCTGCGGTTGAGGTTTTCAACCGCAAGCTCCGGAGTGATTTTGGCTCTATCACTAGTGATGTCAGTGGGCCGGCTTCTGACGGGAGGCGTTCCCGTGGGAACGCCCCCGTCAGGGAGGCACGCCCCCGGCACGCCTACCAAAGGGGGCATGCTGTCAATCAACATCGACAGCACGCCCCCTTTGATCAGACACAACGAGCAAAGGACTTTCCTTCGCTCGTCGCGTCTGGCGCATGCGCACGACGGAGCTCCCTCCGTCGTGCGCATGCTCAGTGCAGAACATCGACCCACTTGCGAGCGGACAGCCGCTCGCGAGTGGGTCTGAATCAGGCCCGAAGTGCGCAAGTGGGCATCTTAAGACAGGCTGGTGGGCATCTGCATACACAAAGCGATCGCATTCCAAGACATAGTGGGTGTGCTTATGCCTTGCCGTGCGTTCGCCCGTCTTGCTGGGTGTGTGCCGGATTTGCATACGCTGGGTGCGAGTGAACGCATCTAGCGAGTGGGTCTGAATGAGCTCCTGAGTCCACAGCAGCAGATGTATTACCCGGTGCCCGAGTTGACGATCCCGGGGTGGATATCGGCAGAGAGGTGGGTGGTGGAGCAGTGCATCTGGTGCCAGATGATTCAGATGGAAAATACTGGGCCCCAATGGAGATCTCAACACAGACACAGCTGCTCTGTGCAAAAATTGGAAAATAGATTGTACGAAATAGTGCATCCATAGCTCTTTTTATTTACCTTTAAAGAGGATGCACACTTTAAAATATTGACTTACTCATGCGCAACTTTTACTGTATATCATGGGCTAAATGTAATAGCCTGTAAGCCGGCGCTGCTGCCGCTGCGGGAATACATGCAAGTATGTGCGTATTTTTAAAGCAGCAAGCATGTTAAGAGGCTAAAAAAAAGCAGCAAGCATGTTAAAGGCTAAAGCAGCTTGGATTAGCCTCTTAACATGCTTGCTGCTTTAAAAATACGGACATTGGCCCTCATTCAGAGCCGTTCGCTATTTGCGTTCGTTCGTTCAAAAACAAGGGGTGGCTATTCAAATGATCCGTTCGCACATTGCAGTCTGTTCACACCTCTAAGTCTGAACGAGCGAGCAAAACATACGCTCTTTTATTTCTTAAAAACGCCCCCTGGCCGCTCGCACCATACGTCATGTCCGCTATTTATTAGATTAATCGAGTACATCGAACAGGATATGAACTGCTCGCTATTCTTGTGGTTGGTTTTTTCAACCGCTATTTTGCGAGCAGTTCTGAGTTAAAAAAAAACAAATGACGTGGTCATTGACGCTGCTATATTAATTATGCACACCCATAAAATGCCCGTTTTGACCTTTAAGCACGCCTGCGTTCTGATCTCCACTCCCCGTTTTCAAGCACCTTCCCCTGTTACCACCCACATACGCCTCATTCTGTCACTCAAAATAGCAGGCACTCGCTATATTGCGTACAAACGATTTTCGGCCGCACTGCCTGGTTCGCGCATGCGTACTAAAAAACGTACGCATGCGCAGATGTGCGAACATCGCTCGGAACGAGCGTACTGCCGCTAGCGAGTGGCTCTGAATGAGGGCCATACTCTTAGGTTTACTGCTTGCTTGTAGTCATGTTTATATCTTCAGAGCTGTTTATATTCATTGTATTGCTCTGCAATATTACACAAATGTCATATCCAATCACAGCAATTTCAGCAGAGCTGTATAATATTTGTTGACATAGACATCTCTACCTAATGAAAAGAAGTCTCCTGCAAGAGGGAGGAAAGAAGGGAGGACCAGTTGGAGACAGACAAGGGGTCTATCCCAGATAAATTGGAATCTGCTAGAGAGAGAGGCAAGTTGAAAAGATGCCCCAGTAAGGCTATTGGGAGTCCCAGGCAATTCTGAATGTGGATACATTGAGAAAGTAAACTGCATGTGTGGCTGGCTGCATACGCATCCTAAAGTACTTAGGGGTCTATTTACTAAGCAGTTTTAGGAGAAGTGAAAAGTGAAGAGTGAAAAGTGATAAGTTGCCAGCCAATCAGCTCCTTACTACCATCTCACAGGCTGTGTTTGAAAAATGACAGTTAGGAGCTGATTGGCTGGCACCTTATCACTTTTCACTCTTCACATTTCACTTCTCCTAACACTGCTTAGTAAATAGACCCCTTAGTAGCGGTTGTGAGTGGTTTGCAACTCTGCCACTTCTCATTTGTGGCTGTATGTGTGTTAATGGGTGGTAACGGAGTGCTTGCATGATGTAGAATAAATTTGCTGCGGAAAGGTCATGGGCATGTACACAGAGTTGCATCCTATTATGAGCTGTGCATAACATGTGACTCATAATCAGAACCTCTGTGTTCTGTAAGCAGCAGAAGATGTGATTAGATGTCTCAGAGAGAAATAGAGACTGTTTGTTGAAGATAGCCCAATAGACAGTCAAGTGAGGGAGTCTGATACAGAGAACCACATGAAGACAGAAGCGTGTTGTGACAAACTAAGGCACTAATCTGACCAGCCTCTATCTATCTACATCAGGTTACATGTGCACTCAAACTGCCTGATTAATATGTGCCCGCAATGCCAATGTTCATGGAGTTGATCAATTTATTTTGATACTGTGTGAAAATCTGTAAAAACTCCAGGGGGTTTAAATTTACTAAGAATCATGTTTGGCTGAGATTGCGTTCCTGTGCTAGTTCCCCTGAATTTGTACCGCAGAGATTTACAAAAGGTAAACACACGTGCAGAATACGATCAGAAATAGATGTCAACATACTCAAATAAAAGTCGATAGATCATAAAACCAACTTGCAAGTACTTTCCATAGAGAGGAATACAGCTGACAGATTTATTAAGGATCGTGTTACGAAACACGATAGAAGACGGAGCAAACTCAGATCAGAATATAAGAAATGAATAGAACTGGGTGTTCTGCCATAAACTGCACAGATCAGTATGATCTGTGCAGACTTGTGTGTTACAGAGTAAAGAAAGGGTAAAAAATTAGAAAAAAATCGGCGTGGGGTCCTTTCCCAAAAGTATAACCAGCCCCTGACCTCTGAGCCCATTCTGGTAGTGGAAAAACGGTGAAAATGGCGTAGGGTTCCCCATATTTCCAGTGATCAGCACTGGGCTCACCCAGCGGGGGGTAATGCCATAGCGGGGAAACACATCATGGGGTACCCGTGCCATCACATCAACTAGCACCAAATGGGTCATCCCAGCCCTGGGATTCCCTGTAGGGTGGGGACCTCCCAAAAAAGGTGTGTGTCCCCCCCAAGGAAACCCCATGGCTGCGGTGAAGCCCAGGGGTATTCCCTGCACCCCTGGTGGGGGTCAAGTGCAGGGTTAATGTGTGATAGTTAAAAATATTGTTCTTTACAGAGGGACTACATGACCCAGCAAGCTTGCCCTGGCATGGCGGCACTTGGAAGGCCACAAGTGCTGCCATGTCTGGACAGCAGGGCCGTAGCTAGGGTAGTGCGGCCGGTGCCATCGCACAGGGCACCACAGTTCAGGGGGCGCTGTTTGGGCCTGTCAAATTTCTGTTTATTATCATTCTCACTTGTAGCTTTCTCTTATTTCATCCCCAGCATCTCCTGGCCTCCCCTATCTCTTCCCTGGCCCTTCCCCATGAGGCCATTCCCCTTTTTTGGGTGCATTATGTCCCTTTGAAAAATGAGGGGGGCGCCAATGCTCTTTCTGGCACAGGGCACCAAAAAGTCTAGTTACGGCTCTGCTGGACAGTAAGGGCCACGTGGCACCTGTACCCCCGGTATGCAATCGGGAAGCCGACTGCCTAAATACCGGCAGCCGGCTTCCCGACTGTCATATCCCGGCAAGGGTGAAATGCCGGGCGTCTAGATGTAGACGCCCGCATTTCCCCGACGCCGGGAGTCCAGCGCCCGGCATCCCGATCGTAGTGATGATGGGGCCGCGAGCGGACAGCCGCCGGGGGGGAGGGTTCGGTTTAGGGCTCCCGGGGGGGACTTAGGGTTAGGCACCCCCCCGGGAGGGTTAGGGTTAGGCTAGGGGGAGGGAGGGTTAGGGTTAGGCACCCCCTGGGGGGGACTTAGGTGTAGGCAGCGGGGAAGGGAGTGTTTAGGGTTAGGCACTTAGAGGGGGGATTAGGGTTAGGCACTTGGGGGGGAAGTTAGGGTTAGGCACCCCTAAGGAGGGTTAGGGTTAGGGGGGGTTAGGTTAGGTTAGTAGATACTCACCTATCCACGATCGGAATTTCCAGCGCTGTCGGGCTTCCGCTGCTTCGAACTCTGCTCATGTCGGGCTGCCGCTGACGGGAATCGAGCCGCCGGCCATGCGGCCGGCAGTATTTCATACCCGTTCCGTACCCCCACTGTAAAGAAAATATTTTAAAAGACAACACACACATCGAATATGTTAACCCTTTATTAACCACTCACGTGAATGCACAAACTAAATACATTTACCTTATTTTGCATGCATGGCAATACTGACTGCTAATGCATGTAATGTAGAAAATGGCAGCACCAAATACCTGAACTGGACAGAAGAGCAAAATACAAACCATATTGCAATGCAAGGGATGCAAATACATTTACTTTCTTTTGCATGCAGGGTACATACTGGCTGCTTTTGCATGTAATGTAGATAATGGCAGCCCCAAATACCTGAACTGGACAGAAAAGCAAAACATGCCAACGGCAATAGAAAAAACACAATTTATTTACTCAATGTAATGTACATTGCATAAAATAAACTCAGTGTTACCATAAAATATAACCAAATTGGCCAAGTAATGTGATTATATAGAACAAAAATATCTGCATAAAATAGAACCAGTTGCATAAGATACTAAAATAAACATGTGGATAAAAACTAATTAGACATACAAGCCTTATTCACATTATTGCACTAGTAGTAAATCTTAAAAAAGTAGTAAATCTTAAAAAAAGTGTCTCTGACCTCTAAAACACTGCAGTGGCTGAAATGATCAAAGCCTGCAAATATATATGATGGAAGTTAAAGCCTTGTGGATATCCAGTACGTCAGGTGACAGCCTAAGGTGAATATGCACTGACTGATGGACCAATATTCCTATGACAGAGGAATTCTATGGGTAAGTTACCGCTGTATAGTGTAGGCTGTTCTTGCCGTCCAAATTGTCAGAATTCCCAGCAAGTAACAGTGTCAATAGTAGGAAACAGAGGAAGTAGACAGGTGAGAAGTAAACTGCACCTTATTCCGCTTTTATACCTAAATTCGGGGTCTGACCTGGAGGTTCGAACAGGGGGCCTGATTCAGACCCGTTCGCTAGTATGCTTTCGCACGCAGCCATCAGCTGCCATAGTATGCAAATCCCGCGATTGCTAGCAAGACATTAGCACGCCCACTATGTCTTGCTGTGCGATCGCGGTATATATTTAGACGCCCACTTCCCTTAGTAACACACATCATCTCCAGGAAGTGTATTAAACATTCAGTAACACCGAGTAACATCAGACCCATAGGCAGCACTTGTGGTTGACAATACCCTACCGCAAGCACTGCGAGTGCTGCAGTGTGTAATTCGGCAATGTGACGTGTATGCTGACGCTGCATCTTAAGTATGCACGCCCCTGAAACAGCGTTCAGACGCACAGATACGCCTGCGTTCACACCACCACACCCCCGTTTCCATCGACCACCCCCTGTCACCACCCACAAACGGTACATCGTGTCACTCATTCTAGCGGGGCGTCTGTACAGGGTGCGAGCGCTTCGGGGTCGCATGGACTGGTTCACGCACGTGCACTGCGTCTTATACACATGCGCAGATTGCAAACGTAAACAGGCTACGTTTGAACACAGCCTAGCGAACAGGTCTAAATCAGGCCCAGGGTTCCAAACCGGATCAGACCCAGGATATTCCCGAGTCTGCGCCGTTCACACCGGAGCTTGGTCTGCAGTGACCCGGCTCTTCCGGGGTGGAAGTGGATGCTTGGAGATGACGTCATCGTCATCTCCAAGCGCCACTGAAGCCGGCACATCGGCAGGCATGCGGCGCACTCCAGGTCATCGTGACCCAGATCGCGCCGTTTACACTGCAGGGTTTCACCGGTCATTCCCGTGTTAAACCCTGCAAGTTACCTGGGTTGGATTGCCGGGTCACTCGACCCGGGAATCCAACCCTGTCCCCTTTTACACCAAAGAGCTACCCGGTTTAAACCTGCAATAACCCGGGTTTTAGGTCTGGTGTAAAAGGGGTATTAGTGTTGCCAGATCCAGCATGGGAGATAACTCACTTGCAACCACACTTGTTAAGGGACCTCCTGTCGGGTTTGCACAGCTGTCCAGGGAGGACTCGGCAGGTAGCTTATTTTAGTTCCCGCAGTAAAAGTCGACATATGAAGGGAGTGGCTACAGCTGATCGAAAATCAGATGAGGTGCATCAGTGATTGCAATCCTCAGTCCATATAAATGAACTACCAAAAAGTTTCAATATGTGTACAGTAAATCGCTGATGCAAAGCACAAAGCATGGACACCCTTAACACATTTCTTTCTCTAGAATTTTTTCTTGACAGCACAGGTCGCACACCCCTAGCTATGGCCCTGCTACCAACTGGCTTCTCAAGGCTTGTTAAATAGACATTGTGCAGCTGAGTCAGAGTTAAAGTTGACCATAATTGCTCCTGAATTGCATGGACTGCATTAAATGTGTATATTCACCCCTATTCTGCGGCTGGTTGGGTAACTGCAGGAGAAGGAGCTGCAGGCTCACATTCTTGCTCTGTTGCTGAAGATGTTATGGGGCATATTCAATTGGCCGCAAGATTTTTGCTGCAAAAATAATGCGGCTTATCGCGATTCACAAACAATTTCTGATTACAGAGGCTATGTACGATATTCAATTGAAAAAAAAATAGGTGTAATATACCCGTCCCACATCTTTTAACCCATTATTCTGCACTTTGCAGAATATCACCCCAATAATGATGTCATTATTGGCCCACATAAGATAATTGAAAACGTTTAATTGATCATTAGGATAGGATGTTCTTGTCACAATGGTTCTGAACCAAGTCCGAAATTTGTGCCTTCAAATAACGATTCTTTCCAATTTTGCACCTGTTCTGAAGGCTGAAGTTGCAAGAAAAAAAAGTTATAGTAAAACAAATTTGTTTCATTTTATGAATAAAAAAAAAATAGGATTCTTCCTGCTGGGAAGCCTGCACCGGAAAGGGGAGGGCATACCCCTGAGAGACCACCTTGTTTACCCAAGTGTCCTTGGTAGTCAGACACCAACACTGGGCGAACCGAAGCAGGCGGCCTCCCGCTCTGGGATCCCCCCAAAGGGAGGCCCGGTCCGTGAGGCCGAAGGCTTATCGTCCAACTTGGGTGCGGGGCGTCTTGTGCTCCAAGCCTGTTTCTTGGGCTTGGCAGACTTTTTGGGCCCGGCCTGTCTAGGAAAAGACTGTACTTTGGACCTACACTGGGCCTTGTATGGACGAAAGGCCGAAGTACCATACCCTGACGGGACTGTAGCCGATGGCAGACACGCAGACTTAGCTGCTGCCAGAGTGGCCACTATCTTGTCCAGATCAGGGCCAAACAGGACCTGTCCATTAAAAGGCAAGCATTCCAAGCCCTTCTTGGAATCTGTGTCCGCTTTCCACGAGCACAACCATAGGGTGCGACGAAGGGCCACAGCTGCCGAGGAGATTCTAGAGGTGAGGAGACCGATATCTAAGGCTGCCTCATTAATATAAGTGGCTGTCTCTGAGATTGCCCACTAACTCCGCCTGCTCCACAGAAGAGTCAGAGTCCAGAGACACCTCCAAACTATTAGCCCAGTGCTCCATTGCTCTGGCCACCCAACACACGGCCATAGCCGGTCTGGACGCCCCTCCTGCAAGGGAATAATTGGGCATATTTCAACCTTGCGATCCGAAGCATCCTTTAAGGAGGACATGGAGGGCATGGGCAATGTAGCATTCCTCACAAGGCGTGTTACATGAGAATCCACTTGCGGAGGAGATTCCCACTTCGATAAATAATTATCCACAAAGGGGTATGCAAAAGCCAAACGTTTTTCAGGCTGGTACCGTTTACCCGGATTTCTCCACGCCTCCTCTAAATGATCCACTAGCTGACCAGATAGAGGAAATAAGTGGCATCACCCTTAATATCCTTAAAGAAGGCGTATTTGGATTTGGCCACGGGGGGATCGTCATCCTCAATAACCAAGGCCGCACGGACTGCACATATAAGGCCAGGTATATAGACCTTAGACTTAGACTCCGTCTCTTTAGTACGGAGGGGCTCCTGATCAGAAAGGTAAAAAATCTCACCGTCATCAGACGACACATCATCCTCATCATACTGAGCCGTCTGAGACGCTAAAGGCTGCTTATGCGGCCGCAATGATGACTCCCCCTGTAAAACGCCCGACAGGTGTTGCACTGTAGTGGACAAGGAATTAACCCACACAGGTTCTTGTGAGACGTGGGGGGGGCGAAAGCAGGAGACACTGGGGTACCATCAACTGTCTGGGGAACCCCTGCATGGGTGACGACACCACCGACTGTTGTGATAACCCCATTTGGGGAAACGCAGGGGGCGTCGCTAGCTGGCCCACGGTTGTAAGTGCCTTAGCAAAACAAGCCCAGGGTGGTTCCTGCACAGGCACAGTGACAGAAATCGGGCGTTATATCAGATAACACGCCCTACATAACCCCTCAGCGTTACCATCACCCTCCACTAATGGTACATTACATGTGGTACACTTTCGCTGAAGAAGAGGAAAATCATGTTCACTCTCAGACATGATGAGTATAATGGAATGTATGTGACACACCTCACAGACAAATACTTGTATAGTGAGGCAATAAACACCCTGCAACACCGTACGGCAAGGGCTTTATCAGAGGAGGACAGGGATAGTAACATGGCTGACAGTCAGAAAGTGAAAGTACAGGCAGCAGCGCTAGCAGTAAGTCACATAAAATGCAGAAATAAATCCCTATCAGCGCTGAGATCAACTACGCAGATCAGAGCCTGGTAGGAAACAGCGCTGCATACACTGACTTTAATCGAAGGAGAGGTATGCGGGGGGACCCAGACCACGATGCCACCGTCTTCAGCGTCCAGATGAAGATGGCTGCCGAGGAGCATAGAGGAGGCAGGCCCGGGGGAGGAGCGCTCACACAGGCAGCCAGACCGCAATGGAGAGGCAGTGTGTAGCAGGGGAGGTGCCGGCTGTATACAGGGAAGGCGTGCTCCCCTGACATGCAATTAACCCCCAGGACGACGGACTTTGCCGCTCAGCCGCAGCCTGCCTTCCCAGGGGTATAGTGGAAGCGCAGGTTAATACCTGGCTCCACGCTGCAGCCAGTCCCCAGGGGGCCCCCTGCCTGGGGACTTAGGACTGTGTTGCTCGGCGGGTACCCTCCGCGGGACCCCGTCGGTTACCTGATCCCTTGGATCCGCCCACAGTCCAGGCATCCGGCGTCACCGCTATCTGTGACCCTGGACACCCACCAATATCCCCGGATCGGTACCGGCGTTCTGGTCCGACAGTGTGGAGGAGCGACAGCATAGACGTCCGTACTGACTGTCTATGCTGTGCAGCTCATTTTGTGCAGCCACAGCTGCCTTGAAGAAACTTCAGAGGCCATAACAGCCCCCCTCTGTTACAGGTGCTCCAACTCCGAGCCGGGCACCTACGAAACTGATTTGCCTTGGCTCGGGAGCGGGGTGTAGGAGGGGAAACCCAGTGCATCCTGGGAGGCTGAAAACTTAACTCTGTGGTGCCCGATGTCTGACATCATCGCCTATACCCCAAGGTATCCTGTGGATACCCTATGGACCCTGATGTAGAAATACCGATGCCTATCATAATTCCGATGCCGGAATCTAGAACGACGTGGGACCAAACGAGGTAAGTACGATCCATGAGTCCTCATAGCCGTGGGGGGGAAGGGTTAGGTTTAGGGCACCCTGGAGGGATTTAGGGTTAGGCTAGGGGAAGGGGGGGTTAGGGTTAGGCACCCCCGGGGGAAGGATAGGGTTAGGCACCCCCCCCCCGGGAGGGTTAGGGAGCAGGGAGCGGAGGTTAGGTTTAGGCACCCCAGGGTTAAGGTTAGGGTTAGGCACTGGGGACGTTAGGTTTAGGCACCCCTAAAGGAGGGTTAGGAGGGGGAGAGGGGAGGGTTAGGTAGTTAACTCACCTCCGTCGGGATCTCCGCTGTTCGGCCTGCCGCTGTCGGGATTTCGACCGCCGGGCTCTCGTTCGGCGGTCATTCATACCGATCCCGATACAAAATGCTTAAAAAAACACCATACTATACAATACAATCCAGAAACAAACTACCAAATAAACTTCTGAATACGTTGGTTGTAATTCATTATTTGAACTATTAACAAAACATCTAATTAACAAGACATCTTCACCTATGGAACTGCCGTTCACTGGATGTTTTTGTATTTCACATGTATAGGGACAAAAACTATTACACCAGAGCTAAAAATCTGGGTTATTGCATGGTTAGCTCGGGTTGCTTCTGGGTGTAAAAGGGGCCAGGGTTGGATTCCCGGGTCGAGTGACCCGGTATTCCAACCCAGGTAACTTGCAGGGTTTAACACTGGGACAACCCGTAAAACCCTGCAGTGTAAAAGGCACAATACGAGTCACAATGACCCGGATCGTGCCGCATACCACCCTATTGGCCGGCTCCAGTGGAGCTTGAAGATTACGTCATCTCCAGTCGTCTACTGCAACGCCGGCAGAGCTGTGTCACTGCAGTCCCGGCTCCGGTGTGAACAGCGCCGACTCGGGAATATCCTGGGTTGACACTGCAGTATGAAAGGCTTAAGTTCCGGGTCTGATCCGGATTGGTACCCTGTTCCAACCCCCGGGTCAGACCCGATACTTTGGTGTAAAAGAAGTATTAGTAGCCCTAAACAACATGGAAGGAGTATAGAGAGGGGGAGTTAATTATTTGATAAAGTAGATTGTTAAAACAATATCTTAATTTTGTAAAATGGCATCTTAACTTGCTGCTACATGCTCCTTCCTCACTGTCTACCCCATCTGTGTCACACCTGTTTGTTTGTCCCTCCCCTTTAGAATGTAAGCTCTTACGAGTAGGGTCCTTTACCCTCTTGTGCTTTAGGGACTCCCGGGGGGACTTAGGGTTAGGCACCCCCCGGGTTAGGCTAGGGGAAGGGGGGGTTAGGGTCAGGCACCACCAGGGGGAGGATAAGGTTAGGCACTCCCCTGGAAGGGTTAGGTTTACGGTGCGGGAAGGGGGGGGTTAGGTTTAGGGACCCCCGGGGGGAGGTTAGGGTTAGGCATTAGAGGGGGAGGTTAGGGTTAGGGGGAGGTTAGGGCTAGGGGGGAAGAGGGGAGAGTTAGGGTACTTTCTTACCTTAGTCGGGATCTTCATCTGCCGACCTTTCGGCATCGGGATTTCATCCGCCGGGCTTAGGTCCGGCGGTAATACATACCGATTCCGTCCTAACACTTGGTTACATTGCTCTGTTGCTTATCTGGATGTTATGGTAGCTAATGTAGCACTGTATATTATCCTTGTCCTCATCCTGTATTGTATTGTACTGTAAGTCACTGGTCAACCTATTTGCTTATGTACTTCGTAAGGCGCCATATAAATAATAATGATAATATTGTGATTTCATAAACGGGCATATTCTGAGATTACTATGGTGCCAGTGGTTTTAGGGAATATAATTTAGGCCCTCATTCAGAGCCGTACGCTCTGAGCAGAGCGCACGCTCTGCATGAGGGCCGGGCTCCATTTTCATGGAGCGTCCTCCTGGACGCTCGTATAGCTGTGGGTCACCACCCACAGGCTATACGAGCGTGCATTTTGATGGCCGCGATGGTCGTGACCATCGCGACCATCGAAATTGCGAGCCGGAGCCTGCGGTTGAGGTTTTCAACCGCAAGCTCCGGAGTGATTTTGGCTCTATCAGAGCCAAAATCACTCCCACTGACATCACTAGTGATGTCAGTGGGCCGGCTTCTGACGGGAGGCGTTCCCGTGGGAACGCCCCCGTCAGGGAGGCACGCCCACCAAAGGGGGCGTGCTGTCAATCAACATTGACAGCACGCCCCCTTTGATCGGACACAACGAGCGAAGGAAAGTCCTTCGCTCGTCGTGTCTGGCGCATGCGCACGACGGAGCTCCCTCCGTCGTGCGCATGCTCAGTGCAGACCATCGACCCACTTGCGAGCGGACAGCCGCTCGCGAGTGGGTCTGAATCAGGCCCTTAGTTTGTTACCACCCTTGAGTTCAGATCTATAAAGTCTAGAAGGACATAAGGATAATGTATGAGGATATGGCTGTGCAAGTCAATAGGTGAAACAGGCTGCCACTTTAACAAGGCCAACTTTGCCTATTGAGTGCTGAGAAATTATAACCATCATCTTCCAATATGACCACTTTCACCCATACACAATGGCCTGCTCATGAAATAGTTTCCTTTCCTCAACATAATCTGGGCAATGACATAATTGCAAGCATTTTAAAGTACTGTAGTTTGATGCTGAGCCTTTGCATCTAAGCACATGTTGCCTGATACTTTGTTGGTCAACAATCTACCTCTTTATCACTTCTGCTTCCTTTTACACTTTACATATACAGTACTTCTTAAAAAAAATGATCTTATAAATAACATGAAAATATAATATTTTTATTTAACATGCAGAAATTAAAGAATTTTATCTGGCAGATAGTGTATTTTGAAAAATAGGGATAAAAATTTGCAGGGACAAATTTAGAAATCCTATTACTAGAATTATGGACAGTTAGCAACTATGTTTTGCACTAAATAATTACTATATTGCCATAGAAGCTGTGATTACGGCTCTAAGGGGTCGATCCAATTAGGTGCGAGTTGGGTCTCACAGAGAACTCGCATTAGGAATTTGAGTTGCAATCCAATTCCAAACTCTGGGCCTGCTTCACTGCGAATCACTATTGCGAGTGCAGCTCCGATTACGCACGCAGGTCTGCTGCGATAATATACAAATGACTGCAATCGCAAAGCCATCACAGAGACGCCCAAAGCCAGCATAGAGACGCCCACTACCGCTTTCGCACATCCTTAATACCTTGCAATCCTGCGTATAGATCGGGAACATCGAGTAACATCGGCCCCTCACGCACAATTACAACAGGTCTGACCTTACTCAGAAATTGCTAACCTCATCGCACGCAGTGAGTTCTCAAACTGCGTAAGCTGTTGCAGTGGCTAATTTATGCACGCCCATGTAACGGTGTTCAAAAACAGACCACTCCCCCATCACCACCCCTAAACGCTGACATCCCGTCCCTCCATCTGCGATGGCTTTGTATCTGTGTGAGTGATCGCAGTGTGATCGCAATGCTAACTCACACACGCGCAATGTGGTGCATATGCATGCACAATACGCAACAATCGGCTGTCTACATACGCTATCGCTTTCTTCAGAGGAAATTCTAATTTTTGGAGCGCATCCACTGAGCAGGTGAAAAGGTAGGGAAATGTTTATTTTAAGATATAAATTTCGTGACACAGTGCAGAACCTCTGGTATACCCCTCCCAATTAATAATCATGCACTTGGAGTATAACTAACATAATTTGGCCAATAAAGACATGTCAGCTTTCAGGTGAATTTCTCTAAAAAACTCAATAATGGGTTAAAATATGTGAGACAGGTACAGTACGTGGAGGTGTATTGATGGGAGAGGGTTTCCGAACTTGCATATGGGAGCTAAAAGCGTATAAAAACACTGTAAATCACTGTATAGGGATTTTCCTGTATTCCACAATGCTAGAAAGACTTTGATGAAAAACACTTGCTTCCTATCATTTTTCGACCGTTATTAAAAAGTGCAAATAACTGATATTTAGCACCTTTTAAGAACCACCAGTACTTTCCTTATGGCCACTAACAGCTTTCTATATGGTCCTGGCTATCTCAGTTGCCGATTTTTTAGGGTCCAGGATGGTTCCCCCACTTTTTCATGCTCTTCTCCCAGTTCAGTTTTTGTACAAAATTTGCGCAACCCCACCACAAGTAACTTAAACTGGCATTCTAATTGGCTCTGGCATTTTTTGGGAGAGTGCATTAGTGCAAAATGTGCGCGAGTTTCATGAAAATAAACTTGTACAGTGTATTTGCAAACTTGCACTTAATTGGATTGAGCTCTAAGGGGTATATTTTCTAAAGTGAGAGTTTTTAGAAGTAGAGATGTTGCCCATAGCAACTAATCAGATTCTACTTAACATTTAACTAACACCTTCTAGATTCTAGAGAACAGCTACAAATTGATTGGTTGCCATGGGCAACATCTTCACTTCTAAAAACTCACTTTAGTAAATTTACCCCTAAGTGTGTTTTGTGGAGCACAATGTAAAATATGTTTTCAAGTTGGCAATTCTACAACTCTGTTGAGCATCATCAGAGCTGGATTAACAACAGGGCAGCTGGGACGATTGCCCTCGTGCCCCTACACATAGGGGGCCTCACGCATACCTACATCACCAGCATGGGGGCACTATGGCATATGTGAAATAGGTTTTATGTGAGGAATAGTGAACTAGGGACACTACAGTGTGTTTAACTCATGTGTGGTGCTGGGAGCAGTTACAGTATGCCTTTTAATAACATTGCCAGCATATTTTATTGACAATTTTATTGGTAGGGGCCCCACAAACCTTAATCCGGCCCTGAACATAGTCTCTATAATAGAGATACAGCCTCTGCTCTCCTCCTTTCTCACATTCCCTCTTTATCCAGCACAGGACTGGGCATTTCATGACAGAGAGAAATACTGCTCGTGTAACCATGGAAACCAGCTCTCGGACTCAGCAAGTTCCCAGAACCTTCTGCAGTGGGATAGATGAGAGTGAGTGAAAATAGTATAAGGGAAAGGAGAAAACATGCTACATAAAAAGCAGTAACAACTCGCTGCACAAAAATATAATTGTGTAATGTGCAACAAATATCGGTTCTTTAGACGTTGCAAGAATCATTCTACATTTTTCTGTTTTGATACCACTTAACCATTTATTAGTTATAATACTACGTTCTCTTTAAGTGCAATAATGTTCTACTGCATTGGGGCATATCTACAAATTGCAATTTCCTTGAACTAATAAACTGATTTAAATAAATTGCAAGCTTGCAAGCGGTGCTATTTTCTTTGTTTGGTCTCGTCTTATTACAGTGTAAAGTGCTACAGAACTTATGCTGGCAGGCGCTATTAAATGAATGTTAATAAAGAACTAGTAAGGAAACAAAATACAATTTAAATATCACTTGTTTACCCTGGGTTATTGCTATTGGCAAATAAATGAGAAAAGCAGAAGCTTAATATTATTATCCAGTAAAGTGTTTGAGGATGGTAATTGTCACAATACTCTCATAGTTGGCGTGCTTAGGTTTTGAAAAGCTGTTCACTGCTGTGTACATATTATATTCACATTTGCATTACACACAATGCATTCCAGGAACGAAGTGCGACAGCTTTTAGCGATGCCAAAGACAACATTGTGACAATAACCAAATCCATCATGGCTCACTACTCATACATAGAGCCGGCGGTGAGCTAGTGGGGAGGCGGCTGCTTTAAAGAGATGCAGCGTTCTAGTAGCCACGCCCCTCATTTGCAAGTCCCTCCCTTTCACTGACAGAAGCTATTTTTAGTACGGCGAGTCACGTGACTGGAGTGACGTCATTGAATGTTGTTGTTGGTGGAGAGACTACAAGACTGAAAAGGAGAGACTGCAAGAGAGAGAGATCACTAAAGGGGTGAGGGACAGAGGAGACTGAGTGAGGGGTAGTAGCCAATCTTCTATTAGAAGACAGATGACAGCCTGATGTATGTGATTTTGACACTCCCCCTAGAGAGACAGCAGATGAGACGGGAGAGACATCCATGCACTGAAAGAGACAAGTGCATCCATCCCCCGAGACAGTCAAGAGACATCACTTACAGAAACCAGAGTCTGCAGAGATACCCACCTAATGAGAGAGACCAAAGGTACCAAGCCACTGATAGAGTCTACAGACATCTGAGACACCAAGCTCCTGTAAGATCACTGTACCCTGGTGCTCAGACCCTGCCAAGAGAGCACAGGTAACACCTGTTTGGAGTCAGTACATTGTTGATAATAATATTATTCATGCATGTAATTATTATTGTAATGTTAAGTTAGTGTTAATTTTCATTCTTTGCTCTGATTATGAAATTGTATCAATACAATGGATGTTGACCATATAGATCAGTATTAATCATAAATATTTAGTAGATATGGATATTTTGCAGGGCTTACAGTTAAATTCCTGTGTGGATTGTATTGTTATAATTTGATAAAAGTACATTCAGTTGAAATGGATTCTACATTTACAGTAGCTGTTATAAGGATGCTTTGCTCTGGGATTAGTGTATGAATGATGATATAGGATGTTACTTATGCAGGAAGTTATGTCACTGGAGCAGGGGTATTTCAGGCATACAGTGTATTATGTGGATGGCGTAATTGAGGCTTAATGTGCTGTGTGGACAGGGACCAGGATAAATTTTGTGGTACTGAAGTTAGAATGAACACTGATGGGTGGTGTAGGTTTTAAGTTTCACATCCAAATAGAAAGCATAAGTACTATTTTAATTGAGAAGCAATATGATTAGTAATATGTTTCAATAGGTATGTATGGATGAATTTGAAGGTTAAACAGTAATATTGATGTTAACAAGAATACAAACACTGCATTTACATGGGTTAGACTCAATGGAAGCGATTGAATTGTTTTGTGGGAGGCAATAATTAATGGGCGCCCAGTGTTACAATTCAAATGTTCTGGGCACTCATTAATTATTGTGGTCATCGCGCCACATTAGACCAGGTTTAGCCATGTAAAGCGGCTAAACCCATCTAAAGTCCTGATTAGGGATCCCAAACTGCTGTTTGGGCACCCTAACCACGGGACCGGTGGCCCGAACAGAACAACAATTGAATTGCTCCGAATGAATGATGTGGCTAGGGCTGAAGGCTTTAACATACTAAATGGTTTTGAGCTATTATAGTGAACATTAGTAAAACGCTATTTTGTCTATTGAACCAATACTCATGAGGATACAGCCTATTGATTCATTAGACTTCATGCATGCTGGCTCAGGCATGTTGCTATTCACAGTGAATTCATAAGTGGAATATAGGCTCATCTTCCAACATGGCTGCCTCCACAGTATGTAGGGGATGGGTCTACTTAATGTTGGTTTGACTTACAGAGATTCAGGGTTTGTCAAGTTTTGATCCTGTTAATGGAATTTAATAAATGACAATGTATAGGTGTTTATTATAAAGTGAATAGAGATCTATTTCACTATATGATACATTTTTTCTTGCAAATTGTTATTTTTTGATGCATCCTCCATGCTATGTGAATACATTACATAGAATCTGCACATATTTTCTACTGCCATTTATTTCTGCAGAATGTTGTCTTCCTAAGACCACCTCCTATCATATTAAAGATCTTCCTTTACCTGAGGAGATGTGATTGTATGAGTACACGTTGCAATGTTACAATCTTTTATCCGGTTTTAATAGTCTGGCTCTCATTAAAGTCAGTTATTATATACTTGTGTTAGAGGAACCTGTCACACATAGTGGAGACCGAGGACCTCATTCAGAGTCGGTCGTTGTGGCCGCACGGTCGTAGGGGAAAGGGGCCGGATATGCAAATTAAGCGATCACAAGTTGCGGTCCTAAGTTGAGATCATTATCTGAACGACCGAGGGTAAGAAGCGGCCGTAAGACTAAATAACGGCCCCTTCTCGATCACAACACACGTCATCTCCTGGGATATAAGGATTAATCGCGAGCATCGGGAACCATCGGAGCTGGTCGTAGAGCTTAAGGTTGACCATACCCTCTCTTAAGCACTACGATCAAGTCAGTGTAAAAACCACCCATGTCACATGTGCCATCACACTACTTTGTTAATTATGCACTCCCATTAAACGCCGTTCGCATAATTAGGCACGCCTGCGTTCGGATCGCCACTCCCCCGTTTTCAAGCGCCTTCCCTTGTTACCACCCACAAATGGTTCATTCTGTCACTCAAACTAACGACCTGGCGGTGTTCAAGGAGAGAGAAATTTCTGATCGTAAGAGCTAGTTTGCGCACGCGCATTGCGAACTTTACGCATGCGCAGTTTAGCGAACATCGGTGGCGTACGACCATGCGGCCGCAGCGACCGACTGTGAATGAGGTCCCGAGTACCTAACCACACAAGGCTGTAGCTTATTAATTCCCTGGGAACCAATGACATAACTGATTCCTGGTGTTCTAGCATCACTACTTTATAAAGTCACGTCAGCAAGGAAATAAGACTTTCTATACAGAATTAGTACTGTCCGTATCTTTAAACTGAACATATATATATATATATATATATAAAAAAAAAAATATTTCGCTTTAAACCTTATTCATATATAGGATATTATTATTTTTTTTTTAAATGTGAAGAAGAAAGACAGTATTTTGGTCTTTTCTTGTTTACAAATAGAGTATCTCTGTTGTAACAAGTATAGAGAAGAAGTAAACAAAAGTAATTAAATGGAAGTTTAAGTTTGTAGACCTCTTCCCTTTTCTAATCTAACACCACTCCAGTCCCCCATATTACCATATAGGTGTTTTATTGAGAGAGGGATATATGGATGAATTCTCCCTATGCTGTAAACACAGGCCCTGATTCAGAGCTGGACACTCTTTCAGCTCGCTCTGAATCAGGGCGCTCTGAATCAGGGCGTTTTTATTTATATTTTTGGAGCCGGCCTCCTGGCCACTCGCTAAGCTGTGGGTGACCACCCACAGCTTTTGCGAGCGGCCAGGTGATGGCCGTGATGGTCGCGACCATCGGGCTTGCGACAAGACCCTTGTGGTAGGGTCTTGTTCCCGCAAGCCCCAGTGAGCTTCCTGCTCTAATAGAGCAGGAAGCTCAACTACTGACATCACGAGTGATGTCAGTAGGGCCGCCCTCAAACGGCAGGCATTCCTTCGGGAACGCCTCCATTTGGCCAGCCACCCCCTCTCCCCGCCTACAAAACGGGGCGAGCTGTCGATCAACATCGACAGCTGCCCCGTTTTGTTGCGAGCCCCAGAGCGAGTGATTTCTCGTTCGCTCCGGGGCTCATGCACTGCCCGGCCATCGACCCGCTTGCGAGCGCTATGCGAGCGGGTCTGAATCAGGCCCACACAACATGAATAGTAAAGGAAGGCACGAGGGAGGAACCAAACCATATTTGCTACATATGTGTGGCCAAATTACAGGGAGCTGGAATTTCTACAAAAGCTTCCCTTTAAAGGATGATATCACCTCCATCCAAATACACGTTAGGGTAAGGTGCCCATCCACTAGACGATTAAGTTGAGCGATTGAACGATAACGATCGTTCAATCGTTCATAAATCGTTTGCAAAAATGTCTAAAACGACCAGCGATGTGCGTGCCCGCTGATCATTTTGACATCTATCATCGTGCAAACGTGTTGGTCAACCTGACGATAACGTCAGGTTGAGCATGTTTGCAGATGATTGATGACCCTGCACTGAATGACTGCTTGTTCAGTACAGGCTCATCACAGACTGCCAAACGACTGCACGATTGTCGTCATCATGCAGTCATTTTCATGTCTGCTAGTGGGTGGACACCATATAACTGTAGTTATATGGATGACTTTATAGGAGTTCTATGAGTGATAAAGTTATAAGGATGATTTTATTATGGTTAAGGAAGTTATATTGATAATGTCTTAAAGGTTGCTGGAATTATATGGATGATGTTATTAAGGATGCAGCAGTTATTTAATGGATATCAGTACGGTTACAGGAACTTATATAAGTGATATCATTAAGGTTCCAGGTGTTAAAGTGAAGTCATTTAGGCTACAGAAGGGATACAGATAATGTATTTAAGGTTAGATTTATGTAGCTGATAGCATTAGGGTCCCAGTATTTATATGTGGATCATGGGCCTGATTCAGAACAGATTGCAATAGCGATTACACACGCAGTCTCACTGCGAAGATATGGTAATGATTGCAATCGCAATGCCATACGCAGCCTAACATAAGGATGCCCCCTTTACCTTACACACATCCGTAATACTTAGCTAGATAGCGAAACCATCAATAACATAGAGTACAATCGCAGCCTTACGCACACTTGTACAAGCTCTGACCTTACTCAGGAATTGCTAACCTCATCGCACGCAGTGAAAGCCCAAGCTGTGTATGGCATCGCAGTGGCTAATTTATGCACGCCCCTGCAACGGCGTTCAAACACACTGGTGCACCTGCGTTTCGCCGAATCCCCCCCCCCCCGGCACCACCCCAAATGGTACTTCCTGTCAATCACTCTGCGAAGGGTCTGCGTAGTCACTGCGATCACTATCCCGACCGCAGTGGAGTGTTTGCACATGCGCACTGCAATGTATACGAATGCGCAGAACGCAACAATCGGCCGATTACATGCATAATGTCAGTTGCGATTACTGGTGAATCAGGCCCCATGTCATTACAGTTACAGGAGTTATATGTGGATAATGTCATTAGAGTTACAGGAGTTATATGTGGATGATGTCATTAGAGTTACAGGAGTTATATGTGGATGATGTCATTAGAGTTACAGGAGTTATGGGCCTCATTCAGAAGCGGTCGTAGGATGCAAGCGGTCGTTCTGATGACCGACAAGGGTGATGGTCATCACCATCGGGGCTTACGATGAGACCCTAAGGTAGGGTCTCGTCAACCTTAAGCCCCAGGGAGCTTCCTGCTCTGATCGAGCAGGAAGCTCCCCACTGACATCACTGATGATGTCAGTGGAGCCGCCCCCAAACGGCAAGCGTTCCTACTGGAACGCCTCAGTTTGGCCAGGCACGCCCCCGGCCCGCCAAGAAAACGGGGGGAGCTGTCAATCAACATCGACAGCTCGCCCCGTCTACGACGAGACCCCTAACGACGGATCACCCGTCGTTAGCTGGGTCTCGCGCATGCGCACGACGGAGCCGGCTCCATCGTGCGCATGCGCTGTGGGGCAACATCGAGTCGGTCGTGAGCGCTCAGCGCTCACGACTGACTCTGAATGAGCTCCTATATGTGGATGATGTCATTACAGTTACAGGAGTTATATGTGGATGATGTCATTATAGTTACAGGAGTTATATGTGGAGAAAGTCATTTATTACAGTTACAGGAGTTATATGTGGATGATGTCATTACAGTTACAGGAGTTATATGTGGATGATGTTGTTACAGGAGTTATATGTGAATGATGTAATTACAGTTACAGGAGTTATAAATGGATGATGTCATTATAGTTACAGGAGTGATATATGAATGATGTCATTACAGTTATAGGAGTTATATTTGGATGATCTTGTCACAAGAGTTATATGTGAATGATGTCATTAGAGATGCATGCGTTATATATGGGTGATGGCATTAGAGTTACAGGAGTTATAGATGGATGATAGAGTTAAGGTTACTGGAGTTATAGGTGGATGCAGCTATAGCATTACAGGAGTTCTGTGTGGTTGATGCATTAGAGTTACAGGAGTTCTATGTGGATGATGCCATTAGAATTAGCGAAGTTATGGATAAATTATGCCATTAGAGATATAGGAGGTATAGATGGATGATATAGTGAAGGTTACAGCAGTTATATATGGATGATGTCATAAGAGTCACATAAGTTATATGTGGGTGATGCCATTAGAGTTACAGGAGTTATATCTAGATGATGTCATTAGAATTAGAGAAGTTATGTATACACTAGAAATGCCCGTGTCGAATATTTTGCTAAGTTGTACCCAGAACATATGTACGAAATTTGCCTCTCTAGCTAATCGCTAGATCATATGTTAACACGACGGAATTGTGTAATAAAAGATGTGTTTGAAACATAAATTCACATTTAATGTCTCAGTTTATTGAGTAAGAATAAAATTAAAAATGTATAATATCATTGACAAAGGCCCTCATTCAGAGCCGGACGCTCTGAGCAGAGCGCTCGCTCTGAATGAGGGCCGTCCTCCATAAAAATGGAGCGTCCTCCTGGACGCTCATATAGCTGTGGGTCACCACCCACAGCTCATACGAGCGTGCAGGATGATGGTCGCGATGGTCTTAACCATCGCGACCATCGCCAGTGCGACCAGAAGCCTGTGGTCGGGGTTTTCGACCACAAGCCCTGGAGTGATTTTGGCTCTATCAGAGCCAAAATCACTCCCACTGACATCACTAGTGATGTCAGTGGGGCCGGCTTCTGACGGTAGGCGTTCCCTTGGGAACGCCTCCGTCTGGGAGGCACGCCCCCGGCATGCCCACCAAAGGGGGCGTGCTGTCAATCAACATCGACAGCACGCCCCCTTTGATCAGACACAACGAGCGAAGGAAAGTCCTTCGCTCGTCGCGTCTGGCGCATGCGCACGACGGAGCTCCCTCCGTCGTGCGCATGCGCAGTGCACACCATCGACCCACTTGCGAGCGGACAGCCGCTTGCGAGTGGGTCTGAATGAGGCCCAAAGTTTTTCAAGTATCTAATGAAAATTTACTAAAATTTTTATCTTACAGTTTATTGAACAAGTATATTAAATAAGAAACATATATTATTGCAACAGTTCTTTAAGTATAGAATTTTTGGTCTAATATTCCCTTTTATAGTGGGAAACATGCCACCTGTTTATGTATACTATGCATGTTTTATTACATAGGTACACATATACTCATAAACATACAGTCATATACATAGAAAAACACCCAAATAGAGACCTCCATGTACATATTTGCACATATATTAATATGTGCATAACTATAGGTACATACACTCAAACCTAGAAATAGAAATACACACACATACACTTATATACAGAAACACAGTTCCAGAAGCAGCTACTATGCCAGTTGCACGAGGGCTGCAAACTTCATTCTCATCTGTTAGAAAAATGACAGTTGGGAGCTGATTGGCTGGAGCACCATTATCATACACAGTGACATTTATCACTAGTTTTGAGGGATAAATGAGGCTGTCAGTCTTAGCCCTGCAGCTGGCTCTGCCTCCTCGTTTTCAGCCATGTATTCCCCAAGGGAAATGGGGAGGAGAGAGAAGGGGAGGAAAGCTGCCGGGGAAGGGTGCCTGCGCTTGTTTCACAGCGAATATCAGCTGATGACGTCAGCACAGTGACAGCCTGTGTGCACAGACCAGTGTGGGATGATGATGGGTAACAATGGGGTCCGGGATAGTGGCGGCTGCGGGCGGCTAATAAGACGTCATCCGAAGACGTCAGCGCTGTGACAGCCAGTCTAATAAGCATTACAATAGCTCTGATTTGTAGGGATAGCTTATGTGGGGGCATGCCTTTAGGTGTTTGCTCATGCAAGAGAACAATAGTACAATAGTATCCACACTACAATATTGCTCAGACTCTCCATGAACCAAGAGTGCATCTTTGTTCTTGGCAGTCACAATAATTTTGTTAAGGTGGGTACACACCTGACAGATATATCTGCAGATGATGGTCGTTTATACACACTGAACGGCCATCATCTGTGGGTCCCGACGACCAGGGGGCGTTTCCCGCCCCCCACCTCGCGGCTGCCGCTCTGTGTGTACGGGCGGTCTGCAGACGGCCCGTACACACCTGCTGATGGACAGATATGTTTGCAGACAGATCTGATCGTCGGGCTGTGTAGCACAGCCAATGCGATATGTCGGTGAACGCCGACGTTCACCGACATATCGCGGGTACACACTGTCCGACAGGCAGCAGATACATAGGCCGATCAGTTGATCGGCCAATGTATCTGTCAGTGTGTACCCAGCTTTAGATAGCTCTGAAACTGCTTCTGGGCCATCAACGTAGCCACGCCCATTTTTGGTATTTGGTGTTTTTTTTATCAGTTTTATTTCAAATTCTGTAATTTATTGATGATTGAAATCTGTCGCCAAAGAATCAAATGAATATCTTAATTATTCTTTGAGATATTCAAATTCAAAAGAGTGTTCTGTACAAAGGGACTAAGCATATTACATATATTAGTTTACGCTATAAGAGATACAGGAGGTATAGAAGGATGATAGTGAAGGTTACAGCAGATATATATGGATGATGTAATTAGAGTCACATAAGTTATATATGGGTGATGTCATTAGAGTTACAGGAGTTATAGATGGATGATATACTTAAGGTTACAGGAGTTATACCTGGATGATGCCATTAGCATTACAGGAGTTCTATGTGAATGATATAATTAGGTACAGAAGTTGTATATTGATGATATATTTAAAGTCAGACAAATTGTATAGATGTCATTAAAGTTGTAAGAGTTATATGAATGATGTCATTAAGGTTATAGCAGTTTTATATGGATGATGTAATTAAGATTATAGCAGTTTTATATGGATGATGTCATTAAGATTGTATATGTTTTACATGAATAATGTAATTAAGGTACCAGGAGCTATATACGTGATGGCATTAGGGTTACAGAAGTTATATGGATTATGGGCCTGATTCAGACCTGCTCGCGAGCGCCGAGCGCTAGCAAGCGGGCTGATGTTGGCCCAGTGCGCATGACGGAGCCGGCTCCATCGTGCGCATGCGCGAGACCCGGATAGCGACGGGCTAGCCGTCGCTCCAGGTCTCATACCAAAGGGGGCGTGCTGTCGATGTTGAGTGACAGCGCGCCCCCTTTGGTGGGCGGGCCGGGGGCGGGGCTGCCCAGACAGAGGCGTTCCCACTGAAATCACAAGTGATGTCAGTGGGAGTGCTTTTGGCTCTGTTAAAGCTGAAAGCACTCTAGGGCTTGCGGCAACGAGACCCTACCACAAGGGTCTCGTCGCAAGCCTGATGGTCGCGATGGTCTTGACCATCGCGACCATATTCCTGGCCGCTCGCTATAGCTGTGGGTGGTCACCCACAGCTATGCGAGCGGCCAGGAGGCTGCTCTAAAAAAACAGAGGGACGGCCCTGATTCAGGCCCTATGTCATCAAGGTCACAAGCGTTAAATAATTGATATGCTTAAGGCTTCAGGTGTTAATGTGTTGCGATTAGGTCTAGAAATATATGGATAATGTATTTATCGTTAGAGGATTTATGTACATGATGGCATTAGGGTGACAGGATTTACATGTGGATGATGTCATAAGATTTACAGGAGTTATATGTATATGATGTCATTAGAATTAGAGTTATGTTGAATGATGTAATTAGAGTTACAGCAGTTATATGTGGATGATGTATTTAAAGTTAAAAGGTTATATAGAAGATATAAAGGATGAGGTCAATAGGAGGTATATTTGAATGATGTAATTAGAGTTAAAGCAGTTTCATATGGATGATGTCATTACAATTATAGTTTTACATGGATAATGTAATTAAGATAAGAGGAATTATATAGATGATGGCATTAGGGTTACAGAAATTGTATGGCTTATGTCATTGTAGTTACAGTAGTTATATATGGTTGATTTTACTAAGGTAATGGGTATGTTGTTAGATTTAAGGGAGTTATAGGGATGATGTCATTAAGGTTATAGTATTTGTATTATGTAATTGTGGGCATGATGTCATTGAGGTTACAGTGGCTATGTAGGGATTACTGTATGGGCCTGATTCATTATAGATTCCAACTGCGAATGCAACAGCGATTATGTACGCAGTCTCACTGCGATAGCATGCTAATCCATTGTGATCGCTATGCCGTCGCAGCAGAACATAAGGACGCCCACTTTATCTTACACACATTCGTATTTCTCAGCAAGACTGCAAAACCATCGGTACAATCGAGTACCATCGCAGCCTTATGCACACTTACACAAGGTCTGACCTTACTCAGAAATTGCTAACTTCATCGCACGCTATGAGTCCTCAGGCTGCGTACGGCATTGCAGTGGCTAATTTATGCGCGCCCATTAAAAGGCGTTGAAACATACTGGCACGTCTGCGTTTCTCCGACCACCCCCCCCCTCCCCCAAATGGAACTTTCTCTCAATCACTCTACAATGGGTCTGCGTAGTCACTGCGATCGCAATGGCCGGCTCGCGCACTACGATGCATACCCATGCGCAGAAATATCGCCCTATTGTCTGCGTAATCGCAGTTGCGATTGGTATTGAATCAGGCCCTATGTCGTTAGTGGTACAGTAGTTATTTAGGCATAATGACATTAGGGTTACAGTAGTTATGTAGGCATGATGCCATTGGGCTTAAAATAGCTATGTAGGCATAATGTTGGTAGGGTTACCAGAGTTATGATGATTGATTTTTTTTTTTTTATGAACAGGACGGATCGAATGTATCTAGAAGTTAGGAGCTAGGGCCAAAAGTTAGAAGTCTGAAATATTTAAATTTTAAGCTTGTGAGCTACAAACAATTGTTTTTTAATAGTTATTTATGGCTAGTGATGGCAAAATTGTTTAAAAAAGTAATCTCCATCGAAACAAAGTGCTTGGAAGTTTGATTTTATACCAATTTTTCTATTATGTGTACATGACCTATATTGGTGATGTTATTAGTATTATGGATGTATTCCATAATGGGTAATATTTGTCAGTTGTTGAAACAACATGTTGACAAGCATTTGAATAGTCTGTATAAGAAGTTTTTAGTAACATTTAATATGCAATTAGAAGGCGTAATAAGTACAATTTTAACCTTTTATTCTACTTGATAAATTCTGTATTTTCTTTTACTATTGCTGATCATAGAACATTCACAAAAACTAATAATGAATTGAATATGATTATGTTGACAAAATACTTTTCAACATGTTTATGAAATGTCATTATTTAATATTAGATTTATTTTATGTAATATTTGTGATGTAGTTCAGACTGTCCATAATACATTATTACTTTATTTTTTATTTTGTCATTGCTGCTATCTGTATTCGAAAGAATCTGGTTCTGGCCTTTCATTGTACTCTGTTAGGCGTACAACAGCTGGTGGCCACTATTCCTTGGGTTTACTGTTTACCACTATAGGTCTCTGTGTAACCTCTATGGGTCAGTGTGTATACTGTCAACCTGCTATCTTTGTGGGTAACTGTGCCTACCTGTTACCACTCTCAGGACCTCATTCAGAGTCTGTCGTAAGCGGCCGCTCGGTCGTACGCATCCGATGTTTCCAAACCATGCATGCGTACGGTTAGTTGTGCGCATGTGCGTACGAGACCTTGCGATCCAAAATGCTGTTGATCGTACGGCTTATGAGCAGGAAGTGGCTTCCGGGAGTTGATTGACATGAAAGGCCGTTTGTGGGTGTTGACGGGGGTGGTGGTCTAAAAACGCAGCCGTTCCTCACCGTTTAGGGGTGTACATAAATTTCCTGCTACGTAAGTAGTAAAACGTCACTCTGCGAGCAGGTTGGAGGCCTGGCTGATCGTACAGCTTGAGGTTGGGTATGTGCTTTCTCAAGCACCAGAGTAGAATCGATACTATCGAATGTGACTGATGTTATGTTTGATGTTTCTATTTTGTGGCACACAATGCAAGCAGCAAATAATCGTTTGTTGTTGCTAATAACACTGCTAATTGGTTTGTAATTGATTCAGTTGCGTTTGCATTAGAGAATAATAAGAATAAATATATTTCATGGGGATGGCTTATTCTATGCTTTTTTTGTTAATTTTTTAATGTAATTTGCACACAACACAAGCGGCCGCAACCATCAGAAGAAAATTAACATACAGCGACTGACAACGATTGACTCGATCGCTAGCTGCTATCACCCGCTAGCTAGAGGAGGTGCATTGTTCACGTATGGGCGTCACTTTGGTTGCGACCGACCGGCGTGCAATTGCTTCCTTTTTCATTTTTGCGGTCGTTAGGCGTACGACCGAGCGGCCGCTTACGACCGACTCTGAATGAGGCCCTCAGTTCCTGTCTGTAGCTGCCTCCATTCTCAGTCCCGTCTGTAGTTGCTGCCACTCTCAGTGCCTGTCTGTAGCTGCCGCCACTCTCAGGGGGTCATTCAGACCCGGTCGTTAGCGCCAATGCGCTCGGACCGGGTCGATGGCCCCCCACAGAGCATGCGTGAGACCCGCTATGACCGACAGCGCTGGTCATAGCGGGTCTCGATCCAAAGGGGGCGAGCTGTTGATGTTGATTGACAGCTCGCCCCGTTTGGAAGGCGGGCCGGGGGGGTGGCAGCCCAAACCGAGGCGTTCCCATGGGAACGCCTTCCTTTTGGGGGAGACCCCACTGACATCACTAGTGATGTCAGTGGAGAGCTTCCGGCTCTGACAGAGCCAGAAGCTCTCCGGGGCTTACGACAAGGGAGACCCTACCCTAGGGTCTCGTCGTAAGCCCCGATGGTCGCGATGGTCTCTGACCATCGTGACCATCACCAGAGCGGTCGTTAGAGCTGTGGGTGTTAATCCACAGCCTAACGACCGCAACAGAGGCGGGCGGTCAGGATACAAGTGGCTGCCCAGTTTCTGAGCGAGCGCTTGCATCCTCCGACCGCCTCTGAATGAGGCCCTCAGTCCCCATCTGTAGTTGCTGCCACTCTCAGTCCCTGTCTGTAGCTGCCACCACTCTCAATCCCTGTCTGTAGTTGCCGCCACTCTCAGTCCCTGTCTGTAGCTGCCACCACTCTCAATCCCTGTCTGTAGCTGCCGCCACTCTCAGGGCTGTATTCAGAGGCGGCCGTATGGTCTACGACCGCACGGCCGCCTCGATGTTTGTCTAGTGCGCATGCGCACGAGGGAGCCGGCTCCTTCGTGCGCATGCGTGAGACCCGCTATGACCGACAGCGCTGGTCGTAGCGGGTTTCTTTCCAAAGGGGGCGAGCTGTCGATGTTGATTGATAGCTCGCCCCATTTGGAAGGCGGGCCGGGGGGTGGCAACCCAAACAGAGGCGTTCCCATGGGAGCGCCTGCCGTTTGGGGGAGGCCCCACTGACATCACTAGTGATGTCAGTGGAGAGCTTCCGGCTCAGACAGAGCCAGAAGCTCTCCAGGGCTTACGACAAGGGAGACCCTACCCTAGGGTCTCGTCGTAAGCCCCGATGGTCGCGATGGTCTCTGACCATCGCGACCATCACCCGAGCGGTCGTTAGAGCTGTGGGTGTTAACCCACAGACTAACGACCGCAACAGAGGCGGGCGGTCAGGATGCAAGTGGCCGCCCAATTTCTGAGCGACCGCTTGCATCCTCCGACCGCCTCTGAATGAGGCCCTCAGTCCCGTCTGTAGTTGCCGCCACTCTCAGGGCCTCATTCAGAGGTGGTCGGAGGATGCAAGCGGTCGCTTAGAAACTGGGCGGCCGCTTTCATCCTGACCGCCCGCCTCTGTTGCGGTCGTTAGGCTGTGGGTTCACCCACAGCTCTAACGACTGCTCAGGTGATGGTCACGATGGTCAGAGACCATCGCGACCATCGGGGCTTACGACGAGACCCTAGGGTAGGGTCTCCCTTGTCGTAAGCCCCGGAGAGCTTCTGGCTCTGTCTGAGCCGGAAGCTCTCCACTGACATCACTAGTGGTGTCAGTGGGGCCTCCCCAAAACAGTAGGCGTTCCCATGGGAACGCCTCCGTTTGGGCTGCAACCCCCCACGGCCCGCCTTCCAAATGGGGCGAGCTGTCAATCAACATCGACAGCTCGCCCCCTTAGATCGAGACCCGCTACAACCGGCGCTGTCGGTCGTAGCGGGTCTCACGCATGCGCACGCCGTCGCCGTCGTGCGCATGCTCTGTGGGGAGCCATCGACCCGGTCCGAGCGCATCGGCGCTAACGACCGGGTCTGAATGACCCCCTCAGTCCCTGTCTGTAGCTGCCACCACTCTCAGTCCCGTTTGTAGTTGCCGCCACTCTCAGTCCCTGTCTGTAGCTGCCGCCACTCTCAGTCCCTGTCTGTAGCTGCCGCCACTCTCAGTCCCTGTCTGTAGCTGCCACCACTCTCAGTCCCGTCTGTAGTTGCCGCCACTCTCAGTCCCTGTCTGTAGCTGCCGCCACTCTCAGTCCCTGTCTGTAGCTGCCGCCACTCTCAGTCCCTGTCTGTAGCTGCCGCCACTCTCAGTCCCTGTCTGTAGCTGTCGCCACTCTCAGTCCCTGTCTGTAGCTGCCGCCACTCTCAGTCCCTGTCTGTAGCTGCCACCACTCTCAGTCCCGTCTGTAGTTGCCGCCACTCTCAGTCCCTGTCTGTAGCTGCCGCCACTCTCAGTCCCTGTCTGTAGCTGCCGCCACTCTCAGTCCCTGTCTGTAGCTGCCGCCACTCTCAGTCCCTGTCTGTAGCTGCCGCCACTCTCAGTCCCTGTCTGTAGCTGCCGCCACTCTCAGTCCCTGTCTGTAGCTGTCGCCACTCTCAGTCCCTGTCTGTAGCTGCCGCCACTCTCAGTCCCTGTCTGTAGCTGCCGCCACTCTCAGTCCTCGTCTATAACTACCATCACTCATAGTATCATTGCTATAAATCCCCATTTGTAGCTCTCAATCTCTTTTTGTAGCTGCCATCACTCTCATTCCTTGTCTCTAGCTGTCAACCCATATAGTTCCTTCAATATTACCCCTTTTATACCGGAGCTATAACCTGGGTTTTTGAAGGGTAAACCCGGTGTAAAAGGGGAGAGAGTTGGATCGCCGGGTCGAGTGACCCGGCAATCCAACCCAGGTAACTAGCAGGGTTTAACACTGGCGTAGCCCGTGAAACCCTGCTGTGAGAACAGCGCACTCCGGGTCGCGATGACCTGGAGTGCGCTGCTAGCCGGCCGATTGGTCCGGCTTCAGTGGTGCTTGGAGATGACGTCATCTCCAAGCGACCACTTTCACGCCGCAAAAGCCGTGTCTATGCAGACCCGACTGCGGTGTGAGCGACGCTGACTCGGCAATATCCCGAGTCGGCGCCGGCAAAATTCCGGGTCTGATCCGGATAGGAACTTTGGCCCTCATTCAGAGCCGTACGCTCTGAGCAGAGCGCACGCTCTGAATGAGGGCCGGGCTCCATGAAAATGGAGCTTGCATCTCACTGGAATAGCTGTGATTTTCCTATCATTGACTCTACAGTTCAATCTGAGGGCCTGATTCAGAGCCGGACGCTCTGACCAGAGCGCTCGCTCTGAATCAGGGCCCTCCTACCTAACATTGGAGCAGCCTCTTGGACGCTCGCATAGCTGTGCAGCTTATGCGAGTGTCTATGATGATGGTCGCGATGGTCAAGACCATCGCGACCATCGGGCTTGCGACGAGACCCTGCGGTAGGGTCTCGTTGCCGCAAGCCCTGGAGGCTAGGAACTTTGGCCCTCATTCAGAGCCGTACGCTCTGAGCAGAGCGCACGCTCTGAATGAGGGCCGGGCTCCATGAAAATGGAGCGTCCTCCTGGACGCTCGTATAGCTGTGGGTCACCACCCACAGGCTATACGAGCGTGCATTGTGATGGCCGCGATGGTCGTGACCATCGCGACCATCAAAATTGCGAGCCGGAGCCTGCGGTTGAGGTTTTCAACCGCAAGCTCCGGAGTGATTTTGGCTCTATCAGAGCCAAAATCACTCCCACTGACATCACTAGTGATGTCAGTGGGCCGGCTTCTGACGGGAGGCGTTCCCGTGGGAACGCCCCCGTCAGGGAGGCACGCCCCCGGCACGCCTACCAAAGGGGGCGTGCTGTCAATCAACATTGACAGCACGCCCCCTTTGATCGGACACAACGAGCGAAGGACTTTCCTTCGCTCGTCGCGTCTGGCGCATGCGCACGACGGAGCTCCCTCCGTCGTGCGCATGCTCAGTCCATAACATCGACCCACTTGCGAGCGGACAGCCGCTCGCGAGTGGGTCTGAATCAGGCCCTTTGTTCCAACTCCGGGTCAGACCCGGAATTTAGGTGGAAAAGGGGTATTAATAGCAACAGGTAACAGCGAAACTAGTGCAAAAAGAAAACTCTAAGGAAGCTGCGGAATACAGAGAAACATGTTAAGCTGGGCATCCACTATACAATTATCTGTCAGATATCTGTCCAATCTGGCTGGTTGGAATGAAAACCTGGTACTGTATGGGAGCAAATGACAGTCGATCATATATTTTTAAACACTGAAAAAAGGACAAAAAAAAATTGTTCAAATTGGTTAAATTTGTGTGTTTTAACCAATTTGTCTGAACGACCATTTTTGTCTGTTTTCCAGTGTTAGTGAGCAATTCGTCGATTGTCATTTGCTCCCATACATTACCAGGTTTTCATTCCAACCAGCCAGATTGGACAGATAATTGTATAGTGGATGCCCAGCTGTTGATCTATTTGAGCTTGCATCTCACTGGAATAGCTGTGATTTTCCTATCATTGACTCTACAGTTCAATCTGAGGGCCTGATTCAGAGCCGGACGCTCTGACCAGAGCGCTTGCTCTGAATCAGGGCCCTCCTACCTAACATTGGAGCAGCCTCTTGGACGCTCGCATAGCTGTGCAGCTTATGCGAGTGTCTATGATGATGGTCGCGATGGTCAAGACCATCGCGACCATCGGGCTTGCGACGAGACCCTGCGGTAGGGTCTCGTTGCCGCAAGCCCTGGAGTGATTTTGGCTCTATCAGAGCCAAAATCACTCCCACTGACATCACTAGTGATGTCAGTGGGGCCGGACCCAGACGGTAGGCGTTCCCATGGGAATGCCTCCATCTGGCAGCCACGCCCCCGGCACGCCCACCAAAGGGGACGTGCTGTCACTCACCATCGACAGCACGCCCCCTTTGGTGCGAGACCCCGAGCGACGGCTTCCCCGTCGCTCGCCGGGTCTCGCAGATGCGCACGACGGAGCAGCCTCCGTCGTGCGCATGCACATTTGGGTACCATCGACCCGCTTGCGAGCGTCCTGCGCTCGCGAGCGGGTCTGAACGAGACCCACAGAACACTGCATACCAGACTCTGCTACAAGTCCTAAATACAAGTTAAGTACCATCTATTGAGGGAGTTTTAACCAGCTTATAAGGGACTGCACGGAGCTGTAGGATATTTCTACATCCCGTAAGGTATTTCTCCACTTTCATCAAATGGACAGCCTATGTGGGACTGGTAATTTAATCTTCTATTTCTCAGAAAGGAACTTTATACACACCCAGTGATTGACTATTTACACCAGTTTTCAAACTCTTTTTTGGACTATAGAACAAGTCTTCTATACATTTGTGGCACATATTGCTACAAATTTACTTCACTATATATTTACTATGTATATAAATGTTTTATTATTGCTTTTAAAGTATGTCTTAGACCTTTATTAAATAAATACATAATGAGTGCTTATCTCACACGATTCTTTTTTATTGTCTTTTTCATATTTTTTTAAATTTTTGCACTATATTGCGCTGTTACCTGTTGCTACCTATTTATTGCTCTCTGATGTGATTTGGGTGACTACCCTATTTTTAACAGCAGCAGAAGTGTGCAAAACTATTTTTTATTTTTAATCTTATGTTTGATTGAGGAATTTCTCTTACATATATCTCATTGCCATCCCCATCCTAAGTGACTAGCGTTTGCATTTTTTTTTTACCCATATAATTCCTGTCTATACCACCCGCCTGTTATAGTACCTGCCTAAACCTGCCACCACACAGTATCTATCTACACTCACAACTGCCATCGATCCCTGTGTGTAAAATCACCACTATGGTTCTCTCAGAATTTTAATATTTAGTAGTCACCTTTCTGGGTGTGTGTACATGCAAACCACCAGTCAAGGAAAGACAGCACTTACATATGCTCCACTACAGTGCTTGTACTGGAAAGGTTGTCAATGGAAGACATACTGTATATGCCACAGGTTTTTAGCTTCCGTCTAGTAGACAGAAGCTGATTAGCAGCCTTGATTGCCAGACCACCTGTGAGAGGCTGCTAAAGGGTATGTTAATCTCTGTAGTTGGTCTCTCACTGCCTGGGGAACACTGTGAATACTGAATGTAAGCACTGTGCTAAAGACTTCTGTTTTGTGAGAGGGGTGTTAGATTTCTTCACTCTGAGAGAGGGCGTTATTTTGTTTAGTTAGAGCTGAACAGGCCAGGATTCAATTTACTTACTGGTGACAAGGTTCATTGGCGCCCAAGGCTCATTGATGCGCATAGGGAGCTAGCCCATCTGTTCCATCCCACAGAAGAGCTACAGATGTGTCCTCATACATCTAGCCTCCTTGCGCATTAAACAGTCCTTCTAATCCTGCCATGACTTTCAATGCATCTTTAAATGCATCTTAATCACACAGTGCTGCTGATTAAAATGATATATGGCATGCCTATGTTCTCTGTGTATCTGAGGGTGTATCTGCATGCGAAACACTACCTTACAGTCGCTGACACTGTAACGTAGCATTTCAGATACACCCGCAGATGCACATAGAACACAGGCATGCCATATATAATTTTAATCAGGAGAAGCTTCTTGTGCTACCTATTCGCATTGATGTGTGAAGAAGACGCTCCCGCGTTATGTGTGGTGCGACTTGTAGCACATGGAGGATAGATGTATGTGGACACATGTGTACTGTAGCACAAATTGCTGAAAAGGGCGCCCAAGGTTCTTTTATGGGCATAGGAAGCTAGGCCGTCTGGTCCATACATGCGGTGCGGGGGCTTACCTGAAAAATCGTGAGCCTCCGCGAATTCCATGAATGGTCTTGTCCAATCCCACAGAAGAGCTACTGTAGCACAAATTGCTGAAAAAGTTAATGCCTGCTATGATAGATAAGAGTTAGAACACACAGTGGGCTGTATTCAGAGGCGGCCGTACGGTCTACGACCGCACGGCCGCCTCGATGTTTGTCTAGTGCGCATGCGCACGAGGGAGCCGGCTCCTTCGTGCGCATGCGTGAGACCCGCTACGACTGACAGCGCTGGTCGTAGTGGGTCTCTTTCCAAAGGGGGCGAGCTGTCTATGTTGATTGGCAGCTCGCCCCATTTGGAAGGCGGGCCGGGGGGGTGGCAGCCCAAACGGAGGCGTTCCCATGGGAACGCCTGCCGTTTGGGGGAGGCCCCACTGACATCACTAGTAATGTCAGTGGAGAGCTTCCGGCTCTGACAGAGCCAGAAGCTCTCCGTGGCTTACGACAAGTGAGACCCTACCCTAGGGTCTCGTCGTAAGCCCCGATGGTTGCGATGGTCAATGACCATCGCGACCATCACCCTAGCAGTCGTTAGAGCTGTGGGTGTTAACCCACAGCCTAACGACCGAAACAGAGGCGGCCGGTCAGGATGCAAGCGGCCGCCCACTTTCTGAGCGAGCGCTTGCATCCTCCGACCGCCTCTGAATGAGGCCCAGTGTATCGTAGCTTGTTGTATATGGGGCTGCATAGCCACAGACCAGAGTGTCCATGCTGTCACCTGTCAAAAGCACCTGCAATGTGCACATGAGCATCTGAATTGGACCATGGAACAATGGGAGATGGCCTGGTTTGAATAATCAAATTTTCTTTTACATCATGTGGATGGCTGAGTGCGTGTTTGTTGTTTACCTGGAGAAGAGATGGCACCAGGATACACGATGGGAAGAAGGCAAGCCGGTGAGAGGCATTGTGATGCTCTGGCAATGTTCTGCTGGAAAATCTTGGGTCCTGGCATTCATGTGGATGCCACCTACTTAAACATTGTTGCAGACTCTTTCAGCAGGGTAATGCACCTTGCCTCCCTGCAAAAAATGTTCAGAATAGTTTGAAGAACATGACAAAGAGTTCAAGGTGATGACTTGGCCTCCAAATTCCCCTGATTTCAGTCCGATGAAGCATCTGTGGGATGTGCTGGAAAAACAAGTCCGAGCAATGGAGGCTCCACCTTGCAACTTACAGGACTTAAAGGATCTGCTGCTAACGTGTAGGTGCCAGATACAACAGGACACCTTCAGAGGTTCATGACTTAATGGGTCAGAGCTGTTTTGGAAGCACGTGGGACACATATTCAATATTAGGCAGGTGGTTGTAATGTTATATGTATATTTTAGATATATGGTACAGGTGTACTTCAAATATGTAATATTCTTTAAATGTTTGTAGATTATGTATTTTCATTTACAAGAATCCATTTAAGGGGTTGATTCAATTAGCTATGTGCCGTTTCGCGCCACGAATAAGTGCGAGCATATGAAGCACTTATAGTAATCCCCAAACTTGCAGATTTGTGTTTGCAACCCCACAGGGCTACGTACAAAAATCTGTGAGTTGATGTGCTGTTGCCGGCGTTTCAAAACTAATTGAACGGACGTTTTAATGTTGTTGCAATCATTGCATTACCTCCATGTATACAAAGGTGTTTCAATGTAGTTTCGTAGCGGCGAGTGTATTCTATGCACAATGAGATGTGAATCCCCATTTTAATTATTCACAGGTAATCTATATTGCATATAATTAATTGTCCTCAAGACTCTTATTTGCATACGGTTCTTAAATAACCATATATTAAGGGCATGATTCATTAAGGATCGCTATTGCGATCGCAGCTCTGTAATCGCACGCAGTTCTGCTGCGAAAATATGCTAATGAATGCTGTCGCAATGCCGTCGCACTGCCAGGCTAGAGACGCCCACTGCCTCCCACTACTACTATCTCACATCCGTAATACCTGACAGTCCTGCGTATACATCGGTAACATCGAGTACCATCAGCCCCTCACGCAGAATTACAGCAGCCCTGACCTTACTTAGAAATTGCTAACCTCATTGCAGGCAGTAAGCACTCACACTGCGTATGCCGTCGCAGTGGCTAATTTATGCACGCCCATGTAACGGCGTTCAAACGGACAGGCACGCCTGCGTTTCTCCAACTACTCCCACGTCACCACCCCCAAACGCTGACTACCTGTCACTCACTATGCGATGGCTTACCGTGCTCTGCGTAATCGCAGTGCAATCGCAGTGTAGCCTTTGCATACGCACACTGCGATGCATACGCATGTGCAGTACGCAACAATCGGCAAACTGCGTGCGCGTTGCAGTTGCGATCATTAATGAATCAGGCCCTAAATGTGGTGTGAAAATGCAAAGTGTAGTAACTTGGGTTTGCATTCTGTTATATGCGATGTGCGGTGGCTTGTAGTGCTTGACGAGATGGCACAAGTTCAGTTTAACAGCCCAGGTATGTGCTATCGTGGCAGTCAGACCTTTTGTAAAAACAGATATAAAAAAAATCAGGCAAATTCTTTTCTTAGTCTTTCACAGTTCTATACAGTGCTGGGCTATTATCTATAGGAAGGGAACGGGCTGCAAAAAAACCCCCAAAACACTGTTCTTCCCCTTCCTGACAGAAGTTTTACATCCCTTGGCTGTGGGAACCCCGGGCAATGAAGAACATTAATACCAATGCCACAACCTGGATTTGACACAGAAGGATACTAGAAAGTGATGGACAGATCTGAGGACCAAGGTACTTTAGACTATGCACTTAGGGAAAAGCGTTATATAGCAGGGATGTAGCATGCAGCAGGATGAAGGATGAACACACCGTGTATAGGTTCAACAGGGAGTAGCCCTCAATATCAATTATCAACCATTACTACACTTGCAAAGTAATCCACAGTGTAGTTGCCACCAGTCAATAACTTGCCATTTGTAGTATCAGCAATTGGAGAAGTTGGAAAACAATGACATGTTGTAGAAACAGCACCGCAGGTCACGTAATGTCCAGCAAAGCAGGAGGTAGCTATTTGGAGAAGAAACTAGCTCAGTGATGGGTATATACCAGTTTAATGAAAAGGTGTGTAGAACATTTAACCATACAATCAAGTAACTGGAACAAATTATTGTGTACCAGACAGTCTCATCAATGAGACTCAGAGCAGCAGACAGGTGACAATCGAGCTCAGAGCAAGAGCACGATAATGCTAGTGTGTGAACAATATAACCGGATTGTCTGTAACAGGTGGCTGTTTAAGGTAGCTGACACCAATAAACATCAAGTAAGTATCAGCCCTCAGGTGACATCATAACATTTGACTACAATCTTTGGAAAGGTAATACAGCAGACATGTCAGCAAAACAGCAGTTGTTTAAAAAACACAAAAATACCGGTTCATCAAAACAGTTATCTGCAGATCCTAACGTGCCCCTAGAACATGTCTCCACACCTTCATTCACACCTGCTTTATAAAGCCAAGTATTCTTTTTTTTATTCTTAATCCAATAGGTTAAAAAAAAATACTTTGCCTTTTGTTTTGATTCACTATGGTCCAATGAGTTTACAACACTAAACATAAAAAGTCACATAAATTGTGATGCAGCTGCGTCCATCACTAAATTAATGTTAGAGTGACCTGTACTTCCCTTAGCTGCCAGCCAATCACAAGTGCTTTTCCAAATATCAACCAATAACATTGTGGCTAGCTGGCAAAGCCATCTATAATTATTCCCCACTTGTGTCAAAGTACATTCCCAATCGGTCAGTATATTTGTTGCTCACATTATTATTATTATTATTATCCTTTATTTATATGGCGCCACAAGTGTTCAGCAGCGCCTTACACAGTACATAAACAAGTAATTTGACAAGCGATTTACAGTACAAAACAATACAGGATGGACAAGGATAATAAACATTGCAAACACTAGTCACCATAACACCCAAATAAGCAACAGAGCATAAGCAACCAAGTGTTAGGTGCCCTGGTGGGGGGTAAGACGTAGATGAAAGTAAAGTAAGGAGAATCACAAGAGGGGAGAGGGCCCTGCTCGTAAGAGCTTACATTCTAAAGGAGAGGGGCAGACAAACAGGTGTGACACAGAAGGGGTAAACAGGGAGGAAGGAGCATGTTGCAGCAAGTTAGAATGGGAGCTGGAAGGCTTTGATGAAGTAGTGGGTCTGAGAGTTCGTTTGAAGGATTGTAAAGAGGTTGAGAGTCTGGTGGGGGAGAGGAAGTGAGTTCCAAAGGTCGGGAACAGCACGTGCAAAATCTTGGAGGCGGGAGTGGGAGGAAGTAATCTGTTGGCATGAGAGGCCATTTGTTGAGCGAAGAGGGTGGACAGAAGAGTGAAGGGAAATTAGGTCAGAGATGTAAATGGTAGAGTAATGGGTGTGGGCTTTGTAATAGAGTGTGAGAACCTTGAATTGGGTTCTAAAAGGGAAAGGGAGTCAGTGGAGGGCTTGTAGGAGTGGGGAGGCAGATGTAGAGCGTTTGGAGAGGAAGATGAGTTGAGCAGCAGCATTGAGGACAGACTGGAGAGGAGAGAGATGGGAGTTGGAGAGGCCAGATACGAGGAGGTTACAGTAGTCCAATCTGGAGATGACCAATGAGTGTATGAGGGTTTTAGTGGCATCCTGGGTGAGAAAGGGTTTGATCTTGGAAATATTTTTGAGATGGAAACGACAGGACTGTGAGAGATTCTGGATATGTGGTTTGAAGGAGAGGGAGGAGTCCAGGATAACTCCAAGACAGCGCACTTTGGGGCTAGAGCAGATAGTTGTGCCATCAATTGTTAAAGAAATAGTGGGGAGTGAGGATATGTTGGAGGGTGGGAAAATGATCAGCTCAGTCTTAGACATATTAAGTTTAAGAAATCGCTGGGACATCCAGGAAGAGATAGCAGAGAGACAGTTGGAGATACGAGTGAGGAGATCACTTGTTACCTAATCACAGGCACCAGGTATAGGTATAATCATTTATAGTTTGAATAGGGGTCCTTTCTCTAGAAATACTGTTTTCACAAAAAAGGATTTAAAAAATTGCGGTTTTTATTTTGTTTTCCATAAACGAACAGTCAACGACACATCACAAACCTTGTTCTTTGTAAATTTTTTGTATATTCATTAAAAGGTATTTTTTTATTGTATTTAGCCCTATGCATTCATAATACAAGCTGGTGGTCTTAAGTGGTGATTTGGGGACCTATTCATCATAACTAAACATTCTCTCGAGGCAATTAGTCGCATGGAGTTCTACCTAATTCCTCTCCTTAAGTATGTGTTCTGAAAAGCTGTCATTTTTGCGATGACAGCTTTTCGGGAAATATATACTTTTCCCTGCCTACACTACCTTACCGCAACTGTAATCAGTGCTGTGCATGCGCTGTTCCCTTCACAAAAGTGGCGCATGCGCAGCACAGATTATAGCTGCGATAATTCTGTGTCCACCCCACTCTTGCCCCCTTCACTTACCTGGCCGTCTGTAGCCGCGGATCCTGACCTCCCGCCGTCCCCGGTCTGTAGCGGACAGCACGGCCAGGCAGAGGGGGCTGAAGATTTTAAAAAAAAAAACACTTTATTTTGTTCTCTGAGCCACAGTGCTGAGAGAACACAGAGCAGCAGCCGGAGCCTAGAATGGGAACAGAGCAACGGAGGGAGCCGGCAGAGGACCTGCCCAGCTGAAAGCAGGTAAGTGTAACCCGCTATATGCCACCTCAGAGTGGCGTATAGTAACACCATCAAATTCCGAAAATACATAATTTTTGTAATTTGATGAATAGTATAATTTCCATATCCCCATCCCCATACTAATGTATAAGGAGTGTGGAAATTAACGCAGGGGGACTTAACCAGGAGATATCAGTGAAATCTCCTGCGTTAAGTGTCTTCATGAATACTAAAATAACGGTAATTAAGGAAAATGTCCTTAAAACCGTTATTTTAGTGTAGATGAATAGGCCCCCTGGTGTTTTATTATATATTTTTTTTATAAACTTTGAGCATTTGTTGGACAATATTTCTGATGTTTATAGAAGATTTCAGGTTGCTGAATATGACAGTGGCTCATGCCTCCAGGATTTCTTCAGAGCACTTCCTCTTCTCTGGAACTCTCTCTCTACAGTCTATTAGACCATCCTCCGGCTCTCAACATGTAAGTGATCACTGATTACTCCCTTTAATATTTTCTAGTCACCATACATCCTATCAACTTGCCCCCTTTGAGTCTACATCTTGGGGCATATTAATTAACTACCGGGTTTTAACCTGACATGACAAATTATCATCGCTTATTGCACCAATAACAAAGTAAGGTTTGCCGGGATGTATTAAAAAAACATATGCAGGGATGGACGGGCTCCAATAGCCCATCCCTGTGATGTGTTAAAGTAAAGTGATTACTAATGTGATCTTCCTGGTTTGGAGGTTGGCTGCGCTCCTGCGCATGCAAGGTCATCAGACCACGCATTTGCGAGTGCCCATTGCCATTGATAAATTAGGCCCCTTGTGTTTGGCTCTTTTTAACTTTTGTATTGCATTGCTCTAACATATGCTGTTATGTACCTCTTACAAATCCTATAGTACTATTTAAAATTAAAGCACTTTTTAAAAATAAAACAATGATATACACACATGCTGAGCACTGCACCCTACATTTACTTTTATATAGCATTACCAATGTGCCATTGTCTTTTCTTTTCTTATTTTTAAATGCTATATAAGTTTTTTCCTTTTCAGTCTGAAAGTGGTGCCAAACCTTCAATTGGGAAAAAAAAGTGCATTTTATAAACCTGTTAGGCCTAGCATGCACAGTCTAGCTCTAGGTTCACCAAGCTGAGAAGCTCAAAGGGAGGGATATTCTTATTCACCCCAATGGGAAGCTCACAGGGAAGGAACATCTTATTTACCCCAATAGCAGAGGCTTCACTGGGTCTGGTAACACCCGGTGAGCACTCTGGATATCCTGGCCGAGAATGGGGCACATCCTAAATAAAGGGGCGTGGCCTCGCAGGGTTTCCCGATAACATCACTCCGGGGGCAGCACATCGCCGGAGATGCTGGGCTGCCCCTGGAGACTCGGCTGTCAGCACTGTCGGCTCCTCTTCAATGACAGGAGCCGGGTGCTGCAGGAGAATGTCACACTGCAGCACCCAACTCCTGTCACTGCAGAGGAGTCGGCATTTTGGTGTCACCCCCTTCGGCGCGCACCTTTCTCAGGACGCCACTGCCCAATGGGAAGCTCATGGGGGCTGGGGGAACTTCTTATTCACCATAGTGGGAAGCTCACAGGAAGGGGAACTTCTTATTCACCCTAATATGAAGTTCACATGCAGGGAAATTATTCATCACAATGGGAAACAGCTCACGGGGGAGGGGGGGAATTGTTATTCACTCCAATGGGAAGCTCACAGGGAGGGCAACTTCTTATTCACCATAATAGGAAGTTCACGGGGAGGGAACATCTTATTTATCCCAATTGGACGCTCACTAGGAGGGATGTCTTATTCACTTTGAGATCTATCCTTAGCCATCTCATTGGCCAGCTTATGGACAGGGAACTACTTATTCATCCCGTTTGGAAGCTAGTGAGGAGGTAACCTCATATTCATCTCAATGGAAGTACATATAGAGGGGACTTCTTATTTATCTCAATAAGAAGCTCAGGGAGTCACCTATAGTGCTGAAGGGAGAAAAATTAAAAAAAGTATATGATCATTGAACTACCCCTTTAGCTCTGCTTGGATACATTGCTATTTCTTATTAATTATACATTGTATATCAACTCAGCTTATTAAGTAGCATGTGGACAGCACAGACGGTGTAATGGTTAGCGTTACTGCCTCACAGCACTGAGGTTGTGGGTTCAATTCCCACCACAACCCTAACTGTGTTTGCGTGGGTTTCCTCCGGGTACTCCGGTTTTCTCCCACACTCCAAAAATATACAGGTAGGTTAATTGGCTCCCAGCACAAATTAACCCTAGTGTGTGAGCATGTGATAGGGAATATAGACTGTAAGCTCCACTGGGGCAGGGACTGATGTGAATGGCCAAAATATTCTCTGTAAAGCGCTGCGGAATATGTGTGCGCTATATAAATAACTGGTAATAAATAATAAATAAATAAATAAATGTGGTGCTTATGCATTGCTAGCACTTCTACAGAATATGTAAGTATCTTTATACTGTATTATAAATACGCCTAGGCTCCAGATACAAGTGCCAACATTCTCTGTCAACCACGGGCTGCAAACAGTTATCTTTAAACAACATAGGGAGAACCACGGGTTGTTGATCGCAGTTAATCAGGCATTTACTGCAGAATTATCTGGTTGGTCTGAGCATTTTTTCTGCTGTTGAAGATGTTACTAAATGGCAATTTTCCAATGTTGTACAAGATAAATGTCTAACATCAATATGTTAAAAAGGACAAAATCAGTATGCACACATCACCTCACTTTAGTTATTGTTCCCACCAAAGAGTTTTGTCTCAGCACAAATGGAGCATTTGATTAATCCGTCTGTGCTTGTTATTGGCACATGTTATGAGTAAGATTCTTATTGGCAGTTCAATATTTAAAATATCCTACCTCTGCTGAGGAAAGATGTGGTCTATCACTCCACATAATTAGCACACGGAAACTGCCCTACATGCTCACCTTATTTAGTACTAATTTACAGACATTTCAATGGGCAGTATGAAGTAGATCACTAAATTGTAATTCATTTATTTATATAGCACCAACATAGGGGCTGAAGCAGCTTTGCATGCTAGTTCCACTTACATTGCCTGCACAGAACTAGTCGCCAATATGCCAAGTTGTACGCATCTATGCGACTACACCACGCCTACCTGGTTTGACATGTGAAATGACCAGCGTAGAGAGCCGGCCCTGGGAAAGGGGCATGGCTTAATCATGGGAGGCATGGCCACGCTCGCTTTAAAGAAAAAAAACATTTTTGCGAAGCAGCACTGAGTGCTGGGAGGGGGGTGCTGTGAGCCCCTCAGCCCGACGCTAATCCAGGGGGGTCGCGATCAGTGTGATTGCTTCTCCCCACAGGCAGAGGAGCGAGCAGTCTCCCACTGCTGCCCTGCACACAGCAGCGTGTGCTTGGCTGCTGACAGGTATGGGGGGATCGGAAACGAGGCGCCGTCGGGACCCTCCAACAAGTCCAGGCCCGGGTAATGAGTACCCGCTCCCAGGGCCGGATTAACAATGGGGCGGGTGGAGCTACAGCTCCCATGAAAGTAGGCCTACAGGATCCCCTGCAGTACACAGTGACAGTGTTGAAAGGAAATTTTTTTGCTGTCACCACCCACAGCCCAGCACATTTTCCTCCGGACCGGCCATGGCATCGTCTAGTCCAGTGGTTCTCAAACTCGGTCCTCAGGACCCCACACAGTTCACATTTTCCAGATCACCTAGCAGATGCAGAGGTGTGCTCATTACTCACTGACACATTTTAAAAGATCAACAGGTGGAGCTAATTATTTCACTTGTGATTCTGTGAGGATACCTGCAAAATATGCACTGTCGGGGTCCTGAGGACCAAGTTTGAGAACCTGTGGTCTAGTCCACCCCTTGACCACCGAAGCCATCCAACGCTCCGCCCCCTACTCGCACCAAGCTCTGCCCTATACTCACACCAAGCTCCGCCCACACCATCCGAATTTGTGTGACTCACTAGTGTGGAAGCCCCCTTGTCTCTGTAAACTCTGCCTCCTGGTTGCCCTACGCTCCGCCCACGGCCTTCCAAAGCTGTGTTCCCAGAGTGGGAATCCCCTTGTCACTATAAGCTCCACACCCTGTTCGCGGTAAGCCCCTCCCCCAGCAAACGACGCTGTGTCACCAGTGTGCTTATGTTTTAGCCCCTGGTCTTTATAAGCTCTGTCCCTGGTCACCTGGAAATGTGCCACTAGTGCGGGAGCCTCCTGGTCATGTTAAGCTCCATCCCCTTGATGAGACTCATTGGGTCTCACACACCAAGCCATACTGTGGGTGCAGGCAGCCCTTTTTTTCTAACAAAACCTTCCTAACAGCCATCTGACAGCAGCAAACTGGCTACCCTGGAATCGGGACCAAGAACCGGATTGTAAACCTGCAACCCAGGAGGGGTGAATGGTATATCCAAATTTTCCCTACTTGGTTGTATTCCAGCATATGGTGATTTAATAGCATTAGGGCCTGATTCAGAGATGTACATAATCCTGTTGGTTTACATAGATCTCTGATGTTTGTGGGTCTGCGTATGTGCAGATTGAGTCCTGCATGATCACTCACAGTCCCCCCTCAGCATGATTGACATTGCGACAATGCTCACATCTGATGCTACATCTTCGGCTCAGTGTTGCATGAGGAGGCGTCTTTTTCTTACAGACCCTTCCTGCAGTATTAGAATATTTGAGCATCACTGCTGCATCCAAAGACACAACAGTAATGTTCCCTGCATCCATCTCTGAATCCGGCCCTCCATTCACTATGGAATAGAGATACAGAGCACTTTACATATACATTTGGGACCTGTGAGAAGCGTATAATTCACCAACAGGATTCTACAGGAGCTTCTAAACATTATCCAACCCTATTGAGTGGTTAAGTGTGTGGACTTGTCCCTTTTTTAAACTATATTTTTGCATTTTTTTATGAATGTTATATGTCGTTGTGTCGTAAGTTTCTAATTTGTATACCAGTATAAAGGCCATCACAACATACATTTCTATTTTTTATTTCCCTATAAGATCTATAATTTATTTCTATGGGGCATATTTACTAATTATCAGGTTTCAGACCCAATAATTAGAAATTCTTATCGCCACTATTTGCGGCAATAAGAAATTCATCTTCCCCCAAATGTACTAAAAATCACATGCAGGGACAGGGGCTCCAAAAGGAAATGATCAAAAAAACAATAATTTCCCTTCTATATCCGAGGCCATTCTACACATGCACGGTCAGCAGACCATGAGAACGCCTGTCGTTTGGGGGTGGCCCCACTGACATCACGAGTGATGTCAGTGGAGAGATTCCGGCTGTGTTAGAGCCGAAATCTCTCTGGGGCTTGCGGCCACGAGACCCTACCACAAGGGTCTCGTCGAAAGCCCAATGGTCGCGATGGTCTTGACCATCGCGACCATCATCATGGCCGCTCGGTGTAGCTGTGGGTGGTCACCCACAGCTATGCGAGCGGCCAGGAGGCCTTTCTAAAAAAAAAACCCGTCCCTGATTCAGAGCGAGCGCTTTGTCAGAGCGACCGGGTCTGAATCAGGCCCTGAGAGTGGGCAGATTTGTTTAATCCCAAAGACTGCAACAGTGAATCAAATTATGGACAATCTAAATCAGGGGCCAATTAATGAACAGTATGCTGCAAATTATATTGTGTGGGCTACGTAAACAGTAGACCTGTCTGTATGACATTGTTATCTGGTGCAAACAGAGTGAAACTCCTTCAGTTTGCTCAGAAACACAGGAAATGGACAGTAAATGATTGGAAATGGGTCATGTGGTCTAACAAATCTTTTGCTATTCCATCCTGCAATATATGTACATATCTCTTGCTGCTATTATACTCTGCAAAACACATGCAGGTTAATATATTGCTATTCCATTCTGCAATATATGTTATGCTGCAATTCCATACTGCCAGCTGCATGTGTATCTGAGTTTATAGCTATACCATCTTGTAGTATATCTGTTGTTTACGATTGCCACTATTTTATGTAGTTGTGTTTATATGAAATCGTATTGTGTTAGTGTTCGCAGTGCACGCTGCTCTAGTGTTCCCGCTAGTCAGCAGGCAGGACACGGAGGGTCCAGAAAGGATGGCTGGCTTGGACGAGAAGAGGAGGGACATGTCCTTGTGACACATCCCAATTTGTCACGCTTGTTGCGTGCCCAACACTTATGGAGATACTGGGCTTCCCCCAAGCTCTCCCTTCACGGTGAATAGATGCCGTGTGCATGCGCACCTCAACTATTCACTCAGTGGGGATCGATCACTTCAGCTTTTTCCACTCGCGGGACACCTCAGCCTGCGGGTGGAGAAGGCTCAGGGCAGGAGAAGGATATTTGGTAAAGCAGTGGCTTTTTAATAGCAGCAAAAACTGCATACGTCAAAAACTGCACCATAGCATACGTAAGGTTAGGCCTGGACACATACAGGCACATAACCTAAAATAAATAAACAAACAAACAAACATAAAAGTCTCAGCACTCCTTGTGCTAATCAGTCAGCAGTGGCTTGCAGCCACAATTTGGGCATGCTCTCCCAGCGTAGCCCTTGGACCATGGCACTACAACACTATGGGCCTGATTCAGAGCCGGACGCAATTTGCGGACGGTCGTTCAGGAAAAGGGGGTGGCTATTCAAATGAACCGTTCGCTCTTTGCGGTCTGTTCACGCCTCTATGTCTGAACGAGCGAACAAAACTTGCGGTCAATTTTTTGAAAAAATACGCCCCCTGGCCGCTCGCATCCTACGTCATGTCCGCTATTTATTAGATTAATCGAGTACATCGACCAGCGTATGAACTGCTCGCTATTCTTGTGGTTGGTTTTTGCTACCACAATCTTGCGAGCAGTTCTGGCTATAAAATAACCCAGTGACGTGGTCAATGACGCTGCTGTTTTAATTATGCACACCCCTAAAACACCCGTTTTGACCTTTAAGCACGCCTGCGTTCGGATCTCCACTCCCCGTTTTCAAGCACCTTCCCCTGTTACCACCCACATACGCCTCATTCTGTCACTCAAATTATCAGGCATTCGCTATTTTGCGAGCACATGAATTTCGACCGCACTGACTGGTTCGCGCATGCGTATAACGATCCGTACGCATGCGCAGTTGGGCAAACATCGCTCGGAGTGAACGAGCGGCCGCTTACGAGCGGCTCTGAATCAGGCCCTATGTCCCTACTTCCTGGCTGCTAGTCAGCATCAGGGCAATGAGCACCAAGTGTGTGTGTTTGAAACTCTTCCTTTGCTCCAGTGATTAGTCCAACTGGGTCTGTGTAAATGTGAAAACCTGGAATTCTACACCTCCACTGCTAATGCAGAACTCACAGGCTTCACTCCAGCCTCCTTTGGAGGGGTCTGATTGTACCAGAATGTGGGTAATTCAGGTGAGAGACAACCCCTCTCACCACTATATATATATATATATATTAGGGGTGTGCACCGGCCACTTTTCGTGTTTTGTGTTTTGGTTTTGGATCTGGATCTTTCTTCGTGTTTTGGATCTGGATTGGTTTTGCCAAAACCACCCTTCCGTGTTTTGGGTTCTGGGTTTTGTGTTTTGGATCTGTATTTTTTTTTAAAAAAGCATAAAAACAGCTAAAATCACAGAATTTGTAGGTTTTTCTGCTCCTATGCTATTATTAACCTCAATAACCTTAATTTCCACTCATTTCCAGTCTATTCTGAACACCTCACACCTCACAATAGTGTTTTTATGTCCAAAACGTTGCACCGAGGTAGCTGGATGACTATGCTAAGCGACACGAGTGGGCGGCACAAACACGTGACCCATCTAGGCGTGAAACTGCAGTGGCAGACAGGATGGCAGTTTGAAAAACTAGGCCCCAAACTGTACATAATGCAAAGAAAAAAAAGAGGTGCAAGATGGAATTGTCCTTGGGCCCTCCCACCCACCCTTATGTTGTATAAACAGGACATGCACACTTTAACAAACCAATCATTTCAGCGCCAGGGTCTGCCACACAACTGTGGCTGAAATGATTGGTTCGTTTGGGCCCCCACAAAACAAGCTGGCAATTAATGTGTCCCTGCACAAACTGGCTCTATGGAGGCAAGATGTCATCCTCATCCTCCTCATCCACCGATTCCTCACCCTCTTCAGTGTGTACATCCTCATCCTCACAAAGTATTAACTCGTCCCCACTTGAATCCACCACCACAGGTCCCTCTGTACCTTCTGGAGGCTGGTCTCCCTGGAAGAGCTGATAATTCATTTTGATGAACATCATCTTCTCCACATTCTGTGGAAGCAACCTCCTACGCCTTTCGCTGACAAGGTTCCCGGCTGCACTAAACACTCTTTCGGAGTACACACTGGAGGGGGGGCAACTCAGGTAAAATAGAGCCAGTTTGTACAGGGGCCTCCAAATTGCCTCTTTTTCCTGCCAGTACAGGTATGGACTGTCTGCCATGCCTACTTGGATGCTGTCACCGATGTAATCCTCCACCATTCTGTCAATGGTGACAGTATCATATGCAGTGACAGTAGACATGTCAGAAATTGTTGCCAGGTCCTTCAGTCCGGACCAGATGTCCAAACTTGGTCCTGCCTGTCCTGCATCACCGCCAGCGGGTTGCTTAGGATACCTAAGTTTTTTCCTGGCAGCCCCAGTTGCAGGAGAAAATGAAGAAGGAGCTGTTGACGTGTCACGTTCCGCTTCAGCTGACAGTGTGTTCACCAGCAGGTCTTTGCACCTCTGCAGGCTTGTGTCGGCCGGAAAGAGAGACACCACATAGGCTTTAAACCTAGGATCGAGCACGGTGGCCAAAATGTAGTGGTCTGATTTCAACAGATTGACCACCCTGGAATCCTGGCAAAGCGAATGAAGGGCTTCATCCACAAGTCCCACATGCCGAGCGGAATCGCTCCGTCTTAGCTCCTCCTTCACTTTCTCCAGCTGCTTCTGCAAAAGCCTGATGAGGGGAATGACCTGACTCAAGCTGGCAGTGTCTGAACTGACTTCACGTGTGGCAAGTTCGAAGGGCTGGAGAACCTTGCACAACACGGAAATCATTCTCCACTGCGCTTGAGTCAGGTGCATACCCCCTCCTTTGCCTATGTCATAGGTGGATGTATAGGCTTGTATGGCCTTTTGCTGCTCCTCCATCCTCTGAAGCATATAGAGGGTTGAGTTCCACCGTGTCACAACCTCTTGCTTCAGGTGATGGCGGGGCAGGTTCAAGAGTGTTTGCTGGCGCTCCAGTCTTCGGCACGCAGTCGCTGAATGGCGAAAGTGGCCAGAAATTTTTCGGGCCACCCAAAGCGTCTCCTGCACGCCCCTGTCGCTTTTCAGAAAATTCTGCACCACCAAGTTTATTGTGTGAGCAAAACATGGGACGTGCTGGAATTTGCCCAGATGTAATGCCCGCACAATATTGGTGGCGTTGTCAGATATCACAAATCCCCAGGAGAGTCTAAGTGGGGTAAGCCACTGGGCGATGATTTCCCTCAGTTTCTCTAAGAGGTTGTCGGCGGTGTGCCTCTTACTGAAACCGGTGATACACAGCGTAGCCTGCCTTGTAACGAGCTGGCGTTTCTGAGATGCTGCTACTGGTGACGCTGCTGCTGTTGCTGCGTAAGGTGATACATCTACCCAGTGGGCTGTCACAGTCATATAGTCCTTAGTCTGCCCTGTTCCACTTGTCCACATGTCCGTGGTTAAGTGGACATTGTGTACAACGGCATTTTTCAGGACACTGAGGACACTTTTTCTGACGTTTCTGTACAGTCTCGGTATCGCCTGCCTAGTGAAGTGGAATCTAGACGGTATTTGGAACCGGGGACACACTACCTCCATCAATTGTCTAAATCCCACTGCACTAATGGCGGATACCGGACGCACGTCTAACACCAACATAGCAGTCAAGGCCTCAGTTATACGTTTTGCTTCAGGATGACTGCTGTCGTACTTCATCCTCCTCGCTAAGGACTGTTGGAGGGTCAATTGTTTAGTAAAAGTAGTGGTGTTCCTACTTCCTCTCTGGGATGATGAACGACTCCCAGCAGCAGCAACAGCAGCAGCGGCAGCAGTAGGCGTAGCAATGCAGGATCCTCCAGAGGAATCCCGGATAGGAGAGTCAGTCATGCCAGTGACATGGCCTGCAGGACTACTTCCGATCCTGACTAAGGAGGAAATTGACGAGGAGGGAGTTGACGGTGTGGTTTGCAGGCGCTTGGATACAACAGGACAACGGGATTTAGGTGTCCCTGGACTGCTTACGGTCTTAGCCAAAGTTTCTGAACTTGACAGTAACTTTTTATGAACGCGCTGCAGGTGCCGTATAAGGGAGGATGTTCCTAGGTGGTTGACGTCCCTACCCCTACTTATTTCACCTTTACATATGGTACATATGGCAAGACAGTTGTTGTCCGGATTTGGATAGAAATATTGCCAGACCAAAGAGGTGGAATGTTTGGTCTTCTGCCCAGGCATGACCGTGATGGGCTTTTTCATCCCACGGACAACAACTGTCTCCCCCGGAGCCTGATTTAAACAAACCACATCACCATCAGAATCCTCCTCGCCAACTTCCTCCTCAGCGCCAGCTACACCAGTATCCTCATCCTGTTGTACTTCAACAGTGACATCTTCAATTTGCATATCAGCAAGTGGACTGTGGGTGCTCCTTTCAGCACTTGCAGGGGGCATGCAAATGGTGGAAAGAGCCACCTCTTCCCGTCCAGTGCTGGGAAGGTCAGGCATCGCAACCACCACCACACTTGGACTCTCCTTGGGGATTTGTGATATCTTCTTAGAAAGCACAGTTCTTCGCTGTGCTTTTGCCAGCTTAACTCTTTTGATTTTTTTAGTGGGAGGAGGGCTTCCATCGTCATGTGAAGCTGAACCACTAGTCATGAACATACTAGGGATCGACCTTAGCCGTTCCTTGCCACTCCGTGTCGTAAATGGCATATTGGCAAGTTTACGTTTCTCTTCAGCTGATTTAAATGTCTTTTTCAAGGTCATTTTCCTGAACTTTGCCATTTGGGATTGTATGTGCCCTCTACTATGACATTGGGCATCGGCCTTGGCAGACGACGTTGATGGCATGTTATCGTCTATGTCATGACTAGTGGCAGCAGCTTCAGCACTAGGAGGAAGTGGTTCTTGATCTTTCTCTATTTTATTTTTATCGGAGAAAGTTTGGTCCTCCATTTATGTTATATCGATTTGATATATACGTGCGGCTAAACACAGAAAATAATTTTTTTTTTGGTTTGGACTGGAGTGTACTTTGTGGGTTACAGCACCCTTTAACGGTCAAGCCAGCCGGCCCTTTACTTATGACACAGGCGCACTCTTGGCACTACTTTGTTGATGCACGTGCGGCTACTGCGCACACAATTCACAAACACAGAAAATAATTTTTTTTTGGTTTGGACTGGAGTGTACTTTCGGGGGTTACAGCACCCTTAACGGTCAAGCCAGCCGGCCCTTTACTTATGACACAGGCGCACGCTTGGCACTACTTTGTTGATGCACGTGTGGCTACTGCGCACACAATTCACAAACACAGAAAATAATTTTTTTTTTGGTTTGGACTGGAGTGTACTTTCGGGGGTTACAGCACCCTTAACGGTCAAGCCAGCCGGCCCTTTACTTATGACACAGGCGCACTCTTGGCACTACTTTGTTGATGCACGTGCGGCTACTGCGCACACAATTCACAAACACAGAAAATAATTTTTTTTTGGTTAGGACTGGAGTGTACTTTCGGGGGTTACAGCACCCTTTAACGGTCAAGCCAGCCGGCCCTTTACTTATGACACAGGCGCACGCTTGGCACTACTTTGTTGATGCACGTGCGGCTACTGCGCACACAATTCACAAACACAGAAAATAATTTTTTTTTTGGTTTGGACTGGAGTGTACTTTCGGGGGTTACAGCACCCTTAACGGTCAAGCCAGCCGGCCCTTTACTTATGACACAGGCGCACGCTTGGCACTACTTTGTTGATGCACGTGCGGCTACTGCGCACACAATTCACAAACACAGAAAATAATTTTTTTTTTGGTTTGGACTGGAGTGTACTTGGGGGTTACAGCACCCTTTAACGGTCAAGCCAGCCGGCCCTTTACTTATGACACAGGCGCACGCTTGGCACTACTTTGTTGATGCACGTGCGACTACTGCGCACACAATTCACAAACACAGAAAATAATATTTTTTTTGGTTTGGACTGGAGTGTACTTTCGGGGGTTACAGCACCCTTAACGGTCAAGCCAGCCGGCCCTTTACTTATGACACAGGCGCACGCTTGGCACTACTTTGTTGATGCACGTGCGGCTACTGCGCACACAATTCACAAACACAGAAAATAATTTTTTTTTGGTTTGGACTGGAGTGTACTTTCGGGGGTTACAGCACCCTTAACGGTCAAGCCAGCCGGCCCTTTACTTATGACACAGGCGCACGCTTGGCACTACTTTGTTGATGCACGTGCGGCTACTGCGCACACAATTCACAAACACAGAAAATAATTTTTTTTTTGGTTTGGACTGGAGTGTACTTTCGGGGGTTACAGCACCCTTAACGGTCAAGCCAGCCGGCCCTTTACTTATGACACAGGCGCACTCTTGGCACTACTTTGTTGATGCACGTGCGGCTACTGCGCACACAATTCACAAACACAGAAAATAATTTTTTTTTGGTTAGGACTGGAGTGTACTTTCGGGGGTTACAGCACCCTTTAACGGTCAAGCCAGCCGGCCCTTTACTTATGACACAGGCGCACGCTTGGCACTACTTTGTTGATGCACGTGCGGCTACTGCGCACACAATTCACAAACACAGAAAATAATTTTTTTTTTGGTTTGGACTGGAGTGTACTTTCGGGGGTTACAGCACCCTTAACGGTCAAGCCAGCCGGCCCTTTACTTATGACACAGGCGCACGCTTGGCACTACTTTGTTGATGCACGTGCGGCTACTGCGCACACAATTCACAAACACAGAAAATAATTTTTTTTTTGGTTTGGACTGGAGTGTACTTGGGGGTTACAGCACCCTTTAACGGTCAAGCCAGCCGGCCCTTTACTTATGACACAGGCGCACGCTTGGCACTACTTTGTTGATGCACGTGCGACTACTGCGCACACAATTCACAATCACAGAAAATAATATTTTTTTTGGTTTGGACTGGAGTGTACTTTCGGGGGTTACAGCACCCTTAACGGTCAAGCCAGCCGGCCCTTTACTTATGACACAGGCGCACGCTTGGCACTACTTTGTTGATGCACGTGCGGCTACTGCGCACACAATTCACAAACACAGAAAATAATTTTTTTTTTGGTTTGGACTGGAGTGTACTTTCGGGGGTTACAGCACCCTTAACGGTCAAGCCAGCCGGCCCTTTACTTATGACACAGGCGCACGCTTGGCACTACTTTGTTGATGCACGTGCGGCTACTGCGCACACAATTCACAAACACAGAAAATAATTTTTTTTTTGGTTTGGACTGGAGTGTACTTTCGGGGGTTACAGCACCCTTAACGGTCAAGCCAGCCGGCCCTTTACTTATGACACAGGCGCACGCTTGGCACTACTTTGTTGATGCACGTGCGGCTACTGCGCACACAATTCACAAACACAGAAAATATATTATTTTTTTAGCACTTGGGGGGAGCACCCCTGATGGACAGAGCACCCCCTGGACAACACTACAGCACTCCTTTAGGACTGGGACACTGCACAGGACTTTGGAGTGGACACAGCCCCTATGGAGAACTGACTGCACAACACAGTCCAGCCAGCCCCTATGGACTTTGAAGTAGTGGACACAGCCCCTATTAACAACAGCAGCACAGCACAACACAGCCAGCCCCTATGGACTTTGAAGTAGTGGACAACAGCAGCACTACACTACACTACACTACACAGCCCTAACTCCCACCCTCCCTCTTCACTGTCCACAGCCGAGTGAGAAAATGGCGCCGACGTGTGTACCTTATATAGGATCCAAAACCCGCGAGACTCGGAAGGCGGGAAGATGACGTTTTGCCTCGATTTCAGATCCGAGTCAGGCGGGAAAAGTCGAGCCTGACTCGGATCGGACTCGGATCGGGGGGGCTCGGGGGGGTTCGGATTTCAGAAATCCGAACCCGCTCACCCCTAATATATATATATATATATCAAGCCAAGGACCGCACTCACATACTAGAATTCTCAAAATATCCTTGGGTGTCACCCATGCCGTCCAAATGGAGAGTCCAAAAATATATAGAAAAAATAAGGGGCACTCACCAGATTAGCACATAAGGTATCAAAAATGTATTCCTCACATATTGAGCGGACAGGTAAAGCAATAGTGTCTCCTGAGATGGCGTTATCCAGGGTCTCCCTCCGGTTCCCCGACTCCTGCTCTGCTCTAACAGGCAGAGCAGAGCCAGTAGCTGGGCTCCAGTGATCAGCTGTGGGTCTAAACAGACCACAAGCTGATCACTGCTAAAAAAAAAAATAGTAAAAAAAAACCCCTTACCTGAGTCCAGAGCCAGTGATCGGTGCTCCGGTCAGCTGGTCTCCCGACTCCTGCACTGTGACCTTGGTCAGCTGCTGCATGGAACAGCTGACCGGGTCACAGTGTAGGATGGGAGATCAGCTGACCGGAGCCCCAGAGGGAGGATATCACTGGAGCAGCGATGACCGGAGGTAAGTAAGGTGAGATCACGGGGGCTCGCAACGGGCGGTTTGGGGGGGGGGGTGATCTCTTGGGTAGCGGCAGCCTGTTGGCGCATGCGCGACACCTGCAAGGGATTTTTAATAAATCACGGTGATATTGCCTGAATTCGCAATGCAAATTCTGTCGGAAATATCACACTACAATCTGCATTCTAAATGTAGTAAATAGAGCCCTTAGGCTTGTAAGAAAATACCTCCCCCAAGCACAGCAGCTATTATACACCTAGGAATTACTTTGCACAAATTGGAGTTAGGGCCTGATGCAGAGGTGGACGCAGTGTTGATGCCGCACAAAAGCGGACGATGGTTTCAGTCTGTGCATGCGTCCGAGTCGCACTGTGCATGCGATGGTCGCACTGTGCATGCGATGGTCACTGGCGGACTTGTTCAGGCGGACATGCTTCGCCTCCATAGAGCTGGTGCAATCTCCGATGGTGCAACCGATGAGCGACCAATGGTGCATATATATATATATATATATATAAATATTTACGCACGGTGGCTGATTTTCACTGCAGCCAGTGGACATCACTGTACAAAGTCCATCTGCCGCAGCATTAGCATAAAGACGCTGTCGCGTTGCAGCAAAAGATGCAGTCACAGCTGCAATACCGAGCACCTCTGAGTCACACCCTAATTGTGCTAATCTGGTGCAAGAGACATGTGACCACATAAAATGTAATAAACTAAGGCATTAATCCAGTGCACTCAAGATAGCATACCATTTATATAAATAGAGATTCAGGTCCCTACACCCCTCCCCTATTCCCATAAGCCTTCTTACCTCCTGTTTTGTCCCTCTTTCTCCCTGTTTTGTTTTCTCTCTATACCATCTTATTCTTACCCCCATTCTCTCCCTGCTTGCATTTATATTAAATACTGGTCCACTCCAGCTCCAGAATGTTTGTCTTCACTCTGTGTAGGAGCTGTGTGTACTGTAAAATGTATCCGCACTGCAATGTTCTGTGTAAAGATTACCCAACTAAAAAATCGTGAGTGTATGTGCAATAATTCTACATCAATGGCATAAAGCAGACAATTCAAGTGAAGCACGTTCCAAACATTGGTATGTTTATGTATAAGAGAAAAACTCTGGGATTTGTATTTTCCTATTTTTCCATGTACCTAAAATCATGAACTTTCAAAATGCCAGAAGAGCCAGACCGAAAGCTGTGGCTTACATTTGTGAGTGTATATCTATTTATATGCGCTACTGACGTGTATACAGCCATGTCGCAGTGACTGGCAATAATATATCATTGCCTCCCTCTGTTTGCGTATGTCACAGTCAGGGAAATTTTTTCAGCTACTTTTTTTTATGTGCTTCACTGTCCTGTTTTTCACAATGTCACTGTTTGAGCTTATACTCTGTTCCTATCATTTTGACTCTTCCATGTTCTTTGTTTGCATGTCTCTGTCTATTCCTCCTCCTGTCTGTTTCTGTTGCATGTCCATTCATGATTCACTCTGTGTTCTCCATTCATACTTTTCTCTCCCTCCCTCCCTCCTTTCTTCTCTCTCTCTCCATTCATGCAGCTCTCTCCCTCCCACACTCTCTACGTTTTCTGAATCTTAATGACTGTGCTGGTGCTGAGGGTCACAGACGCATGGAGACGTGATCTCCAAGCAGTAAGGGGGTGCAGGCAGTCTTAACCCTCTGCTGCTAAATGAATACAAAAACATTGCAGAGGGACGGTCAGTGCTTATCCTTCCTATTGTTTCATATAATTTTCCTCTATGAGTTAGATAGCAATATGAAACTGACAAATATTTAAGGTGCATAAAATGGTCCGTATATTTATAAGCGTCCTGTCTCATTCTGCTGCATTAAGTCTCATTCTATCTCTCCATATACAATTTACATATAACCCCTTCAATTGCTCCAAACAACCTTATTCGATAAATCTGTATTACTTTATCTAACCACTGTGGTAGCTCCTCTTGCTAATACATATATAATTTCTCCCTAGACGTATCCCTATTACTTCATGTAATCTCTCTTCCTATACCTCTTTATATTACTCTATAAATCCTCGCTATAACATTTTCCGCTTAAGCCATAAAACCTCCGCTAATAATTTCTCCTGTTACTCCATATAACCTCTCCCTATTACTCATCCTATTACTCCATATAACCTCTCCCTATTACTCATCCTATTACTCCATATAGCCTCTCCTTTAACTCCTATTATTACCCCATATCACCACTCCCTATAATTCTTCCTATTACCCCATATAACTTCTCCCTATAACTCCTCCTATTACTCCATATAACCTCTCCCTATAACTCCACCTATTACTCCATATAGCCTCTCCCTATAACTCCTCCAATTACCCCATATAACATCTCCTTATAACTCCTCCTATTACTCCATATAACCTCTCCCTATAACTCCTCCTATTACCCCATATAACCTCTCCCCCTTTAACTCCACCTATTACTCAATATAACCTCTCCCTATAACTCTTCCTATTACTCCATATAGCCTCTCCCTATAACTCCTCCAATTACCCCATATAACATCTCCATATAACTCCTATTATTCCATATAACCTCTCCTTATAACTCCTCCTATTACCCCATATAACCTCTCCCTATAACTCCACCTATTACTCCATATAACCTCTCCCTATAACTCCACCTATTACTCCATATAGCCTCTCCCTATAACTCCTCCTATTACTCCATATAACCTCTCCCTATAACTCCACCTATTACTCCATATAGCCTCTCCCTATAACTCCTCCAATTACCCCATATAACATCTCCATATAACTCCTCCTATTACTCCATATAACCTCTCCCTATAACTCCTCCTATTACCCCATATAACCTCTCCCTATAACTCCACCTATTACCCCATATAACCACTCCCCATAACTGTACCTAATACCCCATATAACCTCTCCCTATAACTCCTCCTATTACTCCATATAACCACTCCCCATAACTGTACCTAATACCCCATATATCCTCTCCCTATAACTCTTCCTATTTACTCCATATAACCACTCCCTATAATTCCTCCTATACCCATAATCCCACTCCCTCTAACTCATCCTATTGCCCCATATAACCTCTCCCTATATCTCACCCTTTAACTCCCTATCACCACTTACTCAAGGCCTGATTGTGAGTCGTAGGCACTGTTGATGCTGCACGCAGTTAACCTGTCTACCCATGCGTCCTAGTCGCCCAACGCATGCGTACCCAGGGCTGGATTAACCATTAAGTAAAATAAACACATGCTTAGGGCATCAAGGGAAGGTGGTCACCACAGAAATTTTACATTGCCAAATTGACCATAGATCATATAGTCCAAAACTGCATATGTTGCAGCTGAACCAAGTTCCACAAACAAGGAAGCTATATATAAAAATAATAATAATAAAATAGTAATAATATAGGTTAATGATATACATTAATCTTGGGAATACAGCAAATTTAGAATCTGGTAACCAGTAGAATGCCACTCGGTCCACCGAGGCTCACATGATCGTTCTTGTCTTGGTCATGTTGGCTGTCCCGTTCAGTTGTCCACTGAGAGTAAGTGCAGTGGCGCTCAGTACAGTGTTTCCAGATAGGGGCTTACTCCAAATTTGGAAATTTTTAAAGGCCTTTGCAAACATTTTGGAGATAACTTTTCTTTGTTTTTTGGGGGGAAGCAAAATATATATGGGGCACCAAAATCTTTTAAGTGCTTAGGGCCTCTAAAGGTATTAATCCGTTCCTTTGCGTCCCGATTGTTTGCACTCAGACGCAGAACAGAATTTAATTCAGTGGCCATTCCTGGGTGGTAAAAAGGGGGTGTCTAAGCAGATGTGGGAGTATCGCTTTAAGCAGTTACGTCCAAAGATGCACAGGACAGAGAAACTGCACCGAGACAGAAATGCACTTCCGCAAAATGCTGCTAGTGGGCGTCTCTGTATTACAAACATCAGATACGGCATTAGCAGCTGCGTGCGACTAAGGGCGCGTATCCATCCACTACACGAGAGTGGAACGACTGTACGATTACAACATTGTAATCCTGCAATCGTTCTTCATCCTGTGCAGTGGATAATGTGCCCACACTGAACGATATATCGTTCAGTGCAGGCACCCTCCCTCATCCCCGAACATGCACAACCTGTCGATATCGGCAGGCTGGTCTGCATGTTCAGGCGATGATAGATGTCGAAAACGACCAGCGGGAGCGCGCATCGCTGGTCGTTTTCGACATTTTACTGCACGGTTTCTGAACGATTAATGAGCGATTGAACGATATCGATGTTGTAATCGTTAAATCGCTCATTTTAATCGTCTAGTGGATACGCACCTTAAGAATCAGGCCCTATAACTTCTCCTACTAGTATATATAACATCTCCTTATATCTCTCTCTGCTTCATGTAACCTTTCTCTGTAATTCCTTATATTAATCTATATAACCTCTCCATAGTACTTCTCCTATTACTACATATAACCTCTCCTTATAGCTTGTGCTGTTACTCCATGTAACCTCTATTTATCATTACACCTGTTACTGAATTTAACATTCCCATTGTGCTTTTTTCTACTATGAATTATGCCTGTTATTAATTCTGGTGATGTAGACCTACACCCCAAAGGGGATAATTACTGCTGCTTGTTCCCTGCATGATTTGCTTATGAATCAGTGATGTTTTATTTAAATTTTTTACCATTAACACATTCAAAGGTAAAAAAAATCAGTTTGCTGTTACTGCTATACTGACATTTTTCTTTAAATTACAGCAACGCAAGCCCTGTGATGTCCCCAGTGGACCGATTCTGCTAACACCGCCATCTTTGTTTCAACCTTAAAAAAAGTCCTGGGCGTTGGAAATCCAGGGTGGGGGTTCTCGTCCCCTCTTCATGTCCGTCCAACCTTTGGACATTGGAATGAACCTTCCAACCCAGTCAGGTAAGTGTTGGTTAAGGACTAATTAGTGGTAAATGAATAGTAAAGAGTTAGGCTAACATTATATAATAATAATAATAATAATAATAATAATAATAATAATAATAATAATAATAATAATAATAATAATAATGTTGGTATCAGCATTTATATAATACCAAACTATTGTGCTGTACCAAACATTCTTTATTCAAGCAGATCGACCCCTTCCCCGAGGAGCTTACAAACTAATATCCCTATCATAGGCTAAACACTTAATTCTCTGTTTATTAATAGGGGCCACATCCGGCCTTACCTTTAGTTTGATATAATTGCTGCTTGCAGCAAAACATAGTCAGGTACCATTGGTATTTATCAATACTTCCCTTGCTGGTGATCATTGCCATTATCTCCCTCCTCGGCAATATCTTCTTGGTTACTGGCAGCCTTTCGCTGTAGGTATCCCTAATGTTTGCACTATGACTAGTGTCAGTGATTTCTTCACCTTGACTGTATCACACTAGCATCAGTACTGCGATCGTGTAGATCCCCACATCCTGATATAGGGAGGGCAGAGCCAAATATAATACTCGCAATGAATAAACTATCACTGTGCCCATGATATCATACACCTCTCTTTACCTGCCACCAACTGTGGTAAACAATAGACTATAGGTCCCCAAACACTGTATCACAATAGTGCAGGCTCTGCAACACAGACTACTACGCAGTTAGCTGGTCTCCCCCTGCTTCTAGCTACAAATAATAGACATAGTATAACCATAGCGTTCTAATAGCTTCCTCAAAGACTGAGTTCTGGAGCACATATGAATTAGATTAGTCAAGGAATACTTTATTCACAAAATAACTACAATGCTTAGTTACAGAAATTATGTAAAGAAAAAGGTATACAGGTTACATAGACAAACATGTTTTCAAATAAATAGGAGAAACTTACAGAATGCAACACACAGCTTATTCTGTCCGGGAGTAACGACAGGAAATGCAGGTACAGGCTTCAATTTAGAAATTGATCCCTCAGAACAAAGGCTACCATTCCTTTTATCACTTTTTCCCACTCCACCATGAAGTCTCTGATGACTGGCTGGCTTTTTAATTGACCCAGGAAAAATGTCAGTCTCTCCCATGTAACTTCTAACATAAGTACAAATAACTGTACATAAAGTCCCCTGTGTAATAATAACTAAATAAAATATGGTATGTTCACATTGATCTCTATTAATTAAGCAATTGAATTAATATAAATATGATATTTCTGTGATGTGTGCTTGGTTAGATACTTCATTTTTCTCAAACCATAAGTCCTAGTGATTCCCAAATCGCACCTAACCTGTGTATAAACTTCAGATATGTTTCTAGGATATTGGTAACTCCTAGCTATTCATGAAGTATTGATTTTAGGTCAAAAACAGATAAACTATTATGAGGCTTTGATCTCGGCTAATGTCTGAATACCTTTGTAGGCAGACGGCTTAGTGTTTGCCTCCCCCCTGTGTTAGGCATCAGGCCGGCATCCTTACCTCATTTGTATGTATTCTCCTGGTCATAGGATACAAGGGATGTACATTCTAATTTAAACTACATCTGACCACTTCTAGTTTCCTGAGTGTGATTTACATGCTATTGAAAGACTTCCAAGGGCTCTTCATTCAATTGACTTTGATTAACCATAACTATATACATATATATGACTAATCTTTTGAGCAATAGGTGATTTATTAGGAAGATATTTCCCTATCTACCATGCCCTAACATGTCTATAATCTTTAAACTCATGTACAGCAGACGTCCGCACGTTGTTTAATCTGGCTGGTCCCCACTGCCAAATATAGGTAATGCCATCTTGAGATGCCGTTACCTAGCAGCGAAAATGTAGTATTTTCACTGCTTGATAAATTGTCCACTATCCCCATAGAGGTTTATGGAAATGGCGTTAAGTGAGTGAGTTAAGGCTGGAGAAGTTTCTGATTTCTCTGCCATAAACCCTTTGATAAATGGCTTGAAACTGTGAAGTGCCTGATATTTTGTGAAAAATAGGCTCTTCACTGATTCATAGATAGAGACTGCAAACACACTACAGCTGATTTAATTAGACGCTAGTTATAACCTAAGAGTGCAACACCTAGAAATGCCACAGAGAACACCCTGCTTGTATTTGAACATATACAGCTATGCTGATCTATACATTATCTTTCTAAAAGGGATGCGGGAGTCCGGCAGTCAGAATGCCGTTGCCGGAATCTCGACACTTATCAGCATACCAGCTGCGGCATCCTGACTGCTGAAATCCAGAAGGTAAATACTGGGGTTAGGGGGAGGGTAAGGGTTAGGGTAAGGGGTTAAGGTTAGGCAATAGGGGGAGGGATAGGGTTAGGCTGCAGGGGGGAGGTTAGGTTTAGGGTGCGGGGAGGGAGGGTTAGGTTTAGGCACTAGGAAGGGAGGTTAGGTTTAGGCACCGGGGAGGGAGGGTTAGGGGTTAGGTTAGCAGTACTTACATTTAGGCATCGGCATTGTAACCTGGTTGGGATGCCGGTGTCGGGGGGATACTTACCCAGTGCCGGCATCCTTTGACACATATCTATATTGTTCAGTGCAACAAGTAATGTAAATCTCAGACACAGCGACAAATTAAACTCACTAACAATAAAGTGTCTCTGAGTATACTGAACATAGGATCCAGATAGACACAATTGAGTTTATTTAATAATATAGTGCAAGTAGAACATGCGTGTTGTAACTTGTAACTCATAATAACCAATCAAGTACCTGAACTTCCAAAAACCGATCTGATTTCTATGCGTTACAATATAGCGTAGCTTCTGGTACTCCAGTGGGGCTAACTTGAGGCTGCTTCTACGGGATAAAATATATAAGCCACCGTTTGAAAGGACAGGAATTGTGTTTTATTTAAGTTGTGCTGTTGGAGGATTCTTGTCCAAAAATTAACTATTATGTATTCTGTATAATAAACACACATAGACTAAGAGCAATGAACAAATATATTTTAGGAAGAAAGTTACAGTACCCTGATCCCTAGAGTTTACAAATCACTGATAATTTGAGAATTGATACAAGGGTTCAAGTGCTTGTTTTTTTCTGCACTGTACAATCACAACACATTGCTTAGTACTTTATTAACCAGTCAAAATCTTGTAACTTTGTACTCAAATGAGAAAACAAAAAAAAGTAAATGAATGTAATACATTTAAGAAGTTTGCTCTTCATCAGGCAAGTATCTAATGCTGGCCACACAAGTGGTGTTATCTGCTGCAATTGTCCCATATCGCAAAACTACCCCAGTGCATTATGGAAACTGGTTGGATTATTGTCATACATGTTGGTTAATGTGGTCCAAAGATTAATCTATTTACCTGTCTGGGTGGTTATCTGCAGCCCACACTGAGCCACTGTGACACTGTGATCAGGCTGCTTAACTTGAGGACCTAATGGTAGATTCACATACAACATTTCTGGCCAAATTGTACTCTGACGGGTATATATACCACTTAGCCTGTCAGTGCATGGTTATTAGTATTCACTCTAGGGTCTATTTAGGGCAGGGCGCCGATCATCAGTGAGGGCACATTTGTGCGTGCCTGAAAAGGGGGTGTGACCTCGTGGCACCACCCCTCTCCATCACTCTAGGGGCTGTGTCCAGCACTCACGGAGATACTGAGCTGCGCCCAAAATGTATATGCTGTGTACATACACATGGCATCTATTTACCTGGCGGTGAGAGTGTTCATCCACAACTCCCCCCCCCCCCCTCACTGCAGGTCGTTATATTAGCATTTCAAATGCTAATAGTGGGAATCATCTACTGACATCTTCCTCTTAATATACCAAATTCCAATTCTAAGACCATATCCATCCATCTATAATTTAAGACATTCTAAAACAAAATATCTATGTGTTGCAGTTATCAAATATTACTCCCTACCAAACTTGTACCATTGGTTAGATTTACTTTATTAGTGTTTCTACATCGTCATCTACATCCTCCGTCTGCCCTGCATGCAGGAGGTTTGATGGGGATTATCGTTAACGAGGGCTATGCTGCTGAATGCAGCATGGTCCCCGCCGTCGCTTCCAGCATTGGCAAGTGTGTATGCACTTGCCGATGCCTGCACCCCCGTCGGGTCCCGTCGCTGGGTGTACATGGCTTAAGAGTTTTTATTGTGTTTATTATTAATGATATGTTTGTTAAAGAAAAATTGTTGAAAAGCATATAATAACTTTGCGAATTACATTTAGTGTGATGACTAGCTTATTACCATATGCTGTGTTACTGAAGTATGATCTCCAGAGGTATTTATCACAATAATGTAGTTAGGTCTTGAAGGAGTACAGAAAATGTGCTACAATCGCTTAGTTGCTGGGTAGTAAGCCCTCTTCATTGTTTGTTAGATAGAGAGGTCCTTATTTTAAAGTATGACTGTTCGTTCTGAGATAATTAGGGGGTTTACTTTGGGTCTAGTGCACATAAGTGGTTTCTGAAGCTTTGTACCAGATGGAATCTACGCCAGAGAAACAGTATGGCATTGAACTTTATGTTGCACTGTGTCTGCTGCCTGTGTGGATGCGATATAGAGATCAGTGGATCTATGTGCCACACTCTTTACTGGTTCACATTTAAAACATAGCTGGAGAAGCCACTTTTGTGGACTAGTGTAAGAAAAGATTGAGTTATTCTTTGCTCGGGATAGATAAATACTGCTCTGTATGCCAATACGGCTTGAAAGTTGTTTGTCACACAGCTCTATCCTCACTCCCAGACAAATTCCTCCCTATGTCACTGCTCTCCCGCCTTCCAAGTGCTCCTGAAGCTGAAGAAAAGAATTACATAAAGAGTGAGTATAGAGCATTACTTGGGACATCTCCCAAATAATTTGCGCACAGAGGGCCTTAATCAGTTTAGGATGGAATTGCAAGCTACTTGCAAGTAGCATTGGATAATTTGCGATAACATCGGTAGGCTAAGTGACCCATGGGGTCCCGCAAGCCGGACGCCGCAGATACAACAAAGAGGCCAGGAAATCTCCGTCAGCCAATGGAGATCCTGGCTTCTTCCTTTCCCCCCAATGGCGGCGACATGACCTCCATTTCTGGAAACGGAGGCCGTCGCCACCCCTTACCAGTCCCCAATTGGCAGCAGACTGTCAATCACTGACAGTCTGCTGACGCTCTGTGTGCGTTCACGCAGGACCCGTACTTCACATGCGCAATATGGGTCAGGGGCCTGCGCAGATTCCCGAACATTGGGAATCTTCGTTCAACAGTGTGCATACGTGTACTGCTGAATAAGGCCCAGAGTTTGACAGTTTGATAAACATTCTTAGTGGAGTCGTAATAAGTATGTGCAATCAATTTTTATTAAACTTACGTGATGCCTAATGAAGTACAGCTGTGTCCATATACATCTAAAGGTCCCCATACATCAGACGTCCGCTCTCGCAATCCTGCTATCGGATCGGAACGCCGATCCGCCGGTCGGAAATATTGACCGGCGGCCATCGATGTTTTTTCGCGATCCGTCGGAGGATCGGTGAAATTCTATATGTTTAATTTCACTGATGTGCCAATCACGATCATTTTTTTATCGTGATCAGCATATCTGAAATCCAACTTGTTGGATTTCACAGATCCTGCGATGCCGGGTTGCAGGAACGAAGCGATCCGTCGCTGATGATTGGGGGCCTTTACATCCTTGCGTATTAAACAACCCTTCTATTCATGCCATGCTGTAGTGTGACTCGATAGTGCCGAGCGTTTTTCATGCAACTTTGTACCTTCAAATGCATCTTATTCGCAAAGTGATGTGAATAGGGCACACAAGCAGCTTCTGCTGATTAAAATGATATGTGACATGCCTATGTTCTGTGTGCTACTGCGGCTGTATCTGCATTCAAAACGCTATGTTACAGTGTCACAGCTGCTGACACTGTAATGTAGTGTTTTGCATGCAGATACACCAGCAGTTGCACACAGAACATAGGCATGTCACATAACATTTTAATCAGCAGAAGCTGCTTTGCGAATAAGACGCATTTGAAGGTAAAAAGTTACATGAAAAAAGATGCTCGGCGCTACCGAGTCACACAACGCTTACGCAAACTAATTTCCTCAATCGTGAAAAGTGCTATTTAGGATTTAGGTACTGCTCAGTCATATAGCTTGGCTTTGAAGTTTTAGCCACTTAAGGCCATTTGCGTCACATTGCAGCTTGTGATGTGTCTGCTCAGTGCTCTTGACTCCTTACAAGTCACAATATGTCAAAATACAGAACACACCATTAGATAGCTGGCAGGAGAAAGAGCCCTTTCCAAATGTCAAGTGTCCCCTGCTAGTCTGACATCTGTGGGAAGGTCAATAACGCATTTTATTGCGAAACTTTCTATATCTATGATGTCACACTATGCTACAGGTACTTTCCTGTTAATTTGTATATATCTATGATGTCACACTGATGCTACAGGTACTTTCCTGTTAATTTGTACCGGCCTTCTAGTCAGAATCTTTGAAGATTCCATGTAAGAATCTATTGTGGCTCGTCAGTATACTCCAATGTACTATGGTTAATAAAAATGGCTGTTCACGCGCACGCACGCATACACACATTACGCTATGTACATATCAGTCATCATACTATCCAAAACGTACACACAGTTTATCTAGGTACAATCTTTAATTATTGTACATATAGCAATTACTGCGCTTGGTATTGAATGAAATAAATGAAAAAACACACGTTTGCTCTCTATTGAAAAACAGGAGGCTTGAATGAATTATACCAATGATTTTTAATATAAAAACCGTAAACACATAGTAAAAATACAGTATAAAAACAGGAATAGGGAACCTCCTGCCCTGGGGCCATATAAGGCCCTCGGAGTCATTTGGTCTGGCCCTTTGAGCTTTTTTCTGCTAGCCTCATCTGGCTAGCAGGGTACCTAGAATGGCACACTGCAGCCAGAATCTATGCAGCAGTGCCGCCTGGAGCATCACCTTACAGCTCCCCTGAGCGTCCTCAGGATGCTCCGAAAATTGCTGAAATCACTGGCAATTGTTGCCCTTCCCCCATGTGCGGTCACGCGGAGGGGGCAAATAATGTTATACAGTCAGGTGCATAAATATTGGGACATTGACAGAGTTTATATATTTTGAGATGTGCTTTAACTGCAGACTTTCAGATTTAATTTGAGGGTAATTACATCCAAATCAGGTGAATGGTGTAGGAATTACAACGGTTTCTATATGTGCCTCCCACTTTTTAAGGGGCCAAAAGTAATGGGACACACTAAACAATCCTAAATCTAACTTTCACTTTTTATTACTTTGTTGCAAATCCTTTGCAGGCAATTACAGCCTGAAGTCTGGAACGCATAGACATCACCAGACGCTGGGTTTCATCCCTGGTGATGCTCTGTCAGGCCTCTACTGCAAATGTCTTCAGTTTCTGCTTGTTCTTGGGGCATTTTCCCTTCAGTTTTGTCTTCATCAAGTGAAATGCATGCTCAATCGGATTCAGGTCAGGAGATTGACTTGGCCATTGCATAATATTCCACTTTTTAGCCTTAAAAAACTCTTTGGTTGCTTTTGCAGTATGCTTCGGGTCATTGTCCATCTGCACTGTGAAGCACCGTCCAATGAGTTCTGAAGCATTTGACTGAATATGAGCATATAATATTGCCCGAAACACTTCAGAATTCATTCTGCTTCTTTTGTCAGCAGTCACATCATCAATAAATACAAGGGAACCAGTTCCATTGGCAGACATACATGCCCACGCCATGACACTACTACCACCATGCTTCACTGATGAGGTGGTATGTTTTGGATCATGAGCAGTTCCTTTCCTTCTCCATACTCTACTCTTCCCATCACTCTGGTACAAGTTGATCTTTGTCGCATCTGTCCATAGGATGTTGTTTCAGAACTGTAATGGCTTTTTTAGATGTTGTTTGGCAAACTCTAATCTGGTCTTCCTGTTTTTGAGGCTCACCAATGGTTTACATCTTGTGGTGAACCCTCTATATTCACTCTTGTGAAGTCTTCTCTTGATTGTTGACTTTGACACATATACACCTACCTTCTGGAGAGTGTTCTTGATTTGGCCAACTGTTGTGAAGGGGTTTTTCTTCACCATGGAAATGATTCTTCTGTCATCCACCACAGTTGCTTTCCGTGGTCTTCCGTGTCTTTTGGTGTTGCTGAGCTCTCCGATGCGTTCTTTCTTTTAAAGAATGTTCCAAACAGTTGACTTGGCCACACCTAATGTTTTTGCTGTCTCTCTGATGGGTTTGTTTTGATTTTTCAGCCTAATGATGGCTTGCTTCACTGATAGTGACAGCTCTTTGGATCTCATATTGAGAGTCGACAGCAACTGATTCCAAATGCAAGTGTCACACCTAGAATCAACTCCAGACCTTTTACCTGCTTAATTGATAATGAAATAATGAGGGAATAACCCACACCTGTCCATGAAATAGCTTTTGAGTTGATAGTCCCATTACTTTTGGCCCCTTAAACAGTGGGAGGCAGTGGGAGTAATTCCTACACCGTTCACCTGATTTAGATGTATTTACCCTCAAATTAAATCTGAAAGTCTGCAGTTAAAGCACATCTTGTTTGTTTCATTTCAAAGCCATTGTGGTGGTGATTAGAGGCCAAAATATGAAAATTCTGTCAATGCCCCAATATTTATGCACCTGACTGTATATATCAAAATGGCCCTCTGTAGAAAAAAGGTTCCCCACCCCTGATCTAGGGTCTAAACTAGATCCTTAGTACTTGTAGCAGGTACTGAATATATATATATATATATATATATATATATATATATATATATATATATATATATACACACACACACACACACATTTTTACTTTTATTCTTATTACAACAGCGCCAAGCATTGCAGTGATTCACTGCTCAATGTGTTTTTTTCTTGTGCTTTAATTATTGTAGCTAATGTATCCATATATGTATAAATCAAAATAAGAGGCATCTCAGAGTAACACAAATGCACTTGCGGGCAACATAGGAACTAGCTCTGAAGATTAGTACCCCCAAAATTTCAGCTTTCAGTAACCATTTCTATACATGGCATTTGTAAGCCATATTTACTGTACAGATATGTCCTCTTGCATCCTTGCCGCTCGCACTACAAACGTGCGCGTGCATTGCGCTACGTGATTAGCCGCGGCTGCATGCGCCACGGTATGCCATGCCGCACGCTGCTTCCGCACCATACAATTCTATGGGGTTGCGGGTGCACACACGCGGCAAAGATGCTACTGGACATCAGAGCCGTAACTAGACTTTTTGGTGCCCTGTGCCAGAAAGAGCATTGGCGCCCCCCTATTTTTCAAATGGGGATAAAACGCACCCGAAATAGGGGCATGGCCTCATGGGGAAGGGCCAGGGAAAAGGTGGGGAGGCCAGGAGATGCTGGCTAAAATAAGAGGAAGCTACAAGTGAGAATTAATTATAAACAGAAAATTGAAAGGCTCGAACAGCGCCCCCCTGCCCTGCGGTGCCCTGTGCGGTGGCACAGGTCGTACTACCCTAGTTACAGCCCTGCTGGACATATCTATAGAGCACCTCCAATAGTTTTTAAATGTTAGTTCCGGTTGGCGTGCGGCTGTAAATGAGGCCCTATATTTTTTCCAACTTCACTGATTCTACCTTTCATCTATCAGTTTAGCTATGCTCCACTAGTGGCCGATGTTGAGTATATAATTTAAAAAAAAAAAAACACTTTTCCTACATAATGAGCTCATCCCAGTAATATAGAAACATCTGTGAATTACCGCAAGTCCCTTCCCTATGCTGTTGTTGCGTCTGGTCCTTTCAATATTATGCATCTGCTTCCTAGCTTTGAGTATGAGTCAGGTTTAAAGGGATCTAGTATAATCACATATGTTCAAACATTAGAGACGAACACTGAAACAAATGTAAACTGAATGTAAACATGCAAATAGAAATGTACATATGGGATTAAGTCATAACAATATTGCTAACTTGCGCTACTACCCAGGGACAAAGAAGTGTTTGCTTACACAACATGTATATCAAGGTAACATTTGCTGTTAAAGGGGCAGTATCAGTATTACACATCCTTGTTTTTGTGATACTTCCGACTTAAACTGCTATCAATATTGCAGATAATAATGTACCATACAGTCTTATGCCGCGTATCCACTAGGTGATTTAAATGAGCAATTGAATGATTACGACATTGTAATCGTTCAATCGCTCATTAATCGTGTACTATAATGTCGGAAACCGCCAGCGATGTGCGCTCCCGCTGGTCGTTTCCGACATCAATCATCACCTGAACATGCCGGTCAATCTGCCGATAACGACAGATTGGCATGTTCAGGGATGAGGGAGGGTGCCTACACTGAACGACATATCGTTCAGTGTAGGTACTGCAGGGGAAGAGGAACGACTGTATGATTACAATGTTGTAATTGTATTGTCGTTCCTCTATCTGCTAGTGGATACGCACCTTAAGCTTCCAATTCTCTGAAGTTTCTCTCTCTCTCTATATAGTATACTTGTGAGCTATCAGTAATAGTGTGATTTGCGTGCACTACTTTTAGTTATATCACCCTGTTTTTAAAATACACAATACTCAGCATGCCATGCAGGGCATTTTAACATCTAACCTCAGACACAACAGTTGAACGCTTAACACATGAGCTATTTGCTCCTGCATAGGAAGCCTTGTAATCTATACTAATATAATAAGAACGTTGTGTCTGTTTGTTCCAAGTTGGCGCAAAAACTACTGAACCAATTTTATAGTCGAAACTCCTAGAAATAACCTGTACTTTTGTTTCATCTTGATCTGTCACGTTATAGCTGAGCAATAACACAAACACAATTTATTAGCATCATCAGTGCAGGAGATAGGTGTGGCACCATGCACACAGGCCGGTAATGGGGAGGAGCGGTGCTTTGGGCCCTCGTTCACTTGAATAGGATATGTTACATAGCAGTCTGTGTACAGGGCACACAGTGACATTGGTGTGAGTGGTGGGTGAAGATGCTGCTGGTATAGCGCTGCAGGTCACATGGCCAATCCCGCGACAGGGTTCTATGCAAAGCAATACAACTAGAACACCTCAAATTAACAAATTTTTGTCAGAAATAATTTCATCGTGGGCGAAGCTGCGTACAAATAGCTTGTTCTTCTGACTATATGAAGCTAAGCGTAATTGTTAGTTTAAACCATTGGAGCTAAACAGTTCTATGTAGTGTGCAGCCATCTTTGTATGATTTTACTTTAATGAACATTGTTCCACCTATACTGTATCATTGACAGCCAAGTGTTCCCAAGCAGGGTCTTGCACCCGACACTAGTTGCCATAGACCAGGGGTGGGCAATAATCATCCCTCCAGCTGTTGTTGAACTACACATCCCAGCATACCTTGCAAGTTTTAGCATGACCAAATAGCAAAACTTTGGCAGGGCATGCTGGGATGTGTAGTTTTAAAACAGCTGGTGGACGGCATATTGCCCACCCCTACCATAGACAATAGTTAGTTGGTGTAAAGTCAGGTAAAAGGCTCTGTCACTGCTGTTTGCTATTTAACAGAGTGTGACTGCAGAAGAAATCAGAAACTTTCCCTATGTTACCTTTGTCTTAGTAGCTTAGTCCCTCCCCATATGCTTCTTTAGTGACGTCATCAGTGACCAATTTAATAAGCAGCGAAAAGCAAAACTATGTCAGAATGGTGTTAGCCTGGTGTGGTCAGTGGGGTCCAGCAAAGTTAAACAGACCCCAGAATGGCAAAGCACTTCCTCCTTTCGCTGGCATTGTTACACTGTAATTTATAAGTAAATATCCCTCGCTAATGAAGGGAGTTTTCACTGGGGCTCGCAGAGTACCCCAGCATAGTGAATTGCAGTGTAACTTTATGTATCGCTGTGGATGGTAGCCATACATAATGATAGTTACCGCTGCTCTGCATTCTTGCAACCAGTATACAACACAGGGACCCTATTGGTGTTATAACACACCATCAAGCAACTTCCTTTTGACCAGTGTAAAATCAGACCCCCTTTAATGACCAGTATGGAAAGGAGGGTGTTGTGTATCATAACAATCATATAATTAAATAAAAGAAAAGCATTACTGAGGCTTTGTTTTGAAGCAGTCTGCTGTTGGTATTGGTATATAGTTTTTATACATTAATCATTAGCTCTTGTACATGGTGTTTGTTGTATGACATTTAATGGTGACCTCCAATGTGCATATTTTTACTATCTATGTATGATAATATTTATTTTTAGGATTGCCCTTGAACTATGTTTTGTCTGTAGGATACTGACATTTTGAGCCCTATGTTAGACTATATGTTTTTTTTTCCAGTTGTATCCCCGGTATTTGTTGCAGCTTGCCTGATTGCTCTTTTTCTATTCTGTACTAGTATTTTTATGATTTATTATTAGTAATAGCTTATATTACCTTTTAAGCTGAATGTCCTGGATATTAAAGGGTAAAAAGGGCAATATAACACAGTGCTGTGTTGAGAATATGCGATTTAATGCAACTTTGCATCATGGATGTTCATTTTGGTCTTTATCCACTTGTCTGGAGTGGTCATATCAGATGCGGCCACGTCAGGCTGGACTTTCCCTAAGAGGAGCCTTCCAGCGGCTCCTAGAAGCTGATCTTCCACCAGCCGCCCAACTCAGCCCACTCGACCAGCCCCTCAGTAGTCCTCAGTCTTCTCCTTCCGAACGGGCTACAAAAGGTCCCTGAGGAGGGGCCAACCCGCAGTTACTAGCAACTGTAAGGGGCAGAGCTGGGAGGAGGTGGGCAGAGAAGGGCTGTGGGGAGGGAGGAGGTGGGGCAGCTGGAAAAGGGAATATCTCTATGCCCGACCCCGTGGTAACTTTGCTCCCTACAACCCGGCACATATACTGGTGCCCCCCCCCCCCCCCAGTTCCAGTGCCTATGGGGCAAGTGCATGGGTTATGAATCCATTTATCAATTCAATTTGGTTCATTGGTTGATTAAGTAACCAAGAGGGGCAATAACTAATTCATCCAGGGTCAGTTGGTGTTGGTTAACTTTTTCCCTTCAATAAATGAAATGATCATTTACAAACTATATTTTGTGTATACTCATGCTGTCTTTGTCTTATATTTAGTTTTGTTTGAAGTTCTGAAACAATTAAGTGAAATCAAGACATTGTACATCCTGGTGTCCTAGGCAACTGCCATGGTTCACCTAGTAGCAATGCCGGCCCACTTGAGACAATATTGCAAGTGACTGGGGCTAAAACTGACACCAGTAATTGGTGACTTGTCCACTTTAAGTTAAAAAGGGATCTCCTTATGAAAGTGCTACTGGAGACCATAGTCCTGTGGGGCATAGGTTACGAATGTGTACCCATGACACTATGGTGAGGTTGAGGTTAGACTTGATGTGTAATAGGGATAATTTATCTCTTTGTTTGTGAATATTCTGTTTTACTTTCATCAAATTTCTGCATCTTTTATTACAATTGTATGGCATGATGTTTTAGTGCTATATTATGTCTATGCTATCTGCTTATTATATAGTAAACAGATCCTCCACTGAATTGTTTCCAATGGGTGCATTCATTAAGACTAATCCGAGAGAAATTAACGTTGTTAAATATTTGCATTTATGTTTTCAAAGATTTTATTTTGTTAAGTGGCAGAACCTCTATAAGTTCACCACTTTAAATAGCAGTGTTATGCTGGGCATAGATTATACAATTATCTGGCCCGATAATTGTACAGTGTATTTATGCGACCAACTTCAAATTATCGGACATGCGTTATTGTCCATCATGTCAGAAACATCCGATAATTTGTGTGCTGCTAATCGGCCCCATCGGGCAGTGTGCGTGCTGCCCCAGGTTGTGTGACCGACATTTCTGTTCCCTCACAGGGGGGAACGTAGATATCGTGTGAAAAACTTACAGTATATGGCCACGATATCTGATTGGTTACAGGCTGTCAGATAAATTGTGTATTGGTCTGACAGACATTTTAGCTGACAATTTATTCCTAGCTTTAGCTTTACAACCAATCAGATGCCACAATGACTGTGACTACGGTTTCTGATTGGTCTTCCCAATCACAAACAACACTCTACATGTAGCCTTAGAAAATGTAAAATCAAGGGATGTAAAACAGTGGTTTGACTGTATCCCAGCATGATACATAGGCAAAGACCATGAACTAAAACACACTGGCATAGTATAAATATTTTTGTTATTGTACAGTAAATGTCAGGACATCATGAAGAGACGCCATGGGCTTTTTATTTGTTGGTAAAAGCCTTCAGTCCTGTATAAAAAAAAATATATATATATAAATATGCCTCTATGATGTCATTAGTTTCTAATGAGAAACTATTCGGCCCTCAAAATAACAGTCTCCGATCTCTGTGTGTATTAATGTAACACTTTATAGTATCTCACAATAGTGTATTGCAATTATTGTGGCCATTCATTGTAAAAACAAAATCTACATTTCTTTACCCTGTGATACATCATGTTATCCGCACTCTGAAACTCTGGTAGTTTCATGGCATTCCCATATCCAACCAACACATAGATCCAAATGTTTACATACCTAGATAACAGGGTGTGGTCACACATGGCAGGGGTGTGGGCAGCACTTCTGACATGCTGGCCACCCCTGTCCCATTCTCCTCCCTTAAAAGGACACATTGGGCCTGATTTAGAGGTGGACGCAATGTCAGATGTAGTAGAGCGATGTTTTTGCTACTGCGCATACACCAAAGCCGCACTGTGTACGCCCGACAATGGATTAGAGACAGTGGATGCAGTGTGGATTTATTTGCAAAGTGAGTGACAGGTAGTCAGCGTAACGAGGGGTGCCACAAGAACGTAGGCGTATCAGGACCGTTTTCTGGGCATGCCTTAGTGATCCTCTGCAAATTTGTACGCAGCTGGAGAGACTCTGCAGTCTTAGTTGAGCCAGACATTCTGAGACCGCATAGGGTTGCTCAGATATTCGATGTGCGACCGATGTTTTGTCCTTTGTACATAAGTGGTGAATGTGAGACGCTATAGGCGGGCGTCTCTGTGCATAAGACATTTGTTAAGTCATAAGCATATTTGTGCTGTCCGTTGCGTCCAAAATCGCAACTGCATCCATCTCTGATTCAGGCCCATTGAATTCTGCACACACCATTACAACATGGACGCGCAGCACCCATTCACTGATTCTCGCTACTATGCAGAGCGGTAATGGACGGGACAGTTGAGGTATGATTTAAATACATTATCCTGTGTGATAAGCATGGTGCTAAGTATGATATGATTAAGTCCTATTCCTCCTAATCATACTAAGGGCCTGATTCAGAGCCGCTCGTAAGCGGCCGCTCGTTCACTCCGAGCGATGTTCGCACAACTGCGTATGCGTATGGGTTGTAATACGCATGCGCGAACCAGTCATTGCGGTCGGAAATTGTGTGCTCGCAAAATAGCGAATGCCTGCTAATTTGAGTGACAGAATGAGGCGTTTGTGGGTGGTAACAGGGGAAGGTGCTTGAAAACGGGGAGTGGAGATCCGAACGCAGACGTGCCAAACGGTCAAAACGGGTGTTTTAAGGGTGTGCATAATTAACAAAGCAGCGTCATCGGCCACGTCGCTTGCTTGTCTTTTAGCCTGAACTGCTCGCATGATTGCGGTAGGAAAATCCAACCACAAGCACTGCGAGCAGTTCATACGCCTTTCGATGTACTCGATTAATCAAATAAATAGCGGAGATGACGTAGGATGCGAGCGGCCAGGGGGCGTTTAAAAAAAATAGCGAGCGCATGTTTCGTTCGCTCGTTCAGACATAGAGGCGTCAACAGACCGCAAAGAGCGAGCGCTCTATTTAAATATCCGGCCCCCTTTTCTAAACGAGCAAGTGCAAATACCGTCCGGCTCTGAATCAGGCCCTAAGTCCTAATCATAGTAAGTCCTAGTATGATTAGGACTTTAGTCTTAGTTTTCTACAGACAATCCTCTTTTCGCTAATTATTTCCCATCATTTAGATTCTTTATGAACCCAAATAAACAGGACTAATAAGGAAAGGTTCTTTTTTTTTCTTATTTGGGGTCTAAAAGATGTTTTGGGTGCAGCAGCAGCTCCTTCCCTCTTGGATGATGGGGGTTGCTGCTGCCTGCACTGCAGGAGGAGACAGTAGTCCGGTGGCACCGCGCATGCACAGAACTCCGGCTTCTAGGGACTGCATCGGCTGCAGCCCCTAGTTGCCAGGTAGGGCTTCCCACTGGAAGCACGCTCTCTATTGATCGCAGCCTGGACTGGCAGTCCCAGAGGGAGAAAACGCCTCCCCTTGGGACTGCCTGTCCTGTGTGTGGCTGGCAGATAGCGTTGTCCAATGGGAAGCCACTGTCAGTCACAGTGTAGCCAGTGCAGTCAAGGACTGCAACTGGCTCACTGAGGTGGCTGACTTTACTGGGGAAACTGCGGTCCTGCAGCCCCTAGGAAAAATCCAACACTTATCGGATGTGTTTTTAATGGCCTGAGCAATATTCAGTTAACATGTCCCTCTTTTAATTTAAAAAAATAATATGTGCGTGTATCTACTGAATATGAATATGATCATTCATAACCATCTAATGGACATGGTTTAAATATTGCACCCAGCAGAAAGACTTCTAGTACTGAGCAAATGAATTTCACCAATGTAAAGTACAAAGATTTTTTCATGAAGAAATGTTACAGTCTGGGACTGTTCTATTGATACTTTAATATGTACATTACCTGTTTTTTAACACCTTGGCATAACATTTTAAGGGCTTCACTAACATTAATTACAACCCAGTCTGGTTTCCAGTAATTTGATAAGCTGTATACTGGCTCAAGCCACAAAATGGCTGCCATCACAGCAGCAGTTGATACAGTAATTAATATTAACCCTGCTGGTACAGGTCACGTCCAAATAAAGGCCTATTGGGTTTTGCAGCAATTTAACTGTACCTGTTCATACCATCGTACACTTCAGGTTAACTAGATATATCCCTGTAAGTAAGATGCATACACTATCTCCTTCTCTTATTTATGGTAGCCCTGTTCCCTAAGTGCTAACAGGTCACACTTGGCTTTAATAACATGTTTCTAGAATGAGGTCCCAGCTATATATACTTGCGCTGTGTCTAATAATAAATACATCTTACTATTTATGTGGGGAATTCAGAGTGACATCTTAATGACACTGTGCAGATCAGTGCTCTGTGTATTTTACCTATCCGCTAGACTGTATTTCTCAATATTTAAAAATAGATACATTTTTTTTATACTGCAGAACATTGTACAGTACCTATGCAGAGACTATTTTCATTATCTTTACTGATTTTATATGTTCATGAGTAAAGGTGTTTTTTTCGGTGTCTGAATACTTCATTACATAGGAGCCAACTTTTAAAAATAATTGAGGGTGCTCTCGTTATCCCCCCCGCCCCCAATCATTATAGGAGTGAAAGATGCAATACATAGGGTCTTCAACTTGCAGCCCTCCAGTTGCTGTGGAACTACAGATCCCATGATGCCCTGCCACAATTTTAGCATGCAGTTATATCAAAATGGTGGCAAGGCATGCTGGGATGTGTAGTTCCACAGCAGCTGGAGGACCACAGGTTGAAAACACCATAGTTTCCAAGAAGAAGAAAAACTAGGTAAAGGTAAAGCAATGTAAATAGTAAAGGCTACAGGAGGTCATTTACATGGCAATAAATTAAGTTATCTGAACTTGGCAAAACATTTTTAGAAGCTTTGATTATATATGTTTGTAGTGTTTATATAGAACTACAATCCAGTGTCTTAAACAACTGTTAACCTGGGTACACACTTGACGATGTGTACCTGGGTGATATATCAGCCCGATAGGCCGACACATCTTACCGCAGGTACACGTTGAGCGATGTAATGAAGGACAGAACTAACCCTCATTCCGTGACTCATTACCCGCAACGGCACCGCATGTGATATTGTCTGGTTGGCCATGCAGCACGGCCGATTGGACAATATCGCTTGCGAACGCGAGAGAACGCGAGAGCGCGCAGATAGTCCGTACACACTGGACGATTCAGCCGATATGTTGTTCTGATTTGGCCAGAAACGACATGTAGGGCCGACATCGTCGTAATGTGTTCCCAGCATTAGTCTATAAGAGCAGGGCCCTCCACCCACTTGTCCTCTCCGTACATTATCTCTGTATCCAGTGCTCCCCACTCACTGTCTATGTCTATTATCCTCTCTGTCCACTCACCTGAGAGCACTGGGTGATACTGTTTTAGCGTCAGTCACTAACTGTGCCATCTAATTATTTCACTGTTGAAGTTATCCCCTTGTACAGTTTGTTTTTACTTTTCATATTGGTTGTGTCTCAGAGTAATTTTTTTCCGATACAGCATTAAGGAGGACACTTGGTGGCACCCTATAATAAGTGATAGTAATAATAAATAATAACAATTCTCTGAGTAGCTAGCCTTGTATAGGAACCTGTTAAAATGACCAAGCATTAGTATGTGTGGACTACAATCAATTGCTATGAGATTAAAATCTTCTAGGGCCAGATTTGTATTGGGTAGAATTCTATATGGCTGCTAGTTTTCAGTGATTACATTGGATTATGTTTGGAACTATCCAAAATTCCTTTCGCAGCCCATATGCTGAATTACCCTTCCATCCACCTCACACTTTCTGTTAACTGTTTGCCCACTATTCTCACAAACCACTAACTCCTACTCACTTTACAGTCACTTAGAGTTGTACGCTAATGCTGCCGCAGCTACAATACAAAAATATGCAAATGTCGCAGCCGCCAGGAGATGTATTGAGACGCTTTGTAAATCCAAGCATCTGCGCAGCATCGGTCGCAGATCATTTGATTATCACAGTGTTGAGTGAGTCTATGGCCCCACGTGGGATTTGAGATGCCAGGGCCATATTTCTTGCATACGGGATCGCAGACACAGAATGTGACACGCCCCTGAAGCGGTCGCGACATGCTGCGCTCTTTACCGCCACTCCCCATTACCTCCTCCAAACACTCCCTACATGTCAACCACACTGCAAGTAAAAAGTTGCTGCTAGGACTACGGTAATGTACCTTGGAGAATATGCATTGTAGCTTAGAGTCATGCACAGTTTACTGATATTCGCTCAACTCTAAATCAGGCTCCAAATCAGCTCACTATATATGTTCACTATTATCACTTGTTTTTAACACCTTGTTCTATAAAACTACATTGCATGCTAACATCTTTACCCGTGCTGTGTGTAGATAACTTATCCCATCCACCTCCTCACAATATTTTCCTATGACACAGTGACACTAGCTAGTATTATCTCTACATCCCCACTCCCTCTATCCCCACTCCCTCTGCAAGCTCCCTCTATACTCACACCATTCTCTGCAAGCTCCCTCTATACTCACGCCACTCTCTGCAAGCTCCCTCTATATACTCACGCCATTCTCTGCAAGCTCCCTCTATATACTCACGCCATTCTCTGCAAGTTCCCTCTATACTCACGCCATTCTCTGCAAGCTCCCTCTATACTCACACCATTCTCTGCAAGCTCCCTCTATACTCACATCATTCTCTGCAAGCTCCCTCTATACCCACACCATTCTCTGCAAGCTCCCTCTATACTCACACCATTCTCTGCAAGCTCCCTCTATACTCACACTATTCTCTGCAAGCTCCCTCTATACTCACGCCATTCTCTGCAAGCTCCCTCTATACTCACACCATTCTTTGCAAGTTCCCTCTATACTCACGCCATTCTCTGCAAGCTCCCTCTATACTCACGCCATTCTCTGCAAGCTCCCTCTATACTCACATCATTCTCTGCAAGCTCCCTCTATACTCACATCATTCTCTGCAAGCTCCCTCTATACCCACACCATTCTCTGCAAGCTCCCTCTATACTCACGCCACTCTCTGCAAGTTCCCTCTATACTCACGCCACTCTCTGCAAGCTCCCTCTATACTCACATCATTCTCTGCAAGCTCCCTCTATACCCACACCATTCTCTGCAAGCTCCCTCTATACTCACGCCACTCTCTGCAAGTTCCCTCTATACTCACATCATTCTCTGCAAGTTCCCTCTATACTCACATCATTCTCTGCAAGTTCCCTCTATACTCACATCATTCTCTGCAAGTTCCCTCTATACTCACATCATTCTCTGCAAGTTCCCTCTATACTCACGCTATTCTCTGCAAGCTCCCTCTATACTCACATCATTCTCTGCAAGTTCCCTCTATACTCACGCTATTCTCTGCAAGCTCCCTCTATACTCACACTATTCTCTGCAAGCTCCCTCTCTTGCACACTTATTTTTTTAGTCAATTCACACATTTTCTCTCCCAGTCTTATTTCTTGCATGCATTTTCTTATTATATACTACTTTTTAGAGTTTGTCACTATTTTTTTTTTAATTTGCAGTCACTCTCCCTCTCATGCACATTTTCTTTTACATTTTATTTTGCAGCGCACAATAACTTTTTAGCTTTTATTAGTGCACTTTTCCCTTTAGTCTCTGAGTGCTCATGTCTTACTGCATTTCTCTTTGTGTCTCTGTCTAGTGTGACACTTAGGCTCTGTTATTCCTGAGCAGTCCTTATCCCCCCCTCCAGCTCTCTCCTTTCTCCCTCTCCCTCGTTCTGTCTCTCCTGTCTATTTATATCTAAACTCCTCCTCTCCTGTTCTATTTCAGTCGCTCTGCTGCAGAACCTTCCACTTGCAGCCCAACGTTCACTAGGCAGAAGGGGGAGGGCAGGGTACAGGCCTAACTAAACCTCCTAACACCCCTGGCACTGACACCCACCAACCCGCTGACACCTCTCTCTCTCTCTCTTTGGATACAAATTATCTGACCTCCATAGGTATATTGACACTTTATTAAAGAAGAACAAGAACTAGAGGAGTTGTTGGGAGTAGGTTGTGCTTTCTTGAGAAGAGGGGAGGGGAGGTCGGCTGATTGTTGGTAGCTGGCAGCAGAGGGGGGTCTGGGAATGTTGCTGGTTCCCAGAGCCCTGGCGCTGCCTGAAATGCTGCAGACTATTTATGAGACAGAGCCCTGTGTGTCCTCTGCAGATGGTGTTAAGGGGCGAGAGCCAGCGTTGGAGCTCCTCAGCCGGGCACAGGGGCATGCAATGCCCACTGCAGGTGAGAAGCATTTCCTTACTCCACTCCATCCATACGGAACTTCATGTCTGTCATCCATTCACAGCTATCACTACCTTGCTCAGTTAATAAGTATCTGATTACCTCTGTGCATCTCTGCCCTACTTGAAGGGACCCTGCTCTCCACCTTGGTTTGTTTATTCTCACCTTGCTTAATCCATCTCTACCTATTGCCTCTATAATTATAACAGTGGGACATATGTACTGTACAACTCATCTTATCAGCCTGCTTATCTTTCACTTATTTACATACTTTTTGATGTGGCCACACTGCTACCTTATATTTTGTATTTATTGTTACAGCCTTATCTTTATGCTCACTCATGTGTCCTTTAAAAATAATATCCATCACATGTACATCTCATGCACAGACATCAAGACATATACCTTCTCTCCTAATACACAGACATAAGGGAACATACCTCTTACCTCCTAATACACAGAAAGCAGGGTTCATATCTGTCATCTATAAATACACAGAGCAGGGTGCATATCTATCACCAACTAATACACAGACATTTGGTCACATACAATATATCTCCTAATACTGTTACCTCCTAATACACAGACAGCAGGATGCATATCTGTCATCTACTAATACACAGAGCAGGGTGCATATCTCCTAATACACATACATAAGGGAACATACCTGTTACCTCCTAATACACAGACAGCAGGATGCATATCTGTCATCTACTAATACACAGAAAGCAGAACACATAACTCTCATCTCCTAATACACAGAAAGCAGAACACATAACTCTCATCTCCTAATATAAAGACATCAGATCATATACCTCTCGTCTCCTAATACACAGACATCAGACCATATACCTCTCATCTCCTAATACACAGACTTCAGACCATCAACCTCTCGTCTCCTAATACAAAGACATCAGAGCATATACCTCTCATCTAATAATACACAGACATCAGACCATATACCTCTCGTCTCCTAATACAAAGACATCAGACCATATACCTCTCGTCTCCTAATACAAAGACATCAGAGCATATACCTTTCATCTAATACACAGACATCAGAACATATACCTCTCATTTCCTAATACACATACATCAGAGCATATACTTCTCATCTCCTAATACATAGAGATCAGAACATATACTTCTCATCTCCTAATAGAAAGAGGAGGATGCATACCCGTCACAGCCTAAACACAGACATAAGGGCAAATACTTTATGTCGCCTAATAGATGATCATCAGGGTACAAAATTCTCATTTCCTAATACACAGACATTAGAGCACACACTTCTCTTCTCCTAATACAGGGGTCTTCAAACTTGGCCCTCCAGCTGCTGTGGAACTACACATCCCAGCATGCACTGCCACCTTTTTGATATAACAGCATGCTAAAACTATGTGCAGTGCATGATGGGATGTGTAGTTCCACAGCATCTGGAGGGCCAAGTTTGAAGACCCCTGTCCTAATACATAAAGCAGGGTACATACCTGACACCTCCTAATACACAGACTTCAGGGGACATACCTCTGATCTCCTAATACTGTATATAGAAATTAAGGTGCATACCTCTCATCTTTTAATACAAAGTTTTCAGTGCTTATATCTCTTGCCTCCTAATATACAAACTACAGGTCATGTAAATGTTTTCTGTTAAATCCCAGACATTATGGTGTATACTTCTCCCAATACTAATACAGTATTGTATCAGGATATATACGTGTCCTCCTAATGCATAGTCATAAGTGCGCATACCTCCCATTTCCTAATGCACAATCAAAAGTGTGCATACTCTCCATTTCCTAATATACACATTAGGGTACATACCTCTCACTTCTTAACACACATACACAGAATACATGCCTCTCATTTCCTAATACACAGATATCAGTATGTATACCTTTCATCTCTCAATACACAGACATTGGGATACATACCTCTGACCTCCTTATACACATGTATTAGAATACATACCTCTCATTTCCTATCAGTATGTATACCTCTCACCTCCTTATACACATATACTAGAACAGTGATTCTCAAACTCGGTCCTCAGGACCCCACACAGTTCATGTTTTGCAGGTCACCCAGCAGGTGCACAGGTGTATTCATTACTCACTGACACATTTTAAAAGATCCACAGGTGAAGCGAATATCTCACTTGTGATTCTGTGAGGAGACCTGGTAAACATGCACTGTTTGGGGTCCTGAGGACCGAGTTTGAGAACCTGTGTACTAGAATACATATCCCTCATTTCCTAATACACAGATATCAGAATGTATACCTTTCATCTCCTATAGGCAGATATCTGTGTGCAGCATACCTTTCATTTCCTAATATACAAACATCAGGGTACGTACCTCTCACCTCTTAATATACATATACCAGGATACATACCTTCTAATACACAGATATCAGTAAGCATAACTCTCACATCCTTATACACATATACCAGAATACATAGCCCTCGTTCCTAATACATCAGCAAGCATGTATTACATCATTAAGCGTGCCTCTCATCTGCTAATACACAAAAAAAAATCAGTGTGCATACCTCTCACCTCCTAACACACACATATTAGGGTACATACATCTCCTGCTAATATACAGATATCAGTGTGCATACCTCTCACCTCCTAACACACACATATTAGGGTACATACATCTCCTGCTAATGTACAGACATCAGGGTGCATACCTATGCTAATATACAGACATCGGGGTGCATACCTCTCACCCCGTAACTCACACATATTAGGTCACATACATCTGCGGCTAATATACAGACATCAGGGTGCATACCTCTCACCTCCTAACACACACATATTAGGGCACATACATCTCCTGCTAACATACAGACATCAGGGTGCATACCTATGCTAATATACAGACATCGGGGTGCATACCTCTCACCTCCTAACACACACATATTAGGGCACATACATTTCTGGCTAATATATAGACATCAGGGTGTATACCTCTGCTAATATACAGACTAGAGCCGTAACTAGACATTTTGGTGCCCTGTGCCGGAAAGAGCATTGGCGCCCCCCTCATTTTTCAAGGGACATGATGCACCCAAAAAAGGGGAATTGCCTCATGGGGACGGACCATGGAAGAGATAGGAGAGGCCAGGAGATGCTGGGGATGAAATAAGAGGAAGCTACAAGTGAGAATGATAATAAACAGAAATTTGACAGGCCCATACAGCGCCCCCTGACCTGTGGTGCCCTGTGCGATGGCACCGGCCGCACTACCCTAGCTACAGCCCTGATATAGACATCAGGGTGCATACCTCTCACCCCCTAACACACACATATTAGGTCACATACATCTCCTGCTAATATACAGATATCAGGGTGCATACCTCTCACCTCCTATCACGCATATATTAGGGCACATACATCTCCTGCTAATAGCTAATATACAGACATCAGGGTGCATACCTCTCACCTCCTAACATACACATGTTAAGGCACATACATCTCCTGCTAATAGCTAATATACAGACATCAGGGTGCATACCTCTCACCTCCTAACATACACATATTAGGGTACATACATCTCCTGCTAATATACAGACATCAGGGTGCATACCTCTCACCTCCTAACATACACATATTAGGGTACATACATCTCCTGCTAATTTACAGACATCAGGGTGCATACCTCTTAACCCCTATCACACATATATTAGGGTACATACATCTCCTGCTAATATACAGACATCAGGGTGCATACCTCTCACCTCCTAACACACACATGTTAAGGCACATCTCCTGCTAATAGCTAATATACAGACATCAGGATGCATACCTCTCACCTCCTAACATACACATATTAGGGCACATACATCTCTTGCTAATATTTAGACATCAGGGTGCATACCTCTCACCTCCTAACACACACATATTAGGGTACATACATCTCCTGCTAACAGACATCAGGGTGCATACCTGTCACCTCCTAACACACTAATATTAGGGCACATACATCTCCTGCTAATAGCTAATATACAGACATCATGATGCATACCTCTCACCTCCTAACACACACATATTAGGGTACATACATCTGCTAATAGCTAATATACAGACATCAGGATGCATACCTCTCACCTCCTAACACACACATATTAGGGCACATCTCCTGCTAATAGCTAATATACAGACATCAGGGTGCATACCTCTCACCTCCTAACATACACATATTAGGGCACATACATCTCCTGCTAATAGCTAATATACAGACATCAGGATGCATACCTCTCACCTCCTAATACACACACATTAGAGCACATACATCTGCTAATATACAGACATCAGGGTGCATACCTCTCACCTCCTAACACACACATATTAGGGCACATACATCTCCTGCTAATATATAGACATCAGGATGCATACCTCTCACCTCCTGACATACACATATTAGAGCATATACATCTCCTGCTAATATACAGACATCATGATGCATACCTCTCACCTCCTAACACACACATATTAGAGCACATACATCTGCTAATATACAGACATCAGTGTGCATACCTCTCACCTCCTAACACATATATATTAGAGCACATACATCTGCTAATATACAGACATCAGGGTGCATACCTCTCACCTCCTAACACACACATATTAGGGCACATACATCTCCTGCTAATATACAGACATCATGATGCATACCTCTCACCTCCTAACACACATATTAGAGCACATACATCTGCTAATATACAGACATCAGGGTGCATACCTCTCACCTCCTAACACACACATATTAGGGCACATACATCTCCTGCTAATATACAGACATCATGATGCATACCTCTCACCTCCTAACACACATATTAGAGCACATACATCTGCTAATATACAGACATCAGGGTGCATACCTCTTACCTCCTAACACACACATATTAGGGCACATACATCTCCTGCTATTATACAGACATCAGGGTGCATACCTCTTACCCCCTATCACACATATATTAGGGTACATACACCTCCTGCTAATATACAGATGTCAGGGTGCATACCTCTCACCCCCTACCACACACATAATAGGGTACATACATCTCCTGCTAATATACAGAAATCAGGGTGCATACCTCTCACCCCCTTATACACACATATTAGGGTACATACATCTCCTGCTAATATACAGACATCAGGGTGCATACCTCTCACCTCCTAACACACACATGTTAAGGCACATACATCTCCTGCTAATAGCTAATATACAGACATCAGGATGCATACCTCTCACCTCCTAACATACAACTGTTTTAGGGCACATACATCTTCTACTAATATACAGACATCATGATGCATACCTCTCACCCCCTTATACACACATATTAGGGCACATACATATCTTGCTAATATAAAGACATCAGGTTGCATACCTCTCACCCCCTAACACACAACTGTTAGGGCACATACATCTTCTACTAATATACAGACATCATGATGCATACCTCTCATCTCCTAACACACACATATTAGGTCACATACATCTCCTGCTAATATACAGACATCAGGGTGCATGCCTCTCACCTCCTGACATACACCTATTAGGGCACATACATCTCCTGCTAATAGCTAATATACAGACATCAGGGTGCATACCTCTTACCCCCTATCACGCATATATTAGGGCACAGACATCTCCTGCTAATATACAGACATCAGGGTGCATACCTCTCACCTCCTAACATACACATGTTAAGGCACATACATCTCCTGCTAATAGCTAACATACAGACATCAGGGTGCATACCTCTCACCTCCTAACATACACATATTAGGGTACATACATCTCCTGCTAATATACAGACATCAGGGTGCATACCTCTCACCTCCTAACACACACATGTTAAGGCACATACATCTCCTGCTAATAGCTAATATACAGACATCAGGATACATACCTCTCACCTCCTAACATACACATATTAGGGCACATACATCTCTTGCTAATATAAAGACATCAGGTTGCATACCTCTCACCCCCTAACACACAACTGTTAGGGAACATACATCTTCTACTAATATACAGACATCATGATGCATACCTCTCACCTCCTAACACACACATATTAGGTCATATACATCTCCTGCTAATATACAGACATCAGGCTGCATACCTCTTACCCCCAATCACGCATATATTAGGGCACATACATCTCCTGCTAATATACAGACATCAGGGTGCATACCTCTTACCTCCTAACATACACATGTTAAGGCACATACATCTCCTGCTAATAGCTAATATACAGACATCAGGGTGCATAGTTTTCCCCCTAAAATATAGATATCAGAGCGCATAACTCTTATATCCTAATACACAGACATTAGGGCAGATATCTCTCACCTCTTAATGCACAAAATTCAGAGCAGATATGTGTGTGTGTGTGTGTGTAGTACATCTATGTGTCTATCTAAAATGCTTAGAAATTCAACCATAGATGCAATATGAAACACATGTGTTAGCGACTGTGTGTGATGTGTAACAATCTATATATAATTCCAGCTGTGTATTTTTAGCTCTACTGATGTCTGCAGACAGAAGGAATGTTGCAGGGGCGATGCCCCCCATTTACCCCCTCCTCTGGTTTGTGTGTCTGTGTGTATATATATATATATATATAATATATACACACAAACATACATATGCAAACTATACACACTCAATATATGTGTGCACTCAGTATATGTGTGTATTGTCGGTTTGTATCGCTATCTGTGCATGTATCTGCTTGAAATGTGTACGCCATTCCCTAAATAGTTTACAAGTAGTTTATTGCTCAATAGGTGGAAAAATATACTGTTACATATTTACACATAATACATTTACAGCAGAGCCCAATAATTCAATACAAAAATAACAATTATGGATTGCCTATGTTCAGGGTCTTGCTTTGACGCTCCATCGTAAGCAGCGACTGATAGCATGCTCCCGGTTAACTAGCAAGTTCCTCCTGTTTATTGTAACCCATTATTCAAATTAGATTTTGTGTTTTTTTTCGGCTTACATGCATATACAGATGTGGTTTAGGATGTAGGTGTATTATATGTATGCTGTCATATACACACACCCTCCTCCCTAACATATACAATACCTCAATACCTGTCTTCACTCCCTCCCCATTTGTTTTCACTGTCAATATTTCTCACACTCTCCATGCAGCTGTTTTCTCTATCTATATTTAGCTCTGTTTTTTAGAGTGATCACAATGAAAGTGGTAAAAGGTGATTAGTACGCACCCTACAGGCTCTCTGCCTTCCTTGTAGCTCCCCCTCCCTCGCTTTCACACTTCCACTTTTTCTGTTTCTCCCCTCCCTTCTTCCCTCCATCTTCCTTATTCTATCTCTCTTCTTTCCTTCTTTATAATTGTATATTATATTTTCTCTGACCATGCCATTACCCATTTCTGATGTATTCTAATCTTATCTGTTCCCTTAAACTCTTCTCTCTCAACCATTTTGTGGGTTGGACCAATATTCCCAAAAATACAGCCAATTAGCTTATTAGAAACTGGTGAGTTTACTGACGCCCCAAGATCTCACTGGTTCCTAGTGAATTGATAGGCCGGATACTAATGAATACTATGCTCCTATATTGTTTCTGTTCTCAAAATGGTTACTTCCACTGTTTGTTTGTTTTTATGCATTTTGATTTAGTCCATAAAATGGCTGAGTGTTGATGATATAAACACTTTCATATGTAGTAGTCCATAACTTAATATGAGCATATAGATGATATAGGGGTCTATTTACTAAGCAGTGTTAGGAGACAGAGTGAAAAGTGATAAGGTGCCAGCCAATCAGCTCCTAACTGCCATCTCACAGGCTGTGTTTGAAAAATGACAGTTAGGAGCTGATTGGTTGGCACCTTATCACTTTTCACTCTTTCTAACACTGCTTAGTAAATAGACCCCATAGGGTGAACAGAGCTATGTTCTTTATGTTGGTGATGGGCAGCAGGTGATTATCACACGGCAGGACTGTAGAGACCTAATTCTACTGTATATGAATAGAAACATGTTTTCTACATTGTTCTCTCAATTGATATGATGTACTATAACTGACAACATTACAGTTCCAATTTATCAAAAAAAGTCACATATAAGTCACAATTGCATTTTATTTTAAACTCTCACTTTCAGTATGCACTTATCTTATGCATACACAAATAAAGCTTACAGGATGAATTTCACTTCATATATAGATGTGTTTTCTACCACTTTGCTGCCGTATCACTTTCTCAAGTACTCTGTGTCGTACAGTAGCTGACATTTAGATGCTAAGATTTGCTACATGTTGTATGAGTCCCTCTCACTTCAGACTTGCCTATGCCGGGATATGAATATCATCCTATTGCACTGTTTGGCTACAGGCTTTTCTAACCATGATCATCTCCTGCTTGTCTGTAGACTGTATCGACTCAGTTTTAAAGATTAATTCAATAGGTGCTCTGGGCCTGGTTCAGTGATGGTTGCTATAGCTCAGCCGCTGTGTCTTTGTACGCAGGGGCTGTGCTAAAATATGCAAAAGCTACATTAGGTGTCTTAAGTAAAAAGACGCCCACTGTCGGCTTCTCTGATCAACAGAGTGAACTTCAGACATTTGAGTACCCCTCAGGTTACTCAGGATGTGCGACAAAATCACGCCATATTTGCTTACTCTCCCAAAATGGCCGGGAGCCTCCCGAAAATCGTGGACAAGTCTCCTGGACCGCTTCCAGACCCCCACCCCCGGCTGGCGTCCACTCCCCCCTTGTATAAGTGGCCGGTCCAGGGAGGAGCCTATGGCGCGTGAGTTGCGCTGAATAGCGTCATCGTGGCCCCGCCCCCCGGCAGCACAGTGCCGGCAATCACAGCATTGAGTAGTGGGGGCGAAGCCACAATTGCACAGTCACGCCCCTGTGCCACCCTCAAAATAGCGTCATGCCCTCCCCGCTGTGCCAACCAGGCAAGTCTGAATCGCACTGCCGGGGCCAGTGAAGCTGTGACCAAGAACGTAGCCACTGGCTTCGGCATGCCCAGAAAGCTGGTCTGACACCCCCCATTTTCTTGAACACTCCCTGTCGCTGCCCTCAACTGCCAGCAACATGTCAAGCATGCTGCGAATTTGGGGCACTGCTGCTGAAGTCTCTGAAAGCGATCAGCACTTGCACAGTGTGGCGCCCGTGCATGTGCAGATCTGCAAACAACCGAGATTTACGTAAATATCAAATTTAAATACATTTTGAATTAGGCCTCTTACCCTAAGCAAAAACATATAAGCATATATTTAGCATTTGGTCAGTATAGAGAACAGCCACCTCTGGACTGTTATATGCAATTAAACCAGTTATTTTCTACTGTTGAATAAAAGTTCTCAGGATTCTCTGCAGGCAATGGCTTATGGGCCTGATTCAGAGATGGATGCAGGAGACACAGCAGCTACGTCCTTGGATGCAGTTGCTGCGTAAAAATATGCTAATGCTGCAGCAGGCGTCTTGTGTATATAGACGTCTTCTGCAAGATTCTGCGTCCGAGAATGCAGCATTGGATCATCTGCGTGAACATTGGACATCTGAGGGAATCCGTATGTAATACCGCCAGCCACCTTCTAAGTGTCTAAACCTAACCCCCCCTTCCCCGCAGCCTAACCCTAAGTCTCCCGTTGGGGTGCCTAACCCTAACCTCCCCCTGGGGGTGCCTAACCCTAACCACCCCTTCCCCTAGCCTAAACCTAACCCTCCCAGGGGAATGCCTAACCCTAAGTCCCCCCGGGAGCCCTAAAACCTAACCCTCCCCCCCGCGGCTGTCCGCGCCCGGCGCTCAGCTTACCTTCATTCGGTATGCCGGGCGTCGGGCTCCCGGCGTAGGTCTAATGACAGGCGTCGGGATTTCGACGGAGGCGTTTTTTTTTTTTTTTTTTTAATTCGCCCTGATTCAGAGCGAGCGCTCGCAAATAGTGAGCACCTCTGAATCAGGCCCTAAGACAGTAGAGCAATTTAAACATGCATGGGATAGACATAAGAATATCCTTCAGAAGAAGTAAGGATCAATAAGGGTTGAGGTAACAATATGTTTAAAATTGGGGCAGACTAGATGGGCCGTGGTTCTTATCTGCAGTCAAATTCTATGTTTCTATGAAAAGCGGGCTGTCCTGCCAAAATCAGGACTGTTGGGAGATACGTAGTTTCATTCCTGTTATTCCATTCATTATCCCCTTCATTATCCCACCATCAAGTTCCTGTATGGGAACAACATAGAGTCTCGGGGCCTGATTCAGAGATGTACGCTAATGCAATCGCAACTTCATTCACTCATGGATCACGTTTGCTAAAATATGCTAGGGACATAAGGACGCCTACTGCTGTCTTCTCATTTCCGTCCGACGACGTGCAACAGCATAAACATCGGTAACATTGATGCAGATCGGGCAGCCATGCGGCATATGCAGCAAGTCTGACCAGGTGCAAACACTGCAGCTCTCATAACACGCAGAGAGCTCTCATGCTTCAAAGGAGACCGCAATGGCTAATTTATACACGTCCATGAAACGGCATTTACACGGTCAGACACGCATGCGTGTGCCTAGCCACCCCCCGTTACCTCCTCCAAATGCTGTCTACCTGTCACTCACTTTGCGAATGGATCTTCTGTGTGGGCGTAATCGCAAAACAATGATTGCGCATTCGCAGTGAGGCTGACCCGCATGTGTAATGACAAACAATCGCTTGATCTACATAAAATCGGCGTTGACTGCATCTCTGAATCAGGCCTTCAGTCTGTAGCAAAATAGAAACCTGCAATCTGCATTGATACCAGTTCCTCAGTATCTGCCAAATGTGCTACTAAGAAGTCATTCTTATTGTCATATCTAGTGTAGGATTGTTCATTACATTTCATTAGTCAGCAAATAATTACAGCTCATTAACAATTTCACTGTCATTAGGTTACTAAGTTCTCATCATGTTCTCTAACCATCTGCCTGTAATTTCTTCCAAACAGTGGAGGTCACCCCTCACCTCTCTGCCGCAGTGCCCTCTCCAAATAGCCTCCCCCCAAGTCCCGGGGAGCTGAGGCAAGAGCAACGGGCAGCTAGTGGTCCCGGAGTGCCGATGGACCCTGTTAATCGAGAGCAACAGCTGCAGCAGCAGCTACTTCTCCTGAAACAGCAGCAACAGCTCCAGAAGCAGCTTCTTTTTGCTGAATTCCAGAAGCAACATGAGAACCTGACAAGACAGCATGAGGTCCAAATCCAGAAACACCTCAAGGTGAGAAATACAGTTTTACGTATCCAGCACTACTTCCTTCTACTTTCACTAGCACTACCTCTCTATTACTTGCAATACAGGTTTTTCCACTTGCAATGCAGGCTGTATGTGTTCCCCACCGCAGTACCATAATTATTGATATCTTCCACTTTTCCCCAGTGATAACCCATCTGTCTGCATGTCACAGGCTTTTACTGTGTACTTTTCTTAGAAAAGACCACTTACAGCTACCTTGCCCCAGGACAATTTACATTGCCTTGCTCCCCACTGCCATAGAGCCTACATTTACAGTTTTACTAAATAGACCTGTTCACCTCCAATGCAGATCATGCCATTGCTGCCCACCATAGAAACTCTCCCTTCCCCAACAACCATGATTAATACGTCTGGTCAACCTTCAAGATAGGTAATTTCCGATCCTCTGCAATAAATAATGATAGATAGATACGTTGCGGCTAAATCCTCACTGCAACCGCCGATGGTAATTTAACTCTATGGGCCTGAATTAGAGGTGCACACAGTGTCAATGTCGCACGTCATCGCCCAATGTTTCTAGCCTGCGCATGTGTCCGAGTCGCTGTATGCATGTGTCCCGATGGTTACTGCCAAAAGCCACAGAACCCGGCATCCGGCGGAAGGAGCCAAACAGGTGCGGATGAATCTGATCACATCCCCCTGTGCAACTCGCATTTCCTGTCCACAAGGAGGGAGCGAGGTTCCGGGAACCAGCATCATCTGAAGATGGAGAAGGTTCCTGCTGTCAAGCCATGAAAATGTTGTATAACTATAGGGAGGGAAGTCCTCTCATGTGCCGGAACATCCATTATTGGGATCTTCTTTTACTGGAATTGCCTTTTTCTGCTGTCCACGTAGTAGATGGAAACTCAGGGCCTGATTCAGAGTTGTTTGCTAATCCGATGGTCTACGTACAACTCCGATGGTAGCCTATTTGCACATGTGCAGGATTTGTTCTCAACATGTGCCAATCGGTGTCTGCAAGATCACTTGCAGTGCCCCCTAAGCTGCAGCATGACTGAGAATTAGTCGTAACACTTTAAAGAACATAATTCTTGTATCCTCAAGTGTTTTCTCCATGAATACCCTTACCCTGCTTGTCCTCCACATGTAGCAGCAGCAAGAGATCTTGGCAGCCAGGAGGCAGCAGGAACTGGAGCAACAAAGAAAACGAGAGAGGCAGAGACAGGAGGAGGCTGAGAAACAGAGGCTGGAGCAGCAGCTCCTGATACTGAGGAACAAAGAGAAGAGCAAAGAGAGTAAGGGAGAGTGGACAGACAGAGGTGAAGGGGGGGGCTGGATCAGAATGGGGGTTACAGGTTTCATGTTTGTGCTGTGGTGCTCTTTAACCTGTTGTCTTGTGTTCCCATTGCCCTTTGTGTCCTTCCAAGGTGCCATAGCCAGCACAGAGGTGAAACTGAAGCTACAGGAATTTCTGCTCAGCAAATCTAAGGAGGTGCCAGGGAGTGCCAACCATTCCATCCTACAGCACCCCAAGTGTTGGTGAGCTGGTTACTGCTGCTCTTTCCTTGTTTCCTTTTTTTACCGCATTCCCACAAATCTCACTCATCTAGAAAACCCCTCTACAATCATTCTTACTGTTTGCTTTCCATCTGTCTGTTCCTTCCTTCCGTCTAACACTGACCTCATTGCCACTTATAGTTTACTTTCTATCATATTGTCATGTCTAACTCTCAGTCTTTCCTCTCAACATGTTGCCAATCTCTTCTACATGTCTGTCTTTCTAGGGGCACTCACCATACCTCACTGGACCACAGCTCCCCCCCTCAGGCTGGGTCACCAGCTACACCCCCCTCTTACAAGCTGCCTCTCCTGGCAACCTGCGACGGGCGAGATGACTTCCCCCTGCGCAAGACAGGTAACTAAGCTGGGGCTGGGATGATGTGAGATGTATGCTCTGCCTTGTCACATTTTCATTGTTATGAACAGTTCACAAATAGGGCCTGATTTTGAGTCACACGCAACGCGTTCATGTAGTTCAGCGATTATTTGTAACTTCTGAAAACTCCTACGGCGCACAAAGATGCTTTTACGATCAGGTCAGACAGTATCAGAAATGTGGTGGAAAAGTGATAGGTGGTGACTGGGAGGTGGCTACTAGTGCACGCAGAAATGGTCCTTTCAGTGCACATATTATGGGAGGGTCACGGGCGAGTCAGTGCAAGCGGCTGTGTGCCCAGACGCTGGCACAGGAGGCCTTGGTCACATGGAGAACCTGCACCTGCCATAGGGCTGGAGCAAGTTTTGATGGTGCCACCGATTATGGCGTATAAGGACGCACCAATGGGTATTACAGCGTGCTCGTGTGCTAAAAGTGGGTTTCTCAGACCTTGCACATTCAGCCGCATAGATGTACACAAGGGAAGGAGTTTGTAGCGACATTTGCTTAAACTCACTGACGGGCGGCCGCCAATTTGTGTGCAACTCAGAATCAGCTCCATAATGTCTGTTTTTAATATTTTTTATGTTACTTTATCTAACCTGGTGATTGTAAGAGTCAATAACACATGTTTATATGCAAGGATCTCTACCCTCTTGTGCTTCTCCTTACTTATACTGTCATCTACTCCTTACTCCCCACTAGGGCACCTAACACTTAAGCCGCGTATCTATTAGGCGATTTTAATGAGAGATTGAACAATTATAACATCGTAATAGTTCAATCACTCATTATTCGTGCACAAATTGTGCACTACAATGTCGGGAACGACCAGCGGTGCGTGCTCCTGCTGGTCGTTTCCCACATCAATCATCATCTGAACATGCCGGTCAATCTGCCGATAACGACAGACTGGGCATGTTCATGGATGTGGGTGGGTGCACTTGTGGCGCCATATAAATAAAGGATAACAATAATGATAAGGATGAAACTGTGGGCCTGATTCAGAGCCGGACACTCTGACAGAGTGCTCGCTCTGAATCAGGACCGGCCTTCTGTTTTTTTAGAGCGGTCTCTAGGCCGCTCGCATAGCTGTGGGTTACCACCCACAGCTATAGCGAGCAGCCAGGAAGATGGTCAAGACCATCGCGACCATCGGGCTTGCGACGAGACACTTGTGGTAGGGTCTCGTTGCCGCAAGCCCCAGAGAGATTTCGGCTCTCACAGAGCCGAAAGCTCTCCCACTGACATCACTCATGATGTCAGTGGGGCCGCCCCCAAACAGAGGCGTTCACATGGGAACGCCTACGTTTGGGCAGCCACTCCCCCGGCCCACCCACCAAAGGGGGCGTGCTGTCACATCGACAGCACGCCCCCTTTGGTACGAGACCCGGAGCGACGGTTTGCCGGCTCCGTCGTGCGCATGCGCACTGGGCCACCATCGACCCGCTTGTGAGCGGGTCTGAATCAGGCCCTGTGTGCTAACGAGCTGCTCTTTCTGAGTGCAAGGGGAATTGTAATGCTTTGCTTATGTCATTAATGAAACAATAGCAATACATGATAATCTTTTAGCCATATCATTCTGTTATACTATATGCTGTATGGTACATTCTGCACTGTCATTCCCTTCTGACTGTGTCAGCCTCTCAGAGTCACCTCCCACACAGTCTCCCTTCTCACAATGTACTCACAAGTACATCAAAGAAAATATTACAATTATTGAAGTGCTCCATTCTAACTCTGGGCCTGATTCAGTAAGGATTGCAATAGCGATTACGCAAGCATTCTCACTGCGAAGATATGCTAATGATTGCAATCGCAATGCCATCGCAAGCCTAACATAAGGACCCCCCTTTACCTTACATACATCCGTAATACTTAGCAAGACTGCGAAACCATCGGTAACATCGAATACCATCACAGCCTCACGCACACTTGCACAAGGTCTGACCTTACTAAGAAATAGCTAATCTCATCGCATGCAGTGATATCCCAAGCTCTGTATGGCATCGCAGTGGGTAATTTACGCATGCCCCATGTGTGTTGCCGACTCCCCCCGTTACTACCTCCAAACGGTACTTTCTGTCAATCACTCTGTGATGGGTCTGTAGTCACTGTAATCGCAGTCCCGATCGCAGTGCACTCTTCACGCACGCTCACTGCGATGCATAGGCATGCTCAGAACACAACAATCAGCAGTTGTGATCGGTAGTAAATCAGGCCCTCTATCAGTTTATTTCAATTTGCACTGCTTTCTAATGTACAATGACAACTTGACATCATATTTGCCTACTTTTGGAAAAACATTACAGGGAGGTGTGAGAAAGGCAAATACTGTTCATCGATTAGAGGCAAGTCATAGAAATTGACATACATATAACCATTACTAGATAATGGGCGGGATGTACTAAAGGAAAAATGCGGTAAAACCCCAGTTTTGGGGTTTTTACCGCATTTCCATATGTACTAAGCCTCGGCCACCCTATTATCGGTGCGGAGGGTAACACCAGAAAAACCTGGCTTTACCCCATAGAAGCCTATGGGCTTCCTACCGCATCCCGCACCCAGTGCTTCGCCGCCGCCCCGCAGTTGCCCAGCCCTGGCCCTCACTCACCTGAGTGTCCTGCGTGCTGGCACATGCTCCTCCTAGGTCCTTCGCCTCCACCTCCTCCTAATCTTCTTCCGGGTGCAGGGAGGAGGAGGAGCCCGGGACTTCCTGCACAAGTCACCAGCAGGAAGTTCCCGGGGCTCGGAGGGGGCGGGGTCCCACGGAGACCGCTCACCCGGCGTCGGCTGCTTCACAAAGGGCAGCTCTTATCGCAAGAGCAGTCATTTGCGATTCTAATCGCATATGTTAGTACATATGCGATTAGTAAGGTTGCGGTGAGTCGTGGAATGTTCACCGCAACCTTAGTACATCCCGCCCAATGAGAGAAGTTTGCAAATGCGATAGGAGGCCGAGATTTTTACCAAGTACTCAAAAAAATCTGCATAGAAAGAACAACCAGATATAAGTCTGCTCTTTAGCCCATGTATACACTAATGCAAGATGTTTTACCATCAGTGTGACTGCGTTCACATATGCTGCACTCTACCATTTTGTAGCATCTTAAATTACTCGCTATATCATCTCCAGTAAATCAACACCTAGGGCACAAACCACCTGTAATTCTTCTCTCAGCTTTGGGCCACCATTTTCTTGTAGCACAAATCCTTCTAATTCTTCTTCCCAGTGTTTCCTTCATGTTGGGTAGAGAGTGATGACATCATCACTGTATTGCACACACCCAGCCCAGCCTCAGGGAGATTGCTAGACTTTTCAGGGAGTCAGGGATAACCACCGTTTCAGGGAGTCTCCTTGACACATTTTCCTTGTTTGTCCTCCCTTTCAGCTTCTGAGCCAAATTTAAAGGTTCGCTCACGGTTAAAGCAGAAAGTCGCAGAAAGACGTAGTAGTCCTCTTCTCCGCAGGAAGGATGGAACAGTCATCAGTGCATTCAAGAAGAGAGCTATTGAGATTCAGGGTATGCATCCATCCTCTACCCCAATTCCCAATGTGACTTCTCATTGCCTTCATCTCACTTTCTGAGTCCCTCATTGTCTTTCACCTTGCCTCTCTCAGTCCTCATTAGCTGTCATGTCTTACCTCCAAAATGTCCCTCATTGATGTGTTGTAAATCTTCTTGCAGTTTCCTCTGTATGTAATAGTGCCCCGGGTTCAGGACCCAGCTCCCCAAACAGCTCAAATAGTGCCATCTGTGAAAACGGACTGACCGGGAGTGTTCCGAATATTGTTAGTGAGGTAAAGTGAAACAAAGGCTCAGCAATGTATAATGATGCAATATAATGGACAGTTGCAAGGTGGCCTAGAGGTAGGAAGATGGTGGGAAAGGCCTTGTATGTGTTTTTTTTTCTTTTGGAGAGGAAGGGGGAAATGAGTTTGTGCCTGGTATTAGAGGTCAGTAATAGTGGGCCTGATTCAGAGGTGGAAGGAGGTGCAGTAGCGGCTGAGACTTTTGTTGCAGCCGTTACTGCGAATTTATGCTAATGTCGCAGCTGATGGACTTCTTACTGAGACACCCATCGGCTGCGTTTCTACTCCACTATGGTGCACTGAAAGTCGCATCATCGAGCAGGCATCGGCCGCATCAACAAGCATTAGCGCAGTCCTATGTTTTCTCAGAATGTCTAACGGTACATGGTCGCCAATGCCAATGGAACTGCGTCTTTTGATTCAGTCCCTGACACCAGTATGCCCTGACACGTCCGGCGATGGAAGCCACCCACCAGTCATCACCCAGGAATACCTATCGAAATTGTATTGATCTCCTTGCAATTCCGATATGTGTCTGTCGGCGGTAACCAATCGGGATGCATTCGCATTGCGTCTCAGACCCATGCTCAAATTTATACCATCAGGTGCCACCCAATGTTCCAAATCCATCCTCCTCTGAATCAGGCCCAGTGTTCTGTTCTCTATTTACCTGCATTTGCTTTCTCAGCAGAGAATTCTCACCTTGGATGGAACGGGAGGGCCGTTAGGGCTATACACTTCTCCGTCATTACCCAACATCTGCCTGCATGGAAGCGCCAGCAACCTCACTGTGAGTATCAGTTTCATAGGATCAAACTGAGTTGTTGTTATATCATCATGATATATCTTAAAGGATGTTGATTGAAAGAAAAAGTAATAATGGATGATGTTGTATTAACTTTACATTCTCCCTTCAGGGCCAGTTCACCTCCCAGGAGGGGTCAGAGCGCCAAAGCCTACGGCCAGGTGGTCCTTTCATCAGCACTGCACCACTCCCCACCCTGGATGGAGGGGAGATAAGTCTGGGGGCTCCCTCGCTCCTGCAGCATGTACTTTTATTGGAGCAAGCGAGACAGCAGAGTGCCCTTATAACAGGTTGATATTCTTCTTCCATAATATGTTTGACTTTTTAATTTGCCACATTTGTGTGTAATTCTCCACCTTTTATTGTCACTTTCCTCTTTTCCCACTTTCATTATCACACTATTAATGTATCAAGTTTTTTAATTTACCCTCAAAATGTTTTTACTGTATGTTATTCACAAGTCTTTATCATTCCCTGCTTTGTATAATGTATTTGCTCACTTTGTTTACTTTACCTAGTTAAATACAGTCAGCACAATGTCTCTTGTAACATGCGTTCTGTTCATGTCTCAGTCCCGCTGCATGGTCAGTCCCCCCTGGTGGGGGGAGAGCGCGTGTCCAGTTCCCTACGCTTGGTCACAAAGGGCCCCCGACATCGTCCTCTGAGTCGCACACAGTCCTCCCCTCTCCCACAAAGCCCTCAGGCCCTCCAGCAACTGGTCCTTCAGCACCAGCACTATCTTGACCAACAGCAGCTCAGCAAGGTATTTGGGATTAGCTAGAAGTATGCCTTTAATTCAAATTTCCTTATGAATATATGTCTAAAACAAACTTTATTGTTCCTAGCAGACTGTGGAAGGAATACGCCAGCCACCTACTCACCCAGAGGAAACAGAAGAGGAGCTGACAGAACAGGACTGGGGGGATCGGTGTCGCGCTGTCTTCACTCTGGATGGGGGAACAGAGAGTGAAGGAACGCAAGAAGAGGAAGAAGGAGGAGAGGATGAAGAAGATGATAGTGAAGAGGGACGGACCAATGGTTCAGAGCATGCATTCAAAAAGGTGGGGATAATTCAAGAAGGATGCAGCTCATACAAAATAGAAAATATATGCTTTATTGGGAAGCGAGGTTGGACAAACTTGCTAGAAGAATGGATGGGCTGTTAATTCTTTAGTAGATAGATGTGCCTCCTTGGGTGAGGCAAAATTACATATTAACAGAAGACTCTAATGAAACAGTGCCCCTAGTGGCTGAATGATCATGGAAAAAAGATGAATACTTTTTGTCTATACCCAGTGGAGGGAGCCATTTTATGACCATAGGGCCTGATTCAGAGCCGGACGCTATTTGCGCTCGCTCGTTCAGAAAAAGGGGCCGGCTATTTAAATTGAGCGCTCGCTCTTTGCGGTCTGTTGACACCTCTATGTCTGAGCGAGCGAGCGAACGAAACATGCGCTCGCTATTTTGTAAAGACGCCCCCTGGCCGCTCGCATCCTACGTCATCTCCGCTATTTATTTGATTAATCGAGTACATCGAAAGGCGTCTGAACTGCTCGCAGTGCTTGTGGTAGGATTTTCCTACCGCAATAATGCGAACAGTTCAGGCTAAGAAACAACCAAGTGACGTGGTCGATGACGCTGCTTTGTTAATTATGCACACCCTTAAAACGCCCGTTTTGATCGTTTGGCACGCCTGCGTTCGGATCACCACTCCCTGTTTTCAAGTACCTTCCCCTGTTACCACCCACAAACGCCTCATCCTGTCACTCAGAATTAGCAGGCACTCGCTGTTTTGCGAGCACTCGATTTCCGACCGCAATGACTGGTTGGCGCATGCGCATTACGACCCATACGCATGCGCAGATGTGCGAACATCGCTCGGAGCGAACGAGCGGCCGCTTACGAGCGGCTCTGAATCAGGCCCATAGAGCTGTCCACATCACTGGGAGCCATTGACATTACTGAGACATGGAGCACTTTGCACTGTTAGCGAATTAATAGCTTGTATTGGTTCCGCCTACAAAATAGCTGCCCCCACTATGTAGCAACTACAGACAGACTTAAACAGGCCACACATTCCTTCAAGTATGAAAATATTGTTTTATTTGACAAACCAGTCTACAGGCATATATATTTTTTTAAAATAAGCAAAAATAATCCAAATGGCAATGAACCAATGTGCATATATATATTTATTTATTGCCAGTTATTTACATAGCGCACACATATTCCGCAGCGCTTTACAGAGAATATTTGGCCATTCACATCAGTCCCTGCCCCAGTGGAGCTTACAATCTATATTCCCTATCACATGTGCACACACATACACGCTAGGGTTAATTTGTGTTGGGAGCCAATTACCCTACCAGTATATTTTTTGGAGTGTGGGAGGAAACCGGAGTACCCGGAGGAAACCCACGCAAGCACAGGGAGAATATACAAACTCTGCACAGGTAGGGCCGTGGTGGGAATCGAACCTGTCAAACTAATGCAGGAAGATTGTGAAGTCTATATACAAAATCATATTTCATACATATATCTTTAGGTGCGTTTTATTCAATGATGTGCGGTCAGGTGAGGCAGAGCCTTTCCTGTCATACTTAGGTATACTCCAGAGTTTTCACTATAAAAATGATAAGAAAAATGTAAAGAAAATATTATAAATATCTTCTTTGTATTATTCTAATAATTTTTATAGTCAAAACTCTGGAGTAATAAGTCTATGGCAGGTGAGGCACTGCAACCCTTGTCTACCTATTCCGCACATCCCTGATCAAAACTCACCAAATTTCCTGCACTATATACTGCTGCACCTTTGTATAATGCCCACATGAACCCTCGGGTTCATATATGTGTGTTGGTAATCTGGCTCTGATACTAGCCAGTGCCTTCCCAGCCATTTACCTCACCGCACGTCACTGTTTTTATTGTACATGTCGTTGAATAGTAATACTAAGATAGGGCGGGATGTACTAAAGGTAAACATTCGGTAAAACCCTCGAAAATGCAGTTTTCTGGGGTTTTACCGAATTCCCCGAATGTGCTAAGCACCTGGAATGCGATGCATTCCGTGCTTTGTCCCGATGGGTAACGCCACCTTCAGGTGGTGTTACCCAATAGAAGCCTATGGGCTTCTTATCAGGACGCTCCAGGCTGGGAGGGATCCGATCAGATCCCTCCCATGAGACCCGCGGCTGGTGTCCTTCTGCACATGCGCAGGTCACTAGAGGTACTTCTGGGTATTAAACCAGTCCCTCTGCCCGGCAGCATCGCAAAGGACAGCTCTTATCAGGAGAACTGTCCTTTGTGAAATTCTTGGTACATACCGCGGTAATGAACCGTGGTATGTACCAGAAGTCAGGGAGAATGTACCGCAATGCTAAAGCGATTCTTAGTACATCCTGCCCACTATGAGAACAAAGATGAGAATATGGGACAAGAAAATGTTAGTGTTTGATGGAATTGTTCTGCAGGTACAAAGCTGGCAGAGAAATGTTCTGTCATTGCAAGTCAGGTGGAGGTGTTCTACATTTACAGGGCAGCAGGAGGAATACTCTGCAGTTGCAGGCCAGGAGGAGGAATATTCTGAGGTAGCAGGGCAGGAGTAGGAATGTTCTGCAGTTGGAGGGCAGGAGAAGGAATGTTCTGCAGTTGCATGGCAGAAATAAGATTGTTCTGCTCCAGGGCAGGAGAAATAATCTGCTAGAGAGGAGAGGGGGCTTGGAAATACAGATTGAAGGAAAATATGATTGCAGTTTGTACCCTCAGTGTTTTGATGTAAGAGCACAGTTCATTGATGAGGAGAGCAGAGTATGAGTCATTCATTAATGACTCATGTAACCCCCCTCCTTCCTGTGAGTCAGTCTGTACTAACACCATCCTCCTCCCCCTTGACCTGCTGTAAAATGCAATGGGGGGCTGCAGGCTGGAAATGAAAGCAGTGAGCGTTTAGAAGTGGATAGAGTCAGTGGTAGCTTTTTTTTTTTTAATCACTGAAACTTGCAAACGAACAATGCTGCATGCATACAGATAATACATGTTTATTATAAAACATGTGCAAATGTACATCATAATGAATTAAGGGGTATAGGGGCCTGGACTGTTTGCAGCTTATGCTGTTCTCACATGTACTATGACTTTATAAATTGTAGTATGTGCTGCCATAGCATTCTCCTCTGTGATACGACAAATGCTGCAATCTGATGTATCTAACCACTATACATAATTACCAATTTTACATCTGTCATTTAAATGCAATGTAGGCAACTATATTGTGTACCTCATGCCTCAGTGATATTACTAGTGAATCCATGAGTTGAATATTGGTTAAGCACACAAAATGGCTGCCTTGTTTGTGTGCAGTTAACAGGTCCGTTTTAATTTTCACTTCCAATTTGGCTGTAGTCTCTATAACATGTTATACTGTATAATGAATAGTATTTATCAAGAATTAATATTTAAAATACAAAATAAAGTATTTGTTCCTTATGTTCATGTAGAGTGTGCAGTTCATATTGTGCAAAATGCATTGCAGGAAATGATATTGTAATGTTGGCTGTACACTGCTCATGTCATACCCTGTGCTTCTTTATACTACTCTGAACAACATGAACAAAGGAGGTGGCACTCAGGGTCTTATGAAGTGTATAATAAAGTTAGACATTTCTGGGGGGGGTTCTTAAACGTTCTTCAGGGATACTCTGAAATACTATACTGTGAAAAATTGTAATGCTATATAATATGGGTTTGCAATGGTTTTAGTTATGTTACTGATTCAGGAGATTTTATACTTTCTGGGGGTGAAACGCCTTTTAGGTAGTCTGTAAAACGAATTTTTAAACTAGAAACAAATGTCAGAGTTGGGAATAGAGTAAGAAATAGCAAGTAACTGTGTATCTGGACAAACCATGTTGCAATGCAAGGGCTGCAAATAAAGACATAGTTTTTTGCATGTGGGGTAAATACTGGCTGCTTTTGCATGTAGCTCACAAATGCTGGGAAGCTTTATTTTTACACTGCAATTTAGATGTCACACGCCTCCCAAATCTAAATCTCTCTGTACATTTTAAATCGGCCCCACCTGCAGTGCAGCATGGTGTTACCAAGATGCACAGTTACTTGCTCTTTCTTATGGTGCGTACACACGGAACGATCAGTCAGCGATAACGATATCGCTGACTGATCGTCCTGCACCTTCCCGGTGTGCTGGATGATAATTATCGTTCATCCAGCACACCACCAACCCACCAACGACGGGTCACCAACGAAGATATCGAGCAGGTTGGCCTGCATGCACGGGCGATGAACGATATTGTTATCGTCCATACGTGCGCGCGCATCGCTGGTCGTTGGGCACCAAAAGATGAATGATCTGAACGATAACAATATGGTCGATATCGTTCATAATGTGCATTGTTATTGTACCGTGTGTATGCACCATTATTTTTTTCCCAAATCTGAATCAGGCCCATGGTGCAATAAGATGGCAACTAATGCAGACTTACAAAATATCACTTCTGATGAGAGGGCCTGGCCAGATCAGGGTATTCCTTATGCAATATGTACAGCCACACAGCCATTTGCCTGATTGTAATCCCACATGCAGCAAAAATCAAATGGAGACTGTACATCTATGAAAGGTGTCAGCATGTGCCTGCTGAACAGCCCGCAAATTTATTTTTCCCATGTCCTCTGAGGTATGTCGGGCATTATTTCTGATGATACGTCTTTTTGCACTTTTGATATTGTATTTATTTGCACATTAAATATAATGTAATTTAAAAATGTATAAATGTATCACATGAAATAAAGACAGACCTGATATCCACCTACTCTCCTGACTTCATTAAACATACATGAGGTTCCAATAAGTTTTGCATTTTTATGCTATTTTTTTTTCGAGCTGTGTCCTAGCAGGTAAACCTTGTAATTAAATAAGAGGTTGGCTCAATAGTGTCTGCATTGACGCAGTTCAGTAAGTGACCTGTGCATGCATATTATGGGCAAACAGCTGTATTTTCACCTACTCTGCTGTTTGTCTGATTCATAAAAGTTTTGTATAATACCTTGTTTATTATTTATACCCTGCTCCATTGAATTGGCTGACAACATGGGGACTGTCCACTGGTTATATACATGTTGCCAGGTATTTTATTATTAATTATCCATAGTAGTGGGGCATAGCACTGATTCTTGCCTTTATGTATAATTATATAAAATGATGAACATATAATAAGGCAGACAAGGAAGGTATCAGGTTTTAGGTTTCAGCAAAATGTAGGAAAGTTCTCTCATTTAACAGTTTTGTACATTGTTGATACACTGAATCCACTAATAATAATTATTAGTGGATTCACTGTATCAACAAAGGGGCAGATGTACTAAGCTCTGGAAAGTAATAAATTAAATGTGATAATCTACCAACCAATCATCTCCTAACTGTAATTTTTCAAACACAGCCAGTAACATGACAGGAGCTGAGTGGCTGGTAGTTTATCACTTTACAATGTATCACTTTCCAGAGCTTAGTACATCTCCCCCAATATGTGTGTTTTATAAAAAGCTCGATAATTTACAATACTAGAGAACCTAAGCTTCAGTCTAGGGATTACACCAACATGTTTTAACATTTTTAAAAAAACAAAGGAAGAAGGTGTCTTTCCTAGGACCTCATGGGATCTCAATCAGGTTTTGCTTTTATAGTGTACAGTACATATACTTGCCGATGTGGGAGGTGCAGGGTGCATGACACAGCAATCATTCCCTAGCATTGTAAGTAGGGTGTGGGGCCGCAATGATGCAATATGTATATAGTAGTTTGAAATAAGAATAACACAATGCCAGTTTCTGGCTCAAGCAGCAAAGGTCAGTAATTCTAATAGCAATAAAAAAAACTATTCGGACAATCAAATGAAAAAAATAAGCACTACCCACCATCTGCCCAAACATCACCCAGATCCACCTAGAAATGCCCAATTTTGGATGGAATTTCTCCTTCATGGTCCGAGATCCGAGACTGTCACACCAAAACCATTTTAAAAGCAAAGTGTAGGGTACATTGGTAGTACATAGAATAGAACAGAAGATGTGTCTGTCTTACACAGTTTGGAGCTTTCAACATGAGTCTTTGGGCCTGATTCAGCTGAGGACAGAGTTGCAAAGCAGCATTGCAATTGCGATCCTTGTAAATATGGTAGCGTGGCAGGAGGCATCACGCCTCCTGCATGCATTACTTATCTGAGCTGTGTTGTACAACGCAGCATCGGAGAATATGCGGGAACATCGGCCGGCTAAGTGACCCATGGGGTCACGCAGGCGGCCGCTGCAGTTCAGATGAAGAAGCCAGGAAATCTCCATCAGTCGCCGGAGATCCTGGCCTCTTCCCTCCCCCCAATGGCTGCAACACGCCTCCGTTTTGGGAAACCAAGACCATTGCCGCCCCCTCCAACCCACAAACAGCAGCAGACCTTCAATCACTGACAGTCTGCTGCCAGACTGTGTGCGTACATGTAGGACCCGTACTACACATGTGCAGTACGGGTCAGGCGCTTGCACAGAATCAGGCCCTTTGTAGCTGGCAATCTGTTGCTCTTAATTACACCTTTCCCTACATAAAAACTTTGCAATTTGTTAAGACTCATTTTGTGAATGGCAAAACCACAGCAGAGAAACTATATTGATACTATTGCACTTGGCTTTACGGGGAAATACATGGGTTGGATTTACAGTCCACTATGTGGGTTTCTGCAATAATACCACATTTTGCAATGACCGACTGAAGTAGTTGTACAGATCTGAGCCATTCTTGCTAAAGGAGTTAATTATTCGTCCCCTCTGAAAGACCAGAGATCAGGTCTCGTAGTTTCTGTTGCATGTCTAGACCACTTCTACTTGTATAGCAAATATCCCAATATCTTTTCCTTCTCATTACTAATGTAATCCATGCATGAAGCTAAACAGTATTTTATGTAGTAATAACAAATATTAATAAAGGGCTAGTCATAAAGTGTTTGCAGGTTACGTAGCAAATGTTTACTGTTGCCACCAGATATATTCTACAGAGTATCAGCAAAGCAGCCAAACTACAGTAGGTGCAGCCTAAATATACACCTTTAGAATGTGCCTATCTGACAAATATATGCACTTGTATATTTAAAGAAGCATTGAGTTTTAGGCCTGTTAATTACTTATTATATTAAATATCTATAAAAAAATAAGTTTAATGTTTCGTATAGAGGTGAATTGACTGCACAATGTAGCCCATCCGTGTGACAGGAGCCTTACATAACTGACCTGTATTTGGAGAGGCCATGCTCCTGCCATTACTTCACTCTCTCAGTCTGTGGCTTCCTACTTTCCTCCACTTGTCCTCATATCTTGGCACTGCCCTTATCCCATGCAGCCCAATGCCAATGTTGTGACCATTCAGAATATCTGATCGGCTATGCTCTGAACATTCTGATAATCTGATTTAAATATAATAAGGGGGTCAGACCTTAGCCAAACACATCTTAGAAAGTTTAACTTATAGGCAAGTTAAAAAAAAAAAATTACATAAAATAGGAAACAGATGGTTAGTAACTTTAAAGCATTTGCACAATTGTGATGCTATTTAGATATTTCCGTTATACAGTGCTGATGTACTTTGAACAACTTCTTAGAGGTGAATGGATGTACACTGATATCCAACTTGTGTTAATCTTTGTGTTCGTACAGAAACCATCACCTCTTCCTCCATTCTTATTTAGATTTTCCTTACAAACAACTTATTGTATATTATAACTTCTTATAACAAACCTCTCTACTCCCCAGCTGTTCCCAGACACGCTCCCTCTGTATCAAGGTTCCCTTCCTCATTCGGCTTTAAGTCGTACACAGTCGTCTCCTGCAGCTCCGCTCACTTCCTGCAGTACAGAGCCACGGCGCAGAGTCCACAGCACCACAGGTTTGTAAACATAACTTAATTAATGCCTTTTATATCACTAGTACGGTATGTTTAGCTGGCCTCCCCTGTAGTTTCTTACACTGAAGACTGCAAGATGAGGGCAGTAAATAACAAACATTGTCTAACCCTCCCTTCCCCTAGCCTAAACCTAACCTCCTGGGGTGGTGCCTAACCCTAAGTCCCCCCCGGGAACCCTACACCTCCCCCCACCCCCCTGCGGCTATCCGCGCTCGGCACCCCTTCGTTCGGGATGCCGGGCGCCGGTCTCCCGGCGTCGGTAAAATGACAGCCATCTAGATTTGGACGCCTGTCATTTAACCGTCGCCGGGATTAAGCAGTCGGAAAGCCGGCTGTCAGAATTAGGTCCGCCGGCTTCCCGACTGCATACCTTCATAATGGCTTTGTAATATATAGGATAATACAGCCTTTACTGTAATTTATAGGCATATTAAAAGTCATTAACTATATACAGTCACAAAATGCTTTAAGACCAGTTGGAGAAATCTGGGGTCACTTCTAATATATATAGTAAAGAAGTAAAAGAAGCTCTCATAGGATGCATATGTCCCCACAGGCATCCCCAGCTGATAGGGAGTACTGGCAATAATCTGCAATACTGACCACTGTCTACTAGTGTCAGCCTGCCGTAGTGATACTGGATGCTGGGTGCCAGAAGCAAGGGCTATGGGTTAGCAATGGGGGCACCCACAGGGCCCTACACTCTGTGCTGTGGCACCGCTCGCACACCCATAGTTACAGCCCTGGCTGCCAAGCATTATAGGGCTGATAAGTCCATATAGATAGTGCGAATTAATGGAGGAGTGACGACTAAAACGCATACGTGTCGTGACCGTTTTGGGGGCATGTCACAGCCTGCGACTGCGATTCTGTATGCAGTTGTTAAGGTTGCAGCGACTTAGTGGTCTATTTACTAAGCAGTGTTAGGAGACAGAGTGAAAAATGATAAGGTGCCAGCCAATCAGCTCCCAACTGTCATTTTTCAAACACAGCCTGTGACATGGCAGTTAGGAGCTGATTGGCTGGCACCTTATCACTTTTCACTCTTGTCTCCTAACACTGCTTAGTAAATATACCCCTTAGTTCTGACGGCCATTCTGTTTGACCATATGGCTACATAGAAGTTCACAGATTGACCGATGTGCCCGTGATGGTTGCGTGTCTGTACGCAAGCGACAGATCTGCAAAGCCACCAGTGGGTGTCTCAATACAAATCCTGTCGGCTGCGACATTTGTATATTTTCGTACAGCTGCTGCATACAAAGACGCAGTCACCACTGCATTTGCGTCCATCCCTGAATCAGGCCCAATAAGTATAGTAGATCCAGTCTGATTTAGTTTAACTGAGCTACATGGCTGATATTTACGGGAGGATTTACGAAGCAGCGGCTTCTGCAAGCTGCTGCTTCCCGGCGGGTTGGAGCTCCTTTTTTAAAACGACACCCTACGTCAGTGTATAGCATGCGGCACTTTACACTGACTCCGGGTGCCGTTTTAAATAAGGAGCCGCCTGTTCCGTTTGCATTGCTGCATCATTCTAAGGAAGGCACCACGGCACTTTATGTTTAGAACTGAGAGTGCCCCTCTACATGTTGTGTGTGTGTGTGTGTGTATGTATATATATATATATATATATATATATACACGACATGTAGATATACATACTGTACATATATTTGTATACACACACATACATAGACACACACATACATACATATGTCACACATACCTTACATGCACACCCACACACAAACATATGTCACATACATTACAAAAAACTTACCTTGCAGCAGATCTGATAGGGACAGGATCTAGCAGGCTGCCACCATGTTCTTAAGCCCCGCCCCCTCACAACAATTTTGTCAAGATTTGCGTGTCAATCAGGAGGGGGCAGTGCCAAATGACTATATAATTAAAGCACGTCATATACTCTCCGCCTCCTCCATATTGACACGCGAATCAGGGGGTGGGGCTTAAGAACATGTTACCTGCACTCCAGTCTGTCAGGGGGGTTTCTGGGTACTCAGAACCGCCCCTTCCCTTCTTGCGCTACTAATTGTTATTTTAAGGCGGCACTCACGGGTCTTAAGAGATGAATCACACTGACAACTGTGTCTCATCTTGTCCAACGTTTCGGTCACACAGGCCTTTATCAAGAACCAGTCGAGACACTTGTCAGTGTGATTCATCTCTTAAGACCCGTGAGTGCCGCCTTCATACTTGTTATTTGCATTTGAATGGGGTGATGATATTAACCTACAGGAGGGCACCAGGGCACTTTGAACTTTAGGATCAGTGGCGTGCCGGTATATTTGCTTTTGTATTGTTATTTGATAAATATTTTACATAGTCATTTTAACATTATTCTCTAAACAGTATCCACAAAACCATGTTTGTTGTTAGCCTTATATAAGTGAGAGCCTGTTTCATGTTATTCAAGGTTTTTAGAGCAGATTATAGCACAATAAATGTGATGGACTGCAGCATAATTTTTGACCCCTGAATCTATAAAGAAGTTTTTATAGTTTTAAATATTTTTTATTACATTACATTATTCTTTGTATATAGAGGTTACTGAAGTGGTGATATAATCTTAGCTCCCTGTTTATACAGATATAAGAGGTTTACAGATATTTTAAGACTTTTTTGTATTATAAACCAGCTAAACTGCAATAGCATGGCTGATGCTGTAACTCCTCTATGTTAGAAGTGCAGGAACAGTATAACCTGTTTATAACAGAATAACCTGTTTCAGTCACATAAACTATATATGCCAGAGCAGCCTGAATAGGTTCATTTGACACCGAATTTATTTACATTTTGGTTTTCGAATTGCAATTTTATAGGTTTTCTATTTGATGCACAAATAACTATAACAAAGTTAAACATACATTTCTTAGTACACACGACAGTCACTCCACACATATATACTTTCTTCTCATCTGTCACGCTTTTATCTAATTCCCAGGCTTAGTCTATGACACTCTGATGCTAAAACACCAGTGTACGTGTGGGGACACCAATAACCACCCAGAGCATGCTGGGAGGATACAGAGTATCTGGTCCCGCCTGCAGGAGACTGGTCTACTGAGCAAATGCCAGGTAATTTCTTGGGGTATATGACCGTTGGTCATATGTGAGTGAATGGGTTACACTTGTCTGTCAGTCACACAAGTGACACAATGGGTCAGTGAGAGAACTGATGTAAATAGTAGAATGTGCGCAAATGATAACACATGTTTGGATGTCTGCACAAAAGACTTGTATATATGGCTGTCACTGAGTATTTGGAGGGATATCTTAGGGGCGGTCTTCAGGGTGAGATACAAAGAGTGACATGATGTCCCTGTCACAGCGCGTGCGGGGCAGGAAGGCCACGCTGGACGAGATTCAGACGGTACATGCTGAGCATCACACCCTGTTGTATGGGACCAGCCCGCAGAGCCGCCACAAACTGGAGAGCAAGAACCTACTGGGTGAGGGGGTGAAACGGAGGGCCGAATAGTTAACCGGGATATCACAGTAGGTAGCAGAAAACAGGCCTGGGATGGGGATCCTGGGCCATATAAAACGGAACAATTAACTGTTTGGCAGTAAGTGAGCAAGTAAGCAATGAAAAGGGGGATTAAGGGGCAGAACAGATAGTTGTGTGGGCAGGGGGTGGGCATGATGCAGGGAAAGGGCAGATAGGCTTTAGTAGGGAGATAGAAGTTAAATGAAAGTTACATAGGAACAACAAAAACAATATAAATTATATTTATCTGTATATATATATATATATATATATATATATATATATATGTGTGTAAAACATTTGTATAGAGACGGACTAGCATTAGGATAGCTTTGCAAATTTATATATTTAGAACTTATTAGTGGTGGGTGACATTGTATTACTTGTTCTGTCCTAAAACCCTCTTCTTCCATTATTCAATTTATTTTATGTTACTGACCAGTAGGACCTCTCTCTCAGAAGATGTATTCAGTTCTGCCCTGTGGTGGCATTGGGGTAAGTCATGAGACACAGCTTTCCCTGCACACTTATTTTAGACATGCTTCCTTCTATTAGATTGCATTTTCTACTTTACGAAATTCCTTTAAGACCTTCTATAAATGATATTGTCAAGCCCAGTGATCCCCCACATCCCATCTTCACTCTTATCAAACTTCACCTAATACTCTTTAGTGTCCTCCATTTGATATAGTACATTGTCTTTTGTGTAACAGGTAGATAGCGACACTGTGTGGAATGAACTTCACTCACCGGCAGCGGTGAGAACGGCTGTTGGCTCCCTCCTTGAGCTGGCAATTCAAGTGGCATCTGGAGAACTCAAAGTGAGTCGCTATGGGCAATGTAGCGTAAATATGTCATAGATGTTTTTCTCATTTTACCTGCTAACATCAAAACTCTATTCCTTTAATCCATTGGTTCTCATTCTTTGTAACTTTCATTTCCATAGAATGGATTTGCAGTTATCCGTCCTCCCGGACATCATGCGGAGGAGTCAGTTGCCATGTGAGTATGATGAGAGGGCATCTAGATATGATGGCCCTGCCTCAGTAATTAGAGACTCATACTCATACATACACTCCTGCTCTTATTAAAACCATTTAATTTAATTATGCTTCCCTCATCCGTTCCAGTTTGTCTTGGCTATCTTTGGGTGTATTTATGTTTTATCCTTAGTTGCTAGATATGCCTTCATTTCTCTCTCTGTATATCCAATCATTCTGTTCCACACTGGCCTGTCACTGACCATCTCTCTATCCCCTCTTCCTTTAGGGGTTTCTGTTTTTTTAACTCTGTAGCCATCGCAGCCAAACTACTACGTCAGAAGATGAACGTGGGTCGCATTCTGATAGTGGACTGGGTAAGTTACTGAAAACTGATAGAGATCATTGGGCATCTGTGTGACATTTACATGACAGACTACTATTAGTATTTAGTAACAATAAGTCTGTGATCTAACGGTTCCCCTTATAGGATATACACCACGGTAATGGAACTCAGCAGGCCTTCTACAGTGACCCCAATGTTCTCTATGTATCACTACACCGTTATGATGATGGGAACTTTTTCCCTGGCAGTGGCTCTCCAGAGGAGGTGGGTTAAGGAGGAGGTCAGGTCTGTCTCCAGAATGTAAGGTGATGGAATCAATAGGTAACTGTATAATGTTTCTCTGTTTCACAGGTGGGTGCTGGTTGTGGAGTGGGCTTTAATGTGAACATTGCATGGACAGGAGGCGTGGAACCCCCCGTTGGGGATGCTGAATACCTGGCTGCTTTTAGGTATTGTGTGATTGGAGATAATTACATATTCTTTACCCTATACTTGTGCCCATATCAGTTGGGATTCTACTGGCCATTTAGGTCATTTTAATTGCCTGCAAGGCATTATTATTATTATTATTATCTTTATTTTGAAGACATCATAAAGGGGCATTTATTAATTGTTTTTTTTTTTACTAAAATAAAGTGAAAATGGGTGTTTTCACACCCTTTTCACATTACTTTAGTATCACAGAATTGTATGAAATGGCAATTGGACGAGAAATCGTAAAATTCTTCTCCAAGCCCTTAAATTAACATTTATTTTGTAAACAGATAGCATTTCCAGTACTTGTAATGGGAAATGTGATCTGTTCAAATTTACTAAAGTAATATGTGAAAAAACACCATGAGGGAGCCCTGCGATAATAACGCTATCTGGAAATGGTGTTATGCGGGCTTCCCCCCTATTTCACCTACTCTAGCTCAGCCTTTCCTGCCTGCTGACAGGAAGAGCAGAGCCGGCAGTAGACTTCTTTGATCAGCCTGTGTGTCTGATACACCACAGGCTGATCACAGTAATAAAAATAACCAAAACACTTACCTTCATTCAGTGATCGGTGATGCAGTGAGCGCCTCGGTAACCCGGTCATCTGATCGCTGTGCCCTGGTCATCTGATCGCTGTGCCCTGGTCATCTGATCACTGTGCCCTGGTCATCTGATCTGTAAACTGAGTTGCTGTGAAGTCCCAGGGGCATCCTCAGTTTATTGCAAGGATCAGATGACCAGGGTCATGCACAGCCATCAGATGACCGGATCACAGAGGAGCTCACAAGGTCACCGACCACCTAACTGGAGGTAAGTATTAGCTGAGCGAGGGAGGGGGATAGGGGGGCAGCAGCACATGTGCAGGCTGTCTCAGGGTATATTTTGCGAAAAATACCCTGAGATGTGCGGGGAGAGGATTTGCATAGACAGGGCATTCTCGCAAGCTTTGTCCAGGCATGCGATATATCACACATGGTTACGATATAGTAAAATATCGCAATGCGTATTTTGGCAAATTTATCACATCCCATCTGCATCTGAGATGCAGATTGTAATAAATTTGCCCCAAAGTGTCCGCAGCACTGTGCAAACATTACACAAAAAAACAGTGTAATTGTACTATACAATGTAAATTCAACAACACAAAGCAATCAAATGATAGACTAAGTAGGCAGAGGACTGTGACTTGTAGGGCAAGTGGTGGTAAATAAGGACTGAAAGGCAATTCAGCACTCAACGAGTCTGTAACCAATGTAAGGATGAGCATACAGTATCAGAATCCAAGGAGGCTACTTAGAGAAACAAGACAAGGAGCAAAGGTGGCAAGAGTAGTACTAAGAGGAAAACAAGAGGAAAGAGCTTATATACTAAGAGGAGGGGTGAACAGTTGGAACTGACAAAAAGAACAGGTCAACCAGGATGATTGTTCAGGGCAATCAGTGGAAATGTAGGAGGTGAAGGAATGATTGAGGGCTTTATACGTAGAGGTGAGGAGTTTGAACTGGATTCTGAGAGGAGTTCAATAAGTAAGTTTCAGTGTATTCTGCAGAAAGGATGAGGTTTCAAGGGAGGAAGTGTAGAAAGAGAAAAGGATGAGGCCAAGAATAGAACCTTGGGGGACACTGACATGTAGAGGAAATGGAGGGACATGGAAGAGGTGGTGGCAAAAAAGGAACGGTTACTGAGGTCAGACCTGAACTAAGAGAGGCAGAGTCGTGGAGACTGATGGAGTGGATAGTTTGAAGAAGAAGCAGGTGATTGACAGTGTCAAAGGCAGATTTTAGGGCCTGATTCTGATTTGGGAATAGAGTAAGATAGAGCAAGTAACTGTATACCTTGACAAACCATGTTGCAATGCAAGGGGTGCAAATACATACATTTTTTGCATGCAGGGTAAATACTGGCTGCTTTTGCATGTAGCCTACAAATGCAGGACAGCTTTATATCAGGCTTGCCTACCCTCCCGATTTGGACGGGAGCCTCCCAAATATCGGGTGCCGCTCCCGGCCCCCTGGAAAGGCAAGCAAGCCTCCTGGCAGCCGCCATCCCTCCCTATGCCCCGCAGAGTTAATATCAAAACCCCGCAGCGGGGGGCACGGTGACGCGATTCGCGCTGAATTGCGTCATCGTGGCCCCGCTCCCCCGCTTTACAATGTCATTTATTTCGGCATTGTGAAGAGGGGGCGGGGCCGCGATGGTGCGATCTTGCAGCCGCGCCCCCGGCCCACTACCCCACAATCACATTAAAGTGCGGCCACGCCCCCTGCTGTAAACTGACATTCAGCTCCCTCCCAGAAGGAGGGAGCTGAATGTCGGCAAGTATGCTTTATATATACAGTACACTGGAATTTAGATGTCAGTTTGGACACACCCCTCCCAAATCTAAATCTCTTTGCACATTTTACATCTGTTCCATCTGCAGTGGAGCATGGTTTTACCAAGATGCACAGTTACTTGCTCTATCTTAGGCTATTCCCCAATCTGAATCGGGGTCTAAGAGAATAAAAAATGCCATTGGCTTTGGTTGTGAGAAGGTAATTTGGTGACCTTGGTTGAAACACATTGTTTATTCGCTCAAAATGACCATCGATTCTTGTGCATATCTGATTGAGATCTCTTAGATATCGATTAGGAAAGTAGAAAATTAAATTAAACGATAACCTATATTTGTATTATTCAGACATCATTTAACCTCATGAATTGTGCCCTGTAATTTCTGTATATACAGCCGAAAGACTGGATATTCCTATACACAAATGCAGTCACCCGGTGCTTAGGTAGAATGACCAGATGTGCTGTTAGAATTTATCATTAGTAGTACTAGTATTTAGTTTCTATTCCTTCTACAGTATTTCTTAACTCTGCAGTTCTTTTGTTTTCCTCTTCATCTTTCCCTTCTTTCGTGTTACCCTCTTTTTGTTTATATTACTTTGTCAGATATCCATTTTAATTATAGTCCAATTTAATTAAAATCTCTAATCAGGAAAAATGCTGCTTTAGCAATATGCAATCAACAGGAACAAAACATTGCTCTCCAGTTGCTGTGGAACTAGAAGTCCCAGCATAAATTGATGAAGTATATCCTAAAGGGATTCTAATAAACAAACTGTTTTTGGTATATGAAGGTGCATAATCTCAAAAATAAGACACTTTATATTGTTTGGGCTTACCCATAAATGGGTACACTGCTCTGTATATGCATTTTATGTAATGCCATCTCTCCAAAGATACTTCTCACTTTTCAAAGTAGACCACTGTCTTATCTCTTTTAATGAATATCTGTCACAAATAGGAGATGTCACCCAATCTCATTTAGTCTGTATTACAAATGATTAAGCTCCTTATAGGGGTTGCAGTTGTTTCAGAAAGGGCTAAAGCTCACAGGCAGTTAAGGCAGGTATCCACTACCCAACAGTGAAAAGACTGAACAATATTGTTATCGTTCAGTCGTTCACTACACTGCACAGTGACCACACTGAACGACATATTGTTCAGTGTAGGCACCCTCCCTCATCCCCAAACATGGTCAACCCGACGATATCGTCAAGTTGACCAGTATGTTCGGGCGATGAGCGATGCCGGCAACGACCAGCATGAACACTGCAATGCTGGTCATTGTTGACATTTTGCTGCCCGATTTGTGCCGTTATTGTTCAATCGCTCTGTGTAATACTCTGTGTAGTGGATATGCACCAGACCTGCACTACATTTACTGGAGTTGAATTCACCATTTGGTGACTGCAGCTTAAGCAAACCTCAAAATAGCAATTTATTGATCAGTATGGACATCATATTGTCTGTGTGTCATCTTTTGTAGTCAAATGCATGCTGTTATATTACATTACAGAGGGGGTTATTGAAAACGTTTTGTAGACTTTCGTATTAATTCAGCTCCCAACCATTGCGCATACTAATGCTTCTCCTCTTTCCCCTCAGAATGGTGGTCATGCCCATAGCCCGGGAATTCTCTCCAGACTTTGTCCTTGTCTCAGCTGGGTTTGATGCAGTGGAGGGGCACCAAAGTCCTCTTGGAGGCTACTCTGTGACAGCAAAATGTATGAACTTTACTACTGTTTGTTTCTCTGCAAATCGCTTGCTATCCTAATTTTATATGTGCAAGTAAACCCATGGCTGGTCCAAAGAAAATATAGTATATGAACCAACTACAGCCATAACATTAAATTTAAGCGCATAACATGGATTATCTCGTTACAAATGGTGGGATTTATTAGACAGCAAATGGGCAAGCGTAAGGATCTGAGCGACTTTCACAAGGGCCAAATTGTGACTAGGTCAGAGCATTTCCAAAACAGTAGTTCTTTTGGTGTATTCTCAGTTAGCAGTGGTTAGTACCTACCAAAAGTGGTCCAACCGGGGTGAACCAGCGAAGGGGCCACTTTTGGTAGGTACTACGACTGCATACCGGGAACCCGACAAGACCTGCCATTTTTGAGATGCTCTTGTAAAGTCTTCTAGCCATCACAATTTGGCCCTTTTCAAAGTCACTCAAATCTTTACTCTTGCCCATTTTTCCGGCTTCCAACACAGCAGCTTCAATAACTGATAGCAGGTGTGGTAAGATTGCTGCAAAGTAAGTAGCCTTTCAACAATAGAAGTGTTAATAGTTTATTTTTATCAATTAAAATGCAAATTGAATGAACAGAAGAGAAATCAAATCAATATTTGGTATGACAACCCTTTGCCTTCAAAATGGCATCAATTCTTCTAGGTACACTAGCACAAAGTCAGGTATTTTGTAGGATTATAGTCAGGTGTATGATTAACCAATCATACTAAACAGGTGATAATGATCATCATTTTCATATGTAGGTTGAAACACCGTCATTAACAGAAACAGCTGTGTAGGAGGCTTAAAACTGGGTGAGGAACAGCCAAACTCTGCTACAAAGGTGAGGTTGTGGAAGACAGTCTTGCCATGGTGTATGACCTGTCACATGAAACTGTGCACAGCAACAAGACACAAGGTAGTTATACTACATCAACAAGGTCTCTCCCAGGCAAAGATTTCAAAGCAGACTGGGGTTTCATGATGTGCTGTTCAAGCTCTTTTGAAGAAGCACAAAGACACGGGCAACGTTGAGGACCGTAGATGCAGTTGTCGTCCAAGGAAACTTAGTGCATCAGATGAAAGACACATCATGCTTACTTCTCTTTGAAATCGGAAGATGTCCAGCAGTGCCAGCAGCTCAAAACTGGCAGAAACCAGTGGGACCCAGGTACACCCATCTACTGTTCTGAGAAGTCTGGCCAGAAGTGATCTTCATGGAAGAATTGCAGCCAATAGCCATACCTATGACGTGGAAAGGCCAAGCGACTCAACTATGCATGAAAACATAGGAACTGGGGTGCAGAAAAGTGCAGCAGGTGCTCTGGACTGATGAGTCAAAATTTGAAACATTGGGCTGTAATAGAAGGCAGTTTTTTCACCGAAGGGCTGGAGAGTGGTACAATAATGAGTGTCTGCAGGCAACAGTGAAGCATGGTGGATTGATGGTGTCCTCAATGCTGAGAAATATGGGCAGGTACTTATTCATCATGCAATACCATCAGGGAGGCGTCTGATTGGCTCTAAATTTATTCTGCAGCAGGACAACGACCCCAAACATACAGCCAATATTATTAAGAACTATCTTTGACGTAAAGAAGAAAAAGCAGTCCAGAGTGATGATATGGCCCCCACATAGCCCTGATCTCAAAATCATTGAGTCTGTCTGGGATTAACATGAAGAGACAGAAGGATTTGAGCAAGCCTACATCCACAGAAGATCTGTGGTTAGTTCACCAAGATGTTTGGAACAACCTCCCTGCAGAGTTCCTTCAAAAACTGTGTGCAAGTGTACCTAGAAGAATTGATGCTGTTTTGAAGGCAAAGGGTGGTCACACCAAATATTGATTTGATTTAGATTTCTCTTCTGTTCATTCACTTTTCATTTTGTTAATTGATAAAAATAAACTATTAACACTTTTTTTTTTAAAGCATTGTTACTTTGCAACATTTTTTCCACACCTGCCTAAAACTTTTGCACAGTACTGTGTACAGTATATACTGTATTTGTAAAATGGTGTGGTAGAATTGAGACAGATCCCACCAACATGATTGGACACACTAGATAACATGACCGTGCATTATTTCCCAAGGACCGCACACCTAACGCCTGATCTACTTCGTGCTGTAATCAAAACCTCATCACAAAGTCATAGCTGTATCACTCCACAAGTGTAAACAATAACATTTCTCACAGAGACATTACTCACAGAAAAGCAGCACATCACTGCCTCACTGACAGACATACACGTCATTGCCTGACTGAAATACACATGTCTGATAGAAATATTTCTAGAAATAGACTTCATAACTCAAAGGACCTGAGGAATGGTACACTGGTGATCTATTCAAAGAACTTGAACAGGACTTACCTGCGCAGCCACATCAGGATCCAGCACAGCTAACAGTGAGCAGACATCGCAGCCGTGACCTTGTAGAAGCATTAAGTACTTCCTGCCAGTACAATTCACTTCAGTGACAGTAGTCATTAATGTTCAACTGTTTAATCAGCCTATTCTGAATATTCAGCTGTTTTATTCACTTACACTGTTATCCAGTTAAATATTTGTTTATTAAAAATAATTCAGATTAAACAGTCTTTTTTTTTAAAACTATTTTTAATTCCTATTCTGTATTTGTTTCACCCTACATCATCTCCACATAGAACTATTTTGTCACAACAGGGACCAATTTATAAGATAGATATACCACTCTTGTGTGTGTAGTCGAGCTCTGATATATGCACGCCTTGGGTGGTATATTACAGTGCGACCGCACACACTGAGCTTCTTTTTCCCCCGAAAATGCGTCTTAGTCGCAATCGGATGTGACAAACAGCTTGTTTACCAGGATACATATAAATTGTTGACAGTCGTGCTGTTGAAAGTCAGTATGTTGACAGGATATTGCCGGGACAATGCTGACACAGTTGTAATGTTATGGAAAGCACTGTAAGTGACTTAGGGGTCTATTTACTAAGCTGTGTTAGGAGATAAAGTGAACAGTGATAAGGTACCAGCCAATCAGCTCCTAACTGACATGTCACAGGCTGTACAGATCAAGTATCAATAATAGTAGCGCACCTTGGGTTCTTTAGCTGCTTCCGTGCTTCTTATTTTCAAATCGGAAGTGAATACTAATGCAATATGTGGGAAGCGCTTAATGAATAATATAAAATGTTAATGTGTAACTATGGAATCTATTAATAGTATGTGTATGTAATGATGTGTGTATAATATTGTCTGTATTTGTGTAATGATGTGACTGAAACCACTACCGTAAAACGAAAAAACAAATGAAATAAATATGAATTGAAATTAACAGTGCAAATAAAAGAATAAAACAAATAATAAAATAAATAAAAATAAATTAAATGAAAAAAAATTAAATAATAAATGGTGTTAAAACAATTGCAGCATGTAATGTTTAAGCTCTTTTTCCGGGTGAATTGGGTGCCCGCTGCTAAGATGCAATGCTGCGGGTGGATCTCCCTATCTTACCCTGAACCTTTGTTGGACATGGAGTATCTCACAGGCTGTGTTTGAAAAATGGCAGTTAGGAGCTCAAAGGCTGGTACATTATCACCATTCACTTTATCTCCTAACACAGCTTAGTAAATAGACCCCATAGTGACTCTTGACAGCAGATCAACAAAGTAACTACTTCCCAATTTACAAAATGCCCAATAATGATAATGAGGATTATTTTTGGCTATTGCTGTAGTTTTGGAGATATTTGGGCAGCGTTTTTAATATTTTCGGACCACATGTCAGACATCATCTATGAAATCGAAGAATGTATAGGGAGCATTACTGCAGTTAAAGCACATCTTGTTTGTTTCATTTCAAAGCCATTGTGGTGGTGAATAGAGGCCAAAAGATGAAAATTCTGTCCATGTCCCAATATTTATGCACCTGACTGTATGTTCTCTGTACCTCCCATTTCTTAAAATCATTTATCAAAGTTGTGTGTCTCTATTTTCAATGCAGGTTTTGGACACCTCACCATGCAGTTAATGTCTCTAGCTGGAGGAAGGGTCGTCATGGCTTTAGAAGGAGGACATGACTTAACTGCCATCTGTGATGCCTCTGAGGCTTGTGTATCGGCTCTTCTGGGCGTGGAGGTGAGGGCAGGCAGGGTGGAACCTCATCAGGAAGGGTGAGAGGGAGACGGAAGCTTCTGCAGTGCTTTTCCCTTGTCACCACTCTAACTTTATTTCTTGATCCATAGCCTGCACTCTTTGATAACAACGTTCTACAGCAGAGGCCTAGTGACAATGCAGTGACCACTCTCGAGAGAGTCATCGCTATACAGAGTGAGTGAGCAAATGGCCAGATGATGTTCAAGATTGGTCGATGAGTAGTGCATACAGTAGCAGAGATGTTAGAAATTTGATGAGGTTCATATAGATGATAGAAAAGGTGTTATGATGTGTGGGTAAGGGATGGATTAGAAGAATAATACAATGGGAATAGACAAGAATTAGAATGGAGGACTAACCATGTGTGGTTAGGATGTGAGATGATCAGTAGGAATATGAAGTCTACTTATGGCAGGAGGTAAGTGTTGTAGGTGTGATTAGGGAAATTATTTTTAGCTGTGTCTAGGGAGGATAATTTGATATGTCATTATATAAGTCATTTTAAAGAAAAGAAACATATTGTGACTGCACATTTTTATTTTTAATATTACAGTGTTAACATTTTGTTATACTTATATACTTATACTTTTTGTTCGAGGCCATTTAAAGAAAAACAGCGGAAAAAAATTTATTCTAATGGAGGGAAAACTGGACATTTTTATATTAGATTAGGTGAAATCTTATGGAACTATTCTATGGACGTCAGAAAGTTACAAGAATCTCAATAAAACTACTGTATATAAATGAAATATTTTATTCCTAAGTATGGTTTTTAATATGCAAAATTAACATTATAAAAGTGTGTACATTTCCCAATTTTTCACATTGAAATGAATCAATTTAATAAAAATAACAATACTATGTGGTTAATGTTACCTGGTTTCCTGTCTTGACTACAGGTAATATTTAGATATATCCAAGCTTGGAGGTCTACCACCCCTCTCCATCAAAAAAGCAATATACCTTGTGCAGGGGCTATTGCTGGAACTGGGAGACACTAACAGGATTGCTAGGCATGCAGACAGGAATGGGAGATATGCAGACAAACATACTGACAAGACTGGGATAATGACCTACATGCAAACAGACACAATGATGACTTGGGAGACAATGAAAATACAGAGAAATGCACTGACAGGACTGGAAGAAAGAATGACAAGATAGGCAGACTGATAGGGTTGGCATCGGGATTCTGCTGCTAGTATTGTGACCCTTGGGATGGTCACCGCCGGATCCTGACTGCATCCCGACTGACAGGATAAGGAGAGATGGGGACACATCTGGGAGATATGCAGGCAGTACTAGGAATCAGACACACGACTACTTGGAGACAAACACATTGCCAGGGCTGGGAAACAACGTGTAAAAGTAAAGACAAAAAAGTTATTATATTCCCGTAAGGAAGCACTCCGTATAATTTCTTCAAAGAGTTTGGTCTCATATATTCATGATTGTTTAATATATATATGTGCTGCACATAGTGCCTAAACATAGGTCATTTGTATTCAACAGAATTGCGGTGAATGTATAAATCAAATCACCGCTGATCCGATCGCACTCGTCGTTGAACCACTGCCGATGTACGTTTCACTTTTGGCATCAGCATTGTGCAAGGACTCGCAGACAGACTTACTGGACTGGTAGACAGACTGACAGAAACACTGACAGGACTTAGATATCCCTATCTGAACACAGCACAGTGTGTGTAGATAGGGATAGAGAAATGATAACAGTTAATTGATGGTAGTATAAGAAGTGCATATCACACATATGCCCTTTCACGTCTGTAAGTAAGGATCTGTTTTACTTTTTATAACATACAAAAACAATCCATACTGGCAGCACCAAGTAACACACCCCTAAGTACGCACCTGGATGTGTGGTTAGAATGTGGTGACACAAGATGTGTATTTTGGGAGTTCTATGTTCTTAGCAGAGAAATGCAATTAGATGTGTGATTCTGGTTAGGGAGGAAATTAAAGGAGGAGTTATTTGATCTGATTAGTATTGGCATTATCAGTAGAAAGATGAAAGAAGAAATCTGAAGGGATGGTCAGAGCATGATATGTAGTAAGGGGAGCATGTATATTAGATGTTCTATTATTGTCAAGTCACAGACTTATTTCCCCCTATGGTCAGTCTCCAATTGGCAAAGAGTGTTGTGAAAATCATTGTACTGTATCTCCCACAGGCAAACACTGGAGCTCGTTAAAAAACATTGCTCTAGGCCACTCTCTCCTGGAAGCACAGCGTGGAGAGGTGGAGGATGCGGAAACCGTTAGCGCGATGGCATCACTATCGGTAGATACAGAGCAGAGCAATACAGACTGTATCTCCAGGTAACAGGCGCCTGTTCATCACTGTGGGGAGTCTATTTGGATATTTGTATTGTTTGTGTAAAAGTGCTAATAATAACATTTACATGTATATACACACACTTATATATATATATATATTGTGTGGCCAGATCAGGATAATGATGCAGTCTCCTGGGGTAGACACCAGTGCAGGGCCTTGGTACGAGTATCCGCAGATAATTTTATTTGTAGCATAAAGATAAATTGAACATAAAAGAAAAGCCTAGCCTCTAGCTCTAACTAAACAAAAGATTCCCACTCTCAGCGTGGAAGAACCTTATGACCCTCTCACAAAACAACAGAGTAAGGGGGGCATTTATCAAAGACTGGAGAGAGTGAAAATTGTGAGAGATAAAGCACTAAACAATCAGCTTCTAACTTACATTTACAAGCTGTGTTTGAAAAATGACAGTTAGGAGCTGATTGGTTAATACTTTTTCTCTCACAATTTTGTTTCTCATCAAGCTTTAGTACATAGACCCCTGAGCACGGTAATCAAAGTAAAATGTGAAACAACAAATGGTGCACCAACATCAGCCCATCATATCATTGGTTCCACACAGACCCAAATACTGTAGATACAGAAAAAAAGAGGATGTGTTTACACACTTATTGGGCGCTAGTGTAATAAAACCATGAGACCCACTTAAACTGAGATTGCAACAAAAACTATCTCCAGACTTACTTTATGACTGTCTGGAGATAGTTTTCATTACTTTGTTGCGATCTCCACATTGCATTTCAGTATTTAACTGTGTTCATTTCAGCTTTTGCAAGATTTTACTTTGCTTGGAAACATTTATTTGGTTGGACTACATGATTGTTATTTTCCAATGGTTAGCCATATGCTAAGAAGATTTATCAATTTTAAGAGGTTCTTGCAGTATTAGCTTAGTACTTACACCCAGTAATCACACTGTCTCTCAACTGGCCTGCTCTGTTCCCCAGTGACAATCAATGTTGCCAATTAGCAACATTAGTGTCCTCTAGGCAGAAGCCAGGAATCTAGGGCACACATAGCTCCCATTTACAACTTTTACTGTACTTTTTTAACTATAAATGCCCCCATGGGAACAAAAAGTGGCACTCTCTGGATTATAGTGAAAAGACAACATTATTATTCCAGGTGATGTAAACAATTCAATGCAGTACATAATTGCATTCAGTATGATTTATCGCTGGCCGCATGGCCGGCGGTTCAAATCCCGGCAATGCCAGCCCGACAGAGGAGGAAATCCTGATCTTCCTAAAGGTATGTATAAACTAATCTAATTCTACCCCCTAACCCTCCTTTAGGGTGCCTAACCATAACCTCCCCCCCCCTGTGCCTAACCCTAATCCCCCCTCTAAATGCCTAAACTTAACCCCACCTTCCCCGCCGCCTAAACCTAAGTCCCCGGGGGTGCCTAACCCTAAGTCCCCCCCAGGAACCCTAAACCAAACCCTACCGCCACCCCGGTTGTCCACGCCCGGCATCACTTGGATCGGGATGCCGGGCGCCAGTCTCCTGGCGTAGGTAAAATGACAGGCATCCAGATTTAAAGCCTGTCATGTAACCCTTGCCGGGAATAGACAGTTGGAAAGCCTGCTGTCGGCATTGAGACGACCGGCTTCCAGAACGTATACCTACATAATTATGGGAACATGTCTTCGGTTACATTCCAAATACAAACTTTAGGTCAGATCAACATTTCAGGGCTTACCAGTCCTTTCCTCTTATGTTCTTTCTGCAATATGTACATTATGCCCTATGTAACCTATTTATTATTGGTTTATATTTGAGGGTGGTGAAAGGTCACTTGGATCAATCATTTCATACCTAAATCTATTGCTCAGTATATTTACATCTTATGATATCATGATTATTAGAGAATATATTTTCAGTGAAAACATATGGCTATCTGTTAGAGCATTTTAATATGCAAATTAGTTTGAATGCATCAGTAGTCAGATAAACCTTATTTAAATGGTTTAAAAACAGACTGAATCCAAACATTACAGGATAATGTCATAATTAGTTTTGGGTAGAGCTATACAGCATAAATAAAATTGTACTTCCCTCCAGTCCACCCTCCTGTGGGCATTGGGACAGGGTGTTTAAATTCCTAACTACATTGTCAAGTAGTTTTCCCTTGTGAGCAACACATTTATCTCAGTAGTTGAGGGAAGGGCTTCAACACCCCAATGGGATGCATACATGGAGGGGACATTGTTGCTAGGAATTTAAACAAAACTTGCTTAAAGCTGGGGGAGGGGGGGTTTGCCAAAAGCAGAATGTTTCCCCTTTGGTGAATTCATCTTAAATAAAAAACTTACAAATCCAAGCATCAATATATATGTTATTAAATGTGTGTATAATATTATACCCTATATTTTATCTGAAGGGGAGAGTGGGTATTTGTTATTGTTGATGGTCCTCCCATAGATGTTGGCATACTCCAAAAATATACTGGTAGGTTAATTGGCTCCCAACACAAAATTAACCCTAGTGTGTATGTGTGTGCACATGTAATAGGGAATATAGATTGTAAGCTCCACTGGGGCAGGGACTGATGTGAATGGCCAAATATTCTCTGTAAAGCGCTGCGGAATATGTGTGCGCTATATAAATAACTGGTAATAATAATACAACATTTTGACTAACCAATCTGTAGCTCCAGTCTGGCCAGCACTAATTCTACCTCTGTGTCCTTGCAGACCATTGGAAGAGCCCATGGAGGACGAACCAGTGCCCTGATCTTCCCTCCCTTGGACTCCACACACCACAATCCTTTTTTTATTTTCCTTTCTTAGTTTTTGTTATGGTGATCGGTTTATTTTTTCTATTAAAACCAAGAAACAGAAAAAAAAAAAACAAGAAAAAAAAAAACCACAAGAAAACTAAATGAAATGAGATGTCATGTGTCCCAGAGGGTAAGACTAGCACACCCACCCTCCCTATTCCTGGGAACCCTTACTCTAGCTTATACCCCAATTCTGCTGCTGAGCCTGGTCTCCCATGAACACTAAATGCTACTGCCAATGTCTCATTGATTTGTGCCTCATACACCACTAATACACACATGGGTTCCTCATACTACTGCCACATGTCTTAGATTGCAAGTGTCCTCTACAGTACACAGACCGTGGATTTCAGACATTTTGTGAGCAGAACAATATTAATGACAATACAACCTATCCCGTGATTTTGCTGATTCTTTGTAAAACTTATAGCCTGTGAATATTGCTTCAGCCCACAAAATGGCTGCCTCTACGAGGTGTGCAGAACAAGTGCACATTACATTTCTACATTTATCATGCCTACATCCACCATCCCAAAAGTCCTTGCTTTTTAGGGAAAGTTCTCAATTTCGTCAATGATTTAGTGCCAAGAAAATAGTTGTAATATGCATTATAATGGAAACAGGTAAAACTACAGTACTAGGGATGAGATGGTCAGGTCATTTCAGGACAAAAGTCTGTTTGCCACATTTTTGTTTCTACTACAGTTATGTAGCTGCCTCCATGGTTTGCAGAATGTTGCTGCTTAGACACAGGTGTTTTGTCATTAGGATAAAGGTTAATGTGAATTAAGAGTAATGATTTGAATGGCTAGTTCAGTGGCTAAAAAGAAAAATAGACATGAAAGTACATTGTGTGCATTAAGGTTATGTGCAGAATCAAACAATAGCCATATTCTTCTCTTTATATAGTACCAATAATCAGCGGAATATTATAGTACAACTAATGATGACGTTATTTTATTTGTATGAAGGGGACAGAAGGAATTATAGCTTTCTCTATCTGTTACTACACATGGAAAATATTACTAAATAAGCCATTTGGTCTGTTGGGATTGAAACATAGCAGCCATTTTCTCAGTCTGCTCATTAGTATACTTCATGTCGTCTATATGTTTCAGCCAGGCTAGTGGACTGAGACAATTCCCAATGTTTCAAGTTCTGTACAGGTCATTCATATGCTGCAGTTTTCTTCCTCTAAACCAGATTATAACTATCTCTTAAACACCCCAACAAGCTGGGAGGCGTAACACAGACACATGTTGGGGCCAGCAGAGAATGAGCACTTCCTTTTATTTATTCTTTTAAGAATGGTATTGCACTAGGATTATTAGAGATAAAAAAGGCTGCCTAAAGGTTGCCACCACAGTAATAATATAACATTTCAATTATAGGGACTAATATATCTAAAGCTTTCTTGAAAAACAAATGATTTACTTGGCTGATCATTATCTATATAACACTGTTTATGGAAGATGTCACTCACACAATTTGCTTGAAGGTTTAGGTTCAGATACAGTATAGGGACATAACACTAATTGGTAAAAACAGACATATATTACAAAGTATAGCCCATAACCTGCATGGAATGGAAGCGGCCATTTTGTGGGCTGAACCAATGTGCACATACTGCGGCTGATTCTGAGTCGGTAGGGTTTCTGTGCACGGGCGCAAATGATGCAACTTTATGCAGATTTGTGTATTTCCATCCTATACTGAGTCAAACAGAAATCAGACTGATCTGTCTTTCTGTGAAATTTCCCATTTGGAGGTGGCAACTGGATGGTCACAATGCGAGTGCACGGAACCTCCATGACTTTGTGTATCAAAAGCTCTGTGATATTCTCAGTCCTGCGTATGGGGAAGGGAAGCCTCTGTCTGACAGATCTCTTGCACCTAGCATGGGACTGGTGCAAGTGCAGATACTAATGATGACGGTTGCAGTGGTCAGTGTATAGTTAACTTGCACACACCCCAAAAGCCCTATGGATTCTCACATTAGCATAAGGTAGTAAATCTGGCTTCTGCGGCTGCCCGCAACTACAGCCCCTTTGTGTGTAACTCAGAATCAGTCCCCATCATATTCAATAGGAGCTAGTGCTATCACTGAGGCATGAAGAACTGCTTCTGCCCACAAAATGGCTCCAGAAAATGTAATTAAAAAAGTTGCCATCTGTTCCTACATGGCAACAAATTAATTATTCTGTCTTTGATACATGTCCCATTGTAAGTATGTATGTATGTGTGTATATGTGCATTTTATTCATATGTACCACTTAGCTGTCACAAAAAATGAAGAACAAAATGAACGTAACACTGTATGTGTATCCGTGTTAATGTGAGCATATACACACAACACATACATGTATAAATTGGATAGGCTATCCTATCAAGGACCAAATTCAATATATTACACGTCTACTAAGTGATTTCACAATTTTGTAAGCTAAGTTTTGTAATATTTTAGATATTTAATGTTCCCATCTGTTTTAAAAGTAATTTCACCTTTTCCTAATCATATATTATGTTAATAATGACATTGACTGCTATGCAAGTCGGTCCCTTTATAACAGAAGTTTGTAGCCTTTGGATGGATAGAGATGTTGGTGCATTCTGGTAGCTGCAGTTGTTCAGGAACATCTTGTGCCAGGCTCTGCTTTACACCCATGTGTCGGATATAATGCTTCTGTTAAAAAGGTTCAAACTAAACAGAATCACACAAGTCACGCTCAGATAGAAAATGACATGACAAATGGGCTTATGTTTAATATGTTGAGATCTGTTAATACAATGGTCATGTCCTATGATGGCGATAGAACACTAATTTAAATATCAAATTATTGATAGTTTAACTATAATTAAAGAGCACCTTCTAGGTGTGGAGGCAGCCATTGTGTCAGTTGAACCAGTATTCATCAGATTGTAGCCTATTATGTCACTAGGAAGCAGTGACATCACTGAGGCTCTCCATGAAGCACTGGTTCCTAGCTTCTCATGTGCTCTTAATGCAGTTTCACCATCAGGTAGGTGACTCATTTATCAGTTTGTACGTGCGCACATACAATGCCTCTGACATATTGTTCTGGATTACATATGTTTTCAGCTGTGCATTTTTAGCAACAGGGAATTGTTGCCATGTGATACAACACAGCTCTGAGCTTTTAATTAGATAAAATCATTGAAGAACTTCTTTGTTGCATTATAGGGCCAAATAAAAACTGCTCTTCCTGATTCTATAAATCCACTGCATTTATTAAAAACCATGTATTCTGCAAACAATGCACACGCAAGCCAATAAATCAATACCAACTGTAGATTAGTAAAGGTTACTGTAATTAGTTACCACTAATGTATTTCATATTCACACAACAGACATACACTATGTAGAAATAATGTATGATAACAGGGTTTTGCTGCTAATTCCTTTTTTAAACAGAAAAAAACCAAACACTCATTAATTTGGAAGTAGCGGTTTGTACATGTGCTTCTCTTATTCCGAATACTCTTTGTGACTTCTAGCTACTAAGATACAGCAGGAGGATATTGTTCAGATCCTGAATGGTACAATAACAATGAGCTTTCCCAAACATGAAACAGCACTTACATATGCAGATGTTTATATTATTTTAGACAGAATATGAAAGAAGAGAATTGTCACCTAACTATTGCCGCCAGTGGAGACAGCCATTTTGTCTACCATTTAACTAGGGAACCTGTGACGTCACTGAGGAATGAGGCACAAATTAGCTGCCTCAGGTGACTGGTACACTTTAAAGCAAAATTATTTTGACAACTGTTGTTAAGTAGCGTCAATATAAAATTGGTTGTCTTATTAGACGTTCCAGACGCACGGTTGTCCTACAAAATTATTTGTACCATATATAAATAACATTTAAATGGTCTTTCTGCATAAATACCAAGTACTGTTATATATATATATATATCACATAAATAGCAACACAAATCTAATGAGGACATGTATAGTTACTCTCTAAGTAGAACATGCACTTTATTTATTCTAGCGATTTATGTTGTCATTGAAAACCTGCACTTAATAGTGGCCACAATTTTAGTACTAGATGGCTTAGCCTGGTATTCAAACTTTTTTTTTTTTTAAGTAAAATGCAATGGAGGATTTAAAACAAAGGCACCATTAAGAGATTCTCAACATATTAAAAAAGTGCATTAGTGTCAAACATTGTTTACAGTTTCTTTGTTCTTACAAAAGACGGAACGTTTCAGGGGGACAAAATGGGATCAGGTGTGGGTGGGTCCACCTTTTAAAATGATGTCTTAAGGCTTAAACCCCTCTCTCACCATCACATGCAGTGGACTTGTGCAACTGTCTCGTAATTTGTTGTGTAAATAAATATATATATTTTTTTCTAAATTAATAAAAAGAAAACTCACATGTTGTTCGGCAGTATTATGTGCAGAGCTGGGAGCTCTGGGTGGACCCCCATGAAAGGCTGGTCCACTGTAAACTCCTTTTTGTGTGTCTCTATGTCTCCCTCACATGCTGTGGATATGAATTTTCATCTGAGTATTTTGTAATATGTCCCGTTTGTCCTTGTATAAATAAAAATGTGCTCAGACTTGCAGGAAGCTCTGTGGATGTCTGATTTTGGGGGCTTTTTAAAAAGTTGGTTCACCAAAAAGCTATTCCTTTTCAGTGGGATGTCAACATGGAGACAACATTTCTCATTAGGTATAGCAATTTGGTGGGTGTCCATTCACCTGGGACCACAACCAATAAATGATTGTCAAATGCACTGCTTGGAAATGATTAAGGTCAAACCATCCATTGATCTCGTTCTTCATACCAGGACGTGCAGAAGATGAAGTGGGTGGGCTTAGAACAACCTGTAGTCAATCGGAACATTATATTAATCAGCAACACAGTCATCTCTCAAAGCATTTAATAAAGAATAAAACTATTCAATTTTAAATGAAAATGTTTCACATCCACAAAACAAGTTTAATGGAATAGGTAAATTCTACATCAGATCCAGTCAGTCTCTCTTCCTCATATTAACACCGTGAAATCCCCATTCTATATAGGGGACCAGAATAATGACCACTAAGGGACAGAGAGAATGGCGCAAAAAGTTCAAGAGGTAGTAGAGCAGAGGAGGGGATATTGGAAGTGGAAGCGATTGCTGGAGTCTCAAAAACAGGAAAGAGAGTAGCAAACAAACTATTCTTTCACGTCGTCCTGAAGTGACTGCACGCAGTCTATGGTATAGAGGACAGTTCAGGGCAAATCCCAATCCTAGAGCATTCCCTGCACACCTTGTCACAGAAGAAAAGGGTCTTGTCTCTGGCCGAATCCATTCTGATTTTGAGCACCATTTGTTGGCTAGATACATAGACCTAACATCACAAGAGAGACAGAAAGGAATAGTTACTTGGAGGCCATTCTCCCCACTCACTCTGAGGATTCATCCATAAAGCAAGAAAGACGTTTCATTAGATAAAATATTCTAATCCATCAGGTCTACCATAAGTACATCCTGACAACTTACTGTGTATTAGAGTGACACTGGAAGCCATACTCACCATGAAAGGTCCATCCCGACTGCACTCATTCCCCAGTAAACAAGAAGAGCCCCGAATAGAAGAAACAGAGAAGCCAGTGCAAAAAATCCCAAACCATGGTTATGGGGAACGGTACGTGGCAAGATGTATCCTAAAAACACACCTAGGTGGGACAGATAGAGTTCATATTTACACCACGGTTATCCACCATGCTGAAACCACTAACCCAAGTTTCTATTAGACCCTACATAATGCTCCTGGTAATTAAAGCTGTCCACCAGTTGGTTTAGAATTGCTGTTGACTAACTGAATCAGTGACAAACTTTCACACATAAAATGAACACATTGGGCCTGATTCTAAGTTGTGAGTAAAGAAAAAAGTTACTTTGTATACAAACCATGTTGCTCATCGGATATGACTGACAAAATATTGATTGTGGTCAGTTTTAGGCAGTACACAGAAACTGTTGTAACTAGTGTTGGGAAAGCAGTCATGCATTACATTACTGTATATATTTGATACTTCCCTTTTAGTTTAATTATTTAGAATAGCAGTCTTAATCACTCTTTAACTGTCATTCTTGCCTCCATGTTACTGTCCTTCACAGACTGCATAAATTAGGGGCTAATAAGTTCCTTTTTTACTTACGTCATGCGAAAACTACAGATTCTACATGATTTAATTATCCTGACTATGCAGCAACAGCCAAATGCAGGATATAAAGAAATCTACAAACACTAATTAGCGCTTCAGACTGCAGTCCCCATTATTCTCAATGTGGACTGTGGTCTCACCCCTATGTACTAAACTCCAAAAAGGGTCACTTTTCGGAACTAGGCCTCCTCAGATGGTAGTAACAGCTTAATGCCTATGGAGGGATTTTTCTCGCCGAGTGTCAGATATTGTGGAGGAATCTTTCGAAAGAATGTGCCAGGATATCATTCACAGGGACAGTGGGCTTAATTCAGAGGCGGCCGTACGGTCTACGACCGCACGGCCGCCTCAGTTTGGCCAGTGCGCATGCGTGAGATCCGCTACGACCGACAGCGCCGGTCGTAGCGGGTCTCTTTCCAAAGGGGGCGAGCTGCCGATGTTGATTGACAGCTCGCCCCGTTTGGAAGGCGGGCCGGGGGGGTGGCAGCCCAAACGGAGGCGTTCCCATGGGAACGCCTACCGTTTGGGGGAGGCCCCACTGACATCACTAGTGATGTCAGTGGAGAGCTTCCGGCTCTGACAGAGCCAGAAGCTCTCCGGGGCTTCCGACAAGTGAAACCCTACCCTAGGGTCTCGTCGTAAGCCCCGATGGTCGCGCTGGTCTCTGACCATCGTGACCATCACCCGAGCGGTCGTTAGAGCTGTGGGTGTAAACCCACAGCCTAACGACCGAAACAGAGGCGGGCGGTCAGGATGCGAGCGGCCGCCCAGTTTCTGAGCGACCGCTTGCATCCTCCGACCGCCTCTGAATGAGGCCCAGTGTCCCTATCCAAAGCGCTGTCCCATAGATTCTCACATAGGTCTACATAATTTATAGAACGTTTATTCTCTTACCAGTTAGGATCCCAGCCAGCACCTGATGAGGGAAATGTGCTAAGATAAGTACTCTGGAAACTGCAATTCCCACCATCAGCAGGATGTAAAAGATGAGTGGAACAAACTGTTGCATGCCTCTGTAATAACACAATTTATAGATTAATACTAATAGACGTCTGCGTCTCTAATCTGCCATGTAGGTCGCAAATCAGTTGCATCAACTAAATTCGAAACAACCCTATGGCTCCTCAGAATGTCCGTCAGAAGTAAGCCGCCGGGGACAGTGAGACGGTGTTCAAAGATGCAGTCGCTGGCTGTGACACGCCCACAAAATGCTCACAACTCGTCCACGTTTGACTAGCCACCACCCGCTACCTCCCATAAACGCACACTGACTGTCAATCAGTTTGTGTCCAAATACTAAGCCCGTCATTAGTAAACCATCACGACACCTATGCAGTGCAACTCAGAGGCATGCGCAGTACAAAAACGGCATAGCATACACCTCTGAATCATGCCCAGAGGTATGAGGCTAATGGATTGATAGGCTGCTGTATCTTGAATATTTATTTAATCTACAGAATGGATGCTCCCACTGTGTGTAGGAGATGGATACACTTTATTCGCCTTCAAAATGGTTGTATATGCGGTTTCTGAAGCAAGGGTATATATTTCTGTAAATGTAGATGCTGGATGTCACACTTCTATGAAGGGTACCTGTGGTGCATGCAGGGGGGTTTCTGAGTACTCATAAGGATCAATTGTTTTTTTCTGAGACAGAGACTTTCTCAGTCTCTACGGTGTTCTACTGACGTATAGGGGGGCAGGTACAGACAGGTTTGTCGGATTGGCTCCCATGCATACAGGAGACGTGTTGTGTACCATATTATTCAGCTACATCCCCCTGTATTTAAAACACATTTTCTCAACATGCTATACCCGGGACTTAAACACTCATTCTGACGTACTACAGTCACACACCTAACACATGGAGCTATTTGCTCCTTCATAGGAAATCTGGACATTCTAAGTATATGAAGTTACTTGTAATGGTCAGTTTAAACCATTACAGCTAAGCAGATCAATGTAGGTGCAGTCACACATCCAAACCCCTGCAGCCAAAAATTACATAGATTTGCTTAGCTGCAATGGTTTAAAACAGACAATTACAACTAGCTTCATATAGTTAGAATTACAAGACTTCCTATCCAGGAACAAATAGCTCCCTGTGTTAGGTGTCTGACTAGTGCGTTAGCTTGTGAGTGCTGAACCTGACAAAATTACGCACAACAGTTAGAAATCAGAGTATCTTGGAACCGTGACAATAATCCATACGGCTGTCCTCAGGTTGCCTAAAACTGAACATGTCCAAAACAAACCTCATCATATTCCCTGGTCCCATAGGTTCCACCTCCCCTTAATCTCCTTCACTGTCAACACCAAAACTTTCTCAGTCTCTCACATCCGCATGCCTTGGTATCACACTAAACTCTCCCTTCTGCATGATTCCTCACAGCCAGCATCTCTACCAATCCTTTTGCCTCAACCCTCTATATATTGCTAGAATTCCTTCTTTTCATACCCAAGATGCAACAAAAACATATCAATTATCTTATAATATTATGCCTCAACTAATACAGTCCTCTTTTTCTATATGGCATTCTCCTTGTCGATGGTGGACGAGACTTCGTCTGCAGTTCCTAGCTTTGTGGTTTAATATTGGAATCGATATAGGATGCCGGCAGTCTGGATCCCGGCTGTCAGAAACCCGACACCGGCATCCCAACAGGGCTAGCATACCGACACTTGTTGTTCAGTATGCTAACCCTACCCCTCTCCCTACCCAAACCCTCCCTTTGTTAAAAGGTCGACAGCTTCAAATTGTAGACACATAAATGGTCGACACATGTCTTTTATGCTGTAGTAACCCCTTGTTAAATATCCTCAATACTCTAAAATATGTCAACCCTCTAATGACCACAGCAAAAGCTAAAACAAAAGCCCTCTCCAATCAGAGATGGTTGTTCTATGAATGAACTTACATGGACTGAAACTACCTGTAGGAAATGCTGATTTAAACAGCAAATCTACAAACTTATTAGCAGACTTATCAACATCATGATCAAGCAAGAAAATCGTTCACAAAACCAATTTTGAAATATTTATTCTCTCTACTTTTCAGACATGTATTTTTATCATAAGTCGTATGTGGTATACAAAGTTAACAAACAGAATGTCGACCTGGTTTGAATGTTGTCAAGGTCCAAATGTTGCTATTTGACATATCGACATTCACAATGTGAACATGTTCAATACGCATGATGGATGACAGTAAGAATGTCATCAATACTATTTTACCCTAACTGCAGCTGAACATTGACCCTTATATGATCATAATGTAGAAATGCATAATGTTGACATTCTGAACCATTCGATGTTACAGTGTCGACATTCTGAATGTTGACTTGCTAACTACATACCCTTCAGACAGTGTTTATTTGTGTTGTCTTGAGATACAATGCTAAATTAGATATAACCAAATGTAATACGTAGGTCGGAGCCCTGTTGTATCTGGGGGCAATGAAACAAAACAACATTTCTTGATTATGTAGCATTACAGTACAGGAGACCAGAAAGAAATATTCAATGTTTTTAGCAAAAGTTGTAAGACGGCATATAAGTTTTCTGAAGATGGGGAAACCCTTAAATCAAGGGGCATAGCAAGATCTATGGGGCCCTATAGCTACATTTTTCCACAGGCCTCCCTCACTGCTACAAGGTAGCATATCTGCTGTCACGGACCCAAACAGCTCTGTCATGATCCGCACTGCTGAAACTGCTTTCTTACCTCTCTGGTGCCTATCCAGGATGGCACAGAGGTCTGTCCGGGCTGCACGCCGCGCCTGGTTGATGTTTGGGCATGCTGATGATTCTCTGCGACCTCCTACTCCTAACAGGCTTCCCCAGCATGTTGACATACAGGCCGCATGTCGGAGTGCCCGTCTGAACAGGGATATGGGCGTGCCCATTTTGGACTCTGACGCCATGCCTCCATTAAGGACACTACCTTCTGACCGCAGTATCCAATCATCGGGGATCCTCCCCTATAAATTCCATTTCCTGACTGGCCTCTGTTGCCAGTACAATGTCCCTAATCGCTGAAATTACAGCTAAAGTACTGAGCTACCGGATATGCCTTATCTGAACAGTGCAGTCCGTCCTATTCCATTTCCTTCATCTGGAACTCCGATACCATCTGCTGCAGTCTGGAATTGCCATCGAGAATTATCTCTCATATCACCATCAGTCCTTACCGATCAACTACATTAAAGTATCACCATCAGTCCTTACCGATTAACTACAATAAAGTATCATCATTGGTCCTTACCGATCAAAATTTTTATTTTTCAAACATTGGATCCTCAGCAACAGGGGCGTATCTACCCATTGGATAGGATGGAATTCGCCAGGGAAACCAGCCAAGAAGGGGCGACGACCGGCGATGCCATCCGGTGCCAGGAGGTAGAAACACATACTAGTTGTTGTACCTGGTGTCGGTGTGCGCCCCTGGGTAGTGTGTTGCCCAGAGACTCGCACAACAGCAGGCAGGAGCCACTGTTATCGGCGCTGGTGTCAGTCACTGCGGTACAGTGAAGGAATTCCAAAGAAACTACAGCTCCCAGCAGCCCTTGCTGCCAGGAGCTCCCGGCAGCAAGGGCTGCTGGGAGCTGTAGTTTCTTTTGAGTTTGATATCTGTAGTAGGGTCTGGTGACGGACACTGGGGCCAGTAACAGTGTATGTTCTGCATTGCAGAACAACCACTGATGGCTTTCAGGATGGTAATAATAATAATAATACTATACAAGTATATTTTACAAGAAAGGTATATATATATATATATATATATATACAGTCAGGTGCATAAATATTGGGACATTGGCAGAATTTTCATATTTTGGCCTCTATTCACCACCACAATTGCTTTGAAATGAAACAAACAAGATGTGCTTTAACTGCAGACTTTCAGATTTAATTTGAGGGTAATTACATCCAAATCAGGTGAACAGTGTAGGAATTACAACGGTTTCTATATGTGCCTCCCACTTTTTAGGGGGCCAAAAGTAATGGGACAAACTAAACAATCCTAAATCTAACTTTCACTTTTTAATACTTTGTTGCAAATCCTTTGCAGGCAATTACAGCCTGAAGTCTGGAACGCATAGACATCACCGGACGCTGGGTTTCATCCCTGGTGATGCTCTGCCAGGCCTCTACTGCAAATGTCTTCAGTTCCTGCTTGTTCTTGGGGCATTTTCCCTTCAGTTTTGTCTTCATCATGGGAAATGCATGCTCAGTCGGATTCAGGTCAGGGGATTGACTTGGCCATTGCATAACATTCCACTTTTTAGCCTTAAAAAACTCTTTGGTTGTCTTTGCAGTATGCTTGGGGTCATTGTCCATCTGCACTGTGAAGCGCCATCCAATGAGTTCTGAAGCATTTGACTGAATATGAGCATATAATATTGCCCGAAACACTTCAGAATTCATTCTGCTGCTTTTGTCAGCAGTCACATCATCAATAAATACAAGGGAACCAGTTCCATTGGCAGCCATACATGCCCACGCCATGACACTACCACCACCATGCTTCACTGAGGCTCACCAATGGTTTACATCTTGTTGTGAACCCTCTATATTCACTCTTGTGAAGTCTTCAATTGATTGTTGACTTTGACACATATACACCTACCTCCTGGAGAGTGTTCTTGATTTGGCCAACTGTTGTGAAGGGGTTTTTCTTCACCGGGGAAATAATTCTTCTGTCATCCACCACAGTTGTTCTCTGTGGTCCTCCGGGTCTTTTGGTGTTGCTGAGCTCTCCGATGCGTTCTTTCTTTTTAAGAATGTTCCAAACAGTTGATTTGGCCACACCTAATGTTTTTGCTATCTCTCTGATGGGTTTGTTTTGACTTTTCAGCCTAATGATGGCTTGCTTCACTGATAGTAACAGCTCTTTGGATCTCATATTGAGAGTCGACAGCAACTGATTCCAAATGCAAATGTCACACCTAGAATCAACTCCAGACCTTTTACCTGCTTAATTGATAATGAAATAATGAGGGAATAGCCCACACCTGTCCATGAAATAGCTTTTGAGTTGATAGTCCCATTACTTTTAAAAAGTGGGAGGCACATATAGAAACCGTTGTAATTCCTACACCGTTCACCTGATTTGGATGTAATTACCCTCAAATTAAATCTGAAAGTCTGCAGTTAAAGCACATCTTGTTTGTTTCATTTCAAAGCCATTGTGGTGGTGAATAGAGGCCAAAATATGAAAATTCTGTCAATGTCCCAATATTTATGCACCTGACTGTATATATATATAAAAAATATGTGTGTGTGTGGGGCCACGCCCCTTCTTCATAAGCCCACGTCTCTTTTTTGCCAGATGCACCTTCCCTATTTCAAATATGGGGGCGGGGTGCCAGTTGCTTACTTTGCCAGGGGCTCTCAGACCCCTAGATACACCCCTGCTCAGCAAATCAATTATTATTTTTCAAACATCGGATCCTCAGCAAATCAATTTTTATTCTTGAAACATTGGATCCTCAGCAAATCAAATACTATTCTTCAAACATCGGATCATCATCAAATAAATTATTATTCTTCAAACATCGGATCTACAACTAATCAACTTATCCTTCAACATCGAATCCTTATTAAATCAAGTTATTGTTCTTCATCATCAGCCTCTATTTAAATGAAGTTATTGTTCTTTATCATCAAACCCTTATCAAAGCAAGTTATAATATTCAACATCGGACTTCTGTCAAATCAAACTATTAATCTCTCAACTCATTTTATTAATAAAATAGACTTTCTTTATTCTGACATCGCCTTCGGGCACCTCATTCACTACCATATCCTCATATCCCTATATGAGAAGGTCTTGGTTAAAGCCACCCAAGTTTATCCATGCTCCTCTAATCTCTCCTTTAGCCTCCTACGCCTCTTCCTATCCAAATCAATCCTCAGACATGACATGCTGGAAGGAAAACTGGCCAGAGGCAGTACTAGACTATGGCCCTCATTCAGAGCCACTCGCTAGCGGCAGTGCGGCCGAAATTCATGTGCTCGCAATATAGCGAATGCCTGCTATTTTGAGTGACAGAATGAGGCGTATGTGGGTGGTAACAGGGGAAGGTGCTTGAAAATGGGGAGTGGAGATCCGAACGCAGGCGTGCTTAAAGGTCAAAACGGGCGTTTTATGGGTGTGCATAATTAATACAGCAGCGTCATTGACCACGTCACTGGGTTATTTTAAAGCCAGAACTGCTCGCAAGATTGTGGTAGCAAAAACCAACCACAAGAATAGCGAGCAGTTCATACGCTGGTCGATGTTCTCGATTAATCTAATACATAGCGGACATGACGTATGGTGCGAGCGGCCAGGGGGCGTTTGTAACTAATAAACGAGCGTATGTTTTGCTCGCTCGTTCAGACTTAGAGGTGTGAACAGACTGCAATTTGCGAACGGATCATTTGAATAGCCACCCCTTGTTTTTGAACGAACGACCGCAAATAGCGAACGGCTCTGAATCAGGCCCTATGGCCACATTATATCATGCACATTAGAGAGACATATTTTTAAAACATTTATAATACTTACTATATGCTGATCACCATTCATTTAAACCTTGTATCTCAATTAAGCAGTCAGATAGTGCAAACAGTACAGCATTTACAAGCATAATGGTTAAGCAGCAAAATAATTAGCTAATTATTTGAAGTTTATCCGTAATGTTTGTAAATGATCTAATGTCTGCTTAGGTGACATAAAAGGTTTAAATAAATGGTGATCAGCATATATTATCATAAACGAAAATATTATAATCCTAATTGTGTAAGATATAACATGGTATATAAGAAGGCTATGATTCACTAATTAGTCAGTCAGGTAGTTATGCTTCCTGCACATGGGTGTAGTCACACACAGCCATGCCTCCTCCCAGCGAGGAGAGAGAGAGACAGAGCTGTCCGGGCCTGTGACAACACGTGCCCTGCAGCAGCACACTGGTGAGAAGCTGCTGGCAGATTTACTGGGTGCAGGGGGATGGCTGGGCGCAGTAGCAGCCGCACCCCCTATGCCTAATGTAGCTACGCCCTTGCTTAAATCTAAATAATCCTATCCACACAGGAAATCCTTTAGCGTCACTATTTCTGTTTGTCTGATTTAGACAGCAATGAGTTGTCTTTATCATGGCCTTGCTTGATGGCCAGACATACAGAACTTAATGGTAATGCAGAGTAAAAGCACAATCACATATTATTAAGATATTGCTCATCAATTTTGCTTTTGAAACTATTGCCGCCAGAATAGCGCCAGTTCCTGTAACTCGCAGGCTATTACATAAGGGCCACCATGTATACCGGACTGATAATGTGACAAATGTGCAAATAATTTCCACTGACATCTAGCATTAGTTTGTGCAAGAGACTTTAGCGAGTCTTTCTGCCACAAAAAAAAACTGTAAAGTGATATTTTGTAGCGTCTTACCTCTGTAAACGGTCCATAAAGAACATCATTATGGGCATCAGAGCGGCTCCTGTAATCATGCAGTGCCCTGAAGGGCTTCCTGTGAATAATGCATATTGCGTTAGGACCACATAGAAGTCAATATTAGTACTTATTGGGCCAGAATTTGAGTTGTATACAATACGCACGCAATGCCGCTATTCACGTAGTTGAGTGATTTTTTGCAACTGTGCTTATGCAAACATTTCTGAAAACTCCTATAGCGCACGCGTTACAAAGAGTTTATGCACAAACTGCTGTTGTGATCGGACAGAAGGTGTCAGAAAAGTTTTGGAAAAGTTCCTGGGCGGTTATTAGGACATGGTTAGAAATGTACGCAAAAATGGTCCCTTCAGTGGGAGTGTTTTTGGAGTGTCGCAGGTGTGTCAATGCAAGTGGCTGCTCTGGTCAGACGGAGAACTGCACTTGGTGGGCTGGTGCAAGTTTCGACGGTGCAACTGATAGTGATGTATAAAGATGCACCAATCGGTATTGCAGCATGTACTGATGTTAAAAGTGGGCATCATCCGTAGGGAAGGAGTTTGTAGCAGCATTCGCATAAACTCACAGACGGGCGACCGCCACTAGATGCTGCTGCGTGGGCTTTTGGGTGCACCAAGGTTACTACATGTTTGTTGTGAACCATAATCAGACCGATTATAGGGCCTGATTCAGACCCGCTCGCAAGCGGGTCGATGGTGCCCCAGTGCGCATGCGTACGACAGAGGGAGCTCCGTCGTGCGCATGCGCGAGACCCGAATAGCAACGGCCAAGCCGTCGCTATGGGTCTCGCACCAAAGGGGGCGTGCTGTCGATGGTGAGTGACAGGACGCCCCCTTTGGTGGGCGTGCCGGGGGCGTCGCTGCCCAGACGGGGGCATTCCCATGGGAACGCCTACCGTCCCTGGCCGGCCCCACTGACATCACTCTGATAGAGCCAAAAGCACTCCTGGGCCTGCGGCAGCAAGACCCTACCGCAGGGTCTCGTCGCAATCCCGATGGTCGCGATGGTCTTGACCATCGCGACCATCTTTTTGCCCACTCGCATAAGCTGTGGGTGGTCACCCACAGCTATGCGAGCGGCCAGGAGGCCGCTCCAATAATAGGTAGGAGGGCCCTGATTCAGAGCGAGCGCTCTTGTCAGAGCGTCCGGCTCTGAATCAGGCCCATAGTCCACAACAAACATGTAGTACCTTGTGGCATACTTCAAGTATAGGAAGGGCTTTATTTATTGTAGTCCAAAATACTTTCAATTGCCTATCAGTTTTCGGTACTTACCGGGTCCTGTCTCACAAGTGGAAGGGAACTGCTTCAGGTTATGGTCATCGTATAGGCCTGATTCATTGACCCACCAAAATGGGCGCTCTCCAAACAGAAACCTGTAAGAGGAGAGCGAGCAACAGAGGAATGTTAACAGGTTATATAATGTGACATATGAGATTACAACCAAAGGTTCTACAGACATTATTAAGTGAACATATACTAACTCAAGACTTATTTCCATTAGGTATACCTTCTCCTAATTGCCAATATGTGCAGAGTTAACTCTTATATTTTGTTATTTTCCTATACTGCTCTTTCCTGATATGCCACAGCTGACACAGTACAGTTACTAATATTACATTGTGTTTACATTTATTAATTTTTGTTATTATCTTAAGAAAAGTAACTTATGGGGGGCGTGGCCTGACTGTCTGCTAGTATGGACGTGCTTTGGGGGAGCTCCTACCAAATATGCCAGTAAGGAGCCTATTTTGCTGGTCAATGGGGGCCTGCTATTTACCATCAACTCCCTAAAGGTGCCTGCTTCCCCCCGTTCAGTTACCTGCATCCCTGAATTTCTAGTGGCCTCCGGTGCTCTCCGGCCTACCTCCCGCTTAGAAGCTGCGGCCTCGCGTTGGAGCCCTGACGGGGACCCGCAAGACTTGGCCATCGCGGTTGCTGCCTCATCCCCAATTTGTCCGGTGGTGCCTGACGCCCTCTCGTGAAGCCCTTGATCCCTCCTGAGGTCTCAGTGCTTGCCGGAGCCCTGCGGCCTACTCACCTTCCGGGAGCCGTGGGCTCGAGTCCGGAGCTCCGGCGGGGACCGGTCTGACGTCACTGCCGCGGGTGCCGCTTGGCGCACCTGGACACATCGATCCTGCCTCCTGCTTCCCCCTGCTGAGCCGGACCTCTCCCTCTCCAGGGCTGCTGACCACCAGGTTTTGCTACAAACACCTCTGGGGAAGCCACAGGCGCCATCTTGGACCTGGGCCCCATACCCACAACATATCTCCTTACAGCTTGCTCTTCCCCTAACACCCTGCTATACAATATACATGGCCTATCTATCTCAATATTACACTCCTGCTACTGGATGAATATTTCACCCCTCAACATCTCCCTAATAGCAGGGTAGTAGCATCCATTGCTGCCATGTTTTTTCAGTCATATCCATCACTCATCCCTTTGAGACCTCCACATCCCATATTTACCTAATATTGCATTGACCGCAACAGAAACCATTTGACTTTTCATATCTGTTTATATTTGTTATACGAAGACAGTATGCCTAACAAAAGAAGCAAGTTGTCTACTCTCGCACCTCCTATCAAATTTGTAACACAGAAAACCACCGATTCATCTGCTGGGAAATCTCCGCTGACAACCAAGGTTGCCCCTTCTCCTAGCCCTGATGTCAACCTTGATCTTTCTGCTGATGCTTCGCTTACTGTCCGCACTCTCCATCAAATGCTTCAGGCATTCCGCACAGACCTTACCTCTGACTTCCAAGTGTCTATTAAACAACTCACCAGTGAAGTGACTGGTATTGGGGACCGTTCGAACAACTTGGAGACTAAGATGCAAGAACTAGTTTCCTCGCATAATGATCTTCTAACCTCTCATAACTCGGTCCTCACGGAGTTGGCGGCTGTCAAAAACAAATTGGCGGATTTGGAGGATAGATCCAGGTGGAACAACGTTAAAATCATAGGCGTCCCGGAATCGGTATCAAATGCAGAACTCCAGGACTTTGCTTTGAACATCTTCCAGAAGTTATTGCCATCTGCAGAGGTTCGCGACATGTTGATCGATCGCATCCACCGTCTACCTAAGCCCCGCTCAGCTCCGGCAGGCTCTCCCAGAGATGTCCTCCTGCGACTTCACTTCTTCCATATCAAAGAAGAGATATTAAGGGCGGCACGAGATTCGGGGGATGCGGAAGTTCTTAACAATCTCCAGTTGTTTCCCGACTTCTCCATCCACACCATTAATACACGGAGAACATTCCAATCTCTCACAAAAGCGCTTCGGGATAACGACATCCAATACAGATGGGGTTTCCCGGTGAAGCTTATGTTGCGAAAAGATGGTTCAGCATTTATTATCTCTTCACTGGAAGCTGGCGTCAAATTGTTAGCAGAATGGGAGATTTCTGTCTCGATTCCCACATCTTCACAAGCTCCTCTTCTCCAATCGGAGTGGTCTCGAGTGGGATGAAGCCGATTTATGCTGCCTTTTTGGAATTTTTCGAAGTCTCCTGGTCTTCTATTGGATACATCTAGATTTGTTCAGCAACGGACTATTGCGAACCATCTCAATATTCTTCAGCTATTTGCCACAACCAAGGTCCTTCTTTAGGAACTTTGGGCCTGATTCAGACCCACTCGCGAGCGGCTATCCGCTCGCAAGTGGGTCGATGGTCTGCACTGAGCATGCGCACGACGGAGGGAGCTCCGTCGTGCGCATGCGCCAGACGCGACGAGCGAAGGACTTTCCTTCGCTCGTTGTGTCTGATCAAAGGGGGCGTGCTGTCGATGTTGATTGACAGCACGCCCCCTTTGGTGGACGTGCCGGGGGCGTGCCTCCCTGACGGGGGCGTTCCCAAAGGAACGCCTCCCGTCAGAAGCCGGCCCACTGACATCACTAGTGATGTCAGTGGGAGTGATTTTGGCTCTGATAGAGCCAAAATCACTCCGGGCCTTGCGGTTGAAAACCTCAACCGCAGGCTCCGGCTCGCAGTTTCGATGGTCGCGATGGTCACGACCATCGCGGCCATCAAACTGCACGCTCATATAGGCTGTGGGTGGTGACCCACAGCTATACGAGCGTCCAGGAGGACGCTCCATAGTTATGGAGGACGGCCCTCATTCAGAGCGTGCGCTCTGCATGAGGGCCCTTGTCTCTTCCATATCTATAGATCTGGATTTCCTTTGTGGACACTCCATGCTGTACCTCTTAAATACGAGCACTTCCGGTGTAAGGTCTGTTGTATCCTTGCAATTTCTGTTTATTGTTCCATTTAAAGTAAGTGGTTTACTGTTTGATTACAATAATTTTTTCCCCTTCTCCTGCCTTCTATCTCACCACAGTATGTATTGAGATTATTTTTCTGTTGTTAGGTTGAGAGGGGATGGTAAATGTGATATATTACTATATGTTTATAATATGCTTCATAATAGGTCTCAGGGATGGGGAATGACACAGCCCGCCCCACATGTTAACCATTTTGCCGTACTGTTTTTTCACGGCAACTGCTGTGGCCCGATATATTGAGCCTTTTGGGTTTTCTATTTCCCTCTTTTGCCTTTGTTTTTTATTTTTTCCCCTTTCCCTATTTACATGTGTAACCTTTTTTCCTTTTTTTGTTGTTGTGTGACACGTACATTTAGGACATTCTCAATTTTCCACTGTTTTAAATTATCCAATGGTTAAAGTCCTTTCGCTAAATGTGAAGGGAGTTAACTCCCCACAAAAGAGACGCTTGGCTCTTTCTACTTTCCATCATCATAAGGCTAATATTGTAGCTCTCCAGGAGACGCATTTCTCATCCTCAGCACCCCCCATATTTAAGGACCATAGATACCCTGTATGCTATACTGCTAATAGCCCTCTCAAACGTAATGGAGTTGCTATACTGTTTCATGCCAATACCCCATTTGAGTTACATAGAAAAATAGAGGATGGGAACGGCAGGTTCCTCATTCTTATTGGGAAGGTTGAGGAGACTCTTGTCACTTTGGTTTCTCTCTATGCCCCTAATTCCCGTCAGGTCCCCTTTTTACGAGACACTTTTGAGGAAATATAAGGAATAAGTTCGGCAAGGAGCACTTATTTTGCTGGGTGACTTTAATTTAGCTCTCGACCCTAAACTAGACAGATCCTCTCCCCAGGGCCATTCTTTTTCCCCTCGTGATATGGGCCCTTCATTGGCCTTTAAGAAATTATTGGCGGAGTACGATTTGTATGACGCTTGGCGTACTTACCTACCAGATGAGAGAGATTATACCTTTTTTTCCTAATTCCATAATAGTTACTCTAGAATTGATTTTGTCCTTTTGGATAAAAGAATTCTACAATCTACTAAAAGGGTTAAGATCCTCCCTATTATTTGGTCTGATCATGCGCCTGTCTTATGGATTTGGGATATAGGCCATCAAATTTCTAGCAGGCGCCCCTGGCGTTTTCCAGAGTACCAACTAAAAGATCCTGAGACTCTGCAGGCCCTTACTGATTCTCTTAAATTATATATACAGACTAATTCTCCTACTGATACTTCTGTTTTCACACATTGGTGTGCCTTAAAAGCAGTACTCCGTGGTACCTCCATCCAAAGAGGAGCTCAATTTAAGGCTCGCTCTCGTGAACTACAGAATAGTCTGGAATCTACCCTACGGTCTTTAGAGTCCCAGAATCAAATCCACCCCACTAGAGTATTGTGCAAACAACTTCAAGAAGTGCGAGCGCAGCTCCAAAAACTTTTTATGTCACATATGCAAGCAGCTTTTACTCGTCTTCGACATAAATTTTATACGGCCGGTAACAAAGCCTCCTGTCTTTTAGCACGTAAGCTGCGTGGTCATCAAGCTCGCAATAGAATTAAATGTCTTTTAACCACCTCTTTGTTCGAAATGCCTTAATCCTCTTGACATTGCTAATCTATTTTCGGACTATTATGAGAAATTATATAATTTACGTGAGGACCCTTCAATCCCCTAACCTTCGGCTAATGTTATCTCCTCTTTTTTAGACAATTTATCTTTTCCTTCTCTATATGCGGATGGCCTGGCGTCCCTGAATGCCCCTTGGTCTTTGAAGGAAATTCAGGAAGTAATTCAGAAATTACCCAAGGGCAAAGCTCCCGGCCCTGACGGTTTTTCAAACTCTTTTTATTCTGTATTTACTGAAGCCCTTTCCCCAATTCTTTTAAATTTGTTTACAGAAGCTACTGATATAGGATCTTTCCGACACGAAATGGTAGAAGCACAAATAGTCACCATTCCGAAACCTGGTAAAGATCCCTCTGAGAGTAAAAATTATAGACCCATTGCGCTCCTTAATACGGATGTGAAAATTTTTGCTAAATTGATAGCTAACCACTTAAACCCATTACTTCCCCGGCTGATACACCCTGATCAGGTGGGTTTTGTTCATGGACGCCAGGCTCCCGATAACACCCGGAGGGGTTTAGATTTGGTCGAATGGGTGTCGTTCAATAAATTACAATGCCTCCTTTTATCTCTTGACGCTGAGAAGGCATTCGACCGGCTCCACTGGGAATATATGCGTCAGGTTTTATGGTATGGATTTCGGGGTGACATTCTCCAGTCCATTAATGCCCTTTATTCTGATCCCTCTGCTCATGTTTTTAGTAACAGGTTTCTCTCCTCACCCTTCTCAATTTCCAATGGCACCAGACAGGGGTGCCCCCTTTCCCCACTAATATATGTGCTGGCCATAGAACCCCTTGCTCAAAAAATCCGCCAATCATCTGAGTTTCCAGGGCTCTCGATCTATGACACCTCTCATAAATTATGTCTGTTCGCAGATGATGTTTTGTTGTTTGTCACCGACCCAGAGATTTCGTTGCCATCGCTCCACAGCATTTTAGACAACTATAGTGCAGCTTCCTACTATAAATTGAATGTTACAAAAACTGAAGCTTTACCCATTAATATTCCACCTTTCTCTCTACGTTCATTAAAGAGTCGTTTCCATTTTATTTGGAAGAAGTCTTCCCTATCCTATCTGGGAATTAATATACCATCCTCTATTAATGATGTTTTTACTGAAAATTATGTTCCCCTTTTGATGCAATTGTCTTCTCTAGCTACTGCTTGGATGAGCCACGAGATCTCCTGGTTGGGCCGTATTGCGGCGTTCAAAATGATACTATTACCAAAAATGATGTATCTATCCCAGGTAAATTATTGCAACAGATGCGCCGCTTGATGATTTCTTATGTATGGAAGGGTAAAGCCCATAGAATGGCTAATAGTCGTATGGTTCGTCCTAAACCTCAGGGAGGCCTTAATCTCCCTGACCTGACCAGATATCATGAAGTGGCCCTTCTCTCTCAAATATGCGACTGGTTTCTCCCCCTTCTGTTAAACCTTGGGTAGATCTGGAACATGCTATCCTCCGGCAATTTCCCCTTCCTGACCTTTTATGGATACCCCATAGACTGCGACCTCCCCTTATTCCCTAAAACAATCTTGGATACTTTAAAAGTTTGGGATTATAATCTCCCGGCCCATTTTGATTTTACCCTGCCCACCAGAAATATTTCCCTTCAGGCGTTGAACAAGGTTTTACCTAGTCTTAATATGTCCTACTGGATGACTTTGGGTATTGTGTCCTTAGCAGACCTTTTTTCCTCGTCCTCTATTCTATCGTATTTAGACCTCTGCACTAAGTATCCATTGGGACCCCCAGCCTGGTTTTACTATCACCAACTTACACATTGGTATGCTTTGATGAACACCGGCCCTACCGTATTCCAGATTCCACCACACCAAATTCTGAGTAAATTTAATAACCCCTCCTCTAGTGGGGCTATATCTTTCTGGTATTCCCTACTATCTCCCATAGCTCCGACAGTTAAATCCCCTGCCCAACTCCGGTGGGAAACAGATCTTCAACGTACTTTCACCTTCTCACAATGGGAGACTATTAATCTCTCTACCTTCTCTATATCTAAATGTTCTAATCACATTGAAATGTATGTAAAACTTTTAGAAAGATTATATTTGACACCCTCTAGATTACACAAAATCTGGCCTACAGTCTCAAAGTTCTGTTGGCGTCTCTATCACTCTGAAGGCTCTATTTTCCATGTCTTCTGGGATTGCCCTTTATTACGCCCTTCTGGGAAGACGTATTCACTCTTATTAAAGATGTCCTAGGTCTCACTTTAACTCTAGATCCCTCCCTCGCCCTTCTCCACTGGTATCCAATCTCCGTTCCCAAATCTGACCGGTACGTTCTCGGCCACATTCTGATATCTGCCAAAGCCACTATAGCTCAGCATTGGAAGTCCCCTTCCCCTCCCCCATTTGCCAAAGTTATAACTAAAACACAATCCCATTTTGAAATGGAGACTAGGGAGGTTGCTTACTCTACGGCTACTTCATCCCCTATTGTGAAATGGCATCCTTGACATCTTTATGTTACAGATGGAGGGGTGGCGCCCCTGTCCCTGCCCTCTCCAATCCCTCGAAGTGCCTCTCCTTTTGATCTGAATGAGATTCCACAGGGGGACCAAAATATTTAATTTAATTATCTATTCTGGTAATTGTGTTTTTTAGTTTTTGTTTAATGTCTTTGAATGTACTGTCACCCCCCTATAATTTATTTTATGTATGTTTCACTTTTTTCTTTTTTCTGTGCCCCCATAAATATTTTGCATTATACTCAATAAAAATTTATTGATGGAAAAAAAAAAGAAAAGTAACTTATAAATAACTGTCTCTCAATTACAAATAAGTTATCAATCTGTTTAAGTTAACATCATAATAAGCTACAAATTCTCAATCTTTAGATCTATGGATGTAACCTCATCTCAGCAAGTTTTTCTAAGGTTACCAAAACAGTCATATATATCTGGGCACATATGAACATGTACATGCTGTATGGCTGTACTATAATTAGTTTTCAATGTAGACTTTTCTATGCAGATATGCAGCATGATTGTCGATTACCTTAGTAGTAAAGCACAACACCATGCTGTTTGTGCATTTCTCAGGTGGCTGCATTTACATGAATTATCTAGTAAGTAGAAATGTAAGCCCAATGTATTTTCATGGGTCTATTTCTTCCTTTTAGCCTCCTTGAAAAAAATAAAGGTCATACTAATGCATTCATATTTGTAGCTCACCATTTAAAGATAACATTCAGCCACTCGCATATGATGCCTAACCACAGAGTAGTCACTCCCAGTTTGCGCTGAAGAGCATATGCCAGGGGGAAGTACAGGAGAAATATGTTCCCAGGGTCTCCGAGATAGGTCATCCAGAGCCAGAATTCGGCAGAACCAGGGAGGTGCTCCTGCAGGTAACCAGCCAAGGCAACACCAGCACTGTGTACTTCATCCATCTGCAACAGAGCACAGACTAAAGGCATGTTAATTAAAGTATATCAGTCGCCACAAATTTATGATCTGGGATTAAACAAAAAAAATCAATGAAATATACATTGTATAACTACATGTACCATGAACACTTTTTAATTAATTTAGCTTTTCACCTGGCCCCACCTCACCTTTCCCATCACTCCTGTCCTAGTGCCAGTTACATCTCATGTATATGAGCGTGTGGGTGACAGTTAATGATGGTTGCACTGCATATCAGCTCAGTGCCCAACCTCACACATATCATCTTCTACACATATCATCCTCTGTCTACACAATCGGGCCTGATTCAGAGATGTACGCTAATAGCATCGCGGCTGCGTCTTTGGACGTAGCAGTGATGTTAAAATATGCTAATGCCTCAGGAGGCGTCTAAAGAAAAAAAGACGCCCACTGCCGGCATCACAGATCCAAGTGCTGCGTCCAAAGACACAGCATTGGATCACCATCGCCTCGGTTTTAGGGAACGGTCCCCGTCACCGCCCATTCCCCGCCCCCAAAAGGCAGCAGCCTGTCAATCAGGCTGCAGCATTGAGGGCACTGCCACCGGGGACACAGTGGCATCGTAACACATGCGCACCAAGTCCCCGGCACATATACAGTGCACCCATCGGGTTTGCGTACAAGCCTGAATCAGGCCCATCGTCCTCTCATAAATATAAAATCAGTTAACGTTTGTGAAGGCAGCTGGAAATTACAGAGCTGTGCAGAGGAGTGTCATTACATCCAGGACTCTGGGCCTGATTCTGACCCGCTCGCGAGCGCTCGCAAGCGGGTCGATGGTGCCCAAATGCGCACGACGGAGGCGCCTCCGTCGTGCGCATGCGCGAGACCCGAATAATGACGGCTTGGGGTCTCGCACCAAAGGGGGCGTTTTGTCGATGGTGACTGACAGCACGCCCCCTTTGGTGGGCGTGCTTGCCCAGACGGAGGTTCCCATGGGAACGCCTACCGTCTGGGTCCGGCCCCACTGACGTCACTAGTGATGTCAGTGGAAGTGATTTTGGCTCTGATAGAGCCAAAAGCACTCCTGGGCTTGTGGCAGCGAGACCCTACTGCAGGGTCTCGTCGCAAGCCCGATGGTCGCGATGGTCTTGACCATCGCGACCATCATTTTGGCCGCTCGCTATAGCTGTGGGTGGTCACCCACAGCTGTGCGAGCGGCCAGGAGGCCGCTCCAAAATGGAGCAGGGACGGCCCTGATTCAGAGCGAGCGCTCTGTCAGAGCGTCCGGCTCTGAATCAGGGCCTATGCTTAGAACAATTGGGCCAATTAGGAGTAGCATGATAGACAACTGCAATTACACTCGCATTGCATGCAATTAACTAAATGTGGATATTCGCCCGTATGCAGAGTTGTACGTATCTATAGGACCATGAAGCCCTAACTATACGCTTGTTCAAATATTGGGGGTAAATTTACTAAACATTGAGTTTGGGTGAGTTTGCAAAATCATGCGAGTTTAGCCTGTTTTTCAATCTCGCAAATTTACTAAAACAGGGGTGACTTTGGAGGTGAGTTTGGAAGTGAGTTTTCTCTTCTACTGTTAAAACTCACGTGAGTTTGCAAACTCGACTAAACTCACCATCGGCCAAACTAGGAAGTACTTTACATGATAAAGTTGCAATTTGCAAATTTACTAAGAATCGAGTTTACAATCTGGGGTGAGTTTGTAGCAAACTCACTGATAAATTATGTTTCAAATAGACCACCTCCTGAGCTGCGAGATTGGCAGAAACATACACAGATCAATGTGATTTGTGTATGTTTCTGCCTGAATACCTAATATGAAGTGTTTTATTATTTAAAAAAATGACGTAGGGTCTCCCCCCCCAAAAGCCTAACCAGCCCCGGACTTGCCAGCCAGTCCTGGTTCCTAAAATTACGGTGAACAAAATGAGTAGGGTTCCACCGTAATTTAGGAACCAGCACCTGTCTGCAGGGCCAGTCCTGGGTTTTAATTATAGGGGGAAAAAAACCGGACCCAAAACAGCCGGGCTATCATGCCACAGCCCGGAGACACTATTACCGGGACACCGTGGCCAAAGTATTATCAGCCCAAGCCGGGGATCTAAGGGGAAGTGGAGACCCCCCCAAGAAGGGGTACCCCCCCGAAACCGCAGCCTTGGTCTGAAGCCCGGGTCTTCCCCGCACCCCTGGGCTGTGGGTACAGGGGTAATAAACTGTAAAATCAAAGAAAACTATTTTATTTTACAGTGGAACTACAGGTGGCAGCATGCCTGCCCTTTGGAACTTGTGGAACTACAAATGCCAGGCGGCCGGCACCCGTACCCCCACTGTAAAATAGTTAAAGACAAAACACACACACACCGTGCCTAGTAAAACTTTATTTCATACACCTACCCATTCATACATACTTACCTGCTTCCAGATGTGTCTGTCCCCTTCTCAAGTAGAATCCATGTGCCTGGCCCTGCAAAAAATAATCTATACTCACCTAGATCGAAATAAACGAGTTACCCGAACCAGACCGGGCAGATGTAAGTACAGTGCATCCGGAAAGTATTCACAACGCTTCACTTTTTCCACATTTTGTTATGCTACAGCCTTATTCCAAAATGGAATAAATTCATTTTTGTCCTCAAAATTCTACACACAATACCCCATAATGACAATGTGTAAAGTTTTTTTTGAGATTTTTGCAGATTGAATAAAAAAAAAAAAAAACCACTAAGAAATCACATGTACATAAGTATTCATGCCCCTTGCCATGAAGCTCAAAGTTGAGCTCAGGTGCATCCTGTTTCTAATGATCATCCTTGAGATGTTCCTACAGCTTACTTGGAGTCCACCTGTGGTAAATTCAGTTGATTGGACATGATTTTGAAAGGTCCCACACTTGACAGTGCATTTCAGAGCACAAACCAAGCATGAAGTCCAAGGAATTGTCTGTAGACTTCCGAGACAGGATTGTCTCGAGGCACAAATCTGGGGAAGGGTACAGAAAAATATTTGCTGCTTTGAAGGTCCCAATGAGTACAGTGGCCTCCATCATCCGTAAATGGAAGAAGTTCGGAACCACCAGGATTCTTCCTGGAGTTGGCTGGCCGTCTAAACTGAGCGATCGGGGAGAAGGGCCCTAGTCAGGGAGGTGACCAAGATCACGATGGTCACTCTGTCAGAGCTACAGCATTCTTCTGTGGAGAGAGGAGGACCTTCCAGAATATATTACAGTGGCCAGACGGAAGCCATTCCTTAGTAAAAAGCACATGGCAGCCCTCCTGGAGTTTGCCAAAATGCACCTGAAGGACTCTCTGGTCTGATGAGACAAAGATTTAACTCTGTTTGGAGCAAACCTGGCATCGCTCATCACCAGGCCAATACCATCCCTACAGTGAAGCATTGTGGTGGCAGCATCATGCGATGGGGATGTTTTTCAGCGGCAGGAACTGGGAGACTAGTCAGGATAGAGGATAGGATAGAGGGAAAGATGAATGCAGCAATGTACAGAGACATTCTGGATGAAAACCTGCTCCAGAGCGCTCTTGACCGACTCCGGCCGGGCACCAAGGTCCACTGTGGAGCCTATGGACCCTGAAGAAGAAAGTGATATACTTACAAGCTGAGATAGAGATGGTAGTGCAGACTTGTATGCAGTATAGGCACTGACAGGTATCGGAACACAGTGGCAGATGGAACTCAAGTCGGTATGCAGCATGGACGCTGCGGTGCAGATAGATATCGTAACCCAGTGGCAGATGGAACTCAGGTCGGTAAGCAGCATGGATGCTGTGACGCTGACAGGTAATGGAAACACAGCAGCAGATGGATAGCAGGTCTGTATGAAGCGGGAATGCTGCGACACATCGGCAGGTGAGCGACACTCAGCGTAGATGGTGAATAGCCAGAAACCACAAAGTAGCAACAAAGTCACAGAGGACACGAACACAGGATACAAAGTAAGCCTGCAGCCTTGAACTATCTGGGGTAGGCACACAATGTTCAGGCACTGGGTTGCACACAGGAACTGGTTTAAATAGGAGGTGGTCAGCAGCCATTGGTGTAGCTGACCAGGTGAGAATTGCTGAGCTTCTCAGGTGCATCAGGTAATAGTAATGGAATGTCTTAGCATAGGCCTGGAGACAGCAATGGGGGAATGTCTGCCCCTGTAAGCAATGCTAAGACCCAGATTTATGACACTTGCCGTAACCAGCCCATCCCCTTGTATGGCCGCACTGCCCGCACTGGAGTCTGTGTGTTGTGGGCGGCCTGGGATTGAAAAAATGAGCCTGGATTGGCCTACCTAGTACAAACTAATACAGACAGTACATCTATTCACACAGATAAAAATGGATTACTCACATCGGTAATTACATTTCTTCAAAGTAATTCATGGCAGAGATACTATGGGTTATTAACCCATTCCCCTTAAGTAGACACAGGGAAAAGGTCAGACTGTCCACGTTGCCTACATAAGGTAGCTCCTACTATTGCTCCTTGTCTTTTCTCTTCTGAGTTAGGTCAAACCATATACTGTATCTCTTAAAAGAAACACAGACAGGGGAGATAATTTGTAGGTTGCCATGGATTACTTGGAAGAAATGGAATTACTGGTAAGAATTATCCACTTTTCTCTTCTTCATTCCTCCATGGCAGCCTTACTATGGATGTTTCCAAGCAAAAATGCATAGGGAGAGCTATAAAAGCCAGTCAGAGACTTCAATGTATATGCTTATATCTGAACAAACAATTAATTCTGTTGCCGCTTGAAACATTCGACCTCTAAAGTGAGCTTCTTAAAATGTCTAGAGCATAATGACCATGCCGCTGCTCAGCAGAGATCCTTCACCAATGCCTGAGCCTTACAAGCCCACATCCTTCTTTATTATAAATCAAGACAATGAGTTCCTTGATCCACCTGGAGATGGCCTGTTCAGTTTGTACCAGACTCTTTCTTACTCCTGCAGGAAGGATTAAGAGGTGTTCTATCTTTCAGATATCTTTGAGACGACCGATAAATTGAAATGGCTCTTATAAGGTCCAGTGAATGTAACTTCTCTTCCCTCTCGCTGTTAGGTTGAGGACAAAACGTTGGTAATGTGAATTCTTGATTCAAGTGGAAAGAAGATTCTACCTGTGTTTTAGCAGGAGCTCCCACTGTAATTTTCTGATATGCCATTTTGCCCATGGCACAGTATCTGGGGTTAAGGAAAATATTCCTAGTAACTGAAGAGCTATGCAAATCTGGATTCTGCATTGAGACTGTATTAGAGCTGACAATGCCTGGATCTTTATGCACCTTTCTTCCGAGAGTGCCACTGTATCCTGCAGGGTGTCTATCTGTACTTCCAGAAACTTGATGTAACTGACTCTTCTCCCAATTTATTAGCCATCCATGATCTTGAAGAAATAGAATGACTTGATTTACTCTGGTCTGTACGATCTGTTTTGATTCTCCTGCCACCAGCAGGTCGACCAACAGACTAAATGGGAGACAAGTAAATTGATAATGCTTGCCCAGGCTACAGAACCTGAGATATGCCTGATGCTGTCTGGCAATGGGGATATGGAAATAGGCGTCTAGGAGGTCTATGGAAGCCAATAATTCACAATTGTTCAGGATTGACTTGATTGTCTCCATCTGAAAAATGATTTACCTGGACATACTTGTTTATTTTTAAATCTACTCTTGTCCTTGACTTTATCAGAAACAGGTGTGAATAAAAACCTGTACCTCTCTGAATGGGGGGTACACATTGTAATCACTTAGGAACTGAGCAAATTTGTCAGACTTTCCTCCAGAGCCTTGCGCTCTACTGACAGTAGGGGTGTTCTTGACATGACCATTTCATTCTTGATTGAATTTTATTTTGCAGCCATGTGTGACTACATCCAACACCCATTTTTCCAGAATGACTTGTTTCCAATTTTCGGCAAACTTTAGCAGTCTGACACCGGCAGGAATAGAGGATTGAGGCTGCACACAGTCATAATACTGACTTGTAGTCAGGCCTATTGTTATACTGATGAAAGGACTGCCTTGATGTACCTGTTAAATATTGTTGCCATATTGGCGACCGGGTGTATAGCTTCTTGCTTCCTTGTATTGTTGTCTTGCAAAGAAGAGAGGTGGATATTTAATCTTCTTGTCCTATGGTAAGCTATGTGATCTCCCATCGGTTATCTTTTCAAACATGGATTCTAGTTTGTTGCCAAACAAAGAGATCCTTCAAAAGGAATCATAGCCAATCTATTTTTAGAATGTGCATCCGCCAACCATAATGTAACCAAATGGCTCTTCTAGTCACCACACCTGAAGCCACAGATCTTGCAGAGAATGATACATCTAATGATGCCTCACCCAAAAATTAAATCGCCTTTTGCAAGATCTCTAAATTTTTAGAGTCGTGACATTTTTTCATCATTATTAGCAAAAAGTGCTACTGCCATGCCTGACCTGAGGGTGGTTACTGCAGATGTATGGTAACCCTATAAGGCCACCCTCCACCTTAATTATCCATAGGATCTTTAAGGGAGGCTTCATCTTTCAATTGGTTGGTATTTCTGGAAGTCAACCCTGCAACATCCTCTTTAGGCACAGCATCCCTTGCGATCTTTACTCCATTGCGTCCATGAGGATAGGACAGAGCACACCACAGCCATTTCAGTACCCAAACATAACCGCGAGTACTCTATACCACCACCGATATATAGAATACCAGAGCTTCTATCATCAGTGAATTCACCCAGCTCACGCCCGGCGCACTACAACGGCCAGCATTACCCTAAGATCCAGGCTGCTATATTCCACACAGATTACCTATCACTGTTACACCTGTGATATCCCTGTGTCATTTGTTACTTGCTGTTCTACCAGATTTACAATACATTTAAGAACTGGTTAAGAATACCTCATGTGGACTAACTGACACCAGCACCAACACCTGGTGAATTGCTGAATGATTATGCAGCATAGGGCCGTATTCAATTACAGGCGAAAACCCGTTATCGCCGATGACATCATTTTCGCCTAATTCATTTTTTCCCGTATTCAATTTCAAAGACTTTTCGCCGGTGCGAAAAGTCTTTGTATAAAATGGGTGAAAACTTTTCTCCTTAGAATAGCTGGCAAGAAAAAGTGCAGAATTGGGGTTTAGGGGTACAGGCTTAAAAAAATAGCCTGCACCCCTGAGAATGTGTTAAAAAAAAGTGTAAAAAAAAAATCAGGACACACCAAAAATTTTACATTTTGAGGTTAAAAAAAAAAATAGGGAACACACTTCTAAAATAGCTAAATTTAATCCAGAGGGGTTCCAAAGTATGCGGCAGGTGTTTTCTTCAATGCGGGTGATAGCGGCAGGTGCATTTTTGAAGAATTTTATAAAATCATTTTAGGGACTTAAAAATATGCTTGCACCCATTTTCAAGTACCCCAAATTGTATGGGCATAGTTATTTTTCACAAAAAAAAATTGCTAAATGCTCTTCTGCATCACCTTCTTCAAAGCCGCATTTATGCACCTGCTGCGGCTATTTAAAAACCCGATTTCCCTTCAGCATGCAAAAACGGGGGTATCCATAGTGATCCCCCATGTCTGGACATTTTTAGGGGGGGCCAAGGATGATTTCCCGAAAATTGCCACATTTTTTCGCTGCTTCCAGTTTCGCCAGCTCCCGTTTTCGCGTCCATGGAAATTGAATACGGGGATAAGCGGGCACGCGCGATAATTTTCCGCCTGGAAAACAGGCGAAAAGTCTGGACTTTTCGCCTCAAACTGAATACGGGCCATAGTGTATGAAATTCAATTTATTTACAGAAAACCTATAAGTATAAATGGATATGATGCTTGACTGATGGAAGACTAGTAAGTGATGTGAGCCAAAAAATTGTAAAAAGTCTCAACATAAAATTGTGCTATCACATTTATTGCAGAGTATGTTTTATTGTTACAAACAGCAATCAATGCCACAATCTGCCATACGGTGTTTCCAGGATGAAATTACTACATTTGTGGCTGCAATTACGCATATAACACAAGCAAAAACATATTCTGAAAAGGCATCCTGAGGTAATAGCTCGCTGGCATTGGTTTCAGGGTATATGACCATTGTTGTGAATCTTTAGAGGGAATTTGCAAAAGGGAATAAAACTGTATAATTGGAGAAGTAAACCCCTCATGAATTGAAGGAAAAACACATAACTATTAAGGTACATACACACACAGCGATTTTTTGATCGTTTATCGTCCAATCGTTGAAAAAAAATCATTCACTTTCTGAGTTAAAACGATGAACGATTATCGTTCATGCGCGTTCACGTTTGTAGTTCAGTCAGACTGACCAACTCAACAATTTTCAGTAAGGGAATATGCAAAAATAGTTTGTAGTTCAAAAAAATCGTTCATTACATTCAGTAACTGAACGATTTAGTAAACGATTTTCGTTCATTTTTCCCTTGAAAAAATGAAAGAAAATCGTTTACTAAAATCGTTTATTACTTACATCGTTGTGTGTGTACGCACGCACCTATACTGATAGGTAGAAATCACTTCAGGTTTTACAGCTTAATTGAACAGAAAAGTACAAAGTCTATTGTGATTTATTTTAGTTATTTAACTGTAACCGAGCTGGTTGTACCTGAACTCAAGAACTTGCCAATGGTCTGACACAAAAGTTAATTGGAATTTCCATTGATACCAATGAATACAGTGAAAATAATCCTTCTCCTCATCATACAGTACAGAGCAGATGAAATTTCCTAGAAAAAAAAGGATGATAGAATAAAAAATATTTATTTGCCTTCTTCATACAATGCTTCAATCTTTAAAACACTTCATTTGCAGCCAGATACTATATTAACCACTTAATTTACATTTTTTTTTTTCTAAAAAAACCCTCAGAAATTGTCATTTTTCTATGAGTGAATTAGGTGAAGAACATCTATTTCAACTTATCCAAAATGATTTCATTTTCACCGCTAGGTGGGGGTTCTTGATGTGCTGACCAATCAGCAGTGATCGGTAGCGCAGCAGACACTGGGGGAGGGTGCAGGCAAGCAGAGGGACTAGAAGGTCCCTCTGAGAGCAGCAGCTGCGGGAAGATTCTCTTCCTGCAGCCACCCACAGTTTATCTGACTAGTTTAATTATTGCGACTAGATCAGATAACGCACTGCCTGGTGTGGTCGGAAAAATGATTAATATACATTACATCCTTGTCATGACATATAGACACTGTGGGGCTGATTCTGAGTTGGCTGCGACTGCACATGCGCCTAAACCCCTAAAAAGTGCATATATCCCATGGGTTCATGTCACAGTCGTAGGGGTGATTCAGTCGTATGGACTCTGGAATGCACTGGGGGTTGCTAGAGTGGTGACTATGCAGATGCACAAATATACTCTGTCTTATAGGCTTGTGATGGGGGTGTTGCAGGAGTGGTTGCAGACTGAGATACTTAATTGCGTACATCGGAGGCCATACTCTGACGGAAATACTGCACCTAGCACCGATGATTGCAACTGCAGCCACTGAAAGGGGGCATCCCTGTACACCGGAGGAAGGGCTGACACTAGCATTATCATAAAGTCGCAGACACCACTACAGCAAAATAAGTTAACATGGTCGCAGCAGCGTCCAACTTAGAATCACCCACTGTGTTTTCAATTTGTACTACACACAATAAATACCGTTATAAAATAATTCACAACTAACTATTGATAGCTAAAAAGGTTGGTCTACAGTGTACCCAGGAGAAAAATACACAAACCTCTAGAGTACACACATAGCTGATTGGTCCCTAGGCTGTACAGGCGGATACGAATTCCCTTCAACCCGGACCATCCAAGATTGTCCTACACACTATGCGATTTAATAGACGGAACAATACCTTGTTCCGTCCTTCATTAAACTGCACTGCCCCGCATACGATATCGTCTGATTGGCCGTGCAGCATGGCCAACCAGATGATCTCGTATGTGACCTGTGGGAGATCGCAATTGTGGGTACACACTAAATGATCTTCACGATTTGTCATTCCAATATGACAAATCGTGAAGATATCATTCTAGTGTGTACATGGCCTTAGACTACATCCACATTTGCTTTTTTTCTTGTGACTTGTAGGCATTTTAAGCACTGGCAACACAAGAAATGAGGAGAGAAAAAACGTGAAATCTGATGTATGTGGGTACTTGCATGTGGCTAAAATAGGAAAACTCTCGCAAACATTATTCAGCTTTTCTTCCACAACAAAATATTCCTATAGAAAGATTGGAATTAGTATATATTTTTAGTTATTAAGTGCACATGGGGCTGATTAAAGGACCCCATACATGGTGCGATATAGCAGCCGATCCGACGGATTGGTACGATATCACTGCTATATCAGTGTATGGGCATGATATCGGCGAGTGCGCGATCTCGTGGGATCGCACGTCGCTCCTCCAGCTCTTACTGCATGTTCACTTGATCTGGGGATGTGATGTACGATCCCAGGCAGTGCTATGCGGGTGGGGGAGGGGGGGCAGGCATATCGGGCGGTCGGCCACCTGATAGCTCAGTGTGTGAGGACCGCCCGATATGTTGGTCGTCGGATCGCAAGGTGCATATCGCAGAGGGTATGGGGGTCATTACAGTTCAGTGCAAATTTTAATAGATGTACAATTAGCTGGGACGCAAGTGCAAACTTTTTTTTTAGCATGCAGGGCAAATACTGAACATTCTTGTATGCTGCAAACACATACTGTCCAGCCCTGTCTTATTTTATTTATGTTTTGCTCTGAACTGTAAATCAGCACAAATCAAGGCCTTGCTTGATTCTGTGGTTTCCTCAGTGTGCCTAGATCTAGTCTACACAATGCACTCTATGGTGTATGCTGACCCACCTACAATTTGGTTGTGTAAACATTTTGTGTGTGTGGGGGGGGTTCATGTCATCATAGCCTCACACCCCACTACTGGCCTTACAAAGCAGACTCCTCAAAAGTCTCCCAGAAGGCACGAGTTAAGGCCTATTGTACACTCCAATAGGAAAGTGGAAAAAGCTGAATGGCATGCTTATATTAAGGGCCTGATACTGAGTTGGATACAGTGGAATTATTTTTTTTTCTTTTATTAACTTACCCAAGTCGCATTGCGCATGCGTCCAGATAGTGTGTGCACAAAGTCAGAGTTGTGATTGATGCACACAGGAAAGACAAGATCTCAAAAATGTTTTTAAAATGTATGGGCATTCCTGGGCAGGGAGGTGGCTTAGCGGATGCATGGAGGTCGTGTTAAGGGAGTGTTGCGGTTACTGGCTGCGTACAGAGACACAGAATCGCTCACATAGGAGGCTATATTCAGATGGAGAATCTGCACCTGCCATAGAACAGATGCAAGTCTCGATGGTGTGACCGATGGTGCATCTAAAGACGCACCAATTGGTGTTTCAGTGTATACAGTGAAAGTGGGCCTCTCAGTCCTTGCACATTCAGAAGCACAGATGTACACCAGGGAAGGGCTGTGAGGTGCCAATTGCATGCAATCGCATATGTGTGACCAGCAAAAGACGCAGACACAGATGAAGACGCGTCAGGGTCAGGTCCTAAAAGTGCAACCTCCTGTCACATTAATACATAATTTGATTTTCTTAAATATTATATTTCTTCTGAAATAAAGTTTGGTTAATTTATGGCTGAAATGAATGAGAGTAAAAGGATATTTGGGATGACTATTACACTTTTGTGTTTGAACCTTTTTTTCATATTGGAAAAAATACATCCAAAATGCACTTCTTCACCAAAGAGTGAATGGAAGGCATTAAATATACTGTATTGAATTAGGACTATAGAACGAAACAAAACTACCTCCAGCTCAGAGCAGGTGCAACTATGTCATCTTTTTGCACAGCAAAAATGTCTCTGCACCCATAGGCAAAGGAAGGATCGCCCTAAAAATGCAATCTCTCCCTCCCTTTAGCTAATTTGAATAATTGCCATAGTGCCTGATTCAGCATGGATCACAGGGTCTGATTCAGCAATGGACGCAATGCTGCGTTCGCACGCACTCGGCCCATGTTTGCAATCTGCACATGCGTATAAGACACAGTGCACGTGTGCAAACTAGCTATTGCGATACAAACTAGTACCGTTTGTGGGTGGTGAGGGGGGGTGGTCGGGCAAACTCAGGCGTGCCTGTGCATTTGGACGGCGTTTCAGGAGTGTGCATAATTAAGCCCTTGCGGCTGCGGACGCAGCCTGAGGTCTAGTTGCACACAGGAATTCTCGCAATGTCTGCGGGAGGGTCAGGTCAACAACTATTGTCCGTATGGGTCCGATGGTACTCGATGTTTACACTATCTAGCCAGGTATAGAGGACGCAAGTAAAGGGAAGTGGGTGGTATTATGTAGTGCTGGGCGTCTGTTAATTCTGCTGCGATTGCCGTGTGTATGCATTCATTAGTATATTCTTTTTCAATTGTGTGCGTCCGCATCCGTGCATTCCTTGTTGAATCAGGCACACAAAAACAAAGCTGCACGCAGGCATCTTTGCATTTACATCTGTACAATAATGCAAATGCAGCAGGTGTATGACACCCCCTGCTGCATTTGCGATCCTAGCACTGCGACGCTGGTCGTGACGGTGGACGGTACTGGGCCTCCGGCCAGCTGAGTAAGCCTCAGCTTACTCAGGCTGGCTGGCTTGCAAGCCCAGGACTCTGCGACGCAGATCCTGGGCTTGCCACTCCCGGAAAACGGGTTGGACACGCCCACGTTTCAGGGAACAGCGGCCGCCCCTGCAACACCCATTAAATTCCTCTGCCTGCCAATCAGGCAGAGGCACTGAAGGTCTGATTGCGACTACGCAGGAACTATTCTGCACACTCACAGAATGGGTCCTGCGCACAGATTCCAGATAGTCGGGAATCTGCGATCAACATTGCACTTGCGTGCACTGCTTTTAGTGAGACTTCCACCACATTCTGAGTTGTGCTTATGCCACGGGAACGCCTATTTTAGTTGTATATTTTGCACCTTAGCATGGGATAGGTGTAAGTGCTAATGAAAATGATGGAAAAAGTGGGGCGGTGCAATGCATAAGGATCCATTCATATTCTGAATGCGGCCAAATTCGGACCGGTTTTCAACTCAGAATCACGCCCTAAATGTACTTTTTCTTCAAAATCAGCAGTGCTTACCAGTACGTCACTATGAAAATATGAGATATGGTAAGAACTTACCCTTGTTATCTCTATTTCTACGAAGTCCATAGGGTTCCACAGGATACCTTGGGGTATAGGTGTGACGTCAGTCGCTGGGCACCATAGAGTTAAGCTTTTCAGCCTCCCAGAATGCACTAGGGACCCCCTCCTATACCCCGCCCCCGAGCCAAGGCACCTCAGTTAGTTATCAAGTCATAGGACGGAGGAGGAGAAGGAAGAGAGAGAAAAAAGATCTGGACACATACAAGAATCACATTCTCACCAGAGGGAGACGGAAAACCGGTGACCAGAGCAAAGCCCATCTGCAGTACAGGTGCGACAGGGCGGGAGTCCTGTGGAACCCTATGGACTTCATAGAAATAGAGATAACAAGGGTAAGTTCTTACCATATCTCATATTTTCTACTTCAGGGTCCATAGGGTATCCACAGGATACCTTGGGGATGTCCCAAAGCAGTATCCTTTAAGGGTGGGGACGCTCCTGTGCAGAAAGGAGAATCCGCCGCCCGAAGGAAGCATCCTGAGAGGCGAAGGTGTCAAACCTGTAATACCTCACGAAGGTATGGACAGAGGACCACGTAGCAGCCTTGCAGATCTGAACTGCCGAGGCACCACGTCGAGCTGCCCACGAAGGACCCACAGACCTAGCGGAATGAGCCTTCAGAGAAGGAGGGACCGGTAGGCCTTCATGAAGATAAGCTTCAGAAATAGCCATATGGATCCAGGCTGCCAAAGTTTGCTTTGAAGCAGGCCAACCCTTTTTACGGAAGCCATAGAGGACAAACAAAGCGTCCGACTTCCTAAACGAAGAAGTGCGGTCAACATAAGTCCTTAAGGCCCGCACAACATCCAAAGAGGCCTCACCCACGGAAAGACCCGGTGAGTTAAAGGCCGGAACAACGATTTCCTCGTTAACATGAAACTGGGAAACAACTTTGGGAAGAAACTCGGGCCGAGTGCGGAGCACTGCCCTGTTCCCATGAAAAACCAAGAAAGGGGGTCTACAAGAAAGAGCCCCTAACTCAGAAACACGTCTGGCCGAAGCAATAGCCAGAAGGAAAACAGTCTTAGCTGTTAGCCATTTAAGATCCACTGAGCCCAGTGGTTCAAACGGCGGTCCTTGGAGAACCCTCAGGACCACAGCCAAATCCCAAGGCGCCACAGGTGGAACAAAGGGCGGCTGAATGCGGAGAACACCTTGCATAAAGGTGCGCACATCCGGGATTGTAGCAATCCTACGGTGAAACCAGACAGATAGGGCCGAAACCTGTACCTTCAAAGAAGCAAGGCGAAGCCCATGATCTAGTCCCGCTTGCAGGAAGGCGAGAATCCGAGACAGACGAAACTCCCGCGGTGCATAACCTCTCGGTCGACACCACTGGAAGAACGTATGCCACACGCGATGGTATATCCTCGCGGAAGACGGTTTCCGAGCTCGTAACATGGTACGCACCACAGAGCTGGAAAACCCCCGGGACCTCAGCATGGCCGTCTCAACAGCCACGCCGTCAAAGACAGCCGAGTCAGGTCCGGGTGAAGGCAAGGACCCTGAGACAGAAGGTCCGGTCGTAGCGGCAACCGCAGAGTACTGTCCACGGACAGACCCTGAAGGCCTGAGAACCAGTGCCGTCTGGGCCACGCGGGAGCTATCAACAGGAGCGTCCCTCCTTCCTGTTTGAATTTCCGGATTACCCGTGGAAGAAGGGAGACCGGAGGGAACATGTATGCGAACCGGAACGTCCACCGGACATACAGAGCATCCACCAGAGACGCCCCTTCGTCTCTTGTGCGAGACCCGTACACCGGCAACTTGTTGTTGTGCCGGGACTCCATGAGGTCGATCTCTGGAAGACCCCACCTGTCCACCAGCAGTTGAAAAACGTCCGGGTGCAGGGACCATTCCCCCGGATGAACGTCCTGGCGACTTAGAAAGTCCGCCTCCCAATTTAGCACTCCCGGGATGAAGACTGCTGATATGGCCGGAAGATTGCGCTCCGCCCAAACCAGGATCCGAGAAACCTCTACGAGAGTCGCCCGACTGCGAGTTCCTCCTTGCCTGTTTATGTAGGCCACGGTGGTAGCGTTGTCCGACTGGACCTGCACCGGGTGACCCTGGAGAAACCGATGTGCCTGCTGGAGAGCATTGAAGACCGCACGGAGTTCCAAGATATTTATTGGAAGCTCCGCTTCTGTCGGCGTCCACCTGCCCTGGAACAAGTGTGGACCCGAAACTGCTCCCCAGCCCCGAAGACTGGCGTCCGTTGTCAACAGGACCCAATTTGGAACCCAGAACGGACGTCCCTTGTTGAGGTGGGTTGTCTGTAACCACCACGCAAGGGACAGGCGAACCTCCGGGGTGATCACAATCGTCTGGGACTTCAGAGACTGACGCAGCCCGTTCCACTTGGACAGGATCAGGTGCTGCAGAGGTCTGGAGTGAAACTGGGCGTATTTCACCATGTCGAACACCGACACCATGGAGCCCAGTAACCTCATCGCCGAGTGTAGGGACACCCGGCGGCTGTGCAGACAACTGCGCACCCTTGACTGCAAAGCAGAGATCTTGTCCTCTGTCACGAAGATCCTTTGCTATCCCGAGTCCAATAAGGCTCCAAGATGCAGAATCCTCCGAGACGGGATTAGAGTGGACTTCTGCCAGTTGATTAGCCAGCCGTGCCGTTGCAGCAGTGCAATAACAGGTCGTCCAAGTACGGCAACATGCGGACTCCCTGCAGCCGCAGAGAAGCCGCAATGACCGCCATCACCTTGGTGAAAACACGTGGTGCTGTCGCCAGGCCAAAAGGTAACGCCCGAAACTGGAAGTGGTCGCTGCGGATTGCAAACCTGAGGAACTGTTGATGGCGCAAAAGAATAGGGACATGCAGGTAAGCGTCCTGTATGTCAAATGACACCATATAGTCCCCAGGTTCCAGCGCCAGAATGATGGACCGTAGGGTCTCCATCCGAAACTTCGGGACCCGCAAAGACTTGTTGAGTGCTTTGAGGTTGAGAATCGGACGATACGACCCATTGGGTTTCTGTACCAAAAACAGATTTGAATAGAAACCCTGGCCCCTCTGGGAGAATGGAACAGGCACTATAACTCCAGCCTGGAGCATAGTGTGCAATACCTTCCGCAGCTCCGTAGCCTTGTTCCGGTCTGATGGTAGATCCGTGGTGAAGAATCGAGCCGGGGGTCTGTGCCGGAAGGAGAGGGCGTATCCGTGGGAAACCACCTCCAGAACCCAAGTGTCTGTTGTAGTGGCCGACCAACACTGGGCGAACTGCAGCAGGCGGCCTCCCACCCTGGGATCCCCCAAAGGGAGGCCCGGACCGTCAGGCCGCAGGCTTGTCATCTGGCTTGGGGGCCGGACGTCTGGTACTCCATGCCTGCTTCCGGGGCTTGGCCGATTTCTTAGGACCAGCCTGTCGAGGAAACGACTGTGGTTTGGGCCTGCCCTGGGCCCTAGATGACCGAAAGGACGATGGTCCAGAACCAGAAGGAGCAGCGGCCGACGGGAGACAAGCCGATTTGGCTGCCGCCAGCGTGGCCACAATCTTATCCAGATCCGGACCGAAGAGAACTTCTCCGGTAAACGGCAACGCCTCCAGACCCTTTTTGGAATCTGCGTCCGCCTTCCAGGATCGCAGCCACAAGGTGCGACGAGCAGCCACCGCTGCTGAAGAAATTCTAGACACCAGAGTACTAATGTCTAGGGCCGCCTCGTTGATATAAGTGGCCGAATCACGGAGATTACCAATCAACTCCGCCTGTTCGGGCGGACAGTCGGAATCAAAAGAAGCCTCTAATGAATCCGCCCAGCGCTCCATCGCTCTGGCAACCCAGCAAATGGCCATAGCCGGTCGTGCTGCCCCCCCCCGCAAGGGAATAAGCGGACTTCAGGCAGATCTCCACCTTGCGGTCCGTAGCATCCTTAAGGGAGGACATAGATGGCATCGGCAATTTGGCACTACGGACAAGACGGGTCACGTGAGAATCCACCTGTGGAGGGGATTCCCACTTTGCAAAATAATTATCTGCGAACGGATAAGCCACCGCCAGGCGTCTCTGCGGCTGGTATCTTTTGCTGTTTCCACGCCTCCTCTATATGGTCCACCAACTGACCCGAAAGAGGAAAAACTGTGGCATCGCCCTTCACATCTTTGAAAAAGGCATACTTAGATTTAGCCGCTGGGAGAACTTCGTCCTCAATCACCAAGGCTGTGCGGACCGCCCGAATAAGTCCAGGAATATATACTTTGGACTTAGCATCAGCGTCCTTAGTATGGAGAGGTTCCTGATCGTAAGGATCCAGAATCTCCCCATCATCAGACGTCCTCTCGTCATCCTCATAAGGAGCCGACAGAGACGCCACCGGCCGTTTATGCGGCCGCATCACAGACTCCCCTTGCAACACATCCGACAAGTGCTGTACAGAACTCGTCAGGGAGTTAACCCACGCTGGCTCCTGAGAAACCGGGAGCGGGGAAATAGGGAGACTGTGGGGTACCACCAATTGTCCTGGGAAACCCTGCATGGGTGACGACACCACTGACTGCTGGGATAAACCCATCGGTGTAAACGCGGGCTGCGGAGCTAACTGGCCCACTAAGGCTGTAAGCGCCTGAGCGAAACAAGCCCAGGGCGGCTCCTGTACCGGTGCTGTAACCGTAAGAGGCCGCGCCATGGACAAACACTGCCGGCAAAGGCCCTCCGCGCTACCCTCCCCCTTTCGGACATGATGGCACCACGTATGTGACCTCTCTCACCAATTATAACTTAAATAGGCGAGAGACCACCCTGCAGCACCGCACCGCAAGGGCTTAGCAGAAAGAACAGGGACAGTAATAAAGCTGACAGTTTAGAGAAAGGTTACAGGCAGCAGCGCTAGCACAGTCACATACAATGCAAAGAAAATCAATTCCTGCACTAACAGCGCTGATCACTCAACTACGCAGACACAGGGCCTGGTAGGACACAGCGCTGCATACACAGACCTGACCACAGCGGAGGAGAGGTATGCGGGGGGGACCCAGACCACGATGCTTCCGTCCAGCGCTTCCAGCAGCGTTCACCATGCGTTCTGGAGAAGATGGCCGCCGAGGAGCAGAGAGGAGGCTGGCCTGGGGGAGGAGCGCTGTCACAGGACCAGTCGGCAGCGTGCAGAGAGAGCTGTGTGCAGCGGGGGAGGCGCCGGCTGTGAGACAGGGAAGGCGCGCTCCCCTGGCATGCATTTAACCCCTGGGACGCCGCAGCGCTACCGCTCTGCTGCGGTCCGCTGTCCCAGGGGGTAGTGGAAAGCGGAGGTTGGTCGCCTGGCTCCACGCTGCAGCCAGTCCCCAGGGAGCCCCATGCCTGGGGACTTAGGACCATGTGACCAGCGGGGACCCACCACGGGACCCCGCTGCTTACCTTTGTCCCCCTTGGATCCGGCCATGGTCCGGAACATCTGGGGTCACCGCTAGCTGTGACCCCAGATGCTCACCAGCATCCCTGGATCGGTACCGGCGTTCTGGTACCGGCGGGGGTATAGGGAAGACAGCATGGACGTCAGGACTGACTGTCCATGCTGTACATTCAGATGTGCAGCCACAGCTGCACTGAAGAAAGCTTCAGGGGCTCTTCTAGCCCCCACTCCGACAGGTGCACCCGACTCCGGCCGGGCACCAAACTAAACTGGGGTGCCTTGGCTCGGGGGCGGGGTATAGGAGGGGGACCCTAGTGCATCCTGGGATGCTGAAAAGCTTAACTCTATGGTGCCCAGCGACTGACGTCACACCTATACCCCAAGGTATCCTGTGGATACCCTATGGACCCTGAAGTAGAAATGGCCTTCCTCTGCCCTAATCCTCCCATTGACCAGTACAAACGTCTACTTTTTTGCAGATGACACAATCAAAAGCAACCTCTGCTCTCTCTGGGCTCAATTCAATGCAAATTGAATAGCGCTGGGAAGGTGCCCCCGATGGTGCGATAAGAAATCCTTTAGTCGCTCAAACAGCGCGCTGTATTACATAGCTGCAGAAGCTCCTTCCCACGGCTATTCAACATCGCACTGAATTTAATTCGGCCCATAGAATATTCAAGGTGGTTTGTGTTTCAAATGGAATTAGCCGAAGTGTTGGGCAAGGGGAATCCACCTTCTTCCAGCAACTGAGCAATTGGCAGCATTGACTATGGGCCTAGTTCAGTGTTGTAGGTTATTGCACAACCGCTGCGACTTTGTATGCAGCGGTTGTGCAAAAATATGCTAATGCTGCAGGAGGTGTCTTGTGTAAATAGATGCCTCCTGCCGGCTTCTGTGATCCACTGCGGTGTCCGAAGATGCGCCATCGGATAACTTATGTGAACATGCAAGGTTACTCAGGATGGCCGTGAAATTCACGCAGAAGGGGCCAATGAAGCCGATACTAGCCTCGGCATGCCTCAAAAGTGGGGGTGATACGCTCCCTCTCATCGCCCCTTCCCTGCCCTCATATGGCCGAAGCATGTCAATCATGCTGCGGTTTAGGGGGCACTGCTACCTTTGTCACAGACACCTATTGGCACATGCACAGTACAAATGCTGCACAAGTGCCGATTGGCAGTGATAAGAGTTATACACAAACCATCGGTGTATGTACAACTCTGAATCAGGCCCTATATATCCTATCAAAGTCTGGGAATGGTTAGGATCATTTGAAATCAGTCTATATAATAAAATGTATTTATATAGCACTTTTCTCCAAGAGGACTCAAAGCGCTTTACATTTGCAGTAAATACATCATGTTACAAAGGAGGTTAATAAAGTTAATGTGTATTTGTGTAAAAAGAGTCTTGCGACTGTCTCCAAAAACTATATGACTATAATATTAAGGAATCTTTATAAATATTTAATGATCCCTGTTGCATTTAAATGTGTTTGCGACTGCTCTATATACTTTGTGCATCTTTTCCCATATGTTCCCCACTTAATGGAGCGTACACACGGTCAGATTTGTCAGACTTGTCAGATTTGTCAGATGAACGATTGAACGATTAAACGATCTGAACGATTTGAACGATTTTAACAAGTTTTGAACGATTTGAACGATTTTTGACTGCATTAAAATGAATGGAATCGTCCAAGTCTGACTGCAAACCCATCAGATGTCAGAAATCGTTATCTGACCATCGGGAACGCGCATCGTTGATCGTCCATCGTTCAGGCATGTCAGATATGAACGATTTTCCTTCAGATATGAACGACTGAACGATTTTTAAATCGTTATCGTTCATATCTGAAGGAAAAATCTGATCGTGTGTATGCACCATAAGAGTCTCACGATCAGACTGCTAGTCTTGCACACATGATTAACACTTCACATTTCAGCACCTTATACACTGCTTCACACTGTTTTATTCATGTTTCATGTTGTAAGTCAGTGGTTCTCAAACTCGGCACTCAGGACCGCACACAGTGCCTGATTCAGAGCCGGACGCAATATGCGCTCGCTCATTCAGAAAAAGGGGCGTTCGGATCTCCACTCCCCGTTTTCAAGCACCTTCCCCTGTTACCACCCACAAACGCCTCATCCTGTCACTCAAAATTAGCAGGCACTCGCTATTTTGCGAACACACGATTTCCGACCGCACTGACTGGTTGGCGCATGCGCATTACGACCCATATGCATGCGCAGATGTGCGAACATCGCTCGGAGCGGCCGCTTACGAGCGGCTCTGAATCAGGCCCACAGTTCGCATTTTCCAGATCACCCAGCAGGTGCATAGGTGTACTCATTACTCACTGACACATTTTAAAAGATCAACAGGTGGCGCTAATTAACCTGTGATTCTGTGAGGACACCTAGAAAATATGCACTGTTTGGGGTCCTGAGGACCGAGTTGAGAACCTGTGGTGTAAGTGATATAGCTATGACCTATATTTAATAAAAGTTACATTTTAATAATTTGCAATGAATGCCCCTTATAGATTACTTTCAGAACCTCCAACATGATCCCTTCCATCAGGTACAAAATGCTCTGCTTCTCGACTTCCCTCTTCAGTTATAACTGCCGTCACCTGTGTTGAACCAGTTAATTGATGAGAAGGGTGTTTCAACAATAGGGATGGACATCGGAAGCCCTGCATCGAATGGTTGCCGGGGTTCTGACATCAAATCCAGCAATGCGATGGCAGTGTACTTCCCAGAAAATTATTCCAGCCAGGTAATATCAAGATGTAGACGGGTTGGGGCCTTCGCAATAATAAAATGTTTTAAATCCTGACCTTATAATGATTTAAACTTGAGATAACATTTTATATATTAATTCTCCTCTTCTTCTTAGAGGCCCAGTCGTCTGCAGCTTTTTCATAATCAAAGTCTGTAGGATCTGGTCCTTCTAGTGAAATCTGCATCAGGTTATTTAGTTTGCTCTGCTTAATGTGATTCCTTAAACAGGTTTTAATTCGTTTAGGAGTACTACACCACTTGCAGGCTCCACAGACACAGGGCCTGATTCAGACCAGGTCGCAAGCGCTGAGCGCTCGCAACTGGGTCGATGGTGGCCAAGAGCGCATGCGCACGACGGAGCCGGCTCCGTCGTGCACATGCGCGAGACCCGGATAGCGATGGGCAAGCCGTCGCTCCGGGTCTCGCACCAAAGTGATGTCAGTGGGAGAACTTTCGGCTCTGTTTGAGCCGAAAGCTCTCTGGGGCTTGCGGCAACGAGACCCTACCACAAGGGTCTCGTCGCAAGCCCGATGGTCGCGATGGTCTTGGTCACCCACAGCTATGCGAGCGGCCAGGAGGCCGTTCTAAAAAAAAAAAAGACCGGCCCTGATTCAGAGCGAGCGCTCTGTCTGAGTGTCCGGCTCTGAATCAGGGCCACTGTCCCCACTTGCTGGCACCACAGAATTTTTTGTATACAGCTCCCAGATACTGGCCCCGCTTGCTGGCACCACATAATTTATTTTTATACAGCTCCCAGATACTGTACCCACAGATTTTTTTTTTCAGTTCCTAGTCCTACACAGACAGGAAGTGGACGCAGGACTACTCTCTTTAAGGTATTCAGGTGACTGTTCCCACCCAAACTGCGCACCCTTGCTTTTATACAGGGGTAGGGATCTCTGCCCTCCAGCCTGACACCGTCCTGCACTGTGATGGGTCCAATCTGCACCACCCGGCACTCTCCCCTGCCTCATGTGCTGCGTCCCCGTACAACCTACTGCCTGGCATTCACCACCCCCAATGCGCCACATCCCATTGTCCGGAACCCTCATTAATGTGTCCCTATTGCCGGCGGAAACAGATGCCAGACGGACTGGAAGCCTCCGATGGGAAGAACGTGATGTTGGAGCAGCGCGGCGTCACGTCCGGCATCCGTGTCAACAAGGACATGTTGAAGGTGATAGGGGACGGGCACATTGGGGGTGGGGGGAGTGCCGGGCTAAGTTGTACGAGGACGCTGCGTATTGGGACGGGGGGGAAGTGCCGGGCGATAGGCTGTTTCTTGCCATTGCATCGCAACCATTAGATAGTATAATCATCGCGATGGTTATACTTACAGCCAAACAGTAGGTGGAGCCTCATGGCAACTCCATCCACTTCACTGCTATGCAGAGCAGTGGTATGTGCTCCCCACCCACCCATCGGAAAGCTGCATCTGATGGATGGCAACCATCAAATTCACGATATTTGATGGCAAAAGTGCTTCCATCAAATTGGAAAAAAAAACGCTGGTTTCCGATGTTCACCCCTAGGCTACAATCATAAATTAGGAGGGAAGTTCAGAATAGGGTTGGCCATCGATGACAAAAAAGCAAGTAACCATCGATGGCTACAAACTAATTAATGGATGACCACCGATGGTTTCACCAACCAATGGTCATCCCTGTTATGTGATTGACTGACCGTGGGCCAATCAGAATCTGGGCGGCGGGGCTTCGCGGGTGTCAGAGGCGGAGCTATGCTCCGTATCCCGGCACCTTGTAAACAAAAAACACATTCGGTTATGCTTAGCCATCGATGGGGGAGAACTATCTTCTCCCCCCATCAATGTCAAAACCATTTGCCATAAAGATGATTATGAATCGATGACCATCCCCTAGTTCAGAAGCAGAGCATTTTGTACGTAATAGAAGGGGTCATGATGGAGGGTATGAGTACTTTCCCTTCCAAATTCCTCATATAGGAGTTGTAATAGTATGTCATAAACTGTGATAGTAGCATGTGTCACTACACAGTTATTGGGTCATAATTAAAAATGATACATATGGAAAGCGAGGTTTTGCAAAGATGTGGCTCTTCAGCTCGCTGTATGACTACAATCCCCAACATGCCCTACCATAGCTGACAAGTTATGTATGCTGGGGATAGCCGCAGGTTGCTTCCCTTGTGGTAAATACGGAACACAGTGACCCTCTGTAGTGCAGCTGCTATGGACGGGAGGAGGACGCGGCACACCCGTCACACCCACACTCCCTGCGCGTCGGCGTCGTTTAGCAACGGAACGCAGGCTCCGCCACGTGACCCATCTGTAGCTCTTACCGGTAGCGCTATACCTGGCGGTTGGTCAGCGGAGTAGGGAACTCGCGCAGTATTTGAATGAGGCTTTTCTCCTCCCTCGCGCTGATAGACACGTGGCTTCCCCCGCCCCCCTCCACCACCAGTAGTAGTCACGCGCCCCTGTCTCTCCTGACCCTAAACTGCGATTTCTCTCATCTCTGACACCGGCTTCCGTCCCACCAACCCGGCGTCTCCATGATTGACGTCACAAGGATCACATGACCAGAGCGATGCTCAGGCTAGGGTAGGTGGGAGGAGTTTCCAGACTGCAGGCACTGACGGGCAACTGCTGCACGGTTATTCTTTATTATTATTATCACCGCTGCTACTATTACTACAGTCATAGCCATAGCAACTATCAGTAGTAATGCTGCATTGTTACGTGTACGTGGGTATACAGCCATGGCCAAAAGTTTTGAGAATGACAATAAGTATTGGTTTTCACAAAGTTTGCTGTTTTTTTGTCAGATGTTACTATGGTATACTGAAGTAATACTACAAGCATTTCATAAGTGTCAAAGGCTCTTATTGACAATTACATTAAGTTTATGCAAAGAGTCAATATTTGCAGTGTTGACCCTTTTTTATCAAGACCTCTGCATTTCGCCCTGGCATGCTGTCAATCAACTTCTGAGCCACATACTGACTGATGGCCGCCCATTCTTGCCTAATCAAGGCTTGGAGTTTGTCACAATTTGTGGGTTTTTGTTTGTCCACCCGCCTCTTGAGGAATGTCCACAAGTTCTCAATGGGATTAAGGTCTGGGGAGTTTCCTGGCCATAGACCCAAAATTTCCATGTTTTGTTCCCCGAGCCACTTAGTTATCACTTTTGTCTTATAGCAAGGTCACAAAAGATGTTCACAAAATTTGGCGCTGCCTCATATAGCAGCAGAAAAAAGATCACAATATAAGTCACCAACTTACAGATAAATACATAAATACACAGGAAATGATCTTACAAGTCCGCGCTAATGAGAAGTTTCAGGATGATGAGCCTTGTTCATATACTCCCAACATATAGAAATCAGTCCATATGCAAAAAAACAGAAAAAGACTCTTTCGTAATAAAGTTCTTATTGTCAATATGGTACACCTTCAGTGCTGAAAACGAATGGAGAAGTGAGACTAGTCCCAATCCACAGTGGAGGTAGATAGTGGGAGAATAGTCAAAACGTCCATAGAGAGTAGATGCACCCTGTGATCACAATAAATGGTGCTTACATGGATCAGGTATGGTGCACCCACGTAGCGGTTTCTTTAGGGGTCTCCTTTACCAATCATACATCTGCAGATTCTTCATATAAATGGGATCCACGGCACCCCAAAAATAAAGGGACCAAAACAATCACCACGGATAACTAACACTCCAAAGTCTCCATTCGTTTTCAGCACTAAAGGTGTACCATATTGACAATAAGAACTTTATTACGAAAGAGCCTTTTTCTCTATGTTTTTTTGCATATGGACTGATTTCTATTTGTTGGGAGTATATGAACAAGGCTCATCATCCTGAAACTTCTCATTAGCGCGGACTTGTAAGATCATTTCCTGTGTACTTATAGCAAGGTGCTCCATCATGCTGGAAAAGGCATTGTTCATCACCAAACTGTTCTTGGATGGTTGGGAGAAGTTGCTTTTTGAGGATGTTTTGGTACCATTCTTTATTCATGGCTGTTTTCTTAGGCAAAATTGTGAGTGATCCCACTCCCTTGGCTGAGAAGCAACCCCACACATGCATGGTCTCAAGATGCATTGCTGTTGGCATGACACAGGACTGATAGTAAAGCATCCTGAGACCATTCATGTGTGGGGTTGCTTTTCAGTCAAGGGAGTGGGATCACTCACAATTTTGCCTAAGAACACAGCCATGAATAAAGAATGGTACCAAAATATCCTCCAAGAGCAACTTCTCCCAACCATCCAAGAACAGTTTGGTGACGAACAATGCCTTTACCAGCATGATGGAGCACCTTGCCATAAGGCAAGAGTGATAACTAAATGGCTAGGGGAACAAAACATGGAAATTTTGAGTCCATGGCCAGGAAGCTCCACAGACCTTAATCCCATTGAGAACTTGTGGTCAATCCTCAAGAAGCGGATGGACAAACAAAGACCCACAAATTCTGACAAACTCAAAGCATTGATTAGGCAAGAATGGGCAGCCATCATTCAGTATGTGGCCCAGAAGTTCATTGACAGCATGCCAGGGCGAATTGCAGAGGTCTTGGAAAAAAAGAAGGGTCAACTCTCCAAATATTGACTCTTTGCATACATTTAAAGTAATTATCAATAAAAGCCTTTGACACTTATGAAATACTTGTTACTATGGTATACTGAAGTAAAATTACATCTGACAAAAAGGTCTAAAAACACTGAAGCAGCAAACTTTGTGAAAACGAATACTTATGTCATTCTCAAAACTTTTGGCAATGGCTGTACATAGCTGTTGTTAATAATAATAATTTAATCATTATAATTATCTTCTAACATATTAGTTTAGTAGTAGAATTTCACCAAACACTGTACCATATCTGTTATGTATACATTGCATTATGAATATAAAGCTATTATCTCGGTAAAGTATTATTACTACATTATGTTATGTGCTTTTTCCCCCATTCCAATAGTATACACATAGATATTGGTCTGGTTTTGTATTTTCTTTTGACTTTTTGAGCATTCTTTTGGCAAATGACAGCATAACACACCTATTACATCAGTGAATTAATACAGAGGTTCCCAAACTCTGCCATTACAGTCCAGGTTTTAAGGCTATCCATGCTTGAGCCCAAATGATTAAATCGAATTAACTGAGGTGCTAATCAAGTCACCCGAGCCCAAGCATGGATATTCTTAAAACTTGGACTGTAATGATGGAGTTTGGGAACCTCTGAATTAATGAATAATGCAGTGAGAGTGTGAGACCAATGTCTGATGGAAGATATGGGTCATACCTAGGACTATGAATAACATATATAGCAGAGGTTTCCAAACACTGTCCTCAAGGTACTCCAACAGTCCAGGTTTTAGAGATATCCATGGTTGAGTACAGATGGTTAACTCAAATTGACTGAGGTACTAATTAAGTCACCTGTAGTCAAGTATGGATATCCTTAAAACCTGGACTTTTAGGGTTCCATGAGGACCGAGGCCCTGATTCAGAGCCGCTCGCTCTGAATCAGGGCCGGTCTTTTTTTTTTTTTGAACGGCCTCCTGGCCGCTCGCATAGCCGTGAGTGACCACACACAGCTATAGCGAGTGGCCAGGAAGATGGTCGCGATGGTCTGCGACGGGACCCTTGTGGTAGGGTCTCATTGCCGCAAGCCCCAGAGAGCTTTCGGCTCAAACAGAGCCTAAAGCTCTTCCACTGACATCACTTGTGATGTCAGTGGGGCCAGACCCAGACGGTAGGCGTTCTCATGGGAACGCCTCCGTCTGGGCAGCCACCCCTCCGGCCCGCCCACCAAAGGGGGCGTGCTGTCACTCAACATCGACAGCATGCCCCCTTTGGTGCGAGACCTGGAGCGACGGCTTGCCCGTCGCTATCCTGGTCTCGCGCATGCGCACGACAGAGCTGGCTCCGTCGTGCACATGCGCTCTGGGCCACCATCGACCCGGTTGCGAGCGCTCAGCACTTGCGACCGGGTCTGAATCAGGCCCCAAGTTTGGAAACCTCTAGTGTATATGTGTCTAAACCTACTCTATAACGTTATCATCTCACGCTGTTGGTATGCTGATTTGCTTTGCTGGAGAGATGCATCCATGATTCTAGCATCTTAAAATCTGCCTCATTTTGCTCCAATTTTTATCACTGATTTTCTAGTCCCCTAAAATCATGACTAATAAAAACATATAATATTACTTATTTCAACACAGGTTATTGAATTAGGATAAAAAAGTATGAAGCAGGGTAATAGCAGTGTGTACTGTGGGAAGTGCAACAGGTGGAAGCTATGAAGCTCCAGTCAGTGATCAGGTCACAATTATATTTGTTACGGAATATGTAATGCTGCCGGATGTATTGCCGGTGGACTAAATACTGACGATGGAAGCCCGAACCGCCAGGATCCCAACTGGGGCTGGTAAGTACCCTAACCCTCCCTTAGTGGTGCCCAACCCTCAAGCTGGTCATGCACTATACAATTTTCTGTCAGATATCTGTCCAATCTGGCTGCTTGGAATGAAAACCTGGTAATGTATGGGAGCAAATGGACAGTTGATCATATGGTTTTAAACACTGAAAAAATGACAAAAAAAATAGTTCAAATCGGTTAAATTTGTGTGTTTTAACCAATTTGCCTGAGCAACCATTTTTGGCTATCTTCCAGTGTTTGTGAGCAAATGGACGATTGTCATTTGCTCCCATACATTACCAGATTTTCATTCCAACCAGCCAGATTGGACAGATATCCTGACAGAAAATTGTATAGTAGATGCCCAGTTTCACCTCCCCCCAGTGATGCCTAAACCTCTCAGGGGATGCCTAACCCCCCTCCAGTAGTGCCTAACCCAATCCCTAACCCTCACGTAGGGGTGCCTAACCCTATGTCCCTCCGGGGGTACCTATAACTAATCCTTCCCCCCCCCCCCCGTGGCTAACAGTCACCCTTACCTACGTTCAGGATGCCGGGCGTCAGCATTTTGGCGTCTGGTTAAAGATAGGCATGGGTATTTAGACGCCTATATTTAGTACAGAGTCGGGCTTTCAGCGTCGGGTTCCCTAACGCTGGTATATGAACTGCATCCCATTTGTTACTTGTGGTTGTTCTGTGGTCTTTATGGCTCATTTAGTTTAATACTGTAGTTTCAGCATTTATTTTTTTATTTTTACAGTTTTACATGCGATGCATTCTGGACCAGTGGCGTCACTAGGGGGCTGCGGACCACTCTGGGTAACACCAGAACTAAACGCTACTGCTGTTCCTGCGAGTTACAATTAGTACATGGCAAGGATAATCATGTAAAAATTATCCCTGATACAATTTGAAAAAAATTGTCACACTGATATAGAAACATAGAATTTGACGGCAGATAATAACCATTTGGCCCATCTAGTCTGCCCTTTAAGGGTGCGGTTATTTGGGTTAGAGCTACAGTTGGTAACTTCTGTGTTTTTTGTACATATTCCCCTTTTCGTTGTCTGCCTATTTATACCAGTGCTTGGTGGTTGCCACCATACTAAAAACACATGGGCTTATGCAGAATTTGATACATTAACTGTGTAGAGTTTGTATATTCTCCCTGTGCTTGCGTGGGTTTCCTCCGGGTACTCCAGTTTCCTCCCACACTCCAAAAATATACTGGTAGGTTAATTGGCTCCCAACACATATTAACCCTAGTGTGTATGTGTGTGTTCATGTGGTAGGGAATATAGAGTGTAAGCTCCACTGGGGCACGGACAGATGTGAATGGCCTCTGTGAAGCGCTGCGGAATATGTGTGTGCTATATAAATAATTGGTAATAAATAAATACATTTGCACCCCAAATGATAGCAAGAATAGAAGCTTGCATGTATTTGTTCATATGCTCAGCTGGACGGACCTCACAATGCATCCAACTGTACAACACTAGCATATACATCAAGAGTAACAAGTGTTGCACAGAGATGTGGAACATAAAAGAGGCAAATAGAGACTTTGGGCCCTTTTTATCACAATCCCTATCTCAGATGCGTATAAGATGTGATAAAATTGCCAGGATTCGCAATGCAATATTTGAATACATCACAAGGATGTATCAAATGTAGCATACAGGTATAGAGCTTGTGAGAAAGCTCTGTCCCTGCAAATCATCTCCACAGGGCCGTAACTAGGGTAGTGCGACCAGTGCAATGGCACAGGGCACCTCAGGGCATTGAGTGCTGTTTGGATCTGTCAATTTCACTCTCTGCTAAAAATCAATGAATCCTCGATCAGCATGAGGATCAGATAGGCAGCTCACTGCCCCTGCCTGTCTGCTTCACTGGAGCTGCCGAGAGACCTCATCGCCGCTGCTTGCAGCACCCGCTGGGGTCTTCAGCTACAGTGACTCCTGGCACTCTGAGTAGCAGGGTGACCAGGAGAAAATGACAGGCGGGCATTAAAACAGCAGTAGGAAGAATGGAGGGGACGGAGCCTTACACACAGTTCAGCTTCTGCCTCCCAGCAGCCCCAGAGCTTCCACAAGGAGTCTGGTGACAATTTTACAAACACAGGCTGCTGACACATGCAGAGAACAGACATGTCTGCCCAGATTGTGCATGCACAGTTGGGATAGACTTGTGAAGATCAGGTTGGACTGTGTTTACACAGTGATTACAGCATTATATTGTGTTAATAGCAGCATTATATTGTGTTAATAGCACTGGTCTCTGAAGCAGAGCTGGTTGGGCGGGTTAATAGCATAAGTTCCCTCCATGCCCCATCTCTTCTTCAGTCTCTCTGCATGTGTGTATGTCTGTATCACTTTTCTCTGTGTGTCTGTGTACAGTGAAGTGGTAGAATGACTTTCAAGTGGTCTAAGGCTACACAAAAAACTTTCTCCTGTAAGCATTGTGCAGAGACGTTTACACGGGGACTATCATCCAGTTCCCTGTTTTGTGAGAAGTGTGTTTCAGAAACACAGACTGCAGCATCCCCACAAAATTCATGGACTGAACAAATTACATCAGTCATGTCTCAAATGTCTGCAGAGCTAGAAGCTTCTCGCAGGGAGAGAGAGGTTGAAAGATCTCAGAGGTCTGCCTTCTCTGAGCCAGACTGGGCGTGGTCTTTAGCCAGGTCTGTAGAAGGGCTCACAAGGGTTATGTCAGCCCAGGTTCCTTCCGTTGTATCGTCCTCTAGTGTCCCTGCTAGGAGACTAATACCGAATCCCCTTATGTGGGATGATTCGGAAGAGGACAACAGGCCTGATACAGAGGAAGGGGAGGTACAGGACCCTATAGAGTGGAGCCTGTATCTCAGGGTGTAGAGACGCTGATTCCAGCAATACGCCAGGTGTTACATGTTGAGGACAGGGATGCTGTAGAGATTAGGCCATCTATCTTTAATAAAAAGCAAAGACTGGCAGCCTCCTTTCCAGTGTCTGAGGAATTGGACGAGATCCTTACCTCAGCGTGGAAACACCCTGATAAAAGGTTTCAGATTTCAAGGAAGCTTTTATCATACTATCCCTTTCCTGCAAAAAGCAGGCATTTATGCGAAACACCTCCTTCAATGGACCCTTCAGTGTCACGTCTGTCAAAAAAGACAGTGCTCCCTGTTCAATATCCATAACAAGGGGGCATGATCTAATGGGTAGAAGTTTTATAGTGTGAGTGAGCTGGTGGGTCCACTTAGCTAGAATAAGGTCTATATGTGAGTATGTGTTATGAACATTAGAAAAGAAAGTATAATCTCGCACCTCAGGGTTTTCGGTCCGCCATACATCATATATATCAAATTCAGCAAGCAATTTTTTAAAGGCCGTTGACGGACCTAGATCCCCAGGGCATACACCGAATCTAGAAGCACCAGATCTATCAACACGAGGGTCGGGGGCAATATTAAAATCTCCACATATCATAAGGGAACCTTTCTGAACTCTTTGGACCTCAATAAAGACCACGCAAAAAAGAGACCTGCAGGGAATTTGGAGCATATAGGGAAACCAAGGTGACCTGGGTATTGTGTAGTATGAGGTACCTCCAATTTTTTTCAGCAATTTTATTACAGAGGGTGAAATAAAATAGCAACTCCATTTCTTTTAAATGGCCCATTGGCTGTGTAGCAAACAGGATATCTAGAATCTTAAAGCGGGGATTAAGGGCAGAGAAATATGTTTCTTGTAAAGCCACCACATCCGCCATATGGGCATGAAAAGTACGTAAAGCTAAATGTCGTTTATTAGGGGAGTTTAACCCTTTAACATTCAGTGAAAAAAGATTAACCATAAATAAAACGTATAGGATAAGGCAAATAATTCACTAGCCAGAACCCACACAACAAAAATAAACTCCAGAAAAAAAAAACATCGAAAAAAAAATAAAGAAAGAAATAAGAAATTTAAAAAAGCAATAAAGGAGGGGAGGGACACCAGAGAAAAAAAAAAAAAACAAGCCCAGTATAACGGGCAAAAGTATTTGCCGCAAGAAATTAAATGTGGCAAAACTAAAAACATGGGGGGCAGGCCAACCCATACGACAGTATTGGCAATATAACACAAAATAACATACAAGAACCCTACAATAGAAGGACATTAACTTTTTTGTGAGACTAAGTAAGAAATAGTAAAAAAAAAAATATACACAATAAGATATCTCACTATGTATCAAATATCAGAAACCTTGGAAGACCCCTCTCAGAAATCCTCAGTCCAAAGAGGGACGGTCAGAGCAAAAAGGCAAACATCCAGATCCTGCACAGTCTTACCCAACCAATGACCACTCAGGGGCAATCATCAGCTTGGACTTGGAGGAAGACGAAGGGGCTGGAATGTTCCACTCCTCTAATAATTTATGTCCCACTTCTAAAGAGGAGACCACAAAAGTCGAGCCATCTCGTCGTATAAGGAGTTTGATCGGGAATCCCCAACGGTATGAAATCTCGTTAGCACGAAGAGTTGAGGTGAGAGGGTAGAAGGTGCTGTGCTTGACAATGGTGGCTGGAAGTCAGGGAACAATTGTAGGTTTACAAGGATTTCAGAGTCTGTCAGCCCTAGCTGCTTGGAGGATAGCCACTTTGACATGATAAAAGTAGATACGTAGAAGGGTATCTCTAGATGCAGAAGAAGGCAGATTACGGGGTTTGGGATGACGATGGATCCGATCTATGAGTAGGTCAGACTCAGCCAAAGATGGTAGGCATTTCCGAAATAGAGACAAAGCAATTTCTTGGAGCTCTGAATTTGACACTGATTCCGGGATTCCCCGAATTTTAATATTGTTGCGACAGGATCGATCTTCCAAGTCCGCCAACTTGTCTCTCAGTACAGAAACCTCCGCCACAGTGGAATCGTGAGCAGTAAGGAGAGTGTTATGAGGTCACAAGCTCCTCCATTTTTGTTTCAAGGTGATCAGTCCCCTAAATCAGTTAACTCCCGCTTAACATCCTGCAATGTAGATTGCATATTAGCCATGAGATCCACCCGAAAGGATTGGAGCATTTGTTGTATCACCTGAGCTGTCAGAGGAGTATCATCCATCGAACCCAGCTGGGTAACATGAAGAGGCGAGCTAACTGAGGGTGACGAAGCAGGAGACGATTTGTGAAGGTCGGCTGAACCTGTAGGAGAAGATTTGTTAGCAGCTGCAGATCCGCGTGGCTGAAAGCGAATTGGTTTAGTCAAAGAAGAAAACTTCTGCTGTTTCTTAGGAGCCATGGTCAGCCACAGCAACCAATCAGACATTCAGAGATCAGTAGATCGAAGGTCAAAAAGGTAGATAGCATTTAAGGAGGGTTCACCAAAGAAAATGTTGCATGGGCAGGTGAGGGAATGTTACTCACAGGGCATTATCCGGGAGCACGCATATAGCTGGTGACCAGGTTGGAAATGATATGAAATACCGCCGGCCACATGGCCGGGAGTTCGAATCCCAGCATCGGCAGGCAGACAAATGAAGAGATCCCGGCAGCGGCAGCCCGACAGTGCTGGAAATCCAGATCGTCCGTAGGTGAGTACTTACTAACCTAACCCTCCTTAGGGGTGCCTAACCCTAACCCCCCCTTCACCGCTGCCTAAACCTAAGTCCCCCAGGGGGGTGCCTAACCCTCCCTCCCCCTAGCCTAACCCTCCCGGGGGGGTGCCTAACCCTAAGTCCCCCCCGGGAGCCATAAACCTAACCCTCCCCCCGCGCGGCTGTCTGCTCGCGGCGCCCGGCATCCCTTCGATCGGGATGCCGGGCGCTGGACTCCCGGCGTCGGAAAAATGCCAGGCATCTAGATTTAGACGCCTGTCATTTAACCCTTGCCGGGATAAAGCAGTCAGGAAGCCGGTTGTCGGGCTTACGTCAGCCGGCTTCCCGATTGCATCCCACCCAGTTAGCACAATGGGGGGAGCTTCAGTCACTGTACCTTTGGAGCCATCATCCAGGAGCAGCAAAAAGGGGAAAAAACAGGTATAACCCCCAGAACCTTTTATAAGGTGAAGGCAGGAGGTAATTTAAATGCAGCCCTGGAGATTTTCAGGAGTACTCTGGGACCCAGAGGGTAGTGAGCCACAGCATCAGCACTGCTCACTCCAAGATGGCAGCCGCCTGGAGCCTAACACCGCCGGGCAGGCAATGGGGACTCACCGACCTAGTCTTGGAGGAAGTCACTAGACCCAGTGGCAGGAGAGGGACAGTGGTAGCTGTGGAGAGCGGAGGCAGGAGGACCACGGTAATTGCGGGACAGACGGTGGGTCACACGGACAAATTAAGGCCCCGGCTCCAAGTCCCGGAGCAGGCCCCAGCGGTAAGCGGGGAACCAGAGGGTCGGGGACAGTTGGATATAGTCCACACAGGGTGCACTGACTGCAGGAGCTGCCCAAGTGCGTGGCAGAGCAAACCCAGGCACTCCACACACTGGAGAATAAGTCCGGTAGCAGGAGCTCCCAGAGGACACGTCTGCTACCGGCAGCGTCCAGGCCACACCCCTCAAGATTTCTTTAAAAAAAAAATCTGTTAATTTTTTAAATGCAGTAAAAGTGACATTGAAACAACCAAGTACACATGAGTAGTAATAACAGAAACAATATCAGTAGCAGCATGTGGCAAACAATTACATAGTAATAACAAAATGAAATAAAATGAAAAATTAGAAAAGGTGCGATAAATGTGAGCTATTACAGAAAAGACTGGAAGAGCAGGGGGGATCTGCTGGCATAGAGCCCCAGGTGAACTGGGGAACATCACAGATCAATAACCCTAATGAAGGGCAAAATAACAGAAGAAAGCAAATCGGGTACAGCAATAATATCAATGAAAAACACTGTAATATAATTAGGTGGTCAGAACTGAAGGTCTGACAGTCCGAATGTTATGGGTGTGCAGGAAGGGGCATTTTGAAAGTAGTACCACAGGTTCCAGAACTGAAGGAATTTAGGGAATCTATTGATAAGATATGCTGTTATTTTCTCCATACCTTCCCAGATACCAAATTTTATCTATAACTAATGCTGGACATACACTATACAATTATATCGGCGGATCAACCCGATAATGGTACTGTGTGCGGCCGACCGATGCTAAAATAATGATCGGTTGGGCATGCCGGCTCGTCCAGCATGGCCATCCGATGCAATATTTTGTAAGTGAAATGTCTGCCGCATCGGGCAGTGTATACCCAGCCACGGTCAACCGATAGACATTTCCCCTGTTCCTTCACGGGGAAGGAACGGGGAAATGTCTATGAGATATCTCACAGTGTATGCCTGTGAAATCTGCAGGGTGTCAGGCTGCCAGATAAAAGAGCAGGGGCCTCCAGGTGTTTCCAATTTGATGCAACTAGGGACCTGGCAGCAGTTTTAGGATTTGAACTACCAGTTTGTCTGCGGTCTTATCCAAAAGTATTGATTGGTAGTCTTAAAAGAAAAGACCAAGGATCTTTAACAGTTGGGATATTCACCACATTACTGATCAAGTTTGCAATCTTGTCCCAGTAAAGTGCTATCTTAGGGCAGGACCACCATACATGGATAAAGGAACCTAGTTCGCCATAGCCTCTCCAACACCGAAGGGATCAAGTATCTGCCTTCAGGGTCATGGATTTTCTAGGAGTGTGTAAACCTAATGTGTTGTGCAAACAAGATGGTCACTTTTTTTTTTTTTTTTTTTTTTTTTAGATTTTTAACTATAACACATTACTATCTATCTGAGGCCTTTTTCAGTAAGATATACATTTATGAACTTATGAAGCATTATAATAATTTGCACATTAATTATGTGATATTTAAATTGCTGCTTAAATATTTGTGGATAGCTTCATCTGCCGGGTTGGGTACGGGGTGCTGGTGCTCGGGATCCCGGCGGTCAGAATCCAGACGCCGGCATCCCGACAGGGCTAGGATACCGACACTTGTCGGTCAGAATCCTAACCCTCCCCTCTCCCTACCCTAAACCCCACCCCAATGCCTAAATCTAACCTCCCCCTCCACCCTAAACCTAAGTCATTCTAAGCGCTGGCATCTCAACTGACAGTATTTTAACCGGATCCCGCATCTGCCATGGTACTGTTGACTTGTTTATTTATATGTATGACTTTTAATATTACTGTTTTTATGAGTTGTTTACCAACTATACAAATAGGGATGAAGAAAGAAAGAAGGAAAGATAGAGAAAGAAAGAAGATGTTTTCCTTTACAGTGCATGCTGGGATGAATAATTCAATAAATTTAATACATAAAAAAAATCATGAATATTAAAAATAAAGTGAATTAGCAGATTTTTCAAATCTTTATTTACTATTTAAAAAAGATCTATGTAATTATGTCTGCAATCAATTAAAGATTACTCAGATGAAATCCTTTGTCTTGGCTATTCTTATTTCAATGTTGGATAGGTTCTCCAACTATATTTTGTAAGTGTATCTATTTATTTAATTGGTTACAATTATCCCAAATTAAGCTAGATACATTATGTCGTAATGTTTGTTATTGTTACTGCCAAGTTTTGTCCTTAAGCTGAGGTTTCAATGAGGATTTGGTAAACACTCATATGATGTTGCATACATGTGTAGTTATTACACTCAAATTAACTATTAATATTTATAGAATAGCATTACAATTTTCAATGGAATAGTGCAGAGAGGCACTGCCTATTCAATGGTATTTATAAGAATGGTATTATTTCCATTAATTATTGTCCACTTCAAATAAACTAAAATTTGTCAATGGGTTTGGGAAATAAATATATAATATCTCACATATTCTATTTTCAATGCGCAGAATGACACAGGGGGTACTAGGAGGGATCAGATTGGATCCCTCACAGGGGATGTCACAAATAGAAGCCCATAGGATGCCCCCCGCATCCAAGCTTGGTGCATATGAGAAATGCGGTCAAATCCCTGAAAACTGCATTTTCGGGATTTTGATCACATTTCTGACATTGGTGCATCCCTCCCCAGATAATAAATAGATCGTCAATGTATCTACTGTAAGAAAAAATATAGCACCAGACACATTGGGATGTATGAAGAAACTATCCTGTTCAGCAGAAAAGTACGATGGGGCCACACTGAACCCCCTCGCACAGCCAGACACCTCTAGGACAAATTTGCCATCATAATTGAAAACATTACGAGTGAGAACCATCTCTAAATGCTCCAATAATAATTTCACATCAGGGTCACAATTAAGATGATGATCATTAATTTGTTTTACTGCTTCCAAACATTCATGATTAGGAATAACAAGCACAAACATCTAGCCTGCAGAGAAAACTACAAGCAGGTATAGGAGGCAATTGCCTAAGCTTATTTAGTAATGATGTCGTATCCGGTAAAAAATTTGTATGACTCAATACAAGGCTGCAAGAAAGAGTCCTGAAATTGGCTGAATCAAGAGCCCCGTGCAGAGATAATTGGATGTCCTAGCGGGGCTACCAAATCCTTATGAACTTTAGGTAATGTATATGATATGGGTACTATGAGATGATGATATATTCTCCTGTAGGGCTCTAGCAAGACAATCCACAAGTTCTTTCCAGAAAAGAGTAGGATCCCGAGACATAGGCTTGTATATGTACATTACAGTCAACATGCTGTCTTGTTATCTCATTTTTTTTGTTAGAAAGATCCTGAATAACAATAGCACCGCCCTTATTCACTGGGCAGATAACAATGTTCTTCTAGTTAGATAAGTCCCTAAGTGCTTATGCAATCACTTCACTGCTACTTCAGGGCCCTGCAGCGCTACTGTGCATCCGCGGTCTGTTGACCATGCATGTGTGGAGGCCATTCCTACGGAACCCTCACCCAGTAATTTCTGTGTTCTGTAGCCCACAGGCTAAAGCGGCTAACTACATCGGGAGATGGCGTGAGCTGTCGAGGCCAAGCCCCAGAGCTTGGTAAATCTAACAGTCTGGCAGCTCCCATAGAAACCTATAGGGGCTGCTTTTGCTGTCGGAAATGGAGGGCCCATGGTAGATATCTGAGATATCTGCTACAGTTTCACCATGTTGCATTTATGGGATACTTAATATTTGCAGGTACCTCGTTTTCAGGGGATATCCCGCAAATATTTTTTAATAAATAGACTTCTCATCAGGAATTGAACTTATGAACACTGGGCTGTGAGGTAGTAATGCATTATGCCAAGTGTGCTGCCTATTCCCTTCTCCATACATCTTGTTTTGAAGCAGTACAATCAACAATATCTCAATTTAATAATAGAGTGAAAACACCATAGGAAAACTAGAGGCCACCTGTGCGTCTCGAACAATGAAGAAGGATTTAATTTCATAAACTACAGACCTTTCTCAATGCATATATATTGGAGCATTATTGCCCTCTCCCCACCAATTCAAATAATGTGTGTAGACCTAATATGAATGCTCACTGTCATTATCCTGCTCAGTTTTCCCTGAGTACGCTCAGTACACATCCTATAGCTCATAAGGGTCTATTTGGTAAAGGAAAAAAAAGTGAAGACTACTTCTAAAATTACTTTGATTATCCCAAAATACTTTTCCCCATTTTTATATAAAAACATACTGTGTTCTGGGGATGACCCATGCAAAATTTGCGAAACACGGCAGCGTCTTATATTTCTTCACAGTGCATGCGCCATTTTGCACATGCGCAGAGTGTTGCTGACTTACTTATGGTGACGTCCGACTGTGGGAAGGTGCCAAGGGAGCACTGAATTTTGTGAGAAAGCAGGAAGAGAATGTCACTTCCCTGCTTATCTCCACTTCAGCAGCCACAAACAGACACCAAGGCCATAAAGAGATGGCATTCTGTTTGTCTGGAAAAAATGAACTGCACAGAGTCTTCTCTCATTTATATAAATAGAATTCCAGAACACCCCCAATTAAAACCTATGGGGGCTGCAAGAACTAATCGTAGACAGTATTTTGAATAACCTGACTTTGGCTTAACCTGGACCTTGTGGATTCCTAAGATCACACTCATTACGCCCCCCCTGGATTTGCTCCCGGCTGAGGGGCTCACAACGCCCCTAATCCGAGCGTGCAGCACTTCAAATAGTTTTTTTTCTCTTTTTTTTTTCTCTGAAGGGTTGTGGCCTGGGCTGGCTGTCTATGGCCCTGCTCAGGGGTAGGCAATCTGTGTATCCCAACACGGACTGCCAATAAAGACTTGCCAAATAACTTCAATATATTCCAAAAGAACATAGTATACAACCCGTACTATTAATATACCCCACTGCACAATATACTCCTACACAACCGCACAATATATTACTACTAAACATCCAGATACAATACTACAACCCTCAACCCCCGCAAAAAGCTATTAGTATATGAAACCCCCACAATAAATTACTCCACACCCTAACCAGGGGCATTTTAAGAGAGGAGGGGGCCTTAGTGCAGACTCCGTGTTTGTGCCCCCTCCTCTCTGTCAGCGCACTGAGCCCTGTAGATTTTATCTTCAGACTTCATGCTAGAATCTACTGCGCATACGCGGGTCTCCGGGAAAATGGCACCATCGCCTATTTTCTCGGGGACATATTTTCTGGGCATGACCATGACTTTTTGCTGCTCTGCTGCGCCGGTCCGGTGCTGTGGAGCAGCACATTGGAATCTGCAGAGAGGTAAGTATATTATTAACTATGGGTGCAGCGTGTGTGATGTGGGCCCTCCTGGATCCAGGGGCCCATGTGCACCGCACACCTTGCACCCATTATAAAGATGCCTATAACCCTAACCTACTTCCCTCTACCAGATAAAATAGGTATACACACCCCCTGATATATTACATCCCTAAAGTCATCTCAATTCACATATAATATATAAGTATACACCCCCAGATACATTACTATACCTCTCATCCCCCCTTTCCATCCCTGATGCATACATAACTATACATCCCCAGATACATTCATCTTACGCCCCTCATACATTACTAAACAACCCAACCCACTTCATTCCCCAGACAATGTTTATTTACACCCCCAATAATACACCCCTCAGCCCACCTCTCCCTCCAGGTTATATAAGTATATGCCCCCAACTCACTCACATAACATGAATAAGTACATAGTCAACCTAAGGTACTTATCTCTTGTTGCTGCATTATGTATCACACCCCGGCTAGTACCTGTATGGGAGATGGACAGGCCGGGCAGAGAAGGAGGGGGCGGGTCCTCAGGGAGGGGGTGGGGAGTGGACTCTGGAAGAGGAAGGAAGATAGGACCTCACACTCCACCTGCAGGGGAGACAGATGGGCCAGGCAGAGCAGGAGAGAGCGAGGAGGGGGCAGGACTCAGGAAGTGGCCGGGCATAGACGCAGTGTCAGGTTGTGGCCTAGAATCGGCCGTTACTCACCCCAGCGCCGGCTTCCCCTGATCCCTTGGGTGGTCAGATGTCAGGGGCGGCGAGTGACGCGCTGAGCATTATACCTAAGAGCCATGTGGACATCATGAGCTGCGCCATGCCTTGGTTACTGCGGTCGCCGTCATGGATGCAGCCATGCCAATCTTCATAACCTAACTAACCTTTACCCAATGGTAGCATGGTGGTGGTCAGCTGACACTGTCCGCCAATGATCTCCTACCTCTGGGCTTATAACTAACCTTCGGACAATGTTGTCTCTACCTTGTGTATACTTGCCGTCACCTCGTTCTAGGTTCTCGTATAGTGATACCCTTGAGTCTCTACGTGCCATCTCCTTGTGCAACAATGCGTCCGAACATCTTGCCTGTGTGCCATACAAGTGCCATCTCCTTGTGCAACAGTGCATCCGAAGACCTTGCCTGTGTGCCATACAAGTACCATCCTACTTGTGCAGCAGTGCATCAAAGACACAGCGCCTGCGTGTAGTTACAAGTGCCACCTCTTGGTGCAGCAGTGCATCAAAAACACAGTGCCTTAATGCAGTTACAAGTGCCACCTCTTGGTGCAGCAGAGCGTCAAAACACCTTTACCTGTGTACAACTACAAATACCAACTCCTGGTGTAGCTGTACTTCTTCCTGAAGTATTTCTCTTGGGCCATTGTTGTATTTTCTCTATTCCCGTGGGTATCGGATACCTGACCAAAGGACCATGACCTGCTTGCTGGGTGCAGCTTAAACCTATATCCCGCTTTTAGGGGTCACTGGAGAACACCTTCCAGCAGGTTAGACTCCGCATCTTTGGTCAGGTCTCACCAACATCCGATATTCGTAGATGAGGAGATCTTATATACAGGCCCCACACCTCCGATTCCTCCCTCAACCCGGGACTTCAGCTTTCACCCACTCAGTAAGGCATTTCCCAAACCAAACGTGACAGTTTGCACAGGCCAAATGGAAGCTAATGATTATCCATGCATTGAGGCAAGGTCTTGTAATGCCCCCGCCGCCTGGGAACCATCAGGCGGCTCAACATCAGGTGTGTCAATACCTGCAAAAGGTCTCTCCGGACAGTTACTGTCTATACAAGCAACACTGGCTACACTCCTTCCTCCTCCCACTGTGGTTGCACCATCAAACCCTCCAGCTCAACGTCCGGTTTCTGGCGGCTCGAAGTCTCGTCTTCAGTTGGCATCTCCTGAATGCTTTGATGGGAATCCTCGACGATGCCGGGTGTTCATCAACCAGTGCGAAATTCAATTCGAATGTCTGCTGCAGAACTTCCCTATGCCTAGGTCGAAGGTGGCGTCGATTATTTCCCTGTTGACTGGAACCGCTTTGTTCTGGGTTTCCACACTGTGGGAACGAGCATTTCCGCTAGTATCCAACTATAACACTTTCATTTCTACCTTCAAAAGAATTTTTGATGAGCCTGGTTTCAGCTTCTTCTGATCTCCTTCGAGTCCGTCAAGGAACCCGTACTGTACGACAGTACGTGGTTCAATTCTAAATAATTTCCTCTGAATTAAAGTGGAATGAGGAAGCCCTTAAAGCAGCTTTTCTTCATGGGCTTTCCGAAAAGGGATGTAGTCCGGAAGCCGACGGTCTAAATGCCGACCGCCAACTTCCAGACACTGTAATCCCGACTAGGGACGAATGACAGGCGTCTGGCATCTCGATCGAGCGGACGTCGTGCGCCGCAGCAGACAGCCGCGCGGGGGGGGGGGGGTTAGGTTTAGGGCTCCCGGGGGGACTTAGGGTTAGGCACCCCCCCGGGAGTTTAGGGTTAGGCTAGGGGGAGGGAGGGTTGGGTTAGGCACCCCCGGGGGGAGGTTAGGGTTGGGCACCCCCCCGGGGGACTTAGGTTTAGGCAGCGGGGAAGGAGGGGTTAGGTTTAGGCACTTAGAGAGGGGGTTAGGGTTAGGCACAGAGGGGGGGGAGGTTAGGGTTAGGCACCCTAATGGAGGGTTAGGGGGTAGAATTAGATTAGTTGATACCTTTAGGACGATCGGGATTTCCTCCTTTGTCGGGATTACATATCACACCCTCCGAAAAGATGAAAGATGAACTAGCCTCTCGGTTTACTTTGGTTTATTATTTAGATGCTTATTACTCTGTTATACATAATAATTTTTTGTTCAAGTACTTGTTAAATAAACATTCCAGTAAATGCAAATATATGGATTTAAATGCTAAGCTTAGATAATATTTTTTAGTGAGTGCAAATCAAGCTGAGACAGGGACATAAACTATTTGCAGGTGGTGTCTGCACTAATGAATGATTTGGATTGGAAGGGATTCCCTTTAAAAGATGACACCTTGCTGCTGTCTGACATCCTTCTGAAGAAATTCTCACAGAGAAAGAAACGCGTTAAGGGTGTCCCTGTTTTTCCAGCTTGCTACTTTGTTTTCACCCAAGGATACTCCCTGCTACACTGTAACCTTGCTTGTTACTATCCGCTCATCCAACTCCGGGAAACACCACATTCCTATTGACTGCTTTGCACATGCCCTCCTCCGCTGCACTTGTTCAGAGACCAGAGAGGAGAGGTGTGCCTTGCCGGTTTCCCCCACACATGTGAACCGGCATCTAGCGGCCCCAGCTTGGCGTCCTGACACGGAGAGCTGACACCCACGATGCCAGTCAAGGTACGCCCCAGACTGTGGGTAACAATGTGGAGCCTCCCTTGGTGTTGCGTTCTCCCCGGAGAAGATCTGGAAATCTGAGGGGAGAAGTACCAGCTGCCGGCCTCTGCCTGACAATGGAGACAGACTTCCAGCGGCTGCCACTCAGTCTGTCAGCACGAGTTGCCATTTCACACCGGCACCAGAACAGGAGTCTCTCCCGAACTAGGGAGACATTACGGAGGCTTTGCAGGTGTAACATTACTATAAGTTGAGCAGACATTACACACTCTATGGGCCCTAAGACTACACTTATCAGCTGGCCTTTGTGACTATATATTCACTCGGTACTATACCAACCAAGAGTTAATTCCAGAGCATTCACTACATATAGGACCTCATTCAGAGTCGGTCGAAGCGGCCGCATGGTCGTATGGGAAAAGGGGCCAGATATGCAAATGATTCCCTCGCAAGTTGTGTCCCTAAGTTCGGATCGGTAGCTGGCCGACCAAGGGGAGGAAGCGGCCGGAATTAAAAAAAATACGCCCCCTTCTCGTACGCATTGCACGTCATCTCCGGGCATATAAGGATTAATCGAGACCATCGGGAACCATCAGAACTGGTCGTAGAGCTTAAGGTTGACCATACCCTCTCTTAAGCTCTACGATCATGTCAGTGTAAAAACCTCCCATGTCACATGTGCCATGACGCTACTTTGTTAATTATGCACTCCCATAAACCGTATGCACTCCCATAAAATGCTGTTCGCATAATTAGGCACGCCTGCGTTCGGATCTCCACTCCCCCGTTTTCAAGCACCTTCCCCTGTTACCACCCACAAACACATCATTCTGTCACTCAAACTACCGACCTGGCTGTGTTCAAGGAGAGAGAAATTTCTGATCATAGTGGCTAGTTTGCGCACGCGCATTGCAAACTTTACGCATGCGCAGTATAGCGAACATCGGTGGCGTACGACCGTGCAGCCGCTTCGACCGACTCTGAATGAGGTCCATAGTGCTTGCATTTGGATCCATCGTTTAGGGGGGAACATCTATAGAACCTGCAAAGCTCGGGGTGCACCCCGATGCTATTTGCAATACAGGTGGATATGCAACATGCTATTTTGAACTTTGGCCCTCATTCAGAGCCGCTCGTTAGCGGCAGTACGCTCGTTCCGAGCGATGTTTGCACATCTGCGCATGCGTACGGTTTTTAGTACGCATGCGCGAACTAGTCAGTGCGGCCGAAAATCGTTTGTACGCTATATTGCGAGTGCCTGCTATTTTGAGTGACAGAATGAGGCGTATGTGGGTGGTAACAGGGGAAGGTGCTTGAAAATGGGGAGTGGAGATCCGAACGCAGGCGTGCTTAAAGGTCAAAACGGGCGTTTTATGGGTGTGTATATTTAAAACAGCAGCGTCATTGTCCACGTCACTGGGTTATTTTATAGCCAGAACTGCTCGCAAATTTGTGGTAGCAAACACCAACCACAAGAATAGCGAGCAGTTCATACGCTGGTCGATGTACTCGATTAATCTAATAAATAGCGGACATGACGTATGGTGCGAGCGGCCAGGGGGCGTTTTTAACAAATAAACGAGCGTATGTTTTGCTCGTTCGTTCAGACTTAGAGGTGTGAACAGACTGCAATGTGCGTACGGATCATTTGAATAGCCACCCCTTGTTTTTAAACGAACGACCGCAAATAGCGAACGGCTCTGAATGAGGGCCTTTATTTCCTGACACTGAATATTGCTCTGGACTTTCTCATTTAGAGATATCGAATCAGTCCGATTGTACATGTGTGTTCATCTCAATCACAGTAAATAAATCTATTAGAACTAGGTCTGTCTATTGTCCCCATTGTTCTATATCTATCATCTGTGCTGGTTAGTTTGCAGTTCTATCCAAGTCCTTTTTTTCAATTTTTCTATTGTGTCATTTTGGCAGAGAGTTTTCTATGTAATACTGTGTACTAACTGTATTTATATTGGACTATGCATGTATGCACTTTTTATATGTCACATGTTTAGGACTTATAATTGATTTCAAGTCCACCAATTTCTTTTATTACATGCAATACATTTTAATTTTATTTACTTGTTGTGTGTCTCACTGGTCCGGGTTAGACTATTGGTGCTATTATTGTACACTGCTCTCTCCTGAATGCTTTGATGGAAATCCTTGACGATGCCGGATGTTCATTAACCAGTGTGAAATTCAATTTGAATGTCTGCTGCAGAACTTCCCTATGCTTAGGGCGAAGGTGGCGCACATTATTTCCCTGTTAACTGGAACCGCTTTGTACTGGGTTTCCCCACTGTGGGAACGAGCATTTCCGCTAATATCCAACTATAACACTTTCATTACCTTCAAAAGAATTTTTGATGAGCCTGGTCATACCGCTTCTGCTTCTTCTGATCTCCTTCGAGTCCTTCAAGGAACCCGTACTGTACGACAGTACATGGTTCAATTCCAAATAATTTCCTCTGAATTAAAGTGGAATGAGGAGGCCCTTAAAGCAGCTTTTCTTCATGGGCTTTCTGAAAAGATTAAAGATGAACTAGCCTCTCGGGACCTCCCAGAGTCCTTCGCTGAGGTAGTCTCGCTATGCATACAAATTGACCTATAGCACAGGGAATGTTTGGCCAGCAGAGGTTGAGGGGACTATTTCCTAGATCAACCATCCCTGGATGTTTGTCCTTCTTCTCCCGCTACCAGTAGAGAAGAACCTATGCAGGTCAATAGATCTCGACTAACCACTGCTGAATGAACCCATCGATTCCAAAACAGGCTTTGCCTTTATTGTGCCGCCCCAGATCATATCCTCTCCTTTTGGGAAACGCAAGACCCTAACTGGTTCTGGGAGTGTCCACTTAGGGGTACTGATCAAGCCATCCCATTTAATGGATAGCCTATTAACCGTGTCTCTTTCCTACAAGGCGAAGACAAAAGAACTGAAGGCCTTAGTTGATGCTGGAGCAGCTGGGAATTTTATTTCAGAGTCCTTGGCACATTCTCTGGGTATACTGGTCAATCCTCTTCCCAGAAAACTAGCTCTCTCAGGAATGGACTGCAGTGTCATTTTGGGGAATCCAATTTAGTTCATTACACACTCAGGGCCGTATTCAATTAGCTGCAAAGCCATTTTCATTGATAAAGTTTCGCGAGTGACATCATTTCGCCATGCAAAAAGTTTCCTCCGTATTCAATTCCGGAGACTTTTTGCCGATGCGGAAACTCAATGCAATGGAACCGGCTAAAAAGTTTCGCCTATGAATAGGTGTCGAAAAAAAGTGCAGAATTTGGGTTTTGGGGTGCAAACTTCGGAATAAAACCCGCAGCCTTGATACAGCCCCCAAAGGAATACTGCGTCAAAAAAAGTTTAAAAAATACTTTAGATCGCCCCAAAAATGTACTTTCATTTTGGGGGTGAAATAGTAAAAAAAAGGGGGGACAAACTTAAAAACTAGCGAAATATACTCCAGGGGACTCTGCAAGTATGCCCCAGGTGTTTTAAAGTTTGCAGGTGGTTGCGGCAGGTGGATTTTTTTACGTTTTTTTAAAACTTCACTTTAGCTACTTTTAAATATGCTAGCACCCATTTTCGTGTACCCCAAATTTGCTGGGACTACTTATTTTCACCAAAAAACCCCCTGCTAAATGCTATTCTTCACCACCTATGCAAAGACGCAAAATAGCAGCTATTGAGATCATTTAAGGACCCCAAATACCTTCAGCAGGTCTATTCGGGGGTATCTATATTGATCCCCAATGTCAGTGCATCTTTTGGGGGTGTCAGGCTGATTTCCCCAAATCTGACAGTACTTTTCGCATGTTAGAGTTTTCGCTGGGTCCCGTTTTTGCAGATTTTTAATTTGAATACGGGGATAAGCGGGGAGGAGCGCTATACTTTTTCACATTGAAAACCAGCGATGCCGGTGAAAAGTCCAGCATGCAAAAAGTACGTGACTTTTCGTGGCTAATTGAATATTCCCCTCAGTGTCTCTTCAGATTGACTGACTTCATCAAGAGAAGCTGGAATTCCTAGTTCTTCCCAGATCCTCTTATGAATTGGTCCTTGGTTTATTCTGGCTAAAAAAACACAATCCTACATTGAACTGGTCTACCATGCAAGTCCTCGCTTGGGGTCAAAACTGTTTCCACCAGTGTCTATCTCGTGTTGTACCAGTACATACCCATCAAATTTCTGCAAAATCTCCTGATCCTCGTTTACCAGAATAATACCTGGACTTTGCTAATGTATTTAATGAGCAGTGCAGATAAATTGCCTCCCCATCGCTCTTCGGATTGCGGCATTGACCTCATTCCGGGAAAGATGCCTCCTCAAGGTCATATCTACCCCCTTTCTGTACCAGAGATGGCAGCCATGTCGGAGAACATTAAGGAAAATCTCTCCAAAGGATTCATGAGACCATCTTCTCCGGCAGGAGACGTTTTTTCTCCGTGGGGCTTATAATTTGATCCGCATTAAACCTGGAGATGAATGGAAAACAGCGTTCAATATGCGAGACGGCCATTTCGAATATTTGGTGATGCCATTTGGCTTATGTAATGCTCCAGCAGTCTTTCAGGGATATGTCAATGATATTTTTAGAGACGTCCTCTACAAATTCATGGTAGTCTATCTCGATGATATATCACCGACGGCAAGTCAGAGAAGTTCTGTCTCGCCTTTGCGACCACAGTCTGTACGGGAAAATTTCCAAGTGTTTATTTGAGCAGTCATCCATGCCATTCCTGGGACACATCATTTCTTGAAAAGCTAAAAGCTATTCAACATTTCTTGGGCTTCTCCAATTACTACAGAAGATTCATTCTGAACTTCTCTACGGTAGTTGCACCTGTCACTGCTCTTACAAAAAAAGGTTTAAATCCATCCCATTGGTCACCCACAGCGATAGCAGCTTTTCAAAACCTTAAATCAGTCTTTTCCACAGCTCCAATTCTGTGCTAGCCACAACTTGATAAACCTTTTATTTTGGAAGTGGATGCCTCTTCGGTAGGAGTTGGAGTGGTTCTATCACAAGCTGCTGAGGATAGGAAGAATCATCCAAGTGCGTTCTTCTCTCGCAAATTGTCTCTGGCAGAAAAAAAATTATGCCATTGGAGATCAGGAGCTGTTGGCCATACGCATAGCCTTGGAAGAATGGAGACACCTTTTGGAAGGTGCAAAATTTCCATTTACCATTATCATGGATCACAAAAATCTAATATATCTTCAAACTGCTCATCGCCTGAATGCCAGACAGGCTCGCTAGACTCTCTTTTTCTCCTGATTTGATTTCAAGCTGCAATTTCGTCCTGGGATCTTGAATAAAAAGGCTGATGCACTGTCACGATCCTTTCTGTTCCTTTGGAAGAGGAAGACCAACCACAATTTTGGATCCTCTTGTCTTTGTTCTGTCTCCCCCTCCTGGCAAAATTTTCGTGGATCCTCATCTACAGGAGAAATTACTGTCTTGGGCCCATGCCTCTCTTTTTGCTGGTCACTTGGGTATCCTCAAGCCATTAAAATTCTTACAGCGGTCTTACTGGTGGCCTACTATGAGGGAGGATGTTCAAAGTTTTGTGGTGTCTAGTGCCAAATGTGGCCAACATAAGTCCAGCTGTAACAAAGTCATTCTTCCCCTGCAACCTCTACCTGTGCCGGTCGCCCCTTGGACCCACATTGCAATGGACTTTATTTCTGAGTTACAACCTTCAAAGGGACACAACACCATTAGGGTGGTGGTCGACCGGTTTTCAAAAATGGCCCACTTCATCCCGTTAACCGGCCTTCCTTCTGCTCCTCAACTGGCAAAAGTGTTAATTCAAGAAATCTTCCGGCTTCATGGCTTGCCTAGGGAGATTGTGTCTGATCGGGGGGGTACAGTTTGTGGCGAAAGTTTGGAGGGCTTTCTGTGCTTCTTGCAGAATTAAGCTGAAATTCTCATCCGCCTATCATCCTCAAACCAATGGCCAAACGGAAAGGGTGAATCAAGAGCTGGAGAAATTCATCACTCTTTCTGTTTTCTTCGCAAGATGAATGGATCAATTTCTTACTCTGGGCAGAGTTTGCTCACAACTTCAGGTATCATTCCTCTTCTAATACCACTCCATTCTTTGAGGTTTATGGCAAACACCCACGAGTACCTGACTTCCAAGAATTACCACCAATGGAGGTTCCTGCGGTTACAAGTTTGTTGATTCTTTTTCAAGAAGAATATTCATTGCTCTTTGTAAAAAAGAAGAAAGCTTCTAGTAGCTACAAAAATTGTGCTGATCGAAAACGTCTTGCTGTTCCCTTTCTGAAGGTCGGAGACAGGGTGTGGCCTTCTTCAAAGAACATTTGTCTGAAGGTTCCAAGTATGAAGTTTGGTCCTCACTTCATTGGACCAAACGACATTCTTAAAGTCATCAATCCTGTGGTTTATAAATTGGAGCTTCCTCCACAGTTGAGAATCTCCAACACTTTTCATGTTTCTTTGTTACGTCCACTGGTTCTTAATAGATTTCAATGTTCTCCTCCCAAGACTCCTCAAGTTCAAACTCTTCGGGGAGTTGAGTTCGAGGTTGAAAGGATCCTCGTTTCCCGGCATTGCTCTAGTTGTTTGCAGTATCTTATTGATTGGATGGGGTATGAATCTGAAGAACAGACTTGGATCAAGGCTTCGAATGTTCATGCTCCTCTATTGGTTCGAGCTTTCCACAGACATGTTCCTGAGAAGCCTTGTGGGTGTCTGGAGTCCACCCTGAAAGGGGGGGTACTGTCAGGTTGTAGCTTAGGATCGGCCGTTAGTCACCCCAGTGCCAGCTACCCCTGATCCCTCAGGTGGTCAGAGGTCAGGTGCGGTGGTGAATGATGCGCTGAGCAATATACCTAAGAGCCATGTGGACATCCATGAGCTGCGTCGTGCCTTGGTTACTGCGGTCGCCACCATGGGCGCAGCCATGACGGTCTTCATCACCTAACTACCCTTTACCCAATGGTAGCATGTGGTGGTCAGCTGATGCTATCCGCCAATGATCTGCTGGGTCTGGGTTCATAACTAACCTCCGGACAGCAGGAAGTTGCCTGTGCAATGTTGTCGCTACCTTGTGTATTTACAGATGTAAGTGGCTGGCGCTATGTTCGTTGTGAAGTCTAACGATAGACCCAGAATGTGGCCAAGGAACAGCAGGAGCTTTCAACAGGGCCCCTCAAAAGGATAATTGTATTGGGAAGTGGTTCCGGCGCTTCCTATGATCTAATGAAAATCTTTTTGTCATTTTTCTCCAAAAAATATATGAAAAAGAGAAAGAAAATATATAGTGTAAAACCGTAACAATGTTTTATAAATCGTGAAAGGTGAAAAGTGAGTTGTAGACGTTGGACCCAATTTTCACCATGGTCCTGCGTTGGTTGCAAATTGCAATGCTGGCCTTTAAGGTGAGGTCTTCAATTCCTCCCACACGTAGTGTTGTAAATGGGGAAATAAATAGTGTACCACAAGCCTCCATGGTACAGATCAATTTACCCAATCCAAGATTTTACACAATATGCAGTGTACTCGCCTTGAATGGGATATATTATACGCCTTGGACATTCATTTTCTCATCCCGATGTCCGTCGGTATATTACTATGGGTCCTTATACCCAGTCCAAAAATAATTGTGGATATAGACTAATTTTTTGTAAAACAGTAATTTTATTTCTTAATCTGTATATGATAAAAAAGGTCTTAGCGGTGTGTTGTTAATTTCACCAAACCTAATTAAACATACAACAGTTTCTGTTTAAATAAAATTGTAAAATATATAAAAATGCAAAAATAAATAAAATAAAGCAAAGATAATTCCAAATCTTAAAAGTAGAAAAAGGAGACATTAATGAGTGGAGGATTCTAATAATGAATACCTAGCAACATGTGTCTCAGATCCTACGTCTGCTTCCTCACGCTACCTTGTGTATACTTGCCGTCACCTCGTTCCAGGTTCCTGTATCGTGATACCCTTGAGTCTCTATGTGCCATCTCGTTGTGCAACAGTGCGTCCGAACTTCTTGCCTGTGTGCCATACAAGTGCCATCTCCTTGTGCAACAGTGCGTCCGAACACCTAGCCTGTGTGCTATACAAGTGTCATCTTCCTGTGCAACAGTGCGTCCGAACACCTAGCCTGTGTTCCATACAAGTGCCATCTCCTTGTGCAACAGTGCGTCTGAACACCTTGCCTGTGTGCCATACAAGTACCATCCTCCTTGTGCAGCAGTGCTTCAAAACACCTTGCCTGTGTGCCATATAAGTACCATCCTCCTTGTGCAGCAGTGCGTCAAAGACACAGAGCCTGCGTGCAGTTACAAGTGCCACCTCTTGGTGCAGCAGTGCCTCAAAAACACAGTGTCTGCATGCATTTACAAGTGCCACCTCTTGTTGCAGCAGTGCATCAAAACACCTTTACCTGTGTACTACTACAAATACCAACTCCTGGTGCAGCTGTACTTCTTCCTGAAGTATTTCTCTTGGGCCATTGTTGTATTTTCTCTATTGGATACCTGATCAAAGGACCGCGACCTGCCTGCTGGGTGCAGCATAAACCCATATTCCGCTTGTGTCAGGGTTCAGCCTGGGATCAGCCGTTGGTCACCTCTGCACCGGCTTCCCCTGACTTCTCGTGCAGTCAGACGTCAGGTGCGGTGGTGGGTGACACACTGAGGATTCTACCTTAGGTGCTGGTGGACTTACATGGGTGGCCCTGTGTCTTGGGTATTATGGTTCCCATCATGGACACCGCCATGACAGTCAGTACCTCTAAACAATGGTAGTATGGTTTGGGTCAGCTGACGCAGTCCTATCAACTGCTACTCCTGGGTATATAACTGGCCCCAGTACGCCAGGAAGTTGCCTGAACAACATTTTTCATTCTCAGTGTATGCTAGTATGGTCCTTGTTCAGGTTCCCCCTGAGATTACCTCTGTGTCTTCTCCAGTGCGTTTGACCATCTTTGCCGAAGTGCTAACCTGTGCTATCTTCAGTGCAACAGTGCGTCATAACACCTTAGCCTGTGTGCAAATCTTGCGCTACCTTTAGTGCAACAGTGCGTCATAACACCTCAGTCTGTGTACAACTTAGTGTCTCCTTCTGGAGTAACAGTGCGTCTTACCACCTCAGCCTGTGTACAATTTAGCGTCTCCTTCCGGTGCAACAGTGCATCATACCACCTCTGCCTGTGTTCTATATGAAGGAGTCCTCCTTCAGTGCAATTGTGCGTCTACAAACCTCTACCTGTGGGTACCTCAAGTACCAATACCTTGTGCAACTGTGCCTCCTGAAAGGCATATTCCTTGGGCCACCTTCTGTGTGATTCTCTATTCCCACGGGGTTTGGAAACCAGATCAGACGACCGTGACCTGCCTGCTGGGTGCAGCTAAATACTCATATCCCGATTGATAGGGATCACTGGTGAATACCTCCCAGCAGGTTAGACTCTGCACCATTGATAAGGTTTCATTAACGTCTAAACCCTGTTGATGAGATCATACATTCAGGCCCCTCACCTCCAATTTCTTCCCCAACCTTGGATCTCTGCTTTCAATCCCTCAGTGGCAAGCGTGACAGCTTGGAGGGGTCACTGGAGAACACCTCCCAGCAGGTTAGCCCACGCACCTTTGGTCAGGTCTCGCCAACATCCGATATTCATGGATGAGGAGATCTTATATACAGGCCCTACGCCTCTGATTCCTCCCTCAACCCGGGACCTCAGCTTTCACCCCTTCAGTAGAGGATTTCCCAAAGTCAAACGTGACATGCAGATTGTGAATGGAGCAGTACTGGAGCCTTTGCTCTGCCCGCCTATGAGGAGGGAGGCCACAGCTCCCAACTTTTAACTTCCCTGAAGAGGGACAGTTCGCGCGCCACAGGCGCATTTAATTGTCCGCCCAGTTGAGCTGTCAAGCCCGGGACATCGGGCATACGATTGGTTAGTGTGTATACACCTTCCAATCATCAGATAGGTTGGCGGGTCGGCCGAATGGCCAGCCCATCGACCTAGTGCGTACCCTGCTTTAGATTGTTGGATGAAAATTTGTCAAATATATGACCAACATAAGTTTAGCAGAGTGGAAAAAAACAATATGTATCATTGCTGAGCCCTAGCTCTTGTGTGGACCTGTAGGATAATTATATATGAATAATTAAGAGAAAAAAAAGATAAAAGTCATTGTTGTGTCCCTTTAAAATTAGTCCTGTTGTGATGGGTGTTATTGTGTGTTACTGTATTTGCTTCTTTGTAGAAAACTTCATCAAGAGACCACTGGCAGATAAGGTTACCTTTGTAATATAATTGTCTCTGTCAGTACAATACAATTTTTTTACTAATAAACTATTATTGTGTTCATTGTTTTGTAACGTGGTACCCTTTAGTGCTTGATAGGGGTAAGGCATCTGAAAAATCTATAATGACTCATTTGTTTACTTGTATCTCCCACATTCTGTTAATAGTTAAGGATCTGAGAGCCTGGGGTTGTATGTAAAAAAAACAATACACATTACCGTACATGTGTTTGTATTTGATCAGTCGGCAGACAACTCAGATTTCTGAATAAATCTCCTGTTACATAAGTTTATGTAACAGGAAGACACAAGAGCCGGGATTCAATTAAAAGCGATGCTGAATTGCCCCGGGAGGGAGCTCCAGGAGCTATTCAATTCAGCGCGATGTTTGGTCCAACTAAAGCATTTCTTCTCCCTCTCCTGTAAGGCTAATAAGGTAAAATAATCCTGATAAACAAATGTATGTTCAATACTGGAAATATATATTCTCCTCTATGAATATTGAAATTATTCCTTTGCGATATAAGATAAAATGTTTGGTTCAGTTTTATGAACAGTGGATATTACCACATCCATGTAGAGTTCCTGGTTGTGAAAAAGCAACTGCCGCTTCAATCGCCGGCAACCTCCATAGAGTATCCTGGTTTCCGGTTCCAATGTCCAGCGTATAATGGGTTTGAATATAGCACACTTGTAAGGAACTAATATGTTTTATATCCAAGCACCCAACTCGTCTCCCGTCTGGCCTGGGTAACGTGCCAATAACAATTGAAGCGGCCGCACTCAATTGTTAGGTCCCGTCAGGTAATATGGACCACAGCTCCTGGGGCTGACACCAGACTGGGACGCCACTTGTGTCAGATATTTTTTAAGTATATATTACCATATAGTGGCTGCTAGCAAGTCAGGTTGTCCTGTGCCGGTATCTGGTGGAAAAATAGATGGCAAGAAACTGGGTGCAAATAGCAAAGGATATGTTCCACCAGGAGTGAGTTTCAGATAGATATTCCAAAGTAGCTGTTGCAAGCTCAATGTGTTTCCGTGCTATTAAGCACCTTCGTCAGGAGGAGGACGCCGTGGTCTCACCCGTGCTGTCGCTGACTGACTACAAAAGTGAGCCGCCCAGCCTGTCTGCAGAAGAAGAAGAGGAGAGGGGGCCAGGGAGTTTAAAAATATATACATATATTGCTTTGCTTTTCTCCTCCAGGTAAGGCATTTATTATTATTTTCTCTCATGAAAACCCAGAAGAGTCATATTGAGTTTCTTCTTTATCTCTTCTTGAGTTTCATATATATTGTAGGAATGCTGGGCGCATGTGTCCTGCATCTATTCACTGTGTGAGGAGCGCTTGGGGGCTGCCAGGCATGTCCGTAAGTGATGGGCACACCCCCAAGAGTGATGAAAAAAGAGCATGTTTTAAAGACACGCCCCCTTTTCTCATGGGTACACCCCTTTTTGGGAGCACACCTTCGGTGTGTGCAGAAGTGCCCCTTTCTAGGTCCAGCATCAGACCTAGAATGAACACTACAGACGCTCTGCCTCTCTTTGGCCTTGGCGTGAACATTATTATTGCAACTAATAAGACATCAAGAAAACTATATTGCATGACTATTGTTCATAAGAGTGGCAAACTGTCAAGAAACGGTAGCAAATTCTGACAGTGGTAAAACTGGGACCACTCATTACCAGATCTCTAGTTTTGCCTATGCATGGAAGATATTGTCAAGGCCTGCAACAGGCTACAGTGGCTCAGCAGGAAGCTCCCAGGGTGCAGCTGCAGCAATTAGCCATTGAGGATGTCTAGAGGCAACAACAATTGGATATTGATCAATGGGTTTGGTGTCAGCTGCACATGTGGTGTTTATGTGTAAAGCACCCAAATGCAGCCTAATCAGACTCAAAATATAGTTTTCCAGCTTTATAAATGGTTATACAAGTAAACTGAAGAGAGTCTCGGCACAAATGGTGTGCCTAGTTAGTAATACTAGGGTGGATCCAAAAGTCTGTGTCCTGACGTAGTAGTAGATGTCGACCTGTATTAATTTTCTGTATGTATTGTGATAGGATCACTGGTAAAGTGGTCTGTGGCAGGTACATTTGTCCCAGATTCCTGTCTTATGTGTTTTAAACCCCCAGGAGAAAGTCTGCAGTGTAGCAGGCTTGAGTTTCGGCTTTTTGAAAAGCCGGTTTGGGACCTGGGGGTTGTGGGTGAGAGGAGAGGGAGGGCTCCACCCACGGCCTCTCCAGGTTTTGGTTCTCGCAGCCTGGTAACAGGCTTGTTAGGGTTTCCACCTGAGAGTGGCCAATATAAGCCTAGTGTGTTTAGGGCTGAGTGTCTCACCTGGGAGAGCAGGCAGGGAGTTTGCTCAGAGACACTTGGAAAACCTATTTGTGAGTACTGTGCTGTGCCTTGTTGCTGGTGAGGGCATTAGGCCCTGCCAGGTTCTTGTAGTGAGGGAACTACCTGTAAAGTTAGAGCCCAGCCAGGGCTAGGATTTACGTTTATGATTTCTTTATGTTATTTCTGTTTTGCACAATAAAGACTGGCACCGACCAGCTTGTACTTGAATCCAGTCTGGCGTACTGTTTCCCAGCTGCTGTGTGTGTAAGGAAGGAGTCCTCTACCCAGGAGAGGAACCCCTAATCTGACTGTGTCACAATATGGTGGAGAATGCGGGCACCCACACACACTGAAGTTGCAGCAAGAGGAAAACTTTCCATTTAAAAATTAAAGGGACAGACACCCAATTTGTGAGTGTGGAAATAACGCTGTGTCCTTGGAGTCCCATAGAGGAGGCGTCAGCCAATGCTCAGAGAGGCAAGGTTCAGCTTCCAGCCTACACCCCAGGACAAAATGGAGGACATTATTAAGGCCTTGCTCCAAGCTACAGCAGCTCAGCAGGAATCTACCAGAGCTCAGCAGGAGACGAACAAACTTCAGCAGGAATCTACCTGGGCTCAGCAGGAATCCACCAGGGTGCAACTGTTGGCCTTGGAGACAGCCCAGAGGCAACAACAGGTCGCCATCGAGGAAACCCGCCAGGCCTTAGCGGAAAAGAGCCAGGCCATAAAAGAGGTGGTACAGCACCTGGTCGCCCGGCCCAGAGATGTTAATACTGGTCCTTCCACCACCACTCACTCCGTACAAGCCAGTCACTTCCTCCAAAAGATGACTTCGGGCGATGATGTGGAGGCCTATCTCACCGCATTTGAAAGAACGGCCGAAAGGGAGAGTTGGCCCAAGGAGCAGTGGGCAAGTCTGGTGGCACCTTTTTTGTCTGGGGAGCCACAAAAGGCCTATTTCGACTTATGCCTAGCTGATGCCAAGGACTATAAAAAACTAAAACAGGAGATCCTAACTTGCTTGGGAGTCACCACCTTTGTTCGTGCCCAACGGGTCCACCGCTGGGAGTTCCATAAGGACAAACCTCCACGTTCACAGATGCATGACCTCGTCCATCTGTCCTCAAAATGGCTACAGCCCGAGACGTTGATGGGACCACAGATCGTGGAAAGGGTCGTGATGGACCGGTACCTGCGATCATTACCTGTGACTCTGCGCAAGTGGGTGAGCCATGCAGACCCTAAGTTCGCGGACCAGTTGGTCGAGCTGGTGGAGAGGTACGTGGCGGCTGAGGAGCTGATGAGTATGCCCCACCGAGCCCCGATGGCGCACCGGCGAACTCCCAGAGACACTGGTAAGACTGTTCCAGGGGAGAAGGGTGCTGGGCGGTGGAATGTACCTAAGACTGAGGGTGTAGAACCTGGAGACAGGCCTGACAGGCCGGGAAGGTTCTTGCCCCGTAAACGACTGGACATTAATATGACTCAGTGTTTCCGATGTGGTGGCTTCGGCCATATTGCCGCTAATTGTTCACTTACAACTGAACCTATGCAATGTGATACTGCTCATGTCTACCGCAGGGGGTCTTTCTTTGCACAGACAGCCTGTACGGCTGACCGGCAGGCTGAGACTGATAAGCACATGTGTGTACTCACTGTAGATGGCAACCGAGTAGAGGCACTGTTAGACTCTGGTAGCTTGGTGACACTTATAAAAGCTGAGCTGGTGAACCCCTTGCGGCGTGAGGGGAAAACTGTTGGTGTGACCTGCATACATGGGGATACTCGATATTATGTTACTGCCGAGGTGAACATCGAGACACCATGTGGTTCTGCTATAGTTTCTGTGGGATTGGTGCATGGTCTGATGTACGATGCAATATTGGGGAGAGACTTTGCTCACTTCTGGAAGTTGTGGGAAAGCCGTTTTGTTCCAGAGGTGAACAACCCCGATCCATTTGAGAAGGTTGTCGATGTAGTGGAGGAGGGAGTTTCTTCTGAGTCAGAGTTATTCCCTTTTTCTACTATGATTGGCGAACTAGAGAATGCGGAGCGTGATGGTGGCCCGCCAACTGATGTGCCTCCCATTGAGGTGGGAAGTGTTGTTGGGCCAGGTGATCGTCTGCCTGATTTAGAGGTCAGAAGAGAGGTCTTTGCCGTGGAGCAGTTGAATGACCCTACTTTGGTAAAAGCCAGGGAGAATGTAAAAGTAGTTGATGGTAAACCCGTAGACCCTGATAGTCCTTTGTCCTATCCCCACATGGCAATGTGTCAGGATTTGTTATATCAGGTGACTAAGAAGGGGGAAGATATTGTGGAACAACTAATAGTTCCCAAAGCCTACAGAAGAACAGTGTTGGATCTGGCCCATGGTCATATAACGGCATGCCATCTAGGGGTAGAGAAAACCACTGAGCGAATAATGCAGAGGTTTTTCTGGCCCGGACTTCATAAAGAGGTGTCTGACTTTTGCGCATCCTGCCCTGAGTGTCAGTATCATGCTCCCAGGTCACATTTTAAGGGTCCACTAGTTCCATTGCCTATTATAGAGGTGCCGTTCGAAAGAATAGCGATGGATTTGGTTGGACCCTTAATGAAGTCTGCCAGGGGACACCAGTATATTCTGGTCATAATGGATTACGCTACCAGATACCCGGAAGCGATCCCGTTGCGCAATACGTCAACCAAGACCATTGCCAGAGAGCTAGTTCATGTCTTTAGCAGGCTGGGTATACCTAAGGAGATACTAACTGACCAGGGTACACCGTTTATGTCAAAAGTCATGAAAGAGTTATGTCGCCTGTTCAAAATTGAACAGTTAAGAACTTCGGTTTATCACCCCCAAACCGATGGGCTGGTCGAGAGGTTTAACAAGACGTTAAAACACATGCTTAGGAAAGTGGTCGACAAGGATGGTAGGGATTGGGATTACTTATTGCCGTATTTATTGTTGGCCATAAGAGAAGTTCCCCAGTCCTCCACCGGGTTTTCACCCTTCGACTTGTTGTATGGGAGACACCCAAGGGGGTTACTAGACATTGCCAAAGAGACATGGGAGGGGCAGTCTAGTCCTTACAAAATGGTGATTGAGTATGTTTCTCAAATGCAGGAGAGAATTGCTGCGGTAGTGCCGATAGTGAGAGAGCACCTGGAACAGGCTCAACAGGCACAGCAGAGGGTATACAACCGCAATGCTCGGTTACGCAGCTTTGCTCCTGGGGACAGAGTGTTAGTATTGGCTCCCACTGTGGAAAATAAACTTTTGGCTAAATGGCAAGGGCCCTTTGAAATGTTAGAAAGAGTGCGGCAGGTCAATTACAAAGTTTACCAGCCGGGGAAAAGAAAGCCGGAACAGATATACCATATAAATCTGTTAAAGCCCTGGAAAGATAGAACGGTACTGTCGGCCGACCGAGCCCCTCCAGTAAATCCAGGGCCCTTAGTTCCCGAAGTGACAGTGGCAAAAACCCTGTCAGCAATTCAACAACAAGAGGTCAAGGAGTTTCTGATTAGAAATAGGGTGCTGTTCTCTGACGTACCTGGGAAAACCTCGGTCATTAAACATGACATCATCACTGACCTAGGGGTTAAAGTTAATCTAAAGCCCTATAGGTTACCAGAAGCACAAAGAGAATCGGTGTCGAAAGAAATTAAAAATATGCTAGAGTTAGGGGTTATTGAAGAATCACATAGTGAATGGTCAAGTCCCATTGTGTTGATTCCAAAGCCCGAAGGGAGTGTGCGTTTCTGCAATGACTTCCGAAAGTTGAACAGTGTTTCAAAATTCGATGCCTACCCGATGCCAAGAGTGGATGAGCTGATTGAGGGACTAGGGACGGCAAGGTACTTAACCACTCTTGACCTAACCAAAGGGTATTGGCAAGTACCGTTAACCGAGAGCGCCAAACAAAAGACAGCTTTTTCAGCGCCAGAGGGCTTGTTTCAGTACAAGATGTTGCCCTTCGGGCTACATGGGGCACCTGCTACCTTCCAAAGAATGATGGACAGGATTCTAAGGCCCCATAGACGGTATACGGCTGCTTATCTGGATGACATGGTCATTCATAGTCCTGATTGGCAGTCTCACTTACCCAGGGTACAAGCAGTGTTGGACTCCATCTATAAGGCAGGTTTGACAGCCAACCCAAAAAAGTGTTGTCTAGGCATGGAGGAAGTAAATATCTGGGGTACACCATTGGCAGAGGCCTGATAAAGCCTCAGCTCAATAAGGTTGATGCCATACAAAACTGGCCTTTTGAAAAGGCGGTTTGGGACCTGGGGGTTGTGGGTGAGAGGAGAGGGAGGGCTCCACCCACGGCCTCTCCAGGTTTTGGTTCTCGCAGCCTGGTAACAGGCTTGTTAGGGTTTCCAATAGGGTTTAGGGTTTAGAGTGGCCAATATAAGCCTAGTGTGTTTAGGGCTGAGTGTCTCACCTGGGAGAGCAGGCAGGGAGTTTGCTCAGAGACACTTGGAAAAACCTATTTGTGAGTACTGTGCTGTGCCTTGTTGCTGGTGAGGGCATTAGGCCCTGCCAGGTTCTTGTAGTGAGGGAACTACCTGTAAAGTTAGAGCCCAGCCAGGGCTAGGATTTACGTTTATGATTTCTTTATGTTATTTCTGTTTTGCACAATAAAGACTGGCGCCAACCAGCTTGTACTTGAATCCTGTCTGGCGTACTGTTTCCCAGCTGCTGTGTGTGTAAGGAAGGAGTCCTCTACCCAGGAGAGGAACCCCTATTCTGACTGTGTCACAGTATGTACTAGAGGTCTTAGTAGAACACTATGGAAAATGAAAGCACAATTCTTCTTTTATATTTGCAGATATTGAATAATGGGCCTGATTCACTACCATATGCAACTGCGAATACACGCGCAATCTGCTGATTGTTTTGCACTTCGAACCGGCTGATGCGATGGGGACTGCGATCGCAGCGGCTATGCAGCCCCATCGCAGAGTGATTGACAGGAAGTGCAGTTTGTGGGTGGTAACGGGGGTGGTCGGCGCACCAGTACGTTCACACGCCGTTACAGAGGCATGCACAAATTAGCCACTGCGATGCCATACGCAGTCTGAGGTCTCATAGCGTGCATGGAAGTTAGCAATTTCTGAGCAAGGTCTGGGCTTGTGCAAGTGTGTATATGGGTCCAATGTTACCGATTATTTCGATATGTTGCCAAAGTATATGGATGTGAGTAAGGGGAAGTGGGCGTCCTTATGTTGGCTACGATCGCAATGCAAATGCAATCATTTGCATATCACCACTGATATTAGCAACTGTGTTGTGTGCGTATTAGCAGACTAGTGATCCTTACTGAATCAGGCCCACTTAACAGAACAATATCATTAAAAGTTGAAAAATGGAGAATACTGTAAAAAATGGAGAAAAATGCAATTCGAGCCGTCATTAAATACATGCAAATGAAGATGACTCTGAAAGCTCAAGGAACACATTTGTGGGAAGACTTTTGCACTTGATGACGATGTCATGACTGCTATACAGGCAAGGCCGCCATCGGGGGGAGTCCTGGGCCCGGACACTCAGGGGGCCCGCCCGTCCGCTCCTATTCTCTGCTCCTAACCCCTGCTGCCACCCAAACCCAGGTAAATCCCCTCGCATTGCCCACTAACACTCTGGGGGCCCTGCCCGCTCATAGTACCTCCGCGTCTGTCACCATTATTAACTGTGTCACAGCAGGAACTGCTACTGCGCCGACGAGCTCTATGGTCTTACTTGGCGGAGCAGCGGCAGATCCTGCTGTGACACAGTTCCTCCTACCTGCAGGACTGCTGGGAGCGCGGCGCTGACTTCGTGATGTCACGTCGCGCTCCCAGCCCACTACCTCCATCTAACTGCCCCCCAGCAAGCACCCCACCCCAGCCTGTCCAGTCAGTCTCCTTCCATCATTCAGTCCAGTGTACCCCTTCTCCAGTCTAGTGTTCCCCCCCTCCCACCACCATCTCACTGCCCTCTTTCCATCCAGCCCAGTGCCCCCCTATATATCACCCACTGCCTCTCCCCATTATCCTCTACCTGGCATCACCCACTGCTTCTCCCTTTCACCTCCCTGGCATCCCCCACTGCCTCTCCCCATCACCCTCTGCCTCTCCTCTGCTTCACTATCTCCCCATCACCCTATCTCTCCCCTCACCCTCTGCTTTCTACAAGGCATCACCCTTTCCACGTAACTCTCTGCTTCTCCATATCACTCACGGCCTGTCGTCACCCTCTCCCGTCACCCACTACTTCTCCATCTCCCACTATATCTACCAGTCACCTATCTCTTCTGCCAGCCACTGCCTCTCCCCGTCATCCTCTGCCTCCCCTTTGAGTCACTATATCCCCATCACCCTCTCTATCCTGTCACCCTCTGCCCTCTATAAGCATCACTCTTTCCCGTCACCTTCTGCTTCTCCCTATCACCCACTGATGCTTCCCGTCACCCACTGCCTCTTCCCATCACCCTCTCCCTGTCACTTGCTGCTTCTCCCTCTCATCCTCTACGATACCCACTGCCACCCCCTGGCGTCACCCTCTGACTCCTCCTGTCACCAATTCCCTGGCGTCACCCATTTCCCCTCTCTGGCATTGCACATTGAATCTCCAACAAGTGCGTGGCTTGTGGATACAGCATTCCCTTTGAGGCCATGCCCCCTATTGTGAGACCACACCTACGTTCCCAGGGGCACGCTCAAAAAACCCCACTCCCCTTCGGTCATTTTGCTCTGGATCTGCCCTTGCTTGCGGGTCACATCTCACCCAGCCACCCAGGGATGCCCGCCTGCTCCGCCTCCTACCTATATCGCGTCCTGTACAATAAGGTGTTAGTCGGTGCAACGAGACATCATAACATCACGCCGCATCACTGGATAAGAGAGGAGCAGCAGCATGTGAGGACTGGGGAGCAGCTAGAACGGAATAAGAAGAAGAGTGTGGTAACTAAGGTAAGTGTCTGGGGTTGGGGGGGGCTACCTATTTTGGTAGTCACGGGCCCCATAATTTCTGATGGCAGCACTGTGTACAGGACTGATTTGAGGACCAATCACCGGACTTTTTCCTGAATGGAATCAAGAGTTTGGAGCATCGATGGGAGAAGTGTATTGAAGTAAATGGAGACTATGTCGAAAAAATAAATGCCAATTGACCTTAAATTTCTGTCATTCATGGTCAGGACACCGACTTTTGGATCCACCCTCGTAAATGTGTGGATCACAAAATGGGTTGTAAGCAGGGGCAGGCTGCATCACATACCCTAGGGCTGGGAGACAGAGAGAAGAGGCTCCCCGACCGCTCCATTTATGTTATTCTATACAGTCAGAGCGGCCATGGAGCATCTTCTCTCTGTCCCCCAGCCACCTGTCACATACCTGCGAGACTGTGTTGCAGCTGCAGCGTCCGACTGTGTTTGGCAGAATGCTGATTGGTGGATGGCTCTAGTCCCATCCACCAATCTCAGTGGTGGGATGTCTTCCCACACTGATTGGTGTATGACTGGAGCTATCCACCAATCAGAATTCAAAAAGCTGCAGGAGGACTAGACAAGTAAGAGTGGCTGGGCAGAGTCTTTGGGCCGTATTCAATTGCAGGCGAAAAGCCATTCTCGGCGAAAAGTTTTCGTCGACGTAATTTTGCCTGTCGGAAACTTTCAGATTTGGGGTTTTGGGGTACAAAGTTGAGGGAACCCGTGTGCAGTGTTAGGACAGTCCCCCAAAAATAAGCTGCGTCAAAAAAAGTTATATAAAACCTTTAGAACACCCCAAAAAAGTACTTTTGTTTTGGGGGCGAAAAACTGCAAAATTGGGGACAAACTTAAAAACTAGCAAAATAAACTCCAGGGGGTCCCCAAGTATGCCCCAGGTGTTGTCGAAGCTGGATAATTGGCTGAGACAAGATCAGCTTAAAATTAGATCGTAAAGACGCCATCTTGCGACTGGCCGCAAGACGCCATTTTAGAAAATGAGATCGCAAGATGCCATTTTGCAAATGGCCGCCCAAGCGCCATTTTAGGTAAACTCACACTTAAGTACATATGGCGATATTACTATTAGCATCATGCGTTTGCATCTTTCACCATTTCTCATACACACATTAATACGCACAATTGCGCTGTTAACTAGTCGCATATTAGCGAATGCATAAGATCCTGTATGAAAACGCTGTTTACTAGCTTCATGCGCATGCATCTGCCCCAAGTTAACTAGCGTCTTTATATCAAACCCCAAATACTTACACAGTACATATTCACATAAAAGGTCTCATAAGCTTTAAAGTATTAAGGTGCCCACACACATAGCAACATTTTACACGATCTGGACGATTTCAACGAATCGTGACGACGAATCGGGTAAAAAAAAGTACAAATCGTGAGTTTATACTCACGAGCACGATGCCGATGCGTGTCCCCGCTCGTCGTATATCGCATCTTCTGATCTGCCGTGCTGCAGGGCAGATTAGCCAACCATGAACACGATGGAAGCCGATCGTGAGGGTTTTTTCCCTCATGATGAATCGTACGATTCATCACACAATGCGGAATTTGAATGACAGAAGCCTGGACACGCCCCATTGCCATCTTGTGCAGCATCGTGTATGGAGCAAGACAGTCGCACTTTGGGAGCCTGCACACTGAAGTCTTGTTTTGTTGGATATTGGGTGAGTATTTGTACAGTTTAAATGCAACCACACTGACCACCAATATGTGCTCCCCACTGCCCACCAATGTGTGCCCCCAGTTAATAAATGCATGACCCAGCCACCGCCCGCCGTATTGAGGCGGGCGGTGGCTGGGTCATGCATTAAGCTCCCCCACTGCCCACCAATGTGTGCCCCCAGTTAATAAATGCATGACCCAGCCACCGCCTGCCTTATTGAGGCGGGCGGTGGCTGGGTCATGCATTAAGCTCCCACTGCCCACCAATGTGTGCCCCCAGTTAATAAATGCATGACCCAGCCACCGCCCGCCATATTGAGGCGGGTGGTAGCTGGGTCATGTATTAAGGTCCCCCACTGCCCACCAATGTGTGTAATATAACAAAAAAATAAGTAAATAAACACATATTTTACAAAAAATTACCATACATTACATTTAAAAACACATTATTTAAAGCTGGGGGTCTTCTACCTTTCGATCTCCAGCTGTTGTGGAACTACAGATCCCAGGATGACCTGCCACCCACCTTTGAAACTGTTTTTAGGGCATCCTGGGATCTGTAGTTCTACCACAACGACAGGCCCAAAGGTGGAAAACCCTACTGTCAAACAAAGAAAAACATTATATTACCAAACAATAAACACATGACATTCCTGTAAAAGAAAACATGATTAGAATACCATAACAAACCTTTAAAATCCTGTAAAAAAAAATATTAAAACATTAAAAATGTGAACTATAACAACATTACATTTAACAAAACTATATACACAAATATTTAAATGTCCTTTTTTTTCTTATTCATAGATAATGTCCATGGATTCTGAACGTGAATTCGTTACAGGATTCATTGAAATCCTGCACTCGAAAGAGTGTCTGTGGAAGATCAGTTCTCGGAAGTACCACAATAAGTCGCACAAGTTGGCCCCACTAGAGCAACTTTTGGTGTATACGAAAAAATACATATCTGATGCAGACCTGAAAACTGTATGGCAAAAGATTCAAAATCTCAGGACAGTGTACATCAAAGAAAAAAAGAAGGTGGATGACTCCAAAAAATCAGGAACGGGCACAGATGAAATATATAGTCCTGCGCTGTGGTACTACCAAATGATGTCATTCATCAGTGAACAAGAGCCTCAAAGGGAATCAATAATTTTGATGTCTGAGCGTGAGGGAGATGAGGAGGTTGCAGAAGTCTTGGTAAGTAGTGACACTGTTTAAACCAAAATCCTTAATGTTTTTGTTGTTAAATCCCAAATGTCCAAGTAGTCAGTAGTTCACAGACAGTCCTCCTGCCATGGTACAGCACCTGGTCCATTGAAATAGGTCATGTACTCCTCCCTCACTTCTTTGGCACGTGCGGTGGATGTTGTTGTAATTGGTGGTGCAGACACAGATGTCAAATGTTCAATGTCCTCCAGGGGTCCTACATCTTCTGGTCTAGCAGGGACAGGTCCTCGTTGAGTAGATTTTCTTCGCAGAAAGTTGTGCAGCACACAGCACGCCATCACGACCCAGTCTATCTTCTCCACATGTAGATTGATGGTGGTGTGGAAAATGCGGAAGCGGTTGCTCATTATTCCAAATGCATTTTCCACAATGCGCCGTGCCCGGGATAGACGGTAGTTGTAGATCCTTTTCTCTCTGGTCAGGCCCCTGTGTGCAAATGGCTTCATCACATGTCCATGTAATGCAAAAGCCTCGTCTGCAACGAAAACGTAATTTAGGCCGTGCTTTGTCTGGTCCAATGAGGGCAAGTTGAGGGTTTTGTTGGCGAGTCTCTGGTAGAAAGCCGTCTTTTTGAAGGACCCACCATCCAAAGCACGGCCATTCTTGCCGACATCCACAAACAGAAATTTGTAGTTGGCATTCACCACTGCCATGAGAACGATGCTGAAGAATCCTTTGTAGTTGTAGTAGTATGATCCGGTGTTGGCAGGTGGGTTGATGCGGATGTGTTTCCCATCGATGGCTCCTCCGCAGTTAGGGAAATTCCAACGTTGTTCAAAATCTTCCGCTATGCTGGTCCACTCCTCCACGGTGTTAGGAAACTGTAAAAATAGTAAAAAAGGGGTTAAAACATGACTATAATTTTTTTTATATCTTTTTTACCTATATAGACTCCCACCCAAGACCCTAATTTAGCATCCACACCGGACCTCAGTCTGCTCGGTGGTGACAGTGATCCGGAGAATAGCACACAAGTGGAAACTCCACTTCCACCTGGACAATCATCTTCTCAACAACCCCAAAAAAAGAAAAAAAAACAAGGGAGAAAGGAGAATCTTACTGAACGTGAGGACCATTTTTTACAGAACGCAGAACGGCTGCTGCAGAAACCCCCAGATGCAATAGATGATTTCACAGCTCATGTGAACAGCACATTGAGAAATCTGGATACAGATATCCAAAGAAATTTTCTAAGGTTAACCCACGACCTATTGAGTCGCTGTATGAGCAAAAATCTCACAAATTCTACATACATTGCAGATCCAATGCTATTTTCCTCTGCCCCAAATAGGTATGTCCGTCCCCCCCCCTGCCCAGTTAGATATTACTCCCCCACCAAGCACCAGCACGACCTTGTATAATGCTCTGCTGGATGCAGCAGATGAGTCTCCCCAATATACAGAGATTTAAATTTATTTGATATTTAATTTGGTTGTTTTTCTGTCTTGCTTTTAATGTCACCAAATTTTATGAATTCTAATAGGTGCGTGCTGCATGGGATAGGGTGGTGATGACGCCATTTGGACAAGGTCACTACGCACATGGTACAAGTACACATTGCTGGAAGCCGGGGCCACAATGTATACTTGTGCCATGTGTGTGTTGGCCTGTTCAAACTGGCGTCTGACCCACCCTATCACATACAGCCGGCTACCTATTGGGATTCATAAAATTTGGTGATATTTAATTTGGTTGTTTTTTTGTCTTGCTTTTAATGTCACCAAATTTTATGAATTCTAATAGGTGCATGCTGCATGGGATAGGGTGGTGATGACGCCATTTGGACAAGGTCACTACGCACATGGCACAAGTACACATTGCTGGAAGCCGGGGCCACAGTGTATACTTGTGCCATGTGTGTGTTGGCCTGTTCAAACTGGCGTCTGACCCACCCTATCACATACAGCCGGCTACCTATTGGGATTCATAAAATTTGGTGATAATGTTCTATTGCACACAGTTTAGTGCACACTTTCAGTTGCCTGCAGGTCAGTGCACATTGTACTAAAAGAAGGCAATTTTTTGCTTTATGTTGAGTAAAAAATAAAAATAACATTTTTTCTTTGCACAAGAAACCAATGTGTGGTGTTTTTTTTTTACTTACCTTGCAATACTGGTACTGTAGCACTTTTATGTTGGCTTTGCAGGTCTCCGGAATGATGACGCCCAAGGACTGAGGTGAGATGAGTGTCCCAAACTTTAGGTCTTCCAGTGACCTTCCTGTAGCCAGGTTCCTTAGGGTAGCCACCAGTCTGTCTTCAGCGGGGATTGCCCTCCGCCACCTTGTGTCCTGTCTCTGGATGTGGGGGGTCACCAGATGCAGCAATTCTTGGAAGCTGGTGTCATCCATGCGCAGGTAGTTCCGATAGTCCTCCGGGTTGTTCTCCTTGATCTCCATCAGCAGGGACATGTGAGATCGGGTATCCCTTTGTAGCAGCCACTCCTTGGTCCAGCATGCTCTCGTCCTTCTTCGCTGGTCCCTCTTCCTAATCTCCTGGACCCCAGCTTCAGCGACCAACACTCTATACCGATAGGGATGCATCAGTACAGAATTCAGGAACAGGATAGAATGCAGGTAGTTAGCACACACTTGCAGGTAGAATAAACTTTGTAAAAGGCAAGCCAAATACAAAAAGCACAGTAGCAATGTACAGGATTCAGCAGGAATACACCTAGCCTCATCTAGTAGCAGAGCAGAATGTACACAGAGTTTAAAGGGTGCCTGCTTGTTATACTCCCTAGATAGCCCCTCCCATTGTTATGGCTATTTAAATTTCCCACCAATAGTCAAGAGCCTGTTTTTTTTTTTTTTTTTAACTCACGATTTGTTATGGCCAATCTCACGATGCATACGATCCGATAGATCGTGAGATCGTAAAACAGATTGGGTGTCTTTTTTCCAAAATCGTGATCATGACGGCAAGGGAGCTCCCGTGAAAGTTCATGAGGAAATTGGCCATAAAATCGTATCGTGAGGACATCGGTATGTGTGTGGGCACCTTAAGATTCAAGTTTGTTCATTTATTATAATTGCTGAGAAATAAAGGTTATTTGGTAGCTAAGGCTTAATACATGATAAGTAAGTCATGTTTGATATTATATTGATCTGCACTCTTTCAACAGCATTTTGATATCGTCAGTGTGAAGATTGCAACATGCATTCTCAACTTATGGACCGCAGAGACTTAAAGCACCGAAATGTACATTATATGACCAACTGTTAGGATATGCATGAACAGGAAACCAGAGACAACCAGTTGTTAGAGGCTGGACTGTGTCTATTTGAAACAACCTGTTAAATGCTCTGCAACAGATGCATCCTCCTGGGAACCAATGGCATCAGCGACAAGCCTCTCTATTGTGTTGTCTGTTTCTGTGAGAGTATAAATGTGTGTGTTGTGACCCCAGTCTGAGTCTTCTTGCTGAATGCTGATAGACGGGGGGTTCTTGCTGAAGCCTACATCTAGTCCAGAAGCGCTTGCGTATGTATAACTGTACTTGGGTCTGTATAATTCTTTGCACTAAATTGTACTTAGATCATAGCGTGTAACTGACTGTACTTTTACTTGAAATATCACTTTGTGCTTTGGAACCACAGGTAAAAGGTCTGGAGTCTTTATTTACTATATGACTCCGTACGCAAAATAGCGTCATCCTTAGAGGTTTATAGGCAGGATATTAGAAGGTATAGGCAGGATATTAGAAGATATAGGCAGGAGTGTATAGAGGTTCTAATTCAATATCCTTAGTTGGGGGCTCATAGTGAAGTCACTTACCTACTCACACGATACATACGGTTATCGATATCTCACCAAAGGGTGGAGTGGCCACATGCAGGGTTTACCTGCAACCGTTCGGTGCTGAGAAATCGCTACCCATTTTCGTGTGAGCCAGGGACGCTGACTAGAATCCAGGGACAAGAGAGGAAAAAGTTTGTTTTCCTTTGTTGATAGAACCTTATGTTTAGAGGGGTGCCGCAGTATTGAGCACGCGGCTGAGTCGCAGTTTTGCACACAGTCAAGACGCACTTTTGTGTACGCAGCTAAAGGTTGTCATACGGTTGTGTGGTAGTCGCATTATTGTGTATTCGACTGGTCGCACAATAGTGTATACGTACTTCCGGTTGTGCTTCCACGTGTTTAAACAAAGCCGTTGAGGTTTACATTCTTTTCAATTGTTGTCAATATCTGGGTTAACGTGTATTTTTCTGCGCAGGAAAAAAGTGTGTAACAGTGAGTATTTGTTGGTAGGGGTAACTTGTTCCCTAAAGTTAGAGGTACCGTATGACCTTTAAGGGCTAAGTGCTAGCGGCTCGGTAAGCAGCTTACCGTTCTATACACAGTAGCAGGTGTACATGTTGTCTTTGTTGTAGAGAGGTGCGTGGAAGTAGCCAACTTAAACTTCCATAGGTGTGGAAGTTGCCTTCTTAAATCTTATCCGGGTGTTCAAATCTTCACAGGTGTGTGGGCGCTGCTGTTTAAATCGTCCACAGGTAAGTAAAAGTATCTTGATTGTCTTTCACCAGTTTAAATCTTTATTGAAAAACATAGGAGTTGTCTCAGAATGGGAGCTATGCAAACAATAGAGATATTAGACAATGATGTGCTGCTAATGGAAGCGCCGCTTGGATTGGCCCGTCATATTATGCATACTAAGTATGGTACTTATGCAATAAGGTATTGTGATGTATGGTTTAAAATGACGATGAAGAGTGTTAGACCGTTTCCCAGAATTGGTAGTTTTGATAAAGATGTATTAGTTAATGTCCGGGATCACATCAGTCTGATGCGCTCCTGAGAGAAAAAGGTCAAATATTATGAATGTTTAAAGTTGTGGCAGCATGAAGGGGATGCGTGGCTTAAAAATGCGCAAGCGATGCAAACTAGCATTGCGAGCGCATTGCCAGAGAATACATCCTCGACACTAAATTGCAATGCGGGCGAGCCGCAAAATGGCGCGCATGTGCAGCAAGGTAGCATTGTGGAAAGTATTGCTAGCAGTTCATGCGCACCACCTCCTCCTTATGTGGATGGAGGTGCAAGTACAATTATCAAAAATACCCATAAAAATGTAACAAGCAATTTGTACCCTCTCTTAAGCAACCATAAAGAAAATGTTCATGATGTGGATGATGAGCCTATTGTAATGTCTGCCATTTCTCATGCTGTGCATATGATAGATGCTGCACCACAACAATCACGAGTGATGCCGCCATCTCCATCGGTAACAGTAAGGGAAGTGCTAGCACCCTCTGCACCCATAGAGGAAGTCATTAATACCATACGTAGCAGCAGCAGATTAAACCCCCAGCCAGGTAACAAGGTCAAAGGTAGCAGCGCTACTGGTCTGCATCCCATTCGGACAATAACTGTTCTGAATGGAAATGCAGATGCGAACGGTATAGTGCCCACGAGGGAAGTGCTAATGCATTGTCCTTGGACAAGAGCATAACTGAATTCCATCATAAATGATTTCCCCGATCCCAAAAAGGAACTAGCCAAATGTCAAAGATTTTTGAGGAATTTGGGTCTCATGAGCCAACTAATAAAGATTGGCGTGTGGTGTTAAGGGCCTGTCTACCACGCAATACCGACTTGACAAAATTTATCACGGCTTGTGTATTGGATGGTGACGTTCCCTTAACAGACCAAGTAAACCAAGGTAACATTTCCCGCATTATAACTCAGTTGGGTATATATTGACCGGTAGTAGTTAACTGGAACAAAATTTTCACTATAAAGCAAAAGGAGAGTGAATCTGCAGAAGATTATTGCGACCGGGCTCTGCAGGCTATCACCCAGTACACTGGGATAGAAGATATTAAAGATAGCACTCACCACAGGGGAATGATAGTCATGGTACTCATGGACGGTCTTAAAGAAAACATAAAGACTCGGGTTCAGACCTCACAACCTGGCTGGAGGGGAGTCACAATAGATACCCTCATAGAATCTGCCATAGAACATGATAAGAACATCTCAAAGAAGAGAGAGACCCAGAGCGAAAAACTAATGGCTGTCAGTATCCAGGCTCTGGAAGGAATGACGGTAATATCACAGCCAGCAGACACACTTGCATCTACACACACACTTACAGCTGCACAGTTATATGCCCTCACTAATCCCACACAACAGCAAACACAGGGCCTGATTCAGAGCCTCTCGTAAGCGGCCGCTCGTTCGCTCCGAGCGATGTTCGCACAACTGCGCATGCATATGGGTCGTAATGCGCATGCGCCAACCAGTCATTGCGGTCGGAAATCGAGCGCTCGCAAAATAGCGAGTGCCTGCTAATTTGAGTGACAGGATGAGGCGTTTGTGGGTGGTAACAGGGGAAGGTGCTTGAAAACGGGGAGTGGAGATCCGAACGCAGGCGTGCCAAATGGTCAAAACGGGCGTTTTAAGGATGTGCACAATTAACAAAGCAGCGTCATCGACCACGTCACTTGGTTGTTTCTTAGCCTGAACTGTTCGCATGATTGCGGTAGGAAAATCCAACCACAAGCACTGCAAGCAGTTCAGACGCCTTTTGATGTACTTGATTAATCAAATAAATAGCGGAGATGACGTATGATGCGAGCGGCCAGGGGGTGTCTTTACAAAATAGCGAGCGCATGTTTCGTTCGCTCGCTCAGACATAGAGGCGTCAACAGACCGCAAAGAGCGAGCGCTCAATTTAAATAGCCAGCCCATTTTTCTGAACGAGCGAGCGCAAATAGCGTCCGGCTCTGAATCAGGCCCACAGCTCTATTCTACCAATCCTACACATCCACAGGTCCCATACTACTCACAAACTTCATACCCCCCACAATACCCTTATCCTCCATATCCCTACCCATATCCATCACCTTTTCCCACTGCTCAAACCTCACAACAACCTGTGTCTTCATCCGATCCACGAACATGTTTTAATTGTAACCAGCAAGGACATTTAATTAGAAACTGCAGAGTAAAACCTGCATATCCCCATAAGGGATATGCAGAGAGGCCAGCAAATATCCAGCAAGCACCAGCTCCAATTGTGGCCGTTAATGCTTTATTGGAGAATGGTAGCCAACGCTAGGGGTCAGGTCATACCTGTAGTCTACAGATAGTCAGTTTAACGGGAAGTACTAGGGAAGAACCGGTCATGATGGTTGATGTAGCTGGTACTGAATATCCTTTTCTTGTAGACACAGGGGCGACCAGGTCAGTGATAAAATCTCCCATTAATTTACAGGTGACCAACGAGACAGTACCAACAATGGGTGTAACAGGTAAAGTGCAACATTATCCTTTAACAAAGTCCACAGAGGTTACTATTGGGCCGTTGCATATCAGGCATTCTTTCCTTTTGGCTGCTGCGGCTCCTACTAACCTGCTGGGTAGAGATTTGGTATGTAAGATGGGATGTGTCATATATTGCACCCCTGATGGTGTATTTCTAGATATCCCAGAAAGAGTTGCGCATGAGGTGCGGGATATGTTAGACACTCCTCAAAGGATAATGTATCACTCTACTAGTTTAAATGAAAATCCATCTCGGTAGATCAAATGTTGTCCCAAATTCCAGATTCCCTTTGGACTAAGGATGGACAGGACACTGGATTAATGGCAAACGTAAGCCCCGTAATGGTAAAATTAAAAGGCGGTAGACAAGCTCCAAAAATTCCCCAGTACCCACTAAAACAGGAGGTAGAATTAGGGGTTTTTCCAATAATTGAATGATTATTACAACAGGGAATTTAAATTCGTACAGCTAGTGTAGCCAACAGTCCCATCTTCCCGGTGAAGAAGAGTGGTGGGAGGGGTTATAGGCTGGTACAAGACCTTAGAGGTGTTAATAAAGTAGTAGAGAGCCAATTCCCCGTAGTGCCAAATCCAGCTGTCATTCTTATGCAGATCCCTCCAAACGCAACCCATTTCACTGTCATTGACCTCTGTTCTGCTTTCTTCTCTGTGCCTCTCCACCCTGACTGTCAGTATTTATTCACATTTACATACAGAGGTGTACAATATACATGGGCACGGTTGCCCCAAGGTTTCATAGACAGCCCCAGTATCTTCTCCCAGGCCTTGCATGACTACAATCTTTTCAACCTGCCAATGGATCTGTTCTAATTCAATATGTGGACGATTTATTGCTATGTTCTGATTCGTTTATGTCATGTTTAAATGATACTAAACTTTTGTTGCTTCATCTCTCGCATAAAGGACACAAGGTTGCTAAGGACAAACTACAGCCGTGCCAATCCAGAGTAAAATATTTGGGACACTGCCTAACCCAGGGGTTACGACATCTCACAAATGATAGAATCCAGGCCATACAGAACATGACACTGCCCCAGAATCAACAGCAAATTCGTACCTTCTTGGGAATGTGTGGATACTGTAGAATGTGGATCCCAGGTTTCTCTATTTTGGCCTTGCCTTTGCAGGACTTAGTCTCTTCCTCAAAGCCCGATCGTGTCATACACACAGAGGAATCAGAGCAGGCTTTCCTTAATCTTAAGGATAGTCTGACAAAAGCACCTGCATTGGGAATACCTGATTATGAAAAACCTTTTGATTTGTATTGTACGGAAGCCGATGGTTGTGCTGCAGGTGTCCTCACACAAAAACATGGTGATGCCAGTAGGCCCGTAGCATACTACAGTGCCCAGTTGGACACTGTGGCAAGATCACTCCCCACCTGTTTGAGAAGTGTAGCAGCTACCGCTCTATTGGTGAGTAAAAGTGAGGACGTAGTATTGAATCATGATATGATTGTCTATACTCCCCACGCTGTATCTGCTCTGCTGAACTCTGCTCAAACCAGACACGTCTCTTCAGCTAGGTTTACCAAATGGGAACTAGCTCTAATCGCACCTGCAAACATCACTGTTAAACGTTGCAGCATGCTGAACCCAGCAATGTATTTACCATATGTACAACATGATGTACAAAGGGTGGAAGGAGACGAGTTGCTGGCAGGAGGTGAGTTCAGCGGACATAATGATGCACACGATTGTATGGAATATCTGAATCAGACCTTTACTGCTAGACCTGACATACATGACACACCTTTAGAGAATGTAGATGTAACTTTTTACGCAGATGGGAGTTGTCATAGACAGACACTGAATTATGTACAGGTTATGCTGTTGTAAATGACACAGACATCATAGAAGCTAAACCTCTTGGTCCTCCTCACTCAGCCCAGGTGGTAGAGTTAGTAGCACTAACTAGAGCGTGTGAACTGGCAGCAGGCAAGTATGCTAACATTTACACTGACTCGAGGTACGCGTTCGGGGTGGTGCACGATTTCGGGGCTCTATGGCATCTGAGAAATTTTATGACAGCAACAGGCACACCAGTTGCACATTCCCGACACATAAAACTTCTTTTAGAAGCAATCCAACTGCCCAAACCGGTGGCAGTAATTAAGTGTAAAGCCCATACATGTGAGGATGATCCGGTGTCACTGGGCAACAACAGAGCCGATGAAGCTGCAAAATGGGCAGCAGGGTTAAAAATGTTTTCTCCAACTGAACAAATTATGTCTTTCCAAACAATTGATATGCTGAAATTAATTGAGATGCAAAATTTGTGTTCAATCCAGGAAAAGTCCATCTGGAAGTCTAAGGGATGTGGGCAAGAGTCCTCCGGGCTCTGGAGGGACGGACAAGGTAAACCAGTAGCCCCCAAGGCATATTACCCCAGCCTGGCTGAGGCAGCACACAGTCAGACTCATTTGGGAAAGCAAGGTTTGTGCAAATTGGTAAGAGCATACTGGTGTGCACCATGTTTTTCTTCACAAGCAGAAAAGAGAGCAATGTCCTGTCTGACCTGCTTGAGGAAGAACATAGGGAAAGCGATCCCTACCAAACTGTCCCACATTCCACCGACTGACGGACCTTTCCAGATAATACAAATTGATTTCATCCAATTACCACCCTGCAGGAATCTCAAGTATGTATTGGTGTGCACTGATGTATTTTCTAATTGGATTGAGGCCTACCCAGTGGCCACTAATACTGCTGCGTTTACTGCCAAGAAAATAGTTCAGGAATTTGTATGCAGATACGGTATCCCTAAAATCATCGAGAGTGACAGGGGTACTCATTTCACAGGTGATGTTTTCCAATATATGTGTAAGCTGATGGGTATTAATAGCCGACTTCACACCCCCTACCAACTGCAAGCCAGTGCCAAGGTAGAGAGGATGAACGGGACTATTAAAAATAAGTTAAGTAAAATCATGGCAGAGACTGGACTAGGATGGCCAGAAGCGTTACCGTTGGTCCTGCATAGCATAAGGACCACTCCTAGACCCCCTCAAAATCTGTCCCCATTTGAAATACTGTTCGGTAGACAACCTCATTTGATTATAAGTCCACAGGAAGACTTGAAAGGTAACAACGAGGTAACTGTGTATCTTATATCAATGAATAAGCAATTAAAACAGCAACAGCAGAAACTGAAATTGTTGTCCCATGATATGACTGAAACTGTCATGATGTTGAACCAGGAGAATATGTTATGATCAGAAATTTCTTGCGTTCAGGTTGTTTGACTGATCGGTGGGAAGGTCCGTACCAGGTGCTGCTGACAAGTACTACATCTTTGAAGGTGGCTGAGAGAGATATCTGGGTCCATTCCACTCAAAGCAAAAAGGTCAATCAACCAGTGGAGAAACAAGTCGGAGACAAGGCTGATAGCGTGGACCTGTCGATCGCGAACTTGTTCCGGGAGGATTGAAAAGGTCGTAGTGAGATACCTGAACGAAAAGAAATTTGAAGGTCTTGTGGCAATGGAGGGGCCTGCTGTGTTCATTTTTATATTCTCTTTTAGAGTGTTCACCATTCTGGTTGGTTCTGGGATATCCGATTTCTGTGATGGGGGACCGATTGAGGCGATGGGAGCTGATGGCAGTGCTGGGAGTGGAATCAGGAGGAGTGCTATGCCAATCAGGGGAGTGTTTCACCAATCTTAGTACTGTTATTGTTAAGAGAGCTATAATTCCGGGTACTCGGGGATGGTGTGGAGGTTTATCGTCTGAAGATTCCTGTATTTGTGAGCTTTGTGGGTCCCTAGTTGATGAGAACTGTATTCAACGGTGCCAGCCTAAATATAACCTGTACTGGGGTGGGTATCCTTTAGAGGATTATCATAGCATGGTAGGCAAAGTGTTAAATCAAACTGATTGCTGGGTGTGTTCACATGTGCCACAGGGACAGCATAACGTAGGGTTGGTGCCATTTCCGCTGAATATCACGGAAATTTTAGAATTACAAAAAGGGAAAACATTGGATGGAAAATTCCTCTCATCCAAACCACCTCATTTGAAACTCTATCAATTCCAAGTAGATAGATCACTTTTGTGTTTAAACATAACCAACCCCAATAAACCCGGGAGTTGGGAAGTGACTGGGAATAATCAGACGATGACCTTTTCACAGAGAGCTAATAATGAGTCCGTAAATCATGATCTGTTACGTTCAATTAAATCTAGTGGGAAACATTTTAGGTACCGGTATACATTGAGTTCCACCAAAGAAATTATTGGTAAGGTACCAGATGGTTATTGTGCTAAAATAATACAACCAGAAACTTGCATATACCAGATGGAAGAGCCTGAGATAGGATTGTTTGCAAGGGAAATGTGTTTAATGATAATGATGCATACCATCCCTTATGTTCTCCCCCATAATGTGTATTTTATATGTGGAAGAAAGGCATATAAGTGGCTCTCCCCGAGTTCTGAAGGTTTGTGTTACCTGGGAAGGGTAGTCCCAGAAGTTATGACTCTCACAAATGTTTAAATGCTCGGTATCCATAAAAACACACCATCACCATATCTTCACAAGCAGTATGAACACAGTGGCAAACGAAATATGATACCTGGTGACGTGCATAAAGCCACTCAGTTAATTAGTGAGACAACTGGCTTTCAAGTTTTAGTCGCACTGGATCCCACCAGAATCACTTGGGGTACATTACATTTTATATATATTCAGGAACTTGCTAAATTAATAGATAATATCACCGAGATGTATGATGACACATTCAGGTATACAGGGAGAGAATTGCAAGCATACAAGAAAGAACTAGTGCAACACAGACTAGTGTTAAATTATTTAACTGCTGTCACTGGAGGGTATTGCGTAACTTTGGCCACCCAATTTGGAGTAAAATGTCGCACCTATGTCACCAATGATACCAGCGACCCCAAGGAGGTGATAGACCAGAAGATGGATGAAATTCTGCAGCTAAAATGGGAGTTTCGTAAGAACCTTAATGCTTCAGTGGCTGAAGTAGGGGAGAAGATAGAAGGATGGGTTTCATGGCTGAACCCAGTGAAATGGTTCTCAGGTCTAGGGGAATGGGTCCAGGAAGTAATCGCCAGCATAGGCAAATTCTTGATCCTTATACTGATTGTCATCATAATAATTGGCATATGTGTCCAGTGTGTTCCTATTGTGTTGAAGTGTGGAAAATGTAAAAATATAATGGTGGTAAGTAATGACAATATGAATACCGAGGTAAATATAGAACTGCATTGCAACCCTGAACTAGGAAATACCATCATTTAATGTATTATATTTAGACCTGCGTGCAATGTATTATTGAAATGTTATTTTTAAAACACCTCAGATAATGTAAAGTCTCAAATTCTCCTTCAAGACTGCCTTTATAGGACTGGTGTATCCCCACATCTTTCACATGATCTTCCAAGATCCGCGGTGTGCGTATAATAGTAGTTTTATGTCCCTGCTCAGAGACACATTATCGATGGATTAAGAACCACCTTGTGCCATCCCATAATAACACTAAATAATATATAAATGTAAGCCTAAATTAATTTTTAAAATCAGATTGTGATAGCATGTTGTTCGCTATAAAAGGGTGGACTGTGGAAGCTGGATAATTGGCTGAGACAAGATCAGCTTAAAATTAGATCGTAAAGACGCCATCTTGTGACTGGCCGCAAGACGCCATTTAAGAAAATGAGATTGCAAGACGCCATTTTGCGAATGGCCGCCCAAGCGCCATTTTAGGTAAACTCACACTTAAGTACATATGGCGATATTACTATTAGCATCATGCGTTTGCATCTTTCACCATTTCTCATACACACATTAATACACACAATTGCACTGTTAACTAGTCGCATATTAGGGAATGGATAAGATCCTGTATGAAAACGCTGTTTATTAGCTTCATGCGCACGCATCTGCCCCAAGTTAACTAGCGTCTTTATATCAAACCCCAAATACTTACACAGTACATATTCACATAAAAGGTCTCATAAGCTTTAAAGTATAATATTCAAGTTTGTTCATTTATTATAATTGCTGAGAAATAAAGGTTATTTGGTAGCTAAGGCTTAATACATGATAAGTAAGTCATGTTTGATATTATACTGATCTGCATTCTTTCCACAGTATTTTGATATCATCAGTGTGAAGATCGCAACATGCATTCTCAACTTATGGACCGCAGAGACTTAAAGCACTGAAATGTACATTATATGACCAACTGTTAGGATGTGCATGAACAGGAAACCAGAGACAACCAGTTGTTAGAGGCTGGACTGTGTCTATTTGAATCAACCTGTTAAATGCTCTGCAACAGATGCATCCTCCTGGGAACCAATGGCATCAGCGACAAGCCTCTCTATTGTGTTGTCTGTTTCTGTGAGAGTATAAACTGTGTGTTGTGACCCCAGTCTGAGTTTTCTTGCTGAATGCTGATAGACGGGGGTTTCTTGCTGAAGCCTACATCTGGTCCAGAAGCGCTGCGTATGTATAATTGTACTTGGGTCTGTATAATTCTTTGCGCTAAATTGTACTTAGATCATAGCGTGTAACTGACTGTACTTTTACTTGAAATATCACTTTGTGCTTTGGAACCACAGATAAAAGGTCTGGAGTCTTTATTTACTATATGACTGGCATCTGATTTTTAATGAACAAGGAGAGGCGGTCATATTGTGGATCTTATTTTAAGTCTAATTATTCTATAGAGGTCACTGTATTGAACAGAGGGCCTGATTCAGAGCCACACGTAAGCGGCCGCTCGTTCGCTCCGAGCGATGTTCGCACAACTGCGCATGCGTATGGGTTGTAATACGCATGCTCGAATCAGTGATTGCGGTCGGAAATTGTGTGCTCGCAAAATAGCGAATGCCTGCTAATTTGAGTGACAGAATGAGGCGTTTGTGGGTGGTAACAGGGGAAGGTGCTTGAAAACGGGGAGTGGAGATCCGAACGCAGGCGTGCCAAACGGTCAAAACGGGCGTTTTAAGGGTGTGCATAATTAACAAAGCAGCGTCATCGACCACGTCACTTGTTTGTCTTTTAGCCTGAACTGCTCGCATGATTGCGGTAGGAAAATCCTACCACAAGCACTGCGAGCAGTTCATACGCCTTTCAATGTACTCGATTAATCTAATAAATAGCAGAGATGACGTAGGATGCGAGCGGCCAGGGGGGTGGTTTTTAAAAAATAGCGAGTGCATGTTTCTTTCGCTCGTTCAGACATAGAGGCGTCAACAGACCGCAAAGAGCGAGCGCTCTATTTAAATATCCGGCCCCTTGTTCTGAACGAGCGAGTGCAAATAGCGTCCGGCTCTGAATCAGGCCCAGAGTCCCTGATTCAGAGCCCATGGGAATGCTTCCGTCTGGCCTGCCACACCCCCGGCATGCCCACCAAAAGGGGGCATGCTGTCACTCACCATCGACAGCACGCCCCCTTTGTAGTGAGACCCATAGCGACGGCTTGCCCATCGCTATCCGGGTCTCGCGCATGTGCACGACAGAGCCGGGTCCATTGTGCGCACGTGCACTGGCCCAACATCGACACGCTTGCGAGCGCTCGCAAGCGGGTCTGAATCAGGCCCAGAGGACACTAGTATAGTTACTGCTTTGTTAGATATGGCTGGTAGGTTATGTGTTTGTTTATAGCTCTTTGATATAACAAGTAATTTCTATGATTATTTAAACCACACCCACATTAGATACACCACTCCGACAAGAAGCTTATTATGCTATTTTTCCCGTTGCAGTTATTTGGTAGAATATTGAGGGCCAGATGCTTGTGTTTGCCCCCAAGCTTAAAGATGCCAGCCAGCCCCTGGTTGTAAGCAAAGCAATATAAAAACATTTATTTTAAAACAATTAGCAAAAAAAAAAAATACATATATATAAATCATCACATTCAGTGATATGCATATAGACAGGACATTGATGTTATAAAGTCCTATTAGGTAGCATGACAATAGTGAGTCCTGATGTCAGATGCCAGAACCGATATTAAAAGTCACCGTGGGATTAGTTCTTTCTTTGTTGTATGATGATATACTGTATTGAGGAGAGATTTTTTCCAATTCTGGAACCTGTGAGAAGCAGAAACAGACAAGTCTCAGGTGCACAACTCCAAATTATTAATAATATATATAAATGCAATAAAATTTAGCAATACTTGATTGCAAAATTTGATTGCATTTAAATATATATTATTAATAATTTGGAGTTGTGCACCTGAGATTTGTCTGTTTCTGTGCCTGCAATTAGTCTCATCAGGGAGCACCTCCCATCATATATAATATTATATATAGTCAGATTGTGCAGTCCAGAAATCTTTCCCATATACTCCATTACCTGTGAGAAACCCAAATAATTACAGAAGTAAATACCCCAGACAAGTTTGATAATGTTACTGATACAGTAGCAGTGGAAATGTTCCTTGAGTCTGAAGTGTTGCCTTTTCCAAGCATGATTGGGGAGTCAGAAAATTATGAGAGCAGCAGTGGAGCGCAGAATGATGTACCCCCTACTGAAGTAGAAAATGTTGTTGGACCAGTTGACTGTATGCCAGATCTAGAAGATATTTTCGCCTCAGAACAGTTAAGACCCTACTCTGATAAAGGCTAGATGTCACGTTTGGCTTAATGGGATCCCCTACTGAGGGGATGGAAGCTGAGGTCCCTGGAGGACAGAGAAGCCGGAGTTGTGGGGCCTGCATATATGATCTCCTCATCCACGTATATATCAAACGTTGACGAGACCTGTCCAAAGGCGCGGAGTCTAAGCAGCTGGGAGGTGTTCATCAGTGACCCCTCCAAGCAGGATATTGGTTTAAGCTGCTCCCAGCAGGCAGGTCACGGCCCTTTGGATAGGTGTCTCATACCGTGGGAATAGAGACAAATAAACACCTTAGTATTGGGAACTGGGAATACTTGTATGGGTATGAAGGCAAGTGCTTGAGGCACTGTAGGGCCAGAGAGTGGCACTCGAAACTATACATTGGAGAAAGGGTATTTGACACTCAGTTGCGTCAGGAGGTGGCACTTATATCGCACACAGGCAAGATGTTCTGATGCACTGTTGCACAAGGAGTTGGCACTTGTATCGCACACAGGCAAGATGTTCGGACGCACTGTTGCACAAGGAGTTGACACTTGTATCGCACACAGGCAAGATGTTCAGACGCACTGTTGCACAAGGAGTTTGCACTTGTATCGCACACAGGCATGATGTTCGGATGCACTGTTGCACAAGGAGTTGCACTAGATACTCGAGGAGATCTCATAGGGAACCTGGAGCTGGGTAACAGCAAGTAAACACAAGGTAGCGACAATGTTGCACAGGCAACTTCCTTTATACCCTAAGGTAGCAGATCATTGGTGGACAGCATCAGCTGACCACCACCATGCTACCACTGGGTAAAGGTTAGTCAGGTGATGTGAACTGTTGTGTCTGCGTCCATGATGGCAACCGCAGCAACCAAGGCGCAGTTCATGGATGTCCACATGGCTCTAAGTAAATTGCTCAGCGTGTCAACCTCGCACATCTGACCACTGAGGTATCAGGGGAAGCCGGCACTGGGGTGAGTAAAGGCTGATCCTAGGCCGCAACCTGACACTAGAGAGTATGTAAAAGTGGTAGATGGAAACCAGTAGAGCCTGATAGTAGATTGTCTTACTTGGCAGTACATCAAGATTTGTTGTATAAAATGTCCAAAAATGGGGATGATATTGTAGAACAATTGATAGTTCCAAAGGCATATAGAAGAACGGTGTTAGACCTGGCTCATAGTCACATAACTATGGGACATCTAGGGATAGAGAAAACCTCTCAGAGAATTTTGCAGCAGTTTTTCTGGCCAGGGGTCCATAAAGATGTATCTGACTACTGTGCATCCTTCCCTGAGTGTCAGTACCATGCTCCCAGGCCACATTATAGTATTCTGCTTGTCCCATTACCCATTATTGGGGTCCCATTTGAGAGAATAGCTATGGAATTGATTAGCCCTCTAATAAGGTCTGCTTAGGGTCTTCAGTATATTTAGCTGGTAATGGATTACGCTACCAGACACCCAGAAGTGATACCATTGTGCAATACATCAAAAAAAGACAATTTCTAGGGAATTAGTACTTGTCTTTAGCAGGGTAGGAATACCTAAGGAAATGCACACTGATCAGGGTACCCCATTTGTGTCAAGAATCATGAAAGAGTTTTGCCGCCTGTGAAAGGTTACTCAACAGAGGACCTCTGTGTATCACCTTCAGACCTATTACTGGTCATTAGAGAGGTTCCACAATCTTCCACAGGGTTCTGTGAGAGAGCATTTGGAACAGGCCCAACAAAGGGTGTACAATCGCAATAATCGTAACAAATTATGCACATTTGCTCCAGAGGACAGAGGCCTTATTCAGACCCGGTCGCAAGCGCTGAGCACTCGCAACCGGGTCGATGATTGCCCACTGGGCATGCGCACGTCGGAGCCGGCTCCGACACATGCGCGAGACCCGGCTAGCAACGGGCGCTCCGTGGCTACGGGTCTCGCACCAAAGGGGGCGAGCTGTCGATGGTGATTGACAGCTCGCCCCGTTTGGGAGGCGGGTAGGGGGAAGTGGCCGGCCAAACGGAGGCGTTCCCGACATAACGCTTGACGTTTGGGGGCGGCCCCACTGACATCAGTAAACCACAGCTTAGCTAGCGACCGGGAGGCCGCACTTCACACCACAAGCGGCCGCCCTCATTCAGAGCGACCGCTTGTATCTAGCGATTGACTCTGAATGAGGGCCAGAGTGCTTATTTTGGTTCCCACTGTAGAAAGAAAATTTTTGGCCAAATGGCAAGGACCATTTGAAATCATTTTAAAAGTGGGTGAGGTTAGCTATAAGGTGTACTAGCTTGAGAAAAGGAAGCCAGAACAGATCTACCATGTAAATCTTATAAAACTTTGGAAAAATAGAGTAGCTCTGTCAACCAACCCGGTACCTCCAGTAACCTCAGTACCTTTGGTTCCTAAATTAACAATAGCCAAAACCCTATCAACTATTCAACAGCATGAGGCTAAAGAATATCTCATAAGAAACAGAGACTTGTTTTCTGACATACATGGTAAAACAACAGTCATTAAACATGATATAATCACTGAACTGGGGTCAAGGTTAACCAAATGCCATGTAAAATACCAGAGGCCCAATGGGAATCAGGGCCTGATTCAGAGGGGCTCGCTCTGAATCAGGGCGGGCACAGGTTTTTTTAGTTGTGGCCTCTTGTCCGCTCGCATAGCTGTGGGGTACCACCCACAGCTATTGCGAGCGGCCATGATGATGGTCGTGATGGTCAAGACCATCGCGACCATCGGGCTTGCGTCGAGACCCTTGTGGTAGGGTTTCGTGGCCTCAAGCCCCAGAGAGCTTCTGGCTCAAATAGAGCCGGAAGCTCTCTCACTGACATCACTGGTGATGTCAGTGGGTCCGCCCACAAACGGCATTCGTTCGCATGGGAACGCCTCCGTTTGTGAAGCCACCCCCCCTCCACGCCGACAAAATGGAGCGAGCTGTCGATCAACATCAACAGCCGCCTCTTTTGTAGTGAGTCCCGGAGCGAGCGCTTTTTGCGCTCGCTCCGGGGCTCGCGCACTGGGCCACCATCGACCCGCTTGCGAGCGAGTCTGAATCAGGCCCTCAGTGTCTAAAGAAATGTAAAAATGTTGGAATTAGATCTAACTGAATAGACACATTGTGAGTGGTCAAATCCCATTGTACTCATTCCGTAACCCGATGGGAGCTTATGCTTCTGCAATAATTTCCAGAAACTGAATAGTATGTCTAGTTTTGATGCCTACCCAATATGGCATGAGGGTGAACTAATTTAAAGGCTGGGAACAGCACAGTACTTAACCATTGACAGACAATGCTAAAAGAAAAGACAGCTTTTTCTGCACTGGAGGAATTGTTCCAATACAAGATATTGCCATTTAGGTTGCATGAGGCACCCTCCACCTTTCAGATGATGGAATAAAATTCTAAGGCCCCATAGACAGCGTGCTACTGCATATCTTGATGTTGTAGTTAGCTATAGTACTGATTGGCAGTCTCACTTAGCCAAGGTACAAGAAATGCCATCTGTGAGGAGTGACAGCCAACCCTAAAAAGTGTTGCTTAGGGATGGAAAAGGGGAACTATCTTGAATATGTCATAGGCAGAGGTTTGATAAAGCTCCAACTTAATAAAACTGAGACAATACGAAATTGGCCATGACCCCTACATAATAAACAGGTGAGAGCTTTCGTAGGAATCACAGGGTAATATAAAAGATTTATACATGATTTTGCAATCAATTGCTGTCCCTTTGACTGACCTTACCAAGGGTTACAGTCAATTCTGGTTAAGTGGAATCCTCAGGCAGAAAAGGCTTTTCAAGTGTTGAAGGTAGCGGTTGTGCACCCAACCAGTTCTAATAACACCTGACTTTAAAAATGAATTTGTCGTGCATACAGATGCATCAGATGTAGGCAGGGCCGGTTCTAGACATTGTGGAGCTCAGGGCAAAAGTGCACAGTTGCGCCCCCCCTCCCCCCCAAAAAAAACCCAACAACTTTTTGTAGATGACATTCCTCTGCACGCGCTTCCGGAAAGGGGGCGTGTCCTTGCGGTACACCCCCAATTCATCAAACTGTGGGGCGTGCCCAGCACTTATGAAGGTGCTGGGCTTCCCCCAAGTTCTCCCCTCGTGGCGAATAATTGCCATGTGCAGTAATACGCCTTACACAGTAATGCCCTTTATAAATACATTATGCCACATGCAGTAATGCCCTTTATAAACAAATTATGCCACACGCAGTAATGCCCTGTATAAAACATTATGCCACACGCAGTAATGCCCTTTATAAACACATTATGCCACATGCTGTAATGCCCTTTATAAACACATTATGCCACACGCAGTAATGCCCTGTATAACACATTATGCCACACGCAGTAATGTCCTGTATAGCACATTATGCCACACACAGTAGTGACCTTTATAACACATTAAGCCACACACAGTAATGCCCTGTATAACACATTATGCCACATGCAGTAATGCCCTGTATAACACATTATGCCACACGCAATAATGGCCTTTATAACACATTATACCACACGCAGTAATGCCCTGCATAACACATTATGCCACATGCAGTAATGGCTTTTATAACACATTATGCCACATGCAGTAATGCCCTATATAACACATTATTCCACATGCAGTAATGCCCTGTATAGCACATTATGCCACATGCAGTAATTCCCTTTATAATACAGTATCCCCAATTCAAATTACGCCACACATCAGTCGCTTATTCATGTTATGACACACAGTGGTGCCCCTTTTACACAATGCCCAAATTAGTGCCCCTTATACACAAGGCCCACAGTACTGAGTAGTAGTGTCCCTAATACAATGCCCACAGTAGTAGTGCCCCCTATAGTAGTGCCCACATTAGTAGTGCCCCAGTAGTAATGCCCCTTATAGTAGTGCCCACACTAGGAATGCCCCCTATAGTAGTGCCCAAAGTTCAAATGCCCCCATTAGTGCCCCCTATAGTAGTGCCCCTAGTAGGAATGCCCCCTTATAGACATGTCCCCTGTAGTAATGCCCCCTTATAGACATGCCCCCAGTAGTAGTGCCCCTTATAGACATGCCCCCTTATAGACATGCTCCCAGTAGTAATGCCCCCCTATAGACATGCCCCCAGTAGTAATGCCCCTTATAGACATGCCCCCATTTGTAATGCCCCCTTATAGACATACCCCCTTATAGACATGCCCCCCAGTAGTAATGCCCCTGTATAGACATGCTACCAGTAGTAATGCCCCTTATAGACATGCCTCCAGTAGTAATGCCCCTTATAGACATGCCCCCTGTAGTAATGCCCCTTATAGACATGCCCCCAGTAGTAATGCCCCTTATAGACACGCCCCCAGTAGTAATGCCCCTTATAGACATGCTCCCAGTAGTAATGCCCCCCTATAGACATGTCCCCAGTAGTAATGCCCCTTATAGACATGCCCCCAGTAGTAATGCTCCCTTATAGACATGCCCCCAGTAGTAATGCCCCCTTATAGACATGCCCCCAGTAGTAATGCCCCCAGTAGTAATACCCCTTATAGACATGCCCCTAGTAGTAATGCCCCCATGCCTCCCTTCTGAAAAATAAAAAATACAAACACAATACTTACCTTAGGCCCCGCTCCTGCGTCCGCTGCCGTCCGGTCCGACCACGGCTCCACCACGGATCTATGGGAGAGACGTCATGACATCCCTCCCATAGTGCTCTCTGCTGGAGCCTGAGCTCTGGAGTGAGCTCCGGCTCCACGGATCTATGGGAGAGACGTCATGATTTCATGACGTCCCTCCCATAGTGCTCTATGCGGGAGCCAGAGTTCTGGAGTGAGCTCCGGCTCCACGGATCTATGGGAGAGACGTCATGATTTCATGACGTCCCTCCCATAGTGCTCTATGCGGGAGCCGGAGCTCTGGAGTGAGCTTCGGCTGCCTTTGCAGGGGGGGAGCCGGGTGCCCAGTGGGGACCGGCGCTGTTTTTTTTTTTATTATGGGATTTTTTTTTTTTACCTTCTGGGGACTCAGTGGTGCCCTCTAGGGGCCGGCACCCTGGGAGACTGCACTGTTAGCCCACCCCTAGAACTGGATGTAGGGATAGGTGCTGTGTTGTCTCAAAACAAAGATGGTAAAGAGTATCCTCATATTTATTTATTGAAGTCGCAAACTGAATATACATGAAAGAAATCATGCCACTGTTGAAAAAGATGCCATGGCAATTAAGTGGCCTGAAGGAAATAATGCATTTGAGTGAATGGTCAAGGGTATCAAATGCAGCAAATGTGTAGAGACCTTTACATTTAGCTATGTTCACATCATTGACCACCTTAGTCAATCTAGTCTCTGGAGTATTGAAAATGTAAAGGTGGGTACACACCTGAAAGATATATATGCAGATTGAGTGATATGCAGATATATCTTTAGATGATGGTCGTTCATACACACTGAACGGCCATAATCTGTTCGGCAGCCGCGGGTCCCGCTGGCAGGGAAGCGGGTGGTCCCCACGGCTGCCACTGTATGTGTATGGTCTGTCAGCTCACCGCCAGTACACACTTGCCGATAGACAGATATGTCTGCAGACATATCTGTCCATCGGCTGTGCAGCACAGCCAATGCGATATGTCTGTGAATGACACGGTTCACAGACATATAGTCTGTACACACTGCCCAACAGCCAGCAGATATATTGGCTGATCAATTGATCAACCAGTATATCGGCCAGTGTGTACCCAGCATAAGTCTCACTACAGAGGGCCCAGTTGGTTGTGTGAGGACAGTGCAACACTCCTATAAAAAAAGTTAAGGTGTGTACACACTGCACAGATATATCTGTAGATGGTGGTCGTTCAAACACACTGAACGGCCATCATCTGCTTCTTGCCACGGGTCCCGCTGGTCGGGAGAGTGTCCCACCCCCTCCCCACGGCCTCTGCTGCATGTGTACGGGCGGTCGGCAGAGCACCTGTACACACTGCTGATGGACACATATATCTGCACATATATCTGCCATTGGCTGTGCAGCACAGCCGATGCGATATGTCTGTGAATGACGTCATTCACAGACATATCCCTGGTACACACTGGCAGACGACACCAGATATATTGGCCAATCAATTGATTAGCCAATATATGTCAGTGTGTACCCAGCTTTAGAGAGACGGGATTTGAGAGATGGGAGTGTGATCTGAAAGAATATTTAGGAGTAATTACCACATGCTTGAATATGGAAATATACCAGTCTAGAGATAGACATTGGAGCTGTTTAGACTGGGATGAACACAGGAAACAGCAAATGGGTCACTCTCTAGTAGAGTGCTAGGAGAAAAAGAGAGTAGAGACTTCTTTATTTGTGTGATCAAATTAAGAGAATGTTCCAGTGTGTGCAAGAAAGTGATTGAGCAAATTATTGCATTGGGACAGAGGATACCAGCTTGTAATAGATTTTGTCACTTTAGTCCTGGAAAAACAGAGTAAGACCTTGGGCAGTGATTGTCGTCAGATGGGTTGAGAAGAGACTTTAACATGGAGTTAGAAAATATGAGCATGAAAGTACTGTATATTTGTTTGGCAGTGTCCAGAGCATTTATGTAGGAGTAGTAAATAGTAGTATATTTGAGGAAGCCCGAGACTAATTTGCCTTTAGCTACCTTTTAGGGAAAGGTCACCTCTACAGGCAAAAACAACAGCTAGCCTGGTTATTTTGGAAACTTGGCATCTGGTGTAACAGAAGCCTTCTCATTGGCTGTCTGCCTTAATAATGCAAGAGGTTTCCTGCTCAATTCCGCATGATAGGTGCAGTGATCTATATATATAAAATCAAATGTCCTGACTGACTCACTGACATCAATGCCCAAACCCATGAAACTAGAAACATGAAAATCAGGGAGTATTATTATTACAGTTCAGCTCTCTAGCTGATTCCATGTGTTATATGTATCAGCTCTCATGCTGATTTCTGGTGTGCTGTTCAGCTCTCATGCTGATTCCCTGTGTTACATGTTTCAGCTGTTAGCTGATTACCAGTGTTCCAGGTTTCACCTTTCATGCTGATTTCCCTGAGTTACATGTTAAGCTCTCACATGTTTCTTGGGGCAAGTCTGCGTCAGGATTCCTAGTGTTTCCCAGAGCTAATCCACGTCTTGATCTCCGATGCTTTTTAAAGCACTTCCACGTCTGGATCTCCAGAGCTATTCAGAGCAAGGCTGTGCCTGAATCTCCGGTGTTTCTTACAGCATTCAGTGTTTGGACTTACTATATATTTATACATTACAGCAAGTCAGTCTCAGGATCTCTCGTGTTTCCCGAGCAAGCCTGCGTACACTTAATTTCCAGTATTTTCAGTGCCACGCCATTTCCAGTGTGTTTCAGTGCCATCCCATTTCTAGTTATTCCCAGTACTGTCTTGTTGCTAGTAATCTCCAGTGATACAACAGTTTTTAGTAATTTCCAGTGTTATTATATTTCCAATAATTCTCAGTGTTGTTTAATCTCTAGTATTATATCTCTGTCTTCTGCCACTCCCAGGTACCTGTCCAGAGGACTGCAACCTGCTCACTTGGTGTGGAGAAACCCAAATCCCAATAGGAGGGGTCTCTGGTGAAGACTACCAAGTGGGTTAGACTCCGCGCCTCTGGGCAGGTCTAGCCAAACCTGGGTTTGGCAGCAATTGGAAGACATTATCACTATCACCTCTGTCAGTTGCTGCTCTACCACCCTAACCCCCAGTTCTTGACCTCAACAGAGGTATCCCTAGTGCTCGGTTGTGACAGGGAGCATGGGGCAGTGAGTTAGGATGATAACTGGAAGGTTTTGATGAAGAAGTGGATCTTGAGAGGCATTTTTAAATTATGTAGAGAGGTGGAGAGTCTGATAGGAAGGAGAGAGTTCCAGAGGTGAGGAGCAGCACATGCAAAATGTTGGAGGCGAGAGTAGCAGAAATTGATCAACTGGTAGGAGAGGTGGCATTCATGGGTGGAGCAAAGTGGGTGGGTGGGAGTGTGGAGGGAGATGAGGTCAGCAATATAAATAGGAGAGGACTGGGTGAGGGTTTTGTAAATTAATGTGAGAATTTTGAAATTAGTTCTGAAGGTGAGCTGGTGAAGGGCTTGTAGGAGAGAGGAGGCAGATGTAGTGTGTTTAGAGAGAAAGATGAGCAGGGCAGAAGCATTATGGACAGATTGTAGCAGAGACAGGTGGGAGTCAGGGAGGTCAGATAAGAGGAGGTTGCAGTAGTCCAGTCTGGAGATGATCAGTGAGTGGATGAGGGTCTCTGTTGCCTCAAGGGTGAGAAAGGGTCTAATCCTAGCAATATTTTTTAGCTGGAAATAGCAGGACTGTGAGAGGTGTTGTATGTGTGGTTTGAAGGAGAGGGAGGAGTCAAGGATGACTCCAAGACAGCGAACTTGTGGGCTAGTGGATATGGTGGTGGTGTCAATTGATAAAGAAATTGTGGGAGGTGAGGATATTCAGGAGAATGGGAAGATTATCATCTCAGTCTTAGACATGTTAAGTTTAAGAAAGCACTGGGAAATCCAAAAGGAAATAACAGAGAGACAGTTGAAGATACGAGTAAGGAGAGAGGGGGAAAGGTCAGGAAAGGAGAGGTAGATATGAGTGTCATCAGCATAGAGATTATATTGGAGGACAAAAGAGCTGATGAGCTCACCTAAAGAGGATGTGTAGAGGGAGAATAGGAGAGGTCCAAGAACAGAGTGTCAGGGCCAGGGTATTTCAGCATGGCGCTAGGCAGGTGTTACCTGTGAGATCGTTGTGGCGCGGACTGTCTGGTGGCGGAGCTGGTGTCTGGCGGGGGGCTTCGGCTGCGCGCGTTGTTGTGCGGCCCTGTTGTCACTCTGCGCTGGTGAGGCCTGGCAGCATCTCCGTTCCGTTTGGCATGGCCGCCGCCATCTTGCCTTCTGGCCATGTGATGCGGCTGGCCAATCCTGGTGAGTCACATGTTCCCTCCGGCCAGTAACAGCACGGCATGGGGTATTTAGGAAGGGTCAATGCCTTCCTTCTTTGCCAGTGCAACGTGTATCTCAGCCTAGCTGAGAGGGAGTTCTCTGTGCTTTCCTGTTCCTGTGAATTCGCTGTCTGCCAGTCTGCCTGTCAGCTCCTAGCTCCCACTGGACTACCCCGCTTCCTCCATCACCCTTGCCCATACCTGAGTGCCTGAGCCTGCTGACATCCTGCGCTTCAGTTCACTACCTGTAAACCTGGCTTGATTATTTTCAGTTTCACTACCTGCACACCCGGACAGCTCTAATTGTTTCTACCTGGTCATTAACCCTTTTACTCCCACCACAGAACTCTTGTGCACATTATATATTCCTGGACTTTTATTTACTGCCATTATATGTCTACTCAAGCACTTATTAAAAATTCTAGTTTTATTTTTAAATCTGCTTCTGTGATCGCTCCTGCTGCCACCCCGGGTCCACAAACAACCCAGAACATCACAGTTTGCACTGCCCTCATGGAGCCGGCCACGGATCAGGAGTCAGGAGTGGATTTGTTCAGGTGCATTTCTGGTCGTTTAGAAAATCTGGAAAACATGCAGCATCAGATGGCTCAATTTCTGCAAGAGATGTCCAAGTGACAGGATAGTTTGCAAACTTCCTTTTCTACCCCTGAAGTACCAACATCTACATCCGCATCAGCGTCTGGGAATACAGGATGCAGATCATCTCCCCGCTTACGTCTTCCTTTACCAAATAAATTTGACGGCAATCCTAAACTCTGCCGAGGATTCCTAAATCAGTGTGACATACATTTGACCCTGCAGCCTGACAACTTTGTAACTGCAAGAATTAAAGTGGCTTATATAGTCTCTCTGTTATCCGGCCAGGCCTTGGAATGGGCTTCCCCACTCTGGGAGCGCTCAGATCCGCTGCTGGATAATTACGCAGGCTTTGTGTCATCCTTCAGGAGGATTTTCGATGAACCTGGGCGTACTGTATCAGCATCATCAAACATTATGACACTGAGACAAGGGGTCCGTCCTGTCAGTCAATATGCCGTGCAATTTCAAATTTTAGCATCAGAGCTCAAATGGAATGAGGAAGCCCTCACCTCGACCTTCTGGCATGGGTTGTCAGACCGACTAAAGGATGATCTAGTCACTCGAGAGCTTCCTACTAATCTGAACGACATGATTTCATTGTGTATCAAAGTTGACCTACGCTTCAGGGAACGTCAGGATGAAAAAAACAGAACTGACCGGCAAAGGTCATTTACCCCCTCCATTTCTACCCGTCCCATTCCTTCCCCTACTGAAGAGGAGCCTATGCAGGTGAATCATACACACCTCTCTAAAGAAGAACGTCAGAGAAGAATGCAAAAGAACCTCTGTCTGTACTGCGGAGAGTCCGGTCACCTGCTGATCTCCTGCCCCCGTAAACCGGGAAATGCCAAATCCTAACTGACCCTGGAGACATCAAGTTAGGAGTTATGAACCCGTCTCCAAAAATTAAAGATTTCACGATTACCCTAGCCTTGGATCTTAAACCCAAACCTGTCTTTGCTACTGCACTACTCGACTCGGGAGCAGCTGGAAATTTTATAACGTCTAGTTTCATAGATAAATTCAGATTCCTTGTTTGTCTCTCAACCATGCCATCTCTCTGACCTCTATAGATGGACGCCCTCTAACTAACGGGATAGTCACCAAAGAGACTCAACCAGTATTGGTCCGAATTGGGGCACTTCATTCTGAGTCCTTAAAATTCCTGGTGATATCAGAGGCCTCGCAAGAAATTGTTCTTGGTCTACCCTGGTTACGTCAACATAATCCCAGGATTGATTGGAGTTCTATGCAGATTCTGTCATGGGGTATGGACTGTCAGAAATCCTGTCTTCCAAAAATTCGACCTGTGAGAAAGACAGTTCCATTAGTTTCTTCTGCCATTCCCAAGGAATATCAGATGTTCGCCGACGTTTTCTCTGAACAACAAGCAAATATCTTACCCCCTCATAGGGAATGGGCCTGTCCAATTGAATTGATACCTGATAAGATACCACCTCGTGGTCGTACCTATCTGCTGTCCTTGCCTGAGACTCAAGCCATGACCGAATACATCCGGGACAACCTGGCAAAGGGGTTCATTCGCCCCTCTACTTCACCTGCCGGAGCTGGGTTTTTCTTCGTTGGCAAGAAGGACGGTGGTCTAAGACCATGTATCGATTATCGAGGCCTTAATGACATTACTGTAAAGAATCGATACCCTCTTCCCCTGATTACTGAGTTGTTTGATAGGGTCAAGGGCTCTGTCATTTTTTAGAAATTAGATCTAAGAGGGGCTTACAACCTCATTCGTATCCGAGCTGGCGATGAATGGAAGACCGCTTTTAATACCAGAGATGGACATTTCGAGTATTTAGTAATGCCTTTTGGATTGTGTAATGCCCCTGCTGTCTTTCAAAGTTTCGTTAATGAGATTTTCCGGGATCTGTTATATGTTTCGGTTGTTGTCTATCTGGATGACATACTGATTTTTTCACCCTCTGTGGCTAAACATCAAGAACATGTTAAAGAAGTTTTGACCCGTTTGAGAGAAAACCACCTTTACTGCAAACTGGAGAAGTGCGTCTTTGGAGTGCCCAGTGTACCTTTTCTCGGCTATGTAATATCTGGCTCCAGTTTAGAAATGGACCCCAAGAAGGTACAGGCAATTCTGGATTGGACCCGACCTCAGACACTGAAGGCCATCCAGAGATTGTTGGGCTTCGCAAATTATTATAGACGCTTCATTACGGGATTTTCTACACTGCTGACTCCCATTACAGCCTTGACCCGCAAAGGTGCTAATCCTGCCCAATGGTCACCTGAGGCAGAGTCTGCCTTTCATCTTCTAAAACAGGCCTTTATCTTAGCACCAGTCCTTCGACAACCCGATCTGGACAGGCCTTTTTTGTTGGAAGTAGACGCATCATCTGAAGCTGTGGGAGCAGTCTTATCTCAACGTTATGAGGACAACCGAGTCCATCCGTGTGGGTTCTTTTCTAAAAAATTCTCTCCTGCTGAAAGGAACTACGCCATAGGTGAGCAAGAACTACTAGCTGTAAAGTTGGCGCTGAAGGAATGGAGATACTTGCTAGAAGGCGCCAAGTTTCCATTTACTGTATTTACGGACCATAGAAATCTCCTATTTCTCAAAAACCTCCAATGTGTGAGTCCTCGTTTGGCCTGCTGGGCAATATTCTTTGCCAGGTTTCAGTTCACCCTGACCTTCCGGTCTGGAGCACTTAATCAGAAGGCTGATGCCCTATCGAGATCTCTCCTCTATGATGATCAATCTGAAAATCAAAGCAATACCCCAGTCTTGGAATCAAGAGTTTTCGCCGCATTACAACTTCAGCCTCCTACGGGAAAATCATTTGTGGCCCCGGAATTAAGGAAGCAGCTTCTCACTTGGGCACATTCCTCTCGCTTCGCAGGGCACTCAGGCACTTGGAAGACCTTGGAGTTCCTGAAAAGACACTATTGGTGGCCTTCTATGAAGGCAGATATAATGGAGTTTATCTCTTCCTGCTCCTCCTGTGCCCAGCATAAATCATCACGACAAGCTCCAGCTGGGGAATTGCTTCCATTACCTACTCCATCACGTCCATGGACGCATCTCTCCATGGATTTCGTCACAGACCTGCCAGTCTCTCAAGGTTTCAACACTATCTGGGTTGTAATAGACTGATTTTCTAAGATGGTCCACTATATACCGTTGAAGAAGTTACCTTCTGCCCCTGACCTGGCACAGTTGTTTGTCCAACACATATTTCGTCTACATGGCCTTCCTGCTGAAATTGTCTCTAACAGTGGTGTGCAGTTTACTGCAAAATTCTGGAGGCCTTTGTGTTCTGTTCTTCAAGTGAAGTTAAACTTTTCCACGGCCTACCATCCGCAAAGCAACGGCTCCACCGAGAGAGTTAATCAAGATCTAGAGACTTTCTTAAGAATTTTTATGTCATCTTCCCAGGACAATTGGGCTGCCTTGCTGCCGTGGGCTGAGTTTGCACATAATGCTTCCTACCACTCGTCAACTAACCAAACGCCATTTCAGGTTGTATATGGCCTTCATCCTCGTGTTCCCGAATTCCGAAGCCTGCCTGTTTTCGATGTTCCGGCTGTGGAGGACACGGTGCAGAATTTTGCTGCCATCTGGACTCAAGTACGGTCTGATTTGTTGAAGGCATCCTCTCGCTATAAGACCCAGGCCGATAAGAAGCGTAGAATAGTTCCACGCATGCAAGTAGGTAACCAGGTCTGGATGTCTACTCGGAACCTTCGTCTAAGAGTTCCGTCTATGAAATTCGCACCCCGCTTCATCGGTCCCTTCACCATAACAGAAGTCATTAATCCAGTGGCCTACCATTTACAGTTACCCCCATACCTAAAAATTCCCAATTCCTTCCATGTTTCCTTATTAAAGCCCCTAGTCCTGAATAAGTTCCATAATGCTCTACCTGCTTCTCCTCGAGTCCAGACGGAGAGAGGAGTTGAGTTTGAAGTCGCCCAGATCTTGGACTCTCGTCTGCGCAGAGGTCATCTTCAGTATTTGTTGGACTGGAAAGGTTACGGTCCAGAGGAACGTTGCTGGACCGATGCTCGTGATGTCCACGCTCCCACGCTCATCAGGAGATTCCATTCTGCCCATCCGGAGAAGCCTGGTGAGTGTCCTGAGGCCACCCCAAAAGGGGGGGGGGTACTGTCACGGCCAGGGTATTTCAGCATGGCGCTAGGCGGGTGTTACCTGTGAGGTCGTTGTGGCGCGGGCTGTCTGGTGGCGGAGCTGGTGTCTGGCGGGGGGCTTTGGCTGCGCGCGTTGTTGTGCGGCCCTGTTGTCACTCTGCGCTGGTGAGGCCTGGCGGCGTCTCCGTTCCGTTTGGCATGGGCGCCGCCATCTTGCCTTCTGGCCATGTGATGCGGCTGGCCAATCCTGGTGAGTCACATGTTCCCTCCGGCCAGTAACAGCACGGCATGGGGTATTTAGGAAGGGTCAGTGCCTTCCTTCTTTGCCAGTGCAACGTGTATCTCAGCTGAGAGGGAGTTCTCTGTGCTTTCCTGTTCCTGTGAATTCGCTGTCTGTCAGTCTGCCTGTCAGCTCCTAGCTCCCACTGGACTACCCCGCTTCCTCCATCACCCTTGCCCATACCTGAGTGCCTGAGCCTGCTGACAACCTGCGCTTCAGTTCACTACCTGTAAACCTGGCTTGATTATTTTCAGTTTCACTACCTGCACACCTGGACAGCTCTAATTGTTTCTACTTGGACATTAACCCTTTTACTCCCACCACAGAACTCTTGTGCACATTATATATTCCTGGACTTTTATTTACTGCCATTATATGTCTACTCAAGCACTTATTAAAAATTCTAGTTTTATTTTTAAATCTGCTTCTGTGATCGCTCCTGCTGTCACCCCGGGTCCACAAACAACCCAGAACATCACACAGAGCTTTGGGGTATACCTACTGGCAGTGGAAGTGGGGGGGGGAGTGGAGTCATGAGAGGAGACTGAGAAAGAAAGGTCAGAGAGGTAGGAGAAAAGCCATGAGAGGGCAGTATCATGTAGACCAAGGCAGGAGAGGATCTGCAGGAGGACAGAATGTTCCACAGTGTCAAAAGCAGCCGAGAGGTCAAAGAGAATGAGCAGAGAGTAGTGGCCCTTGGATTTGGCAGCAAGTAGGTCATTGCATACTTTAGTGAAGTTTCAGTGGAGTGGAGAGGATGAAAGGCAGACTGAAATGAATCAAGCAGGGAGTGAGAGGAAAGAAAAGCATTGAGGCAGTTGTAGACCATACGCTCAAGGAAAAATAAAAAATTAGGGACTCAATTAGTGCACCCAACCTGCTGCCTACCCCGATACACTCAAGGAGTTTGGAGGCAAAGGGGAGGAGAGAGATTATGTGGTAGCTAGAGAGAGTGTCAGGATCAAGGGTTGATTTTATTAAGTATGGTTGAGACAAGGACATGCTTGAATGCGGAGGGGGCAGAGTATATGTCTTCCATGACGTAGATATCCACTAAGCAGGGATATTTTGAAATTCAACTCCTAAGGGAGTAAAAAGGGCTACAATGTTTTCTACCCCTGTGCAATGTCCTGACTGACTGACTCATTGTGGCTGCAGCACAGTTCAATATTCAAACAACTGTCACCCCAAGTGCTGCCAAACATCACTGGCAGTTGGTGTGGCTCCCCTATATGAATAGTGAGGGAAGGGAATGTGTTACTACAGAGGTGAGGGAGGGGAATGTGTTACTACACAGGTATGGGAAGGGAATGTGTTACTACACAGGTATGGGAAGGGAATGTGTTACTACACAGGTGAGGGAGGGGAATGTAAAATGTGTTACTATGGCATTGTCACGACCAGGGTTTCGCGGCATGGAGGTTTGAGGCCCTAACCGGTGAGGGCGCTGTGGCGCGGTTCTTCTAGTGGGGGAGCTGGCGTGTGGAGACTGGCATTGCATGTACGCAGAGTTCTGCCAGTGTTAGGCCATCCTGGCAAGAGTAAGTCTAGTGGCGTCTCCGTGTCACGGATGTCTGGGTGCCACCATGTTATCTTTGGCCATGTGACATAGCAGGCCAACCATCTGTGGGTCACCTGCTCTCTCTGGCCTATCACGTTCCATTACTGGGTACTTAAGGGTATTTGGAGCGCCCTGTAGTTGCCAGTGCAATGTGTTCACTGTGTCAGCTGTGAGAGAGAGTTCTCCGCTCTCCTGTACCTTAGAGTTGTGCGCCGGTGCTTGCCCTAGCTCCTTGTCAGCCTCCGGCTTCCTACAGCTTGCACTGCTCTGCCTTGCCTTGCACTCCGCTGGAGATCAGTCCTGCACGTTCCGCCAGACCCACTCCTGCCTGAACCTGGCTCCTCATTTAACCCATTCCTGCGCAGCCTTCATCACAGCATTACCGGATTCTCCTTTCAGCCATCATCACAGCATTACCGGATTCTCCTTTCAGCCATCATCACAGCATTACCGGATTCTCCTTTCAGTCATCATCACAGCATTTCCGGATATCCCTCTCAGCCACTATTCAGCATAACATGATATCCACTTCACTCTTACAGTCTATCTGGATTCACCTCATTCATTTCTGTCACTGATCTGGACATTCGTTTATTCCCACTCACTACAGTTCCCTCCTGACACATATACAGTCAGGTGCATAAATATTGGGACATTGATAGAATTTTCATATTTTGTCCTCTATTCACCACCACAATGGCTTTGAAATTAAACAAACAAGATGTGCTTTAACTGCAGACTTTCAGATTTAATTTGAGGGTAATTACATCCAAATCAGGTGAACGGTGTAGGAATTACAACAGTTTCTATATGTGCCTCCCACTTTTTAAGGGGCCAAAAGTAATAGGACAAACTAAACAATCCTAAATCAAACTTTCACTTTTTAATACTTTGTTGCAAATCCTTTGCAGGCAATTACAGCCTGAAGTCTGGAACGCATAGATATCAACAGACGCTGGGTTTCATCCCTGGTGATGCTCTGCCAGGCCTCTACTACAAATGTCTTCAGTTCCTGCTTGTTCTTGGGGCATTTTCCCTTCAGTTTTGTCTTCATCAAGTGAAATGCATGCTCAATCGGATTCAGGTCAAGGGATTGACTTGGCCATTTCATAACATTCCACTTTTTAGCCTTAAAAAACTCTTTGGTTGCTTTTGCAGTATGCTTCGGGTCATTGTCCATCTGCACTGTAAAGCGCCGTCCAATGAGTTCTGAAGCATTTGACTGAATATGAGCATATAATATTGCCTGAAACACTTCAGAATTCATTCTGCTGCTTTTGCCAGCAGTCACATTATCAATAAATACAAGGGAACCAGTTCCATTGGCAGCCATACATGCCCACGCCATGACACTACCACCACCATGGTTCACTGATGAGGTGGTATGTTTTGGATCATTAGCAGTTCCTTTCCTTCTCCATACTCTTCTCTTCCCATCACTGTGGTACAAGTTGATCTTTGTCTCATCTGTCCATAGGATGTTGTTCCAGAACTGTAATGGCTTTTTTAGATGTTGTTTGGCAAACTCTAATCTGGTCTTCCTGTTTTTGAGGCTCACCAATGGTTTACATCTTGTGATGAACCCTCTATATTCACTCTTGTGAAGTCTTCTCTTGATTGTTGACTTTGACACATATACACCTACCTCCTGGAGAGTGTTCTTGATTTGGCCAACTGTTGTGAAGGGGTTTTTCTTCACCAGGTAAATAATTCTGCTGTCATCCACCACAGTTGTTTTCCGTGGTCTTCCGGGTCTTTTGGTGTTGCTGAGCTCTCCGGTGCGTTCTTTCTTTTTAAGAATGTTCCAAACAGTTGATTTGGCCACACCTAATGTTTTTGCTATCTCTCTGATGGGTTTGTTTTGATTTTTCAGCCTAATGATGGCTTGCTTCACTGATAGTGACAGCTCTTAGGATCTCATATTGAGAGTCGACAGCAACTGATTCCAAATGCAAATGTCACACCTAGAATCAACTCCAGACCTTTTACCTGCTTAATTGATAATGAAATAACGAGGGAATAACCCACACCTGTCCATGAAATAGCTTTTGATTTGATAGTCCCATTACTTTTGGCCCCTTAAAAAGTGGGAGGCACATATAGAAACCATTGTAATTCCTACACCTGATTTGGATGTAATTACCCTCAAATTAAATCTGAAAGTCTGCAGTTAAAGCACATCTTGTTTGTTTCATTTCAAAGCCATTGTGGTGGTGAATAGAGGCCAAAATATGAAAATTCTGTCAATGTCCCAATATTTATGCACCTGACTGTATTAGTTTGTTTATTACTGGACTTTAGTTTATCTTATTGTTCATGTCTACCAACATTCACATTAAACAACCCACCTTTCAGTTTAAACCTGTTTCGGTGTCTACTCCTGTTACCACCCCGGGTCCACAACAAACACGGGACCTCATTCAGAGCCGCTCGCTAGATGCGATCGCTCGCATCCAGCGTATGCAAATTCAGCAAAGTGACGCCAGGCGCTCACTCGGAAAGGCATCAGCACGCCCACTTTGGCTATGTGAGCGATCGCTCTGTGTATGCAGACACCCATTAGAGTATGTAGAGACACCCACTAGCACACGTCATCTCCAGGAAGTGTTTAAAAACATTGGTACATGGAGGACCATCGGAAGCGATTACAGTGCTTGTGATTGCCTTACCCTACCGCAAGCACTGTGAGGACTTCAGTGTAAAAAACAGGCATGTGATGTGTACTATGATGCTGTCTGTTAATCATGCACACCTTTGAAACGGCGTTGAAACACTCAGGCACGCCTGCGTTCGCACCTGCACTCCCCCGTTATTAGTGTCCTGCCCCTGTTACCACCAACAAACGGCCTCTCCTGTCACTCATTTCACTGGGCTGTCTTTGCTTGGCGAGCGACCAGTTTGCGATCGCACAGAGTAGTTCATGCACACGCAGAATGAAGAGTGCGCATGTGCGTTCACATACCATCGGGCCGCTTGCGAGTGGCTCTGAATCAGGTATGAGAGAAGTGAATGTGTCACCATCTCTAACAGGTGTGAGAGAAGTGAATGAGTCACAAAAAAAGGGGAGGGGAATGTGTTACTACAGGGGTGAGTGGGGTAATGTGTTACTACAGAGGTGAGGGAGGGAAAGGTGTTACTACAGGGGTGAGCGGGGGTAATATGTTACTGCAGAGGTGAGGGAGGGGAATGTGTTACAACGGGCTTGAGTGAAGGTAATGTGTTACTACAGGTGTGAAAGAGGGATTGTATTTCTACACAGACATGGGAGGGTAATATCTTTCTATAGCACTGAGGGAGGGGATGCATTACTATAGAGGTGAAAGATTAATGTGAAAGTGGCAGGAGAGGTGAGATGGATATTGAAACAGTAAACATCTAAGATCTACCCAAGTGAAATAGGGTACATCAGCTAGTTCTGTCCAGGGCCGGACTAAATTGTGGGGGCCCCAGCAATAAAATTGCCACAGCCCCACGCGGCAACTACTATGGCCCTTAACCTTGTCTCCAGACTATCCACTAATCGCCAAGGTCGCAGCATACTACTGTCCACAAGACTGCTGCCCATTTATCATTATATATTTGCGGCTTAATCCCCAAAAACACCCATATTGAGGGGTTAACCACAAATATTAAGTTTCCCCCAGAAGTATGACATAGGGACCACAGCAGATATCTCTGATACCTGTTGTGATCCCTCCATTCCCACTAGCAGCTGCATCTCCCATTCTATGGGGGTTGCGATGCTACCAAATTTACCAACTTCTGGAATGCGATGCATTCTGGAGATTGCCTACTGCAGCTGAAGCCATCTCAAGATGGCATTAGCTGCTGTAGCCTATGTGATACACATCGCATAATTAGCCAGGAAAGGGATCCCCCTGAACCCTCCCTGCCAATGGTGGCAGCACATGTGCAGTCAGCAGTAATGCGCATGCGCAGAAGCCCCGGCAGCACTCTGGGCACATCGCAGGGATGGAGCCCCTGTCCCTGCATGTGCCAGTTGATACATTCTACCGGTATGATCGCATCTTGCATGGGCGGTAATATCCTGCCCAGATCGTATTGCAAATGCAATAATTAATAAATTTGCCCTCTTGATCTTGTATACTACCAGGGGCAAATGCAGAACTTTGAGTGGGAGGCGTGTCGAAGCTGGATAATTGGCTGAGACAAGATCAGCTTAAAATTAGATCGAAATGATGCCGTCTTGCGAATGGCCGCAAGACACCATCTTCAAAATGAGATCTGCGAGACGCCATTTTACGAATGGCCGCTCAGCGCCATTTTAGCTAAACTCACACTTAAGTACATATGGCGATGCTATTATTAGCATCATGCGATCGCATATTTTACCATACCCCATACACACATTAATACACACAGTTGTGCTGTTAACATGTCGCACATTAGCGAATGCATAATATCCTGCAACCAGCTAGGACATGTAAGTAAAAACTGTACGGTAACAAGGGTAGGACGCCCAAACCAGGGAGTACCTGGATATCCCCATAAAGGATATACACAGAGAGACAAGCAAATGTCCAACAGGCACCAGCTCCAATTGTGGCCGTTAATGCTTTATTGGAGAGTGGGAGCCAGCGCCAGGGGTCAGGTCATACCTGTAGTCTACAGATAGTCAGGTTAATGGGAGGTACTAGGGAAGAGCCAGTCATGATGGTTGATGTAGCTGGTACTAAATATCCTTTTCTTGTAGACACAGGGGCGACTAGGTCTGTGATAAAATCTCCCGTTAATTTACAGGTGACCAACGAGACAGTACCAGCAATGGGCGTAACAGGTAAAGTGCAACATAATCCTTTAACAAAATCCACAGAGGTTACTATTGGGCCGTTGCATACCAGGCATTCTTTCCTCCTGACAGCAGCAGCTCCTACTAACCTACTGGGAAGGGATTTGTTATGATGGGATGTGTCATATATTGTACCCCTGATGGTGTATTTTTAGATATTCCAGAGAGAGTTGCGCACGAGGTGAGGGATATGTTGGACACTCCCCAAAGGATAATGTATCACTCTACTAGTTTAAATGAAAATCCATCCCAGGTAGATCAAATGTTATCCCAAATTCCAGATTCACTTTGGACCAAGGATGGACAGGACACTGGATTAATGGCAAACGTAAGCCCCGTAATGGTAGATTTAAAAGGCGGTAGGCAAGCTCCAAAAATTCCCCAGTACCCACTAAAACAGGAGGTAGAATTAGGGGTTTATCCTATAATTGAGCGATTATTACAACAGGGAATTTTAGTTCATACAGCTAGTGTAGTCAACAGTCCCATCTTTCCGGTAAAGAAGAGTGGTGGGAGGGGTTATAGGCTGGTACAAGACCTTAGAGGTGTTAATAAGGTAGTAGAGAGCCAATTTCCCGTAGTGCCAAATCCAGCTGTCATTCTCATGCAGATCCCACCAAATGCAACCCATTTCACTGTCATTGACCTCTGTTCTGCTTTCTTCTCTGTGCCTCTCCATCCTGACTGTCAGTACCTATTCGCTTTCACATACAGGGGTGTACAATACACATGGACACGATTGCCCCAAGGTTTCATAGACAGCCCCAGTATCTTCTCCCAGGCCTTGCACGAGTGTTTACAATCTTTTCAACCTACCAATGGGTCTGTTCTAATTCAATATGTGGACGATTTATTGCTATGTTCTGATTCGTTTATGTCATGTTTAAATGATACTAAACTTTTGTTGCTTCACCTCTCGCACACAGGACACAAGGTTGCTAAGGACAAACTACAGCCGTGCCAATCCAGAGTAAAATATTTGTGACACTGCCTAACTCAGGGGTTACGACATCTCACAAATGACAGAATCCAAGCCATACAGAACATGACACTGCCGCAGAACCAACAGCAAATCCGTACCTTCTTGGGAATGTGTGGCTACTGTAGGTTTTTCTATTTTGGCCTTGCCATTACAGGACTTAGGGGGTCATTCAGACCCGTTCACGAGCAAAGGATGCTCACAAACGGGTCAATGTTGCCCCACTGTGCATGCGCACGGTGGAGGGAGCTCCGTCATGCGCATGCACGAGACCCAGATAGCGAAGGGCTCTCCGTCGCTCCGGGTCTTGCACCAAAGGGGGTGTGCTATCGATGTTGATTGACAGCACGCACCCTTTGGTGGGCGTGCCGGGGGTGTGACTGCCAGACGGAGGCATTCCCATGGGAACGCCTACCATCTGAGTCCAGCCCCACTGACATCAGTAATGATGTCAGTGGGAGTGATTTTGGCTCTGATAGAGCCAAAATCTGGGCTTGCGGAAGCGAGACCCTACCGCAGGGTCTTGTCGCAAGCCCGATGGTCGCGATGGTCTTTGACCATCGCGACCATCTTTTTGGCCGCTCGCATAAGCTGTGGGTGGTCACCCACAGCTATGCGAGTGGCCAGGAGGCCGCTCCAAATTTTGCTGGGACGTCCCTGATTCAGAGCGAGCGCTCTGGTCAGAGCGTTCAGCTCTGAATCAGGCCCCCAGTCTCTTCCTCAAAGCCCGATCGTGTCATACACACAAAGGAATCAGTGCAGGCTTTCCTTAATCTTAAGGATAGTCTGACAAAAGCACCTGCATTGGGAATACCTGATTATGAAAAACCTTTTGCTTTGTATTGTATGGAAGCCGATGGTTGTGCCGCATGTGTCCTCACACAAAAACATGGTGATGCCAGTAGGCCCGTAGCATACTACAGTGCCCAATTGGACACTGTGGCAAGATCACTCCCAACCTGTTTAAGAAGTGTGGCAGCAACTGCTCTATCGGTGAGTAAAAGTGAGGACGTAGTATTGGGCCATGATATGATCTATACTCCCCATGCTGTATCTGCTCTGCTGAACTCTGCCCAAACCAGACATGTTTCTTCATCTTGGTTTACCAAATGGGAACTAGCTCTAATAGCACCTGCAAACATCACTGTTAAACGATGCAATACACTGAATCCAACAACGTATTTACCATATGTACAACATGATGTACAAATGGTGGAAGGAGACGAGTTGCTGGCGGGAAGTGAGTTCAGCGGACATAATGATACACACGATTGTATGGACATCTAAACCAGACCTTTACTGCAAGACCTGACATACGTGACACACCTTTGGATGTGACATTTTACATGGACGGGAGTTGTCATAGACAAACAGACACAGGTGAATTATGTACAGGTTATGCTGTTGTAAATGACACAGACATCATAGAAGCTGAACCCCTTGGTCCTCCTCACTCAGCCCAGGTGGCAGAGTTAGTAGCATTAAAAAGAGCGTGTGAATTGGCAGCAGGCAAATCTGCTAACATTTACACTGACTCTAGGTATGCGTTCGGAGTGGTACACGATTTCGGAGCTCTATGACCTCTGAGATATTTTATGACAGCAGCAGGCACAGCAGTTGCACATTCCAGACATATAAAACAATTACTAAAAGCAATCCAACTGCCCAAAGTGGTGGCAGTAATCAAATGTAAAGCCCATACATGTGAGGATGATCCGGTGTCGCTGGGCAACAACAGAGCCGATGAAGCTGCAAAATGGGCAGCAGGGTTAAAAATGAACATACCAATGGAACAAATTATGTCTTTTCAAACAATTGATATGCTGAAATTAATTGAGATGCAAAATTTGTGTTCAATCCAGGAAAAGTCAGTCTGGAAGTCCAAGGGATGTGGGCTCTGGAGGGACGGACAAGGTAAGCCAGTAGCCCCCAAGGCATATTACCCCAGCCTGGCTGAGGCAGCACATGGTCTGACTCATCTGGGAAAGCAGGGTATGTGCAAATTGGTGAGAGCATACTGGTGTGCACCAGGTTTTTCTTCACAAGCAGAAAAGAGAGCAATGTCCTGTCTGACCTGCTTGAGAAAGAACATAGGGAAAGTGATCCCTACCGAACAATCCCACATTCCACTGACTGACGGACCTTTCCAGGTAATACAAATTGATTTAATCCAATTACCACCCTGCAGGAATCTCAAGTATGTATTAGTGTGCACTGACGTGTTTTCCAATTGGGTTGAGGCTTACCCATCAGCCACTAATACTGCTGTGTTTACTGCCAAGAAAATTGTACAGGAGTTTGTATGCAGATACGGTATCCCTACAATTATCGAGAGTGACGGGGGTACTCATTTCACAGGTGATGTTTTCCAAAATATGTGTAAACTGATGGGTATTAATAGTCGACTTCACACCGCTTACCGACCGCAGGCCAGTGCCAAGGTAGAGAGGATGAACGGGACTATTAAAAATAAGTTAAGTAAAATCATGGCAGAGACGGGACTTAGATGGCCCGAAGCATTACTGTTGGTCCTACATAGTATAAGGACCACTCCTAGACCCCCTCTAAATCTGTTCCCCTTTGAAACACTATTTGGTAGACAACGTCATTTGATTATAAGTCCACAGGAAGACTTGAAGGGTAACAACGAGGTAACTGTAAAGTATCTTATATCAATGAGTAAACAGTTAAAACAGCAACAGCAGAAACTGAAATTGTTGTCCCATGATATGCCTGAAACTGTCATGATGTTGAACCAGGAGAATATGTTATGATCAGAAATTTCTTGCATTCAGGTTGTTTGACTGATCGGTGGGAAGGCCCGTTCCAGGTGTTGCTGATGAGTACCATATCCTTTAAGGTGGCTGAGAGAGATACCTGGGTCCATTCCACTCACTGCAAAAAGGTCAACCAACCGCTGGAGAAACAAGGCGGAGACAAGGCTGATTACGTGGACCTGTCGATCGCGAGCTTGTTCCGGGAGGATTAAAAGGTTGTACTGAGATACCTGAACTAAAAGAATTTGCAGGTCTTTGTTGTGGCAATGGACTGGCCTGCTGCGTTCATTTTCATATTCTCTTACAGAGTTTTCCCCATTCTGGCTGGTTCGGGAATTTCCGGTTTCTGTGATGGGGGACCGATAGAGGAGATGGGAGCTGATGGCAGTGTGATGAAGTGGAGTCAGGAGGAGGAGTGCTGTGCCAACCAGGGGAGTGTCTGACCAATCTTAGTACTGTAATTGTTAAGAGAGCTGCTATTCCGGATACTCGGGGACAGTGTGGAGGTTTATCGTCTGAAGATTCCTGTATTTGTGAGCTTTGTGGGTCCCTAGTTGATGAGAACTGTATCCAACGGTGCCAGCCTAAATATAACCCGTACTGGAGTGGGTATCCTTTAGAGGATTATCATAGCATGGTAGGCAAAGTATTAAACCAGACTGATTGTTGGGTGTGCTCACACGTACCACAGGGTCAGCATAATGTAGGGTTGGTGCCATTTCCGCTGAATATTACGGAAATTTTAGAATTGCAAAAAGGGAAAACACTGGATGGAAAATTCCTCTCATCCAAACCACTCATTTCAAACTCTTATCAATTCCAGGTAGATAGATCACTTTTGTGTTTAAACATAACCAACCCCAATAAACCAGGGAATTGGGAAGTGGCGGGGAATAATCAGACGATGACCTTCTCACTGAGAGCTGATAATGAGTCTATGAATCATGATCTTTTACGCTCAATTAGATCTAATGGGAGACACTTTAGGTATCGGTATACATTAAGGGCCTGATTCAGAGCCACTCGTAAGCGGCAGCTCGTTCGCTACGAGCGATATTTTCCCAACTGCGCATGCGTACGGATCGTTATACGCATGCGTGAACCAGTCAGTGCGGCCGAAATTCATGTGCTCGCAAAATAGCGAATGCCTGATAATTTGAGTGACAGAATGAGGCGTATGTGGGTGGTAACAGGGGAAGGTGCTTGAAAACGGGGAGTGGAGATCCGATCGCAGGTGTGCTTAAAGGTCAAAACGGGCGTTTTATGGGTGTGCATATTTAAAACAGCAGCGTCATTGACCACGTCACTGGGTTTTTTTTAAGCCAGAACTGCTCGCAAAATTGTGGTAGCAAAAACCAACCACAAGAATAGCGAGCAGCTCATACCCTGTTCGATGTACTCGATTAATCAAATAAATAGCGGACATGACGTAGGATGCGAGCGGCCAGGGGGCGTAGTTTCCCAAAAAACGACCGCAAGTTTTGTTTGCTCGTTCAGACCTAGAGGCGTCAACAGACCGCAAACAGCGAACGGTTCATTTGAATAGCCACCCCTATTTTCTGGACGAGCAAGCGCAAATAGCATCCGGCTCTGAATCAGGCCCTAAGTTCCACCAAAGAAATTATTGGTAAGGTACCAGATGGATATTGTGCTAAGATAATACAACCAGAAACTTGCATGTACCAGATGGAAGAACCTGAGATATGATTATTTGCAAGGGAAATGTGTTTAATGATAATGATACATACTATTCCTTATGTTCTCCCCGATAATGTATATTTTATATGTAGAAGAAAAGCGTATAAGTGGCTCTCCCCGAGTTCTGAAGGTTTGTGTTACCTGGGAAGAGTAGTCCCAGAGGTTATGACCCTCACACATGTTGAAATGCTTGGTATTCATAAAAACACACCATCACCATATCTTCACACGCAGTATGAACACAGAGGCAAAAGAAATATGATACCTGGTGACGTGCATAAAGCCACTCAGTTAATTAGTGAGACAACTGGCTTTCAAGTTTTAGTAGCACTGGATCCCACCAGGATCGCTCGGGGTACATTAAATTTTAGATATATTCAGGACCTTGCTAAATTGATAGATAATATCACCGAGATGTATGATGACACCTTCAGGTATACAGGTAGGGAATTGCAAGCGTGCAAGAAAGAATTGGTGCAACACAGGTTAGTGTTAAATTATTTAACCACTGTCACTGGAGGGTACTGCGTAACTTTGGCCACCGAATTTGGGGTGAAGTGTTGCACCTATGTCACCAATGATACCAGCGACCCAAGGAGGTGATAGACCAGAAGATGGATGAAATTCTGCAGCTAAAATGGGAATTTTGGAAGAACCATAATGCTTCAGTGGCTGAAGTAGAGGAGAAGGTAGAGGAATGGGTTTCATGGTTGAACCCCGTGAAATAGTTCTCAGGTCTAGGAGAATGGGTCCAGGAAATGATCACAAGCATAGGTAAACTCCTGATCCTCATACTGGTTGTCATCATAGTAATTGGCATATGTGTCCGGTGTGTTCCTACTGTGGTGAAGTGTGGAAAATGTAAGGTAAAACGAAAGAACGAAATTATGATGGTGGTCAGTAATGACAATATGAATACTGAGGTAAATATAGAACTGCATTACAACCCTGAACTAGGTAATACCATCATATAATGTATTATATTTAGACGTGCACAAAATGTATTATTAAAATGTTATCCTAAAAACATCTCAAATAATGTAAGTCCCTATTCCCCCTCAAGACTGCCTTTATAGGATTTGATGCATCCCCACATCACTCCCATGATCTTCCAAGATCTGCGGTGTGCGTATAATGGTAGTTTTATGTCCCCTCCCAGAGACACATTATTGATGTATTAAGAACCACCTTGTGCCATCACATAATAACATTAAATAATATATGAAAATGTAAGCCTAAATTAATTTTTAAGTCAGAGTATGATAGCATGTTGTTCGCTATCAAAGGGTGGACTGTCGAAGCTGGATAATTGGCTGAGACAAGATCAGCTTAAAATTAGATCGAAACGACGCCATCTTGCGAATACCTGCAAGACACCATCTTGAAAATGAGATCTGCATTTTACGAATGGCCGCTCAGCGCCATTTTAGCTAAACTCACACTTAAGTACATATGGCTATGCTATTATTAGCATCATGCGATTGCATATTTTACCATACCCCATACACACATTAATACACACAGTTGCGCTGTTAACATGACGCACATTAGCGAATGCATAATATCCTGCATGTGAACACTGTTTATTAGCTTCATGCGTACGCATCTGCCCCAAGTTAACTAGCATCTTTTCCCAAACCCCTAATACTTACACAATGCACACTCACATAAAAGGTTCCATAACTTCAAAGTGTAAGATTCAAGTTTATTAATTTAGTACTATTGCTGTGAAATAGAGACTATTTGGTATCTAAGGTTTAATACATGATAAGTAAACTGTGTTTGGTGTTGTACTGATCTGCACTTTCTCAACAGCTTTCCGGTATCATCGGTGTGAAGATCGCAACATGCGTTCTCAACTTATGGACCGTAGAGAGTTAAAACACCAAAATGTACTTTGTAATACTAACAGCTTAGATTTGCATGAGGCGGGAAAACAGAGACAAAAGGCTGTCGGAGGCTGGTCTGTGTCCATTTGAATCAACCTGTTAAATGTCCCATAACAGAAGCACCGTGATGGAGAACCAATGGGATTGCAACAAACCTCTCTATCGTATTGTCTATTTCTGTAAGGGTATATATATATGTGTTCTGACCCCAATCTGGAGTCTTCATGCTGATGCTGTTGATGGAGGTTTCTTGTTGATGCCGGTAACTGGTCCCAGAGCTCGTGCGTATGTATAACTGTACCTTGGGTCTGTATAATTTCTTTGCGCTAAATTGTATTTAGATCACAGCGTGTAACTATCTGTACTTTGCTTGAATAATAACCTTTGTGCGTTGGAACACATTTTCTCAAAGTCTGAAGGCATTTATTTACTGTATGACTGCGTACGCAAATAGCATCAATTTTAGAAGGTATAGGCAGGTTTTAGAAGGTATAGGCAGGAGCGTATACAGGTTTAAATTCAGAATCCTTAGGTAAGAGAGAGAGAAGGGGGATAGAAAGGGAGGGAAAGAGAGAGGGAGGGACAAGGAGGGAGAGAGGGGGATGGAGAAAGGGAGAGAGTGAGACAGACAGGGAGGGGGAGGGGAAGGGAGAGCAAGATAGAGGAAGAGAGAGAAGAAGAGGGAGTGAGAGAGAGAGGAAGTGAGAAAGGGAGGGGGGAGAGCAAGAGAGAGGCCACGGCTAATTGAATACCCCCCAAGAGATAGAGAAGTCATGAGTGACAAAGTGAGAGAGAGAGAGGGAGAGTGAGAGAGCAAAGGACAGAGGGCCTGATTCAAAGCCGGACACTCTGAAAGAGCGCTTGCTCTGAATCAGGGCGTTTTTTTTTTTTTTTGGTGCTGCCTCCGGGCCCTCTATGTGTGGGGGCCCCTGGACGACCTCCCCGTCCGCCCCGCCTATAATCCAGCCCTGGTTCTGTCTATATGGGTCTCTTGTTTTTGATCTTGCTAATCCTGATCCTGGCTGCATTAGCTCTGTAGAGATTTAATTTCCCTATTGAAACCAAGAATAACCTCCATGTGTAATATGATGGAAGATATATTTTAAAATTGGCATTCATGAGGATAAATATATATTTAAACATCCTTCATATATATTCATTTTAACACATTGGATTGATTTAAACTAAATGGTATAACTGTAATAAAAAATGGATATTCCATATAAAGCAATGGGTAACTAATGTTGAATGCAATAACATGGAGACTGGGGCGGGGATGTGAACATTTATGAGGTGGATAGTCCAGCTGAAAAAAAAGAGACAGAAACTCTGTATGTTTCCATTGTGTTGTGTTCTGTCTCTGGGTTGAGCCCTGTCCAGCACATTGATATGTAAATCAAGTGTGTTGTCTGTGGACAAGCTAGTTATCTATGTGTTTGGAACAAAAGCAAGATAGTGGATTCCTCAACATAGAGATGTAATCTATGGCATTTGGGATATCACATAAAGGGCTCTATTTATTAACATTATTTTTACTAAAATAAAGTGAAAAATGGTGTTTTCACACCCTTTTCACATTATTTTAGTATCACCTAAAGTTACTGCAGGGCAATTGGAGTAGAATTTGTAAAATTCTACTACAAGCCCTAATTATCACTAGGGGTGTGCACCGGCCACTTTTCGTGTTTTGTGTTTTGGTTTTGGATCTGGATCTTTCTCCGTGTTTTGGATCTGGATTGGTTTTGCCAAAACCACCCTTCCGTGTTTTGGGTTCTGGGTTTTGTGTTTTGGATCTGTATTTTTTTGAAAAAAAGCATAAAAACAGCTAAAATCACAGAATTTGAAGGTTTTTCTGCTCCTATGCTATTATTAACCTCAATAACCTTAATTTCCACTCATTTCCAGTCTATTCTGAATACCTCACACCTCACAATAGTGTTTTTATGTCCAAAAGGTTGCACCGAGGTAGCTGGATGACTATGCTAAGCGACACGAGTGGACGGCACAAACACGTGACCCATCTAGGCGTGAAACTGCAGTGGCAGACAGGATGGCATTGAAAAACTAGGCCCCAAACTGTACATAATGCAAAGAAAAAAAAGAGGTGCAAGATGGAATTGTCCTTGGGCCCTCCCACCCACCCTTATGTTGTATAAACAGGACATGCACACTTTAACAAATCAATCATTTCAGCGCCAGGGTCTGCCACACAACTGTGGCTGAAATGATTGGTTCGTTTGGGCCCCCACAAAACAAGCTGGCAATTAATGTATCCCTGCACAAACTGGCTCTACGGAGGCAAGATGTCATCCTCATCCTCCTCATCCACCGATTCCTCACCCTCTTCAGTGTGTACATCCTCATCCTCACAAAGTATTAACTCGTCCCCACTTGAATCCACCACCACAGGTCCCTCTGTACCTTCTGGAGGCTGGTCTCCCTGGAAGAGCTGATAATTCATTTTGATGAACATCATCTTCTCCACATTCTGTGGAAGCAACCTCCTACGCCTTTCGCTGACAAGGTTCCCGGCTGCACTAAACACTCTTTCGGAGTACACACTGGAGGGGGGGCAACTCAGGTAAAATAGAGCCAGCTTGTACAGGGGCCTCCAAATTGCCTCTTTTTCCTGCCAGTACAGGTATGGACTGTCTGACATGCCTACTTGGATGCTGTCACCGATGTAATCCTCCACCATTCTGTCAATGGTGACAGTATCATATGCAGTGACAGTAGACATGTCAGAAATTGTTGCCAGGTCCTTCAGTCCGGACCAGATGTCCAAACTTGGTCCTGCCCGCCCTGCATCACCGCCAGCGGGTTGCTTAGGATACCTAAGTTTTTTCCTGGCAGCCCCAGTTGCGGGAGAAAATGAAGGAGCCGTTGACGTGTCACGTTCCGCTTCAGCTGACAGTGTGTTCACCAGCAGGTCTTTGCACCTCTGCAGGCTTGTGTCGGCCGGAAAGAGAGACACCACATAGGCTTTAAACCTAGGATCAACCACGGTGGCCAAAATGTAGTGGTCTGATTTCAACAGATTGACCACCCTGGAATCCTGGCAAAGCGAATGAAGGGCTTCATCCACAAGTCCCACATGCCGAGCGGAATCGCTCCGTCTTAGCTCCTCCTTCACTTTCTCCAGCTGCTTCTGCAAAAGCCTGATGAGGGGAATGACCTGACTCAAGCTGGCTGTGTCTGAACTGACTTCACGTGTGGCAAGTTCGAAGGGCTGGAGAACCTTGCACAACACGGAAATCATTCTCCACTGCGCTTGAGTCAGGTGCATACCCCCTCCTTTGCCTATGTCATAGGTGGATGTATAGGCTTGTATGGCCTTTTGCTGCTCCTCCATCCTCTGAAGCATATAGAGGGTTGAGTTCCACCGCGTCACAACCTCTTGCTTCAGGTGATGGCGGGGCAGGTTCAAGAGTGTTTGCTGGCGCTCCAGTCTTCGGCACGCAGTCGCTGAATGGCGAAAGTGGCCAGAAATTTTTCGGCCCACCCAAAGCGTCTCCTGCACGCCCCTGTCGCTTTTCAGAAAATTCTGCACCACCAAGTTTATTGTGTGAGCAAAACATGGGACGTGCTGGAATTTGCCCAGATGTAATGCCCGCACAATATTGGTGGCGTTGTCAGATATCACAAATCCCCAGGAGAGTCTAAGTGGGGTAAGCCACTGGGCGATGATTTCCCTCAGTTTCTCTAAGAGGTTGTCGGCGGTGTGCCTCTTACTGAAACCGGTGATACACAGCGTAGCCTGCCTTGTAACGAGCTGGCGTTTCCGAGATGCTGCTACTGGTGACGCTGCTGCTGTTGCTGCGTAAGGTGATACATCTACCCAGTGGGCTGTCACAGTCATATAGTCTTTAGTCTGCCCTGTTCCACTTGTCCACATGTCCGTGGTTAAGTGGACATTGTGTACAACGGCATTTTTCAGGACACTGAGGACACTTTTTCTGACGTTTCTGTACAGTCTCGGTATCGCCTGCCTAGTGAAGTGGAATCTAGACGGGATTTGGAACCGGGGACACACTACCTCCATCAATTGTCTAAATCCCACTGCACTAATGGCGGATACCGGACGCACGTCTAACACCAACATAGCAGTCAAGGCCTCAGTTATACGTTTTGCTTCAGGATGACTGCTGTCGTACTTCATCCTCCTCGCTAAGGACTGTTGGAGGGTCAATTGTTTAGTAAAAGTAGTGGTGTTCCTACTTCCTCTCTGGGATGATGAACGACTCCCAGCAGCAGCAACAGCAGCAGCGGCAGCAGTAGGCGTAGCAATGCAGGATCCTCCAGAGGAATCCCGGATAGGAGAGTCAGTCATGCCAGTGACATGGCCTGCAGGACTACTTCCGATCCTGACTAAGGAGGAAATTGACGAGGAGGGAGTTGACGGTGTGGTTTGCAGGCGCTTGGATACAACAGGACAACGGGATTTAGGTGTCCCTGGACTGCTTACGGTCTTAGCCAAAGTTTCTGAACTTGACAGTAACTTTTTATGAACGCGCTGCAGGTGCCGTATAAGGGAGGATGTTCCTAGGTGGTTGACGTCCCTACCCCTACTTATTTCACCTTTACATATGGTACATATGGCAAGACAGTTGTTGTCCGGATTTGGATAGAAATATTGCCAGACCAAAGAGGTGGAATGTTTGGTCTTCTGCCCAGGCATGACCGTGATGGGCTTTTTCATCCCACGGACAACAACTGTCTCCCCCGGAGCCTGATTTAAACAAACCACATCACCATCAGAATCCTCCTCGCCAACTTCCTCCTCAGCGCCAGCTACACCAGTATCCTCATCCTGTTGTACTTCAACAGTGACATCTTCAATTTGCATATCAGCAAGTGGACTGTGGGTGCTCCTTTCAGCACTTGCAGGGGGCGTGCAAATGGTGGAAAGAGCCACCTCTTCCCGTCCAGTGCTGGGAAGGTCAGGCATCGCAACCACCACCACACTTGGACTCTCCTTGGGGATTTGTGATATCTTCTTAGAAAGCACAGTTCTTCGCTGTGCTTTTGCCAGCTTAACTCTTTTGATTTTTTTAGTGGGAGGAGGGCTTCCATCGTCATGTGAAGCTGAACCACTAGTCATGAACATACTAGGGATCGACCTTAGCCGTTCCTTGCCACTCCGTGTCGTAAATGGCATATTGGCAAGTTTACGTTTCTCTTCAGCTGATTTAAATGTCTTTTTCAAGGTCATTTTCCTGAACTTTGCCATTTGGGATTGTATGTGCCCTCTACTATGACATTGGGCATCGGCCTTGGCAGACGACGTTGATGGCATGTTATCGTCTATGTCATGACTAGTGGCAGCAGCTTCAGCACTAGGAGGAAGTGGTTCTTGATCTTTCTCTATTTTATTTTTATCGGAGAAAGTTTGGTCCTCCATTTATGTTATATCGATTTGATATATACGTGCGGCTAAACACAGAAAATTATTTTTTTTTTGGTTTGGACTGGAGTGTACTTTCGGGGGTTACAGCACCCTTAACGGTCAAGCCAGCCGGCCCTTTACTTATGACACAGGCGCACGCTTGGCACTACTTTGTTGATGCACGTGCGGCTACTGCGCACACAATTCACAAACACAGAAAATAATTTTTTTTTGGTTTGGACTGGAGTGTACTTTCGGGGGTTACAGCACCCTTTAACGGTCAAGCCAGCCGGCCCTTTACTTATGACACAGGCGCACGCTTGGCACTACTTTGTTGATGCACGTGCGGCTACTGCGCACACAATTCACAAACACAGAAAATATATTATTTTTTTAGCACTTGGGGGGAGCACCCCTGATGGACAGAGCACCCCCTGGACAACACTACAGCACTCCTTTAGGACTGGGACACTGCACAGGACTTTGGAGTGGACACAGCCCCTATGGAGAACTGACTGCACAACACAGTCCAGCCAGCCCCTATGGACTTTGAAGTAGTGGACACAGCCCCTATTAACAACAGCAGCACAGCACAACACAGCCAGCCCCTATGGACTTTGAAGTAGTGGACAACAGCAGCACTACACTACACTACACTACACAGCCCTAACTCCCACCCTCCCTCTTCACTGTCCACAGCCGAGTGAGAAAATGGCGCCGACGCGGGTACCTTATATAGGATCCAAAACCCGCGAGACTCGGAAGGCGGGATGATGACGTTTTGCCTCGATTTCAGATCCGAGTCAGGCGGGAAAAGTCGAGCCTGACTCGGATCGGACTCGGATCGGGGGGGCTCGGGGGGGTTCGGATTTCAGAAATCCGAACCCGCTCACCCCTAATTATCACTTATTTTTAGTAAGCAGATCGCATTTCCCATAATTGTAATGGGAAATGTGATCTGGCCAAAGTTACTAAAAATTCATTGTGAAAAAATATCGGGGGAGGCCCTGTGATAATAACGCCACCTGGAGGTGGCATTATCCAGGGTCTCCCCCGGTTACCGGACTCCTGCTCTGCTCTAACAGGCAGATCAGAGCCTGGAGCCGGCTCCAGTGATTAGCTGTGTGGTCTAAACAGACCACACGCTGATACACTGCAAAAAAAAACGAAAAAAAAAAATAGTGAAAAAAAAAACTTACCTGAGTCCAGGGACCGGTGGTCGGGGCTCCGGTGATGTCTCCCCTCCAGTCAGCTGGTCTCCCAGCCTGCACTGGTGCCCGGTCATCACCTGACCAGGTCCCAGTGCAGTATTCAGCTGACCGGAGCCATGGAGGACATCACCGGACCACCGATGACTGCAGGTAAGTGTAATTAAGGGAGGGGGGATTGCGGGGGCGGTCCGCGATCGCAGGGGGCGGGGCTTATTGCCGGGGTGGGGCTTAGCGACTTTCGGTCGGCGCATGCGTCGGCACTTGTCACTGTATTTTTTGCGAAAATACCGTGATAAGTGTGCGGAGGGGATTCTCAGGGACAGAGCTTTATCGCAAGCTCTGTCCCTGCAAGGGATTTGTAGTAAATCCCTGTGATATTGCCTGAATTCGCAATGCGAATTCAGTCGGTAATATCACACTGCAATCTACATTACAAATGCGGATTGTAGTAAATAGAGCCCCATAAAGGGGGAATGTAATAAGGTAATAGTTTGTAAAAGTGCAGATTTTTCAATGATTTTGCAGTCAGCTGTAAAGTGGTGATTTTTCTTTATTATTATTATAAGTTTTTTAAATAAAGGCAAAACCAACCAAATATTGGTGATTTATATCCAGTTACAAAATCACACAACAATTGCCACTTTTACAAGCTAAGGGCCTGATTCAGAGTTGTACGCTATTGCGCTCACAGCTACGAACACACCCGGATTTTATATGCAAAAATATGCTAATGCCTGCTAACTGACTCCCCATCTGAAATAGTGTGAATTGGACTGAGCAAATGTTGCTATACACACATCCCCTAACTGCTTTGTGTTCAGATCCTCCAGGGATTGATAACACACTATCATCGACACAATATTGACTCATCAACTAAGTCCTGGATGGCACAGATTCCGGGTCAGTTTTCTGTCTAAAAATGGCCTCGGAGATTGTGGTTCTACGTTGGTAACGCAGCTGTGATCGCAGACCCTTGGAACTCTCATAACACGCCCACGGACTGGCCTCCATTTGGGAAGACATTTGGCCACCTCCCCCACTCCACCCAGGAACATCCATAGATTGTAGTCAGGGGCAAATGCAGGATTTTTACAGGGGGGGTTTACACACACATACTGTGTGTGTATAATATATATATATATATTATATATATATATTCACACATAGATATACACACACACATACATATACACACATATACATATGTCACACATACCTTACACACACACCTACTGTATGTCACACATACATTACACACACACTTACCTTGCAGCATCTGCGGGTTGTAGACCTGTGATGAGGATGGGACCTGGCAGATTGGCATCATGTCATTAGGCCCCTCCCCCTAGCGACAAAATGCCCCAATTCGCAGGTCAATCAGGCGGGTGCGGAGCCAAATGATGCAATTCTAATGGAATCACGTCATATTGGCGCCGGGATTTTGCCGTGAGGGGGCGGGGCTTAAGAAGATGGTAACTGCTCTCCAGTCTGTCAGGGGGGTTTCTGGGTACTCAGAAACCCCACCTACGTGTGCTAGTGGCAGTGGTCTGCTCAGGACTTTGTGATCAAGAAGACATTGCGAATGCTGTGTAAAACTACAGCTCTCATGTGTGCAGAAGCAAAAAATCGCCCAAGTGCGTAATATCGGTATAGCGTACAACTCTGAATCAGGCCCTCATATCCTATTACATTCTGCCAATAGTGGTGCTAGAAAATTTACGAACCCTTTTGTATTTTCTGAATTTTTGCATCAATGTGATCTTAAATGTGTTCATATAAGTCATAACAATAGATAAAGAAAGCCCTATAAAATAAATAACACAAACAACGTATACTCTTTCACTAACATATTGATCAAAATGATGATCCAACAAAATTATGAGAACCTCTAGGATTTAGTAACAGGTGTGACCACCTTGAGCAGCAATGACTTCAATCATATATAATATTATATACAGTATATGGTAATTGTTGATAAGTCCCACAGATTGGCTTGAAGGAATATTTTCCCATTCCAGCATATGGATGCTGATGGGCTTTCCTGTGGGCTTTTTTCACATTGCAGCAAAAAAACATTTCTTCTGCTGTAACCAATTTTTTTGTAGACTGTGTGCTAAAGGGGCACATCCACTAGCAGACTGTGAAACAACTACACGATTACGACATTATAATCGTGCAGTCATTTCACAGTCTGTGCTGTGCCTACACTGAACGATCAGTCGTTCAGTGTAGGCACCCTCCCTCATCCCCGAACATGGCCAATCTATCGTTATCGGCAGATTGACCAGCATGTTCGGGCGATGATAGATGTCAAAAACAACCAGCGGGAGCGCGCATAGCTGGTCGTTTTTGACATTAAGCTGCCCGATTTGTGCCCAATTAACAAACGATTGTATGATAATGATGTTGTTATCGTTCAATCGCTCTGTTTAATCGGTTAGTGGATGTGTGCCTTTATTTACTGTCATTGTTTTTCTGCAAGATCCACCTTCTGTTGAGCTTTAACACTGACATTAGCCATTGCAAGACAGGCCTGCAGATCCTTTGATGTGTAATACTGCTTTTATACCTAAATTCCGAGTCTAACCCGGAAGTTGGAAAAGGGTTCCAAACCGGATCAGAGCTGGAATTTAGCCAGCGCCGACCCAGGAAATTCCCGAGTTGGCGCCGTTCACAATGGAGCCGCGTCTGCGTGGAAGTGGACGCTTGGAGAGGACATCATCTCCAAGCGCCACTGAAGCCGGCCAGTCAGCCGGCATGCGGCGCGCTCCACGTCATCGTGACCCGGATCGCACCGTTTACACTGCAGGGTTTCACGGGTCATTCCCGTGTTAAACCCTGCAAATTACCTGGGTTGGATTGCCGGGAATCCAACCCTGTCCCCTTTTACACCAAGGAGCTACCTGGGTTTACCCTGCAATAACCCGTGTTTTAGCTCTGGTGTAAATGTTTTTTGGGTTTTTTTGTGAACTCCCTGTACATTATATGCCTTGCTCTTGTAGAGACTTTTGTTAGGCAGCAACTCCTGGGGAGAGTAACAATGGTGTTGAATTGTCTCCTTTTGTATACTATTTTACAGTTAATTAGTGAAGGACAAAAGTCTTTTATAAACCATTTGCTAACATTTTCCAGATAGATTAGAAAGAATCAAAAACTTTTTCTGAGTTCCTCAAAAATATTCTTTAAGCATAGCCTGTGTTCAGGTACCTGTGTGGTGAAGACCAGACTTGAATTTATTATACAGAAAATGGGCCTCAGACTGCACACCCTATATAATATACATATATATATATATATATATATATATATATATATATATATATATTTGGAGGTGCTACCTGTGTAGACAATTGATATATACACAAAGAGAAATACAAGTGCACAACTCCAGAGTAACTGATTGTATATAAATAATAAATACATTTTTGCAGTAAATAGAGGTTTTTGGCTTAATCTTGGCCAAGGTTATGGGCCTACCCACCACATCCGGGTAACCTCTGTAGGGTAGAGGTCCCTAACATATTAGGGTTCAAATCCAGAGAGCAGGACACCCCCAAACTAGCCCAGCTAAGCCACCCCAAGGCACCGCTATAATAAGAAAAGTGAATTGTAAAGGAAATAAGACTTGAATCGATGACTGCAATTTCTATTTTATTTAAATATAGCAGTCACCCCTACTCACACCTGATTGCCATCCCATTGATTAAAAGTCCTGACTAATCTTCTTAAATACATTTATAATCCTAGAACACAGGTTTTCAAACTCGGTCCTCAAGACCCCACACAGTGCATGTTTTCCAGGTCTCCTCACAGAATCACAAGTGAAATAATTAGCTCCACCTGTGGATCTTTTGAAACACCTGTGCACCTGCTAGGTGACCTGGAAAACATGACCTGTTTGGGGTTCTGAGGGCCGAGTGTGAGAACTGGACTTTCAGAAGCCTCCCTGCCATTCCAGGAGTAGGAAAGTATGACTTTAGGCGAGTACTGCTATCTTTTATTAATAGAAAAACCACACAATCACTGTGTCTTATACTGCTTTTACACCTAAATTCTGGGTCTGACCCAGAGGTTGGAACAGGGTTCCAATTCGGATCAGACCCGGAATTTAGCCGGCGCCGACCCAGGATTCTCCTGAGCCAGCGCCGTTCACACCGGAGCCGAGTCTGCAGAGACCCGACTTTTCTGGCGTTGAAGTGGACGCTTGACGATGACGTCATCTCCAAGCGCCACTGAAGCCGGCCAATTGTCAGGCATGCGGCACGATCCAGGTCACTGTGACCCGGATTGCGTTGTTTACACTGCAGGGTTTCACGGGTTATTCCTGTGTTAAACCCTGCTAGTTACCTTTGTTGGATTGCCAAGTCACTCGACCTGCAATCCAACACTTTCCCCTTTTACACCAAGGAGCTACCGGGGTTAACCCTGCAATAACCCAGGTTTTAGCTCTGGTGTAAAAGGGGTATAAGTTTCCAGAAATTATCCATTATTAGAAACATGTAGGCTTGTCATGCATCATCAATTATTTATTACCCTTGCTGCCTGGCTCAAATATTGCTAGTGCAGTGCCTTTACTTTGCAACAGGCTGTATTCGAATATATGTCACATTATATGCCAACAATTTAATTTGACCTCTATTAAAATAAACCTGAAAGAATAGTAATGTTTACTCCTAAGTGAAAGAACCCACACATACTACGATCATATGGCTGAACATTTCTGCATTGTGTAGGAATGTCTGTAGGAACCGTCACCCTTTTCAATAAAGTTTAGCAAAATGAATCCCTTTTTCAAAATGGCGAAGTCAGCCGCAAGTACGGAAGTGTGGGCCAACTACAACCCAGTCCTCCTTATAATGTGGCAGGTCCCGTGTGAAGATGGCGGCCGCACTCTCGGTCTATGTAAATGAGCGCCACCTCCAATATGGCAGAGCCAGTTTACCGCGAGACGAGGTGTGGCAATAGCGTCACCAAGGTGATTTCCCAGCAGCACCCGCGGTTACGTTGACTTTAAGGTTGCGCGCTGAGGTCGGGCAGTAAAGCACGTCACGCAGGCCGGCTGGAAGATGGCGGCTCCGGGGGAATATTTCAGCGTTGGCTCCCAGGTCTCATGCCTGACCTGCCAGGAGACGCGACTGCAAGGGGAGGTGGTGGCCTTCGACTACCAGAGCAAGATGCTGGCGCTCAGTATCCTTTCCCACGAGAGTGGCCCGAGGGTGGGGGGACACTACCCAGCAAGGTGCTGCCAGTGTGCAGCCAGCAGGTGGAGGGAGGCTGAGGAACCGGGGTGCAGCGAGAGTCCTCCATTCATTCTGCTTGTGTTGTGCGATTGCTATTACCTGTAATGGCTGATGGGAGGTAGAGAGCGGAGACCCTGGCTGCTGGTAAAGCTGCTGATGGTATTAGGACCGCAGGCTGACCGTGTGTGGGGAGGAGAGCTATGTCTGTGGCCATTACCATGGGCACCTTTTTATCGTTTTGTTTGAAGGAGATTGGGGATTATCTTATTTTGTTGTATTGATTGATCAGCAAAGCATATATACCTGTAAGAAGCATTGTGTGTATTAAGTTATATAGAGCCAGCATATTCTGTTGCGCTTCACAATTGGGAACAAATGGTAATCAAATCTGGGTAATAGACAAAGAGGTAAGATGGCCCTGCTTATGTGTATGTGTGTGTGTGTGTTCCAATAGCTCCACACTCGTGTAAAGAAGTTAGAACCAATGTTTTGCTGGGGTAGCTACTCAAATGCAAATGATCAAAACGGGTGCATTCACCAGACATGAAGCAATCAGCAGGTTTTATTCGATAGATGCTGTGATACAGCTCATAAATGTTTTGGTCCTAACATGGACCTTTGTCAAGGTGTGTACATTTTTTTAAATATAATGTGTGCATTATTTGCTATTGTTTACAGTAATAGTAAATTGTCCTGGATGACTCCTGTTTTGGTTAATGGTTCACATTCTCAAAAAAATATTTTTTTTTGGTTTGCTGCAGAGAAGTTTAGCATACCTCTAACCTGGCAGATATTATGTTGTATTTGCCTTTAACGACCTACCTCTTGTAGTTTGCTTATGGTGCGTACACACTGTGCGGTTAAAATGGATAAGAACAATAATCCTATCGTTCATATTGTGCATTCGTGACCTGCGGTGCGCGGGCACGAATGGACGATAACTATATCATCCATCGCCCGTGCATGCAGACCAACCCTGTCGATATCGACCATCCAACACACCCGGGAGATTGTACAATGTTATCATTGACCGTCCCGTGTGTATGCACATTAACACTCCAGCAAAAGTCGGTGGGGGGGAATTCTGTGCAGTATGTTGCACACATCAGCTAGTTAGGGTAGTGCTGATATGGCAAGTTTTCCCTTACTCCTTTAGGTGATGCAAGGAGAAACTTGCAATGCCAGCAGAAGTAATGTGCCATATTTTGAATGGCATATCAATACCAGGGAATTGAATTCCCCCTTTGTGCCTGGAATAGCAGTAAAGCTAGCTATATATACAATGGTACAGATATGACTGATGCACATAAGTTCTGATTATTAGGTGTATTTGCATTAGGGATGTGCAGGACAAGTCCAGGAATGATGATGATCGTCCATGCAAGATGATGTTTTGCCTCTTTCTGAGTTCTGTTTTTTTGGAGGGAAAAATCCGAACTCAACGTGCAAACTCGAACCTATCCGAGCCTGCACATCCCTAATTTGCATGAATGGTAATCATTCAGTGCTTGAAAATGGCTAAAAAAAATGGGTTTGATTATCAAACATTTGATCGTCCTGACCTTCGTTTGCTGATTTCATGCTGTGAACTGTAAAACGTGTCCATACATTTTTCAATGTATGGAGAGGCAGCCCCGTACCGTTTAGTCGCATGGTCTTACTTTTTATGGCTAGCATACCACTCAACAGGGCTGACCATACTTGTGAAAAATATGATTGTTTAAAAAAAAAATGTAATGTGGTGGTGATCTTTGTTTGTATTATGTAGTGTCCGACAGTCATACACCTTCATTCAAACTTGACTGTAACATGTAGCCTACATAGGTAAATTGTATATACTATGAGATTTATTCTGTTTATGGCATCCATTCATATATTTTGCTCATTACCTATGATCAGATGTAGATTTGAGCCAATTGATATGATCTGAAATGGTGAAACATTTGAAGTACTTTAAAGCCTTTGTATTCTAATATGGTTAATATATCTGAAGTGATTGTTCATTCTCAATCTTATATCTGATCAAGGGAAATAGTATTTTTCATTCGTAAAATTAAAAATTAGTCTAGGCCAAATTTGAAGTTACCGGTCCTGATGCAACTTTGTATGCTGACCGTGTACAATGCTAGGTGCAGTCGTTGTCAAACTGAATACCAACTGATGTGTTTGAATCTGCCCAGGCACACTGGTTTGCACCATCTAGGCTAGTTGAGGGGCCTATCCATTTGCCGACTTTCTGCACAATGCGACCAAAACCAGCAGGTTTTGGTCGCAAAGTGCAGAAGGTCTGCAAATGGACAGCCGGCAAGGACCAACGATGTGCGTGCTCGCTGGGTCCTTGGCGACCCCGACTATCTATCGGACATGCCCGTCAACCTGACGACGGTCGTCGGGTTCGGCATGTTAATAGATGGGGAGGTTGGAATCCTGCACTGAAAAAGTTCAGTGAACGTCTTTCAGTGCGGTGCCCGCACCTCAGCGACATGAAAGTCTGAACGCTGGACGTTCAGACTTTCGTGTCTTTAAATGGATAGGCCCTTTTAGATTGGTTACTCCATTTGTGGGAATATAAAGCAACTGCATCTAATGCTTTCACATCATTGGGGGAGATTCAGTTGATGTTTGGGCGCCCAGTGGAGCTATTCTATTGTTGCTCTGATCGTGCGTGAGTGCCGCGAATGCCCAGATTACTGCTCGCACCTTTCTGAGGTGGTAAGCAGAAATCCGCAAAAAGTCAGCTGTTTTTAGTGCTTAACATAGTAATTTGCATAGGTTTAGCAGCTTTACGTGGCTTAATCTGCCGCATTTGGGCATGGTAACTGCGACAGTTGTGGCCGATCAGGGCAACAATTGAATATATCCATTGGGCTCCCAAACAACAATTAAATCTCCCCTCCACCATTGTGACTAGTGATGAATGATCTTCGGGAGGAATTCAATTCATGCACTGTTGATAGCGCCAGGAGGGAGCTCCTGGAGCTGTTTAATTCAGCACGCTAAACGTTTTCTTCTTGCACCCTCCTGAGGGTGCGAGGAGAAATCCAACTAAAGTTCTGGCTGCAAGGCTGTTTTCCGTCTTAGAGCGGCGCTAGCAGCGGCCGGCACTTTATTCGGAAAATGCCCTTTCTCGAGACTAAACACTCAGCTTAAGTCGGGAGAACCGGCTTTCTACAACTTTACTTCTAAGGGGCGGAAAAAACGGTGCATTGAATAGCTCTGAGAGCTCCACGGTGCTACCAACCACGCACTGAATTGAATTCCCCCCGAAGAAAGATCATTCATCACTAGTCTCAATAGGGGGGGGGGGAGATTTAACTGATGTTTGGGAGCCCGACGGATATATCGAGTTAAGCCAATTTTATATAGCTATTTTATCAAATAGGACGTAGTGTTCACTCTAGGTCCAGCCGCAGGCAGGGCCCGGACCTAGAGAGAGAGCACTTTTGCGTGCGCCCGAAAAGGGGGTGACCAAGGAAAGGGATGTATCTTTATGACTCATCCCTTTTAGTCACTCTTGGGGGCATGCCCGGCACTTACGGACAGGCTGGGCACCCCCCTAGTGCTGCGGTCACTGTGAATGGATGCCGTACGCATGTGCCCGGCATCCATTCACCGGCGGTGACCGCTGCACAGATGTGTTTCCCACCCGTGGGATACTGCAACCCGCGGGAGTGGACAGAACCCACAGGTTGTTTCAGCGGGGTGCAGCGCTGGAGGGCAGGGTGCTTTCTGCCCTTCAGAAATTATGGCAGGCCACCCCGCTGAAACGGCCTAGCAGAAACGCTAGGACTCAAGGTACCTTTTTTAGTTAAATTTGGTTCCTCCAGGTCTATCTACAAATCAGAATAGAGACCTAAAGGGGTCAATATAATTAGCAATGAGTTGACGTTGCAATGGCGTAGAAACGGCAGAGCTGAACTCATGGCCTGGCAGTACCATGCTGAACTTTTCGCACCTAATTGAATTGACCCTAAATAGTTTGTAGTAAATATGTTTTAGAATGTGAACAGACTGAAATTCTCAGTTTCAGTCAAGACTGCCATATGCTCTGTCTGCCTGAAGCTGTTATTTGCAGTTTGGATGCTCTTATTCAGGTTGGTGGTGGTGTGTTTTTTTGTTTTTTCTTTTCCAGTTTATCGTTATGTCTATTTGGTCAAGTGTCTTAATTTTTTGTGGGCCAGAATAGTGTGCTTTGTTATTATATACAGTAATATTAAAATGTTTATGTACCTCTCTAAATTCTACAGTAACTGGTGTCTCAATGAAAATCATTATGTACATTCCCGCTTGCCCTTTTCATACTGTTGTGGTCACTTTACTCTTCTATTTAGTGTTTGTATATAAATATGATTTTTTTTTCACAATCCTCCTAATGGTCTACTTCAATGTGAAAACATCTGAGCAGTGCTCTCAAACCGTAGGAGCATGACTTAAGGTGCCCATCCACTAGGCGATTAAATTGAGCGATAATGACGTCGTAATCGTTCATTAATCGTTTGAAGATCGTTCACTAAAATGTCTAAAACGACCAGCGATGCGCGTGCCTGCTGGTCGTTTTAGACAAATCTATCATCGTGCAAACAAGCTGGTTAAACTGAAGACAGCATGTTAGCAGATGATTGATGTTCCTACACTGAACGACTGCTCGTTCAGTGTAGGCACATCACATAATACAGACAGACAAACAACTGCATGATTACAATGTCTATAATTGTGCAGTCTTTTGCCGGTCTTCTAGTGGATGGACAGCATTACTTTGCAGTCCCAATGTGGTGAATAGTTTTATAACGAAGATTGCCATCAGATGGTTATTACAGTACTAGAACTGGGTTTAGTGTAGGTTAAGTGATCTTTTTTTTTTTTTTTTTTTTTCATTTTATACTGTGTACATTGAAACTCGTTTCAGTTGTGGTTGTCATTGGTTTGCCTTTGTTTTTGTTTGGCCTACTATTATAGCATTTAGCCATAAGTGACTTAAACAATCCACTTTAGTTCATCTGTGATGATATTTCTATTTGGGAGCTCAATGCAGCATTTAGTTGCTTGTAAAATGTTAATGTTCAACTGAACAGTACTTATGTAGGAATATTGAGTTTGTCTATTGTGTGTGCAGCCGTTGTGTACTTTCCTTAACCTCACCATCCACAGAGTGTCCCTCTTCTAGTGGAAAACCTAACCATGCTGATATTCTCCTGCTCAACCTGCAGTATGTGTCTGATGTTAAGGTTTTGAATAATCGCACCCAGACACCACCTCCTCTAGCTTCCCTCAACATCAACAAGGTAGGTGGTATGTGACATTTCTCATGTGATGTTAATTTACATGTAATGTTCTGTTGCAATATTGGCTGTAATATAACAATTAAATGTCGAATTATGCAGCTTGTAATGTGGTTGCAAAAAAAATCCCTGATTTAGAAGTTGTCATAGTTTTACCAACAGTCACAGAAGGTATTGCAGTCCGAAAAGGCCTGAAAGGTTTGCTTACATGTCAGACAGACAGGGTCCATAACCACATAATACTGCTTTGTACCTCCTGCTATGTTATGTATGTTGTAACAAAATCTTATTAACCCCTTCACTATGAAGGGCAATTGACACCTAAATGTAGGGGTTCAAATATAAGGGGGCGTTTAACAAAGTCTCCCACCTCTTATAGTTGCTGTCGCTTAGAGCTGAAGGGGCATGGCCTGATGACGTCATTGCTTCGGGAACATAATGACGCCGTAAAGTCCTTTCCACTCCAAGCGAAACACTGTAGAAATGTGTAGGAGGCAGGAAAAGAGAGAAGTGCTTTCTCATTGTCTCATTGAGTGCTCTATTTCCCAGCCTCAGTAAACTCACACCATTATTTGTATGCAAATAGTCCCCTCTTTCAAATGATGTGGCCTCCTTAATGTTTATTTGGTGACCAACCAATATAAATCTGCACTGAAGAAATACTGGTGATGGGGGGAAAAAAAACTTAATATGCATTATCTCCTGAGAGAGCCTTGTTGGAAAGTAGTGAGTCTCATTTTCAAACAAGGTGCCCCTTTAGAAGTTATTGTCAGAGGGTTCACCAGACACTTGGCACCTTATAATACTGAGGTGGGAAAGTAAATAATTTTTGCGCACAGCTATCTGTTTGCGTACCCATTGGAGCTATTCAGTTGTTTCTGCTAACCGCCACCAATACACTATTCTTCAGGGTCCACAGGGATACCATGGGGAATATTATGGTTGGAGGCCAGGCACCAAACCGTTAAAGCTTCAGCTCCCAGGATGCCTCGGGTCCTCCGCCATATATACCCTACCCATAGGACTTCAGTTGTTCATTTGGTGTGGGAGGTTCAAGACGCATCTTTGTAACAGGGGACTGCTCAGGCAGTCCTAAGCTTTTATTTTATATTTTATTTAATTTTTATGTTTGGGTTGGCAGTACTAAGCGTCTGAATTAAGACGCATATACTGCGACTCAATCTACTTCCGCTGGGCTGCAACACCAGTAACTGGGCTGGTTATTTTGGCAGGTCGCGGCTGAGCTTGCTAGCTGCAATGCTGTGACTCGGACTGCAACTGGATGCACGGCGATGTCTGGTAAGGCGGTTCCTCGCTTATGGGGAATCGCAAGCGGCAGTCCTTGCTTCCGGTGTCCGAGACTTCACCAGAAGCCGCTGCAGTCAGGGCCTGGGATTGTCCGCATCCTCACGGGTCCATATCGTCTGACACCCTGGATCGGCAGCAGATGCTTCTGCTACCACGAGGCCAGCTGGTTAACACAGCTTAAGAGAGGAAGGTGCTACCCCGGCAGCTCTGACCCAGATGCAGTCCCTACGAAGGGTTTCGCGTGTCTGGGTTGCTCCGCCTACCCTCCACGTGTTTGTGAGACGCTCACGGTTCCCGCTCAGTGCGCCCTGTAGATTTTGGTCTCCGGAGGGTTTGGATCAGTCTCCCTGTATATTTATTAATTAACAGTTTCTTATATAGCGCAGCAAATTCCGTCGCACTTTACAATCTGAATTAACATTATACTGGGTTCTAAAAGACAGACATACATACAGGTAAGAGGGCCTTGCTCGCAAGCTTACAATCTATAGGGAAATAGGTGTTGATACACAAGGATGGGTATACCTCTCCCTTGTAACGATACTGAATTAGAACCTCTATACACTCCTGCCTATACCTTCTAATATCCTGCCTATACCTTCTAAAATATCCTGCCTATACTTTCTAAGGATGACGCTAATTTGCGTACGCAGTCATACAGTAAATAAAGACTTCAGACCTGGAATCTGTGGTTCCAAAGCACAAGTATTATTCAAGTAAAAGTAGTCAGTTACACACTATTGATCCAGACACAATTAGGCGCAAAGGAATTATACAGACCCAAGTACAGTATACATACGCAGCGCTTCCGGACCAGATGTTAGGCATCAGCAAGAAACCCCTCGTCAATCAGCATTCAGCACGAAGACTAAAAACCCAGTGTTGAAGCACACATATTTATACCCCCCAGAAATAGACAACACAATAAAGTTTGTTGCTGATGCCATTGGTTCCCAACGGGGATGCATCTGTTACAGAGCATTTAGCAGGCTGATTCAAGTAGACCCAACCCAGTCTCTAACAACTGGGGGTCTCTGGATTACCGCCTCATGCAACATCCTAACAGTTGTTCATATATTATACATTTTGTTGCTTGAAGTCTCCACGCCGATGATACCGGAATACTGTGGAAAGAGTACGCATCAGTACAAAACAAAACACTGCTTACTTAGTATGTATAAAACCTTAGTTACCAAATAATCTTTATTTCACAGCATTTATACTAAATGAACAAACTTAAATCTTGTACTTTAAAGCTTATGGAAACTTGTATGTGGATATGTAATGTGTGAGTATGCAGGGTTTGATATAAGGACGCTAGTTAACTTGGGACAGATGCGTGCGCATTTAGCTACTAAACAGCGTTTTCATATAGGATCTTATGCATTCGCTAATATGCAACTAGTTAACAGCGCAATTGTGCATATTAATGTGTATATGAGAAATGGTGAAAGATGCAATCGCATGGTGCTAATAGTAATATCGCCATATGTACTTAAATGTGAGTTTATCTAAAATGGCGCTTGGGCGGTCATTCGCAAAATGGCGTCTTGCGATCTCATTTCCAAGATGGCGTCTTGCGGCCAGTCGCAAGATGGCGTCGCTGCAATTCAATTTTAAACTGATCTTGTCTCAGCCAATAATCCAGCTTCGACACTTGGTTAATGTATATAGTGCTCTATAGCCTACCATTCCTTTTGTGTAGTTGATTTAGAGTTGATTGTAATTTTATTACATATGCATTGTATGTGACTGTTTGCTAGCTGCTGTATTGACACTTTTATTGCTGTCTGTCAATTAGAACGATCACTGGTTTTCTCTCCATCCTCTGGGGTGGAGGTTTTTCTGAGTACATCACATTTGTTAAGATTTTGTGAAGGCTATCGCATAACATTGCAACTATTGCCTTTTATATTGAACATGTCAGAAGATAAAGAAATACAGGAGGGGGATTTGTCCCCTCAGAACATTAAGGATGGTTTGTGTGTTGTATGTTATAAAGAGCCACCTCATCAGTCCAGTTTTTGTCCGTGGACAAGAACCTTCTGGGGTATCCTCTTTGTTGTCCCAGGTAATGAAGCACTTTGTGGATCGTATAACTGCTCCCACTATGCCTCCTTGGATGGGGTGTCCACAGCATGCTATGTTTGCACCTCCTATGCATCCTTCCTGGAAGGATGTTGATTGGCCATTCTAGTCAGAGTATGGCACCATCTAATGTTGATAGCAGACTGGTAGTTACTAAGGTGCCTAAGCACGGGTTAGCTTTTTATCAGTCTGCTCAACATATGGATTCAGACGCATCATCCGAGGATTCAGATGATGCGCAAGGTTCCTTTCCAGGGTTTAGCTCGGGGGAGGAGGACCATCCACCCACAGTGGATGTTCCTACTTTGATGCAGGTGGTTAAATCAATCCTAGACATTCAGGATGATCCAGCTCATAGTAAGAAGGCTCCAGTGTTTAATCACCACCGGAAGGTGGTCAAAACGAAGATTCCTGTATCACTGAGCTTATGGATGAGGCATGGGGTAAACCTGACAAATGTTTTTATGTGAAGAAGAGCATAACATCGTTGTATCCTTTCCCGGCTTCTGTATATGTACTAAGCGGGAGGTACCCCCTACTGTGGATGCTCATGTGACGCATTTAATCAGAAATGCTAAATTGCCTATTCTGTCGGCATCTTCCCTGAAGGATTCCACGGATGAAGAGATTGAAGCAAACAATCTTTTGATCATATGGAGCCATTATCCGTCTATGGCTGGAGCCTGGGTAGCCAAAGCTGTTGAAGAATGGATAGGGGCATTGGAAGACTCTCTACCAAATGCTACCAGAGAACAGATGATGTATATCTCCCATATACAGGAAGCGGCTTCCTATCTGCAAGGAGCTGTTGTAGATGCTGGAATTTTTTAGCTTCTAAAGCATCAGCAGCTTCAATAGTAGATCGCAAGGGCCCTTTGGATAAGATCCTGGAAAGCTGGTATAGTATCAAAGAAGTTTTACCTTTCTATGGAAAAGTACTTTTTGGAGCAGAGTTGGATAAAATAATAGCTACTCTGGCAGCTTCAAAGTCAGCAGGTCTGCCAATTACGGCGACAAAATTCTAGAAAGGTGTCTTTTCGGCCCTTCCGTTCTCTGGTACGAGCAAGTGAACAGCCTTCTTCTAAGACGTCTAGTTTTTTCAAAATAATATCAAGGCGACAAACTTAAGAGGTCTGGCCTGGCAAGATGTCCAGCTTCTAAGCTGGACGACAAATCCTCTGCATGGTGGGGTGGGCCTCCTCCTGGAGGAATCCCCAGGGTGGGAGGCCGACTTCTTCAGTTTGTGGATTGTTGGCGTCAAACAGATGACTGGGATGTGGTCTCTCAGGGATTAATCCCTCACTTTCAGGAGGCATCCTCCCCAGAAGTGTTTTTTTTTTTTTGCACAGATACTCCAGCAGATGTGTTAAAGGCTTTGGCCCTTCAGAAGGCCATTCACTCCCTGCTGCAGGCGGGGGTAATAGTCCCGGTTCCTGTGTCGCAGCAGGGAAGGGGTTATTCCAATCTATTTCTGTTCAGAAACCGAATGGGGCTTATCGCCCTATACGAAATCTAAAAACCCTCAACCGGTTTATCCATGTGCCCAAGTTTCATATGGAAACTCTCTGATCAATTATTTTGGCATTGGAGCTGGGGGATTACATGGTTTCACTGGACATTCAGGATGCATATCTGCATGTTCCTATTATACCATCCCGCCGGCAATTTCTACAGTTTGCTGTCCTTCAGCAACATTGCCAACTTCAGGTACTACCCTTTGGCCTATCTATGGCTCACCGGGTATTTACCAAAATAATGGCTGTCATGACTGTCTATCTCAGGTATCGGAGTCAGAATTCTGCCATATCTGGACGACCTTCTGATAAAAGCACTGCTGGATCATCAATTGGAAGAAATCATCACTTTCTCCAACACAGCAGATGGAACATCTGGGAGCTCTTCTGGATTCTCAGACACAGACTATGTTTCTGCCAGAGGACAAGATTGAGGCTCTATCTTTGCGAATACGCAAGCTGCTTCGCAAGCGAAGGGTATCCATTCTGTTAGAAATGCAGGTCCTGGGATCAATGGTATCCACCTTTGACATGGTGGGGTATGCTCCGTTCCATTCCAGGCCTCTGCAAAGTTTGACTCTCTCCAAGTGGAACGGGCAGTATCATCAAATAAAGTCCCAGGGGTTCCTTCTTACTTCAGAGGTTTGTCACTCCCTCCTATGGTGGCTGAGAAAGGCTCATCTGAACAAAGGGCGCCCATTCTGGATTCCAAATTGGCGTCTGTGGTGAGCAGCACCAGTTTTCGCGGATGGGAGCAGTGATGGGCCATCACACCTTTCAGGGAAGATGGACAAATCCGGAAAGTCATCTGCCAATAAACATTCTGGAACTGCGAGCAGTATACAAAGCACTTGTCATGGCACAGGACCTGCTCCAGGGTGAGCCGGGCCAGATCCTGTCCCACAATGCGACAACAGTGACCTACCTCAATCATCAGGGAGGCACAAGAAGTTACGCAGCCATAAAGGAAGTGACAAGGATTCTGATTTTGGCAGAACGTAATCTTCCGGACATCTCAGCAATATTCATACTGGGAGTACTCAATTGGGAAGCGGACTTCCTAAGTCACCAGGACATACATGCCAGAGAGTGGTCTCTCCATCTGGGCGTGTTTCAGCTCCAGGTAAACAAATGGGGTCTACCAGAGATCTCATGGCGTCCCGTCACAACCACAATGTCCCCAGGTACGGGTCCAGAGACCCATCAACAACCTTTGTCGATGCACTGGCAGTAAGATGGGTCTTCAAGCTGGCGTATCTCTTTCCTCCGATCTCCCTCCCAAGAGTTCTCAAGAAATTCAAGCAGGAAGGTGGAACAGTAATACCGGTGGCTCCAGCTTGGCCCAGACGTCATTGGTTCACCGACATACAGAATCTGTCAATAGACAGTCTGTATCCTCTTCCTCTATGGCAGGATCTGCTAACTCTGGCCGCTGCCGGCATGCGGACTTACCTCATCATCTGGCTTTGACGGCGTGGCTCTTGAATCTTCCATCCTAAGAGCAAAAGGTTTTTCCAATTCTTCAATTCAAACGATGCTTAGGGCACGGAAGCCTGCCGCTTCTAATACAGAGTTTGGCATTTTTTTGGTCAATGGTGTTCCCACAGAAAGTATGATCCTAAAGAGTCTAGGATTTACAGGATACTGGCTTTTCTCCAGGCAGGTTTAGACTGGTCTCCGCCTGTCTGCTTTTGGAAGTGCAGGTTTCTGCACTGTCAGTCTGGTTCCAGAGGAAGACTGCCTCATTACCAGATGTTAATTTTTTTTTCCAAGGAGTTCTGCGAGTTCAGCCTCCCTTTTTGTTCCACCATTACCACCGTGGGATTTCTTTGGTGGTTCTTCTTTTTTTTTTTTTTAAATTGTTTGAGTTTTAATATGATGGCATACATAGAGAAAATAAAACAATATATTTCAAGGCCTAGAAGAAATTTCTAGGCATGAACATTTAAATTCCAATATTGATCATATAATTAGATTGTCAGAAATTCTCCATTATAATATACATATTATCCTTTTCTATGACCTACTGGGTTGGGCTAGATTTGAAGAAGATAAAAGGATAGATATCTAGCAACATAGAGAGGGGTATAAAAATTAACGTGATCTGCGTCTGATGGGTAGAAGATCAAATTGAAACCAGGTTCAGGAGCGATAACTATAAAACCAAATTTAGTAGACCGCATTCAGTAAACAGATTATACAGTAGTTAACCTCTAGTTTCATGTCAATTGGAAGAGATGTGCATAGGAGATCAATACCTATACCTTAAATCTAAAACAAAGGATATAAAAGGAGAGGGGGGGGGACACAAAGGAAAACACAGTAGTAAAGGGTGAAAAGCCGTATAGATTTTTCACATAAATAGATATGGCAGAGAGTACTATTGAAGATAAGAATTTGGTGTCTAGCAGAGATCCAAGGCAGGTAAGACAAAATATCAGGATACAGAGCGTTAGAACTCTGGATTGAAGCTCAAACTAAACAGTCAAAATTTTTATTTTATATTCGCCTGTTCCGACTCAGGCAATGAAGTTAGATAATATTTTCATTTAGCATGAAAGTTATGACCAGTCTTATCAAACTCCAGGAAACTAGTTAGTCTGTCCATAGTATAAAAGTTGAGTGAGTTTTTTTTTGTGAATCTCGCAGAGAGCGGGAGCACAGTTTTTTTTTTTTTTTTTTTTTGTACAGTGTATTAATATGAGCTTTTTCCCTATGGTCAGAATGATAGAGAAGGGGAATAATATCTTTTTTTTTTTTTTTTTAATACGGTCCTAGGTTCCAATTTCTAAAATTGAGCAATAAACAGGCCAAAGAGTCTGGGTTGAAAGATATAGAAAACAGTTTACTAATATACTTAAGCAATTTATACCAAAATTTCCTGATTTTACGACATTTCCAAAATAAGTGGATAAAATTAGTGTTAGCAATTCCGCATCTTGTGCAAGAACACGTTTCCTCAGATATCATATGTTTTCGCTGTGCAGGGGTAAAATATGCTCTATGAAGAGTACAGATATGGACCTCTTGTAGGTACGCTGATTTCAATATTTTTATTGAGTCTGCATAAGAGGATGTAATATCTGAGAGCTCTTCTATAACGGGGATATCTAACTTCCATTTTTTAAGTAATATTTATCATTTGGGGGGGTGGAGTTTAAGGGGACCAACAGGGAATAAAGATATTTAATGTTATATGGGTTATTTCTTAAGATTTTCAGTAGCGCTTCCAATTCCAAGGCCTGTTGGGTGGGAGTCTGAGATATATTACATCGGGAGATACGAAAATGTCTCACTTGGAGATAGACCTAGAAATGGTGTTTAGGGAGGTTGTATTTCTGCTGGAGTTCTGTAAAGGAGTATATATTTCCACCAGGGTGGGGGGGAGGATGATGGGGATGGGTTACCCCCCACAGCGGGATCATTTGAGTGAAGGAAGGAACTCTTACATTTCTTATTGATGGATAACCACGCAAGGTAGGTATCTTTTTTAAAGATGAGATTCATAATGTGGGACGGAATCGGCGAGCTTTTTGAGTGAAGGAGGGCACTTGGGGAGATAGGTGAAAATAAAGCTACATCTAAGAGGCAGTCAGTGTAAATTCTAGTTTCCAATAGCCAGTCACTTATGTAACGAAAAAGTATTGCTAAAGAATATGCTCTCATATCTGGAGCGCCTACACCTCCCTCACTCAAAGTCTTAAGTTTTTGATGAGGTATCCTTGGTCTTTTGTTTTTCCATATGAATCTAGAGATGTCTGTCTGTGTTAGGGAGAGCGGGAGCATCTGTATCTGATAAAAAAATTTTGGGAACACAATGCTTTTAATCACTGCCAATCTTCCCAAAACTGATAAGGGTAATTATTTCCAATTATCTAGCATTTGGGCAAGTTTGGAGATCATTGGGAAATGGTTAAGTTTGTAAATATTGGAAATAGTTGAGCTAATGTGAATCCCCAAATAAGTGCTTTGAGAAGGTGCTATCTGAAAGGGGGGACGGCCTGAAAGATCTATCGCTGAAGGAGAATTTCTCAATCAGGATTTCAGATTTGGTGATATTAATCTTATATCCTGCTACCATACCAAAGAATGCTATGAGATCCATTACTAGGAGAGTGTTTCGGGTTGAATAAGAAGAGCAAGGTGTCATCCGCAAATAGAGCAATCCGTAATTCTATTCCACCAATTGATATCCCTTGGATCTGGGAATAAGAACGAATCGCGACTGCAAGGGGCTCGATTGCTATTGCGAATAGTAGTGGGGAGAGGGGGCATCCCTGTCTCATTCCTCGGCTTATAAGAAAGGGGGCGAAAAGGAATCCATTGCAAGAAACTTGTAAATTAGGAAGAGTAAAGTGTACGAATGATGTTTATAAATCCTTCAGGGAATCTAAAATTAAGTGTGTTATATAGGTGAGGCCAAAGTAAAAGGTCGAAGGCCTTTTCCGCATCAAGTGATAAGATAATAGGATCCTCGTCTGGATCTGATACGGAGGAGGCGGAGTGAATAACAGAGTACTCTTCTCACGTTCACCACAGAATGTCTTCCTGTAATGAACCCTGTTTGGTCCTTGTGGATTATAGAAGGGAGTAGGAACTTTAGACGATTCAGCTAAGATTTTCGTGAATATCTTGTAATCAAGATTCAGTAATATCTGTCTGTAAGACCCAGGCAAAGAGGGATTTTTGTCAGTTTTAAGTATGACTTTGATGACTGCATTATTAAAATATAAAGGGAGGGTCTGTTGTGTCATCATATTGTAGAAATATACTAGCGATTCACTTATCTTAGGAGATAAGAATTTATAAAACTCTCCAGTCAGGCCATCTGGTCTTGGAGCTTTACCGTTTTTACATTTTTAATGGTATCAGATACTACTTTCAGTGTAATGGGGCAGTTAATTGAGAGCTATCTTTACCAGATAGATGAGGTAAAGAAAGCCTGGACCAAAACAGTGGAGAGGAAATCTCTTCTGTAAGAGTGGGTGAGTACATAGGGGAGTTATTGTGAGCATCAGGAGAGGAAGGAGGTGTATACAATTTTTCATAAAAAGATCTCATCATTTTGGTGATCTGGATATTGGAGGTAGTTAATTGGGCCTTCAGGGGGTTTTAATGGGAGATGCAACCATTTGGGACCTGGTGCCTTGTAACAAGTTGGTAAGTAGCTTTCCTGTCTTGTTCCCAAACCTATGAAATTTATAATTAAATGCAAATAAGTATTTATCTCCTTTTTAAATGAAGGTATTCATCAAAATGCAGTTTATCATTAGTGTATAAGGCTCTATTTTGTGTATTTGGGGAGAATTTATATTTTTGAAAGGCTATTGATAAGTTCTGATGTAGATCTAGGTAAGTGCTTGTGTTTTTTTTTTTTTTTAAATCTGACTTAAATAGGAGAGAACTTCACCTCGTAGGACTGCCTTAGCTGTCTGCCAAAATAAATCTGGTTTAGCTTCGGTATGTTCTAAGTTGCTAGTTTTATAGTTTTCCCAAGCTGTTTCGAGCTTATTATGAAATCCATCTGTCTGTATGAGGTGGGATGGGAATCTCCATAATTTTATGAGCGTCACTATCTACTTTCACCTGAAAATCAACCCAAACCAGGGCGTGGTCAGATATAGAGATTGCTTCAATGTTAAGGTGGGTACACACCTGACGGATATATCTGCAGATCGAGCACTGCAGGTGATGGTCGTTCATACACATTGAACGACCACCATCTGCTGCAGCGGGTCGAGCCGGACTGGGGGCGGATAGGGGGCGTGGCCTAATGGCGAGCATCTTTGCCACGCCCCCGGTGCACAGCCAAAGGGGGGCACGATTCCCCCCCCCCTTTGGCATAGGAGACTGCTAGGGCTGCAGCAGCCTCGGACAGTCTCCCAGTGCAGCCCAGCACACAGCAGCGTCTGCTGGGCTGCTGTGGATGGGGGGGCTGTGCCACCATATGTCTGAACGGCGTAGTACAGACATTTCGTCTGTACACACTTGCCAACAGGGGCACGATATATTGGCAGGTCAGTTGATCGGCAAATATATCGGCCAGTGTGTACCCAGCATTAGTCTTGTAGTCTAGGAAAGATAGTGTGGAAGAATATAATCAATTCTAGATAAAGTATTGTGGACAGCGGAAAGGCAGGTAAATTCTCTTTCTATAGGATGGAGAGCTCTCCATACATCTAAGATTTAGACTGCTAATCGTGGGACTCCTTACTTCGGGAAAGAGGATGAGTGATTTGCTTGATGCGAGCGGTCTAAGTATAAAGAGGAGACTAAATTAAAATCGCCGCTTTTTATTAGAGAAGAGTGGTTAAATTGATAAAGTTTAGTGAGTAATCAACTATAGAACTTTTTAGAATAGGCATTAGGCACATAGATATTACATAAATGGTAGGTAACTCCATATATTAGTACTGTGGCAATTGCATAACGACCATCTGGGTCGGCCTCAACAGACACCACCTCTACACCTAGGTGTTTTTTTGTCAAAATCACCACACCACGTGATTTGGAATTATAGGAGACAGCGGCTACTAAGAACCATTGCAACATCTGGAGTTTTTTGGTCTCTGTTGAAACTAGATGGGTTTCATGGAAGAAGATTAGATCAATATTTTGTCTATTTAAGTAAAATAAAATCTTTCTGTGCTTTGCTGGTGAATTAAAGCCGCCTACATTAAGTGTCCCTATACGTAGCGTAGACATGTATTAAATGTAAATCATAAACTGACTTGGCACATCTGCCCAATTCTACTACCAAAACATGTAGGCGAGAGGGATAACAGAAGGAAAGACAGTACACGGGAAGACAATTGAGGGACATCGGGGGATAATTATACAGTAATAAGGAAAACAAAAAAAATGAGCAAATTAGTTGCATAAAAGGCTTCAGGTCGAACCATTGAACTGTTGGTTGTGACCACATATCAAGAACAGGCATAGAAAAGCCTGTATTATAAAGAAACCTTTTTTAAGATTCAACAAATGTGTGGGAAGTATAGTCACCACATCAAAACTTGGATGAGGTCGGGGAGAGTCCTAGAAAAGTAAATCCAGAAAATGGTCATCTAACATATGGAGCAGAAGGGAGGGAGAAACGTCCATCAAGGTACCATATCTGGTTTAAAGAGGGATCATCTGCAATATCGTGGCTTGCTTCATCAGCTTATTCTCTGAGAAATGCTGCAGCATCATCTGGGTTTGTAAAATCTTTATACGAAGAGGCATTGAACAGCCTCAACCTCGCTGGATAGATCAAAGCAAACTTTCGCTTAGATTTAGTGAGCGAAACACATTGGACCAAAGGCTTTGCATGCCCTGAATAGTCTTGAAATATACGGAGAGTGTCCTTCCCAGTGTAAAGGGAATTTCTTGAGACGCCAACCAGAACAGATCTTTGTGCAAGTAGTTTAAACACTTAAAGGACTCTTGGACGGGTAGATGTGTTGCTTAGATTTGGTCCTAGTCTGTGGACACGCTCTATCACTAAGTCTGTGCAGACGGCCTCTATACCTAACAATGTAGGTACGGTGTTATACAGAAAGTGTGAGAGTGCGGGGCTTTTAATGGTCTCCGGGAGCCCCACTAAGCGAATGTTTCGCCGAGACCTATTTTCAATATCTGCAATTTTGCTGAATACACGTAGATTTTCTCTAATTTAGATGCCGATTGTTTTCAGTAGAGAAATATCTTGTAAATTACTACCCACAGTCTCTTCAATATCTGAGACGAGACAGACCCTGCAGCTGCATGGTAATGTCAGACATAGCTTGTTTCAAAAGAGGGACCATAGTGGTTTTGATGGCATCAACTATATCCCCATAGTTTACAGGGGAGTCTAGTGCCCTACCTACCTGAGGCTGGTCGGGGTCTTCTGCCGTTGCCTCTGTAATTTTCTTGGGCGCCGGCGTCCCCACTCTGGCTTCAGCTCCGGACGTCATATTTGGGCCTGCCCGGCGCTTTTCCTGTCGCGGTGGTAAGACCGGGTGCGGGTGTTTCGATGGGTGCTGGATTTCGATGAACCTGTCAAAATCCTGCTAGATAGGGGTCGGAAGAAAGGTTTAGCAGTCGGGAGGCTGTATGAGCAGCCTAGAGAAGGGAAACACGAGCGGGTAAGACTGAGCTCTCGGAGGCACTTGTTCACTCCTCCATGCCGGAACCGGAAGCCTTGTCTTTGGTTCTTAAGGTGCTACAAGCTCCCCCATTTGAACCTCTAAACTCTGTAGATTTGAAGTGGTTGACAATGAAGATGCTTTTTCTCGTCGCTATCTCTTCTGCTCGCAGAGTCTCTGATTTGGCAGCGCTTTCTCCATTTTTTCATTTTTCACCAGGATAAAGCTGTACTTCATACAAAGGAGGGTTACCTTCCTAAGGTAGTGTCCCATTTTCATGTAAATGAAGAAATTGTAGTTCAAGCTTTTCAGGCTCCAGATCTTTCTGTAGTTGAAGCCTCCCTGGATGTAGCTTGTGCTCTCCGTATCTATGTGGAGCGCACAAACTCAGTTAGAAAATCAGATGCTTTTTTTGTATTATGTTTTTCTCAAACGAGGATGGCCAGCTAATAAGCAGACTCTGGCGAGATGGCTACAGATGACTATCTCAGGTGTACACACGGGCTGATCTCCCTGGCCCAAGCACGGTGACAGCACATTCTACTGTCTGTAGTGCCATCGTGGGCATTTCGTTGTGGTGCTTCTGCTGAACAATTGTGCAAGGCAGCCACGTGGTCTTCTGTACACGCTTTTCTTAGGTTTTATGCCTTTGATACTTTTGCCTCTCAGGATACTTCCTTTGGGCAACGAGTTCTCCTTTCTGCTCAGGAGTTTGCCCCGCCCTAGGGTAACTGCTTTCGGACAACCCCATGGTATCCCTGTGGATCCCTATTCACCCCAAATAAGAAATATAGAATTATGGTACTTTCCTAGATAACTCCTTTTCTTCGATGTCCATAGGGCACCAACCCTGAGGCACCTGGCTGCATTGATACATTTTTCTTTCGGGCACAGGTTCCCTCATTTTGTGTTCCTGGTGTACGATAACCTTTCCTTCTTGTACATTCTCCTGCCTTGAGGCTTGTTAACTAACCTGAAGTGCTATGGTTAGGGGTGGGGTATATATGGAGGAGGACCCGAGGCATCCTGGGAGCTGCTTTAACTGTTTGGAGCCTGGTCTCCAACCATCATAATCCCCATGGTAGCCCTGTGGACCCTATGGACCTCAAAGAAATAGTTATCTAGGCAAGTCTACCATAACTTTAATTTTCTGCTTGCAGCCTCCTGAAGTGTCTAAATTCGGTCTATTTGGGTGCTACATGCACAAAGAAACTGACACGAGAATATTGCCTAGTCAGGTCAGACGGATGATCGGGCGCGCACAAACAATTGAATTCCCTCCCAGTAAGCATTAGGATGTCTAGCTATTCTAATGGCAAGATCTCCCCCCATTTTGGCACTAATAAAAACAGGATCGCCCTTATTTGATGCTGCAATAGGTTGTCTATTTTTCAAAATGGTATGCCTTGTTGGTCTTTCATATTATTCTTTAAACATTTTCTACTTTGCATTCAAAGAACATACAAAAAAAACTTTCTGTTCAACTGCAGATTTGTTTTCTCCCTAAAAACTTCTATGTAAAATACAGCTTTTTGCTGTTTTGGAAAGGTGGATTAATGCCAAAGTGTTTCCTGATGCTGGTTAGAAAAAAAGCAACTCATCATTGCTTTTTGTGCCCTTTTTCCTTGCTTTTCATAGCAAGAAAAAGACAAAGAGCACTTTGGCCTTTTTGTGTAGATTCTTTGTTGTGTGAGGAGAAATTAGCAAAACTGTGTTTTTTCTGGAAATCTAAAGATTAAAAAAAAAACAGCTGTACATTTGTGTAGGTACTGCATAAAGTCTTTAACAAGCATTTGGGTTGTTTTAAAACAGGGATGGGGAACCTCCTTCCCTTTATAAGGCCCTCTGTATCATTTGGTCTGGCCCTCAGAGCTTTTTTCTGCTAGCCTCATTTGGATAGTAGGGTGCCTAGAATGGCATACTGCAGCCAGTATCTATGCAGGAGTGCTACCTGGAGCGTCCTCGGGGTGCTTCTGACTGTCACACCGCTGCCCTTACAGCTCCCCGAAACATCCTCAGGATGCTCCGGGCATTGCTGTAATCACCGGCGATTGTGGCCCCGCCACATGTGACATCACAAAGAGAGGGCATGGCCTAAACCAGGCCCGCAAATGTTATATATCAAAATGGCCCTGTGCAGAAAAAAGGTTCCCCACCCCTGTTGTACCCACATTATGAAGGCTGCAGCCTGCCCTGGCTCACTGTGTTCTAGCAATAGCTATCATATTCTATCTGCATGTTGTGGCAGGACCATCGCTTGACAGTTAAAGAACAGCTACACTCATAATGGTATTTTTTTCTTTAACAAGTTTGCCTAGGGTAGAAATCCAGTGGGCTTCCTTCACCACTTGTGCAGGTGCAAATGTCTTCTAAGGACTGGAGAAGCAGATCTGTTAGGTAGACTTTGTCAACGGTTGTTCGTGGCTGTTGCATCGTAGTACTTCATATGCTGATTTTAGAGACTCAGTCTCACACAGACAACTGTCTCATATCAAATCAACACAGTCTCCTGGACCACATCGCATTGCGATTTGGTGCCGGCCGTGGTTTTTTTTTTTTTTTCTCTGCATCTAACAAACTCATGGGACCAGGCGCACTGAGGGGAGCGGTTTGTTGCGACTGCAGCAGACCTGTGCAAGGACACAACTGTATCTGTGTCTTACTCTTTACACACACCAGTTATTCATCCAAATGAACCGTTAACCTAATGGAGGCACAGAACAAGAAGTATTGTCAGTGCTTAGCCCCAATACAAAGCTGGGTGTATGTAGCTGAGTGAAAGTATGAGTAATTAGAATATTGATCAAAAGCTTTAAGTTTGTAGGCCACATCACTGCTTCCTCATTTCTGCAAGTCCTACATGATCATATTTGCTTAAAACACTATTGAATTACAGTAAAATGCTCTCTCCTCATATTCAGAGGTTCACATATAGGGCCATATTCAATTAGGTGTGAAAAGTCAGTTTCTGCAGAAAAGTATCGCCGGTGACGACATTTCACCCCGTAGTCAATTCCAAAGACCGCTGTTGTGAAAAGTCAATGCATTGGAATAGGCAATAAAGATTCGCCCATGAAAGCTGTCGAAAAAAAGTGCAGAATTGGGGTTTTGGGGTGCAAACTTGCAGGAACCACCCTGCACCCTTGGGACAGCTCCCCAAAGGTAAACTGTCAAAAGTCTAAAAAATACATAAGAACACCCCAAAAAATGACTTTGAAAAAGGGGGCAAAAAAGTACAAAGTTGGGTGATAAACTTAATAACTAGCGAAATAGACTCCAGGGGGGTCCCTAAGTATGCCCTAGGTCCTTTTTTAAAATTGCAGGTGCTTGCGGCAGGTGGATTTTTAACGTTTTTTTTTAAACTTCACTTTAGCAACTTTAAAATATGCTTGCACCCATTTTCGTGTACCCCAAATTTGCTGTGACTAATTTTCTACAAAAAAACCCTTAAATGCTATTCTTAAACACTTTTACAAAGATGCTAATTAGCAGCTATTGAGATCATTTAAGTACCCCAAATACCTTCAGCAGGCCAATTCGGGGGTATCTATAGTGATCCCACAAAGTCAGTGCAACTTTTGGGGGGGTCTCAGGCTGATTTCCCCAAATCTGACAGGACTTTTTGGCAGATCCGAATTTGCCAGGTCCCGTTTTCGACGATTTCTAATTGAATACGGGGACGAGCACGATACTTTTCCGCATGGAAAACCAACAATGTCAGCAAAGTCCGGCATGCGAGAAGTACGGGACTTTTCGCACCTAATTGAATATGCCCGAAAGACTTGGTATGACTTGCCACAGCCATATAGGCCTTTTGTAAAGGCCTCAAAAATAGAAGCCAGGACAACATTTTGAATAATAAACAAACATAACAAAAATGCCAGCACTTGGATATAGTATCAGCTGCACAGCAATAATACCATATGTAAATAACAGAACAGGTAATATCAGCGCTAATCTATACTGCAAAACTGTATCTAGCAAAGGGAAAACGAGGAAATGGTTCATATTTTGCTCAAAAGATTTAAGCTTATTGGGGGGGTATCCAATTTGTTGCAGTAAATTACCTCGCCCGGGGCTATCCAATTAGCCCCGAAGTTGGCCTGATTCACCATCTGCCCTCAAACATTTTCTCCACCTCTCAACCCAAGCTGTGAATCCACTTTGGAAAAATTCCAGTGGTTGGTGTTTTGACCCAGGTACGTATGACGTTTTTAACAACCTCTGTCATCAAAATGTTGACCACGGTAACAGTTTTTGAGAGGGCCAAACAGATGGAAGTCAGAAGGGGCCAAATCAGGACTGTATGGCATTATTGCCCACCCCATTTTGGCAATGGCCGCAGATGTTGCCATCAAAGTGTGAGGTCTGGCATTGTCGTGGTGTAAGATGACATTTGACAGTGAAATTGTTGACCTTTTTTTGCGGATGGCTTCTTAAGTGTAATAATGTATCGATCACGATTGATTGGTTTTGTTCCAAGTAATCAATGAGAATAACACCCCTGCAATCCCAGAAGAATGTGGCCATGACTTTGTTTACGGATCGCTGTGATTTAAACTTTTTTGGCCTAGGTGAACTTTGGTGTTTCCATTGCTTTGAATGGACCTTTGTTTCTGGGTCATAAAGAAATACACAGGTCTCATCTCCTGTAATGACATTTTCCAAAAACGTCTCAGGTTTGGCTTCAAAGTGGGTCAAAGGTCATTGCACACTTCCACCCTCTGGGCCTTATGATCCCTGGTTAATTGCTTTGGAACCCATTTAGCACACACTTTACGATATCCCAAATCATTGATTAGTGTTTTTACAGTGCCATGGCTACATTCCAGTTCATCACTGATATCTCTGGTCACACAATGGTCTTTCTGAATCATGGCATCGACTTTGTGTCAGTTCTCTGCTGTCACTGCAGTTGATGGTCTGCCACCACGAGGTTTGTCGCACACGGACTATTCTCCCAATTGAAAACTCTTCATCCACATTCTGACATTGCTATAGTCAATTGTACGCTCACCATATACTTTATTTCTGTAGCACTGCAGCCTTCTTTTTGCCGAAATTCAATGACTGCTCTTTGTTTCATCTTGGATCCATGATATTTCTTGGACTACCTAAACAAAACTACATATATAGTTAGCAGACATATTAAACTGCAAATTGAAAAAGTTTCAAATAAATGTTGCATATTATTTGAGTTATGAGCATTTAGGCATTACTTTTTGAACAACCCTCGTATTTATTCATAAACCAATACCAAACGGGCGTTTGGTTAGAATATAATGTATCTCTATTTTCCAACTTCAATGACAAAATCTGTCCTGAAATGGTATCCTCTTCCTCAGCCAACAACCTTAAAGTACTCTTTCTATTTTACTACCTCTCATTTTGCTCCTATGTCCTCACAAATCAATTGTTTTGTCTCCTGTGCTCATCCCAACCTTGACTAAAATCTATAATCTTCCTTTTCTCACCATCTTTTCTGTCCAGCAGTATTCACACACAGTGATTAGCTGCTACATGCAGCCTTTTTCAAAAGATTGTTTTACTTTTTTTGGCATTTGTTGTGAGTGGAGCTGTAACTGGTACTCCTGCTCACATCCTCTCCCTCTACTCCTAAGCATTCAGTGGAGGCTGTGAGGGAAGCGGTGTAGCCCCTAGAGAAATGGCTGAATGGAGCCTATGGTCTCTGTATTGGAGGAAGGGATATCTCAGGAAATTGGCTTTTCTAAGGGATGATGCAACTTTAATGGTGTTTTTCCACGTTATCATTTAATGTTTTTAATTGTTAAAGTAGGATTTATGGTTTTTTATTTGTTTAAAGACTCATTTGCCCTTTCTTTCTATGGTTATAATGGTAAAAGACGAAGGAGGTTATCCTACTAAACACATGAAGGTACAGGATGTGTCCTCATACACCTAGCGTCTCAGATGCTCAGAGTAGTACCGTATTTTTTCGTTAAGTTACCTTTTATTCGCATTACAGAAGCAGCGAAACACCACTTGGTGTACTATAGATGCTGGGCTGTGACTTTAACTGCACAGGAATTCGTTTTTAAAATGTACAAAGTCAGATGAAGCACAACGGAACATGATTTGAAATAAAGCTGCGTCAGAGCCCTTCTTACACTGATTGATATTGATTGATAGATATATCTCTCAATTATAATATAAAATTTCTACTCTATGGCACAACAAATTGATCAATGCAAGCTAGTAATGTAGTGCCGCTCCTAGCTTGTTTATGTAAATAAGATGCACGTTTTGCATGAGACAGATGCTCCGAGTGGCCGTGTGTCAGGACCTGGAGCACTAAGTGGGGCTATCTGTAGCAAACCTCTCTAAGGGAGATATTTAACAAATCTTGGAGAGAGAGAAACAACTGATTGGAGTACTAGTACCTAAGCAAGCCATAGTTGTAGCCACTCCAGCCGAAAGAATAGAAGTAGCCTGAGACAGATGTGATCAAACACCTTTTTTTTTTTTTTTTTTTTTTTTTTTTTTTTTTGCTTTTCCAGTTTTGTGCAAACCCTTTTAATTGATCCATGACCTAGAAACGTCTTTGCTGTAACCTAGTTGGGACCATTGGCGTTGTCTGCTGCAAATTTTAGTAGTATGTCTCTTATGAATACCTAGACCATATTTCCTTTACATTTTAGCAGGTTTGTCTTTAGCCTTTATATGTTAATGTATGTAACACAATCCAGACAGTCTGCACTGTTCTCATTTTTGGTGGAGCCCTACATATATAGAATGTCTGCTTGTTGTGTAAAGACTGCTGCAACATTCCCATAGATAATGTGCACACCATTTCTATCTGCAGCTGGCAAGCAGAGCTCGATTGGAGAAGGAGGAGAAGATGAGCCAGGCTTATGCCATTAGTGCTGGAGTTTCTGTGGATGGACAACAGCTATTCCAAACCATACATAAAACGTAAGTCCTACTCGCACAACTTGTCCTGCTCTGCATTACATACATGCATACATACAGCGGGTAAAATAAGTATTGAACACCAACATTTTTCTCAGTAAATATTTCTACTTCAGGGTCCATAGGGTATCCACAGGATACCTTGGGGTATAGGTGTGACGTCAGTCGCAGGGCACCAAAGAGTTAAGCTTTCAGCCTCCCAGGATGCACTAGGTCCCCCTCCTATACCCCGCCCCCGGGCCAAGGCACCTCAGTTTAGTTTGGTGCCCGGCCGGAGTCGGGTGCACCTGTTGGAGTGGGGGCTAGAAGAGCCCCTGAAGCTTATTCTTCATGCAGCTGTGGCTGCACATCTGGATGAACAGAATGGACAGTCAGTCCTGACGTCCATGCTGTCTTCCCTACACCCCGCCGGTACCAGAACGCTGGTACTGATACGGGGATGCTGGTGGGCGTCTGGGGTCACAGCTAGCGGTGACCCCAGATGCTCCGGACCATGGCCGGATTCAAGGGGGACAGAGGTAAGCAGCGGGGTCCCGCGGTGGGTCCCCGCTGATCACATGGTCCTAAGTCCCCAGGCAGGGGGCTCCCTGGGGACTGGCTGCAGCGTGGAGCCAGGCGACCAACCTGCGCTTCCACTACCCCCTGGGACAGCGGACCGCAGCAGAGCGGTAGCGCTGCGGCGTCCCAGGGGTTAAATGCATGCCAGGGGAGCGCGCCTTCCCTGTCTTACAGCCGGCGCCTCCCCCGCTGCACACAGCCCTCTCTGCATGCTGCCGACTGGTCCTGTGGCAGCGCTCCTCCCCCAGGCCAGCCTCCTCTCTGCTCCTCGGCGGCCATCTTCTCCAGAACGCATGGTGAACGCTGCTGGAAGCGCTGGACGGAAGCATCGTGGTCTGGGTCCCCCCGCATACCTCTCCTCCGCTGTGGTCAGGTCTGTGTATGCAGCCCTGTGTCTGTGTAGTTGAGTGATCAGCGCTGTTAGTGCAGGAATTGTATGTGACTGTGCTAGCGCTGCTGCCTGTAACTTTTCTTCTCTACACTGTCAGCTTTATTACTGTCCCTGTTCTTCTGCTAAAGCCCTTGCGGTGCGGTGCTGCAGGGTGGTCTCTCGCCTATTTAATACTTAATTGGTGAGAGAGGTCACATACGTGGTGCCATCATGTCTGAAAGTGATTTTCCCCTCCGGCTACAGTGTACCACGTGCAAAGTACCGTTAGCGGAGGGGGAGGGTAGCGCGGAGGGCCTTTGCCGGCAGTGTTTGTCCATGGCGCGGCCTATTACGGTTACAGCACCGGTACAGGAGCCGCCCTGGGCTTGTTTCGCTCAGGCGTTAACAGCTTTAGTGGGCCAGTTAAATCCGCAGCCCGCGTTTACTCCGATGGGTTTGTCCCAGCAGTCTGTGGTGTCGTCACCCATGCAGGGGTTCCCACGACAATTGGTGGTACCCCACAGTCTCCCTATTTCCCCGCTCCCGGGTTCTCAGGAGCCAGCGTGGGTTAACTCCCTGACGAGTTCTGTACAGCACTTGTCGGATGTGTTGCAAGGGGAGTCTGTGATGCGGCCTCATAAAAGGCCGGTGGCGTCTCTGTCCGCTCCTTATGAGGATGACGAAGGGACGTCTGATGATGGGGAGATTCTTGATCCTTACGATCAGGAACCTCTCCATACTAAGGACGCTGATGCTAAGTCCAAAGTATATATTCCTGGACTTATTCGGGCGGTCCGCACAGCCTTGGTGATTGAGGACGAAGTTCCCCCAGCGGCTAAATCTAAGTATGCCTTTTTCAAAGATGTGAAGGGCGATGCCACAGTCTTTCCTCTTTCGGGTCAGTTGGTGGACCATTTAGAGGAGGCGTGGAAACAACCTGGCAAAAGATACCAGCCGCAGAGACGCCTGGCGGTGGCTTATCCGTTCGCGGATAATTATTTTGCTAAGTGGGAATCCCCTCCACAGGTGGATTCTCACGTGACCCGTCTTGTCCGTAGTGCCACATTGCCGATGCCATCCATGTCCTCCCTTAAGGATGCTACGGACCGCAAGGTAGAAATCTGCCTGAAGTCCGCTTATTCCCTTGCAGGGGGGGGCAGCACGGCCGGCTATGGCCATTTGCTGGGTTGCCAGAGCGATGGAGCGCTGGGCGGATTCATTAGAGGCTTCTTTTGAATCCGACTGTCCGGCCGATCAGGCGGAGTTGATTGGCAATCTCCGTGATTCGGCCACCTACATCAACGAGGCGGCTCTAGACATTAGTACTCTGGTGTCTAGAATTTCTTCAGCAGCGGTAACTGCTCGTCGCACCTTGTGGCTGCGATCCTGGAAGGCGGACGCAGATTCCAAGAAAGGTCTGGAAGCGTTGCCGTTTACCGGAGAAGTTCTCTTCGGTCCGGATCTGGATAAGATTGTGGCCACGCTGGCGGCAGCCAAATCTGCTTGTCTCCCGTCGGCCGCTGCTCCTTCTGGTTCGGGACCATCGTCCTTTCGGTCATCTAGGGCCCAGGGCAGGCCCAAACCACAGTCGTTTCCTCGACAGGCTGGCCCTAAGAAATCGGTCAAGCCCCGGAAGCAGGCATGGAGTACCAGACGTCCGGCCCCCAAGCCAGATGACAAGCCTGCGGCCTGACGGTCCGAGGCCGCCTGCTACAGTTCGCCCAGTGTTGGTCGACCACTACGACAGACACTTGGGTTCTGGAGGTGGTTTCCCACGGATACGCCCTCTCCTTCCGGCACAGGCTCGCTTCTTCACCACGGGTCTCCCATCAGACCGGAACAAGGCTATGGAGCTGCGGAAGGTATTGCACACTATGCTCCAGGCTGGAGTTATAGTGGCTGTTCCATTCTCCCAGAGGGGCCAGGGTTTCTATTCAAATCTATTTTTGGTACAGAAACCCAATGGGTCATATCGTCCGATTCTCAACCTCAAAGCACTCAACAAGTCTTTGCGGGTCCCGAAGTTTCGGATGGAGACCCTACGGTCCATCATTCTGGCGCTGGAACCTGGGGACTACTTGGTGTCATTGGACATACAGGACGCTTACCTGCATGTCCCTATTCTTTGGCGCCATCAACAGTTCCTCAGGTTTGCAATCCGCAGCGACCACTTCCAGTTTCGGGCGTTACCTTTTGGCCTGGCAACAGCACCACGTGTTTTCACCAAGGTGATGGCGGTCATGGCGGCTTCTCTGCGGCTGCAGGGAGTCCGCATGTTGCCGTATTTGGACGACCTGTTATTGGTGGCAGGATCTCCAGAGCTCCTGTTACGCCACTTGGACCTGACCATTGCACTGCTGCAACGGCACGGCTGGCTAATCAACTGGCAGAAGTCCACTCTAATCCCGTCTCGGAGGATTCTGCATCTTGGAGCCTTATTGGACTCGGGACAGCAAAGGATCTTCGTGACGGAGGACAAGATCTCTGCTTTACAGTCAAGGGTGCGCAGTTGCCTGCACAACCGCCGGGTGTCCTTACACTCGGCGATGAGGTTACTGGGCTCCATGGTGTCGGTGTTCGACATGGTGGAATACGCCCAGTTTCACTCCAGACCTCTGCAGCACCTGATCCTGTCCAAGTGGAACGGGCTGACTCAGTCTTTGAAGTCCCAGACGATTGTGCTCACCCAGGAGGTTCGCCTGTCCCTTGCGTGGTGGTTACAGACGACCCACCTCAACAAGGGACGTCTGTTCTGGGTTCCAAATTGGGTCCTGTTGACAACGGACGCCAGTCTTCGGGGCTGGGGAGCAGTTTCGGGTCCACACTTGTTCCAGGGCAGGTGGACGCCGACAGAAGCGGAGCTTCCAATAAATATCTTGGAACTCCGTGCGGTCTTCAATGCTCTCCAGCAGGCACAGCGGTTTCTCCAGGGTCGCCCGGTGCAGGTCCAGTCGGACAACGCTACCACCGTGGCCTACATAAACAGGCAAGGAGGAACTCGCAGTCGGGCGGCTCTCGTAGAGGTCTCTCGGATCCTGGTTTGGGCGGAGCGCAATCTTCCGGCCATATCAGCGGTCTTCATCCCGGGAGTGCTAAATTGGGAGGCGGACTTTCTAAGTCGCCAGGACGTTCATCCGGGGGAATGGTCCCTGCACCCGGACGTTTTTCAACTACTGGTGGACAGGTGGGGTCTTCCAGAAATCGACCTCATGGCGTCCCGGCACAACAACAAGTTGCCGGTGTACGGGTCTCGCACAAGAGACGAAGGGGCGTCTCTGGTGGATGCTCTGTCCGTCCGGTGGACGTTCCGGTTCGCATACCTGTTCCCTCCGGTCTCCCTTCTTCCACGGGTAATCCGGAAATTCAAACAGGAAGGAGGGACGCTCCTGTTGATAGCTCCCGCGTGGCCCAGACGGCACTGGTTCTCAGACCTTCAGGGTCTGTCTGTGGACATTCCTCTGCGGTTGCCGCTACGACCGGACCTTCTGTCTCAGGGTCCTTGCCTTCACCCGGACCTGACTCTGCTGTCTTTGACGGCGTGGCTGTTGAGACGGCCATGCTGAGGTCCCGGGGGTTTTCCAGCTCTGTGGTGCGTACCATGTTACGAGCTCGGAAACCGTCTTCCGCGAGGATATACCATCGCGTGTGGCATACGTTCTTCCAGTGGTGTCGACCGAGAGGTTATGCACCGCGGGAGTTTCGTCTGTCTCGGATTCTCGCCTTCCTGCAAGCGGGACTAGATCATGGGCTTCGCCTTGCTTCTTTGAAGGTACAGGTTTCGGCCCTATCTGTCTGGTTTCACCGTAGGATTGCTACAATCCCGGATGTGCGCACCTTTATGCAAGGTGTTCTCCGCATTCAGCCGCCCTTTGTTCCACCTGTGGCGCCTTGGGATTTGGCTGTGGTCCTGAGGGCTCTCCAAGGACCGCCGTTTGAACCACTGGGCTCAGTGGATCTTAAATGGCTAACAGCTAAGACTGTTTTCCTTCTGGCCATTGCTTCGGCCAGACGTGTTTCTGAGTTAGGGGCTCTTTCTTGTAGACCCCCTTTCTTGGTTTTTTATGGGAACAGGGCAGTGCTCCGCACTCGGCCCGAGTTTCTTCCCAAAGTTGTTTCCCAGTTTCATGTTAATGAGGAAATAGTTGTTCCGGCCTTTAACTCACCGGGTCTTTCCGTGGGTGAGGCCTCTTTGGATGTTGTGCGGGCCTTAAGGACTTATGTTGACCGCACTTCTTCGTTTAGGAAGTCGGACGCTTTGTTTGTCCTCTATGGCTTCCGTAAAAAGGGTTGGCCTGCTTCAAAGCAAACTTTGGCAGCCTGGATCCGTATGGCTATTTCTGAAGCTTATCTTCATGAAGGCCTACCGGTCCCTCCTTCTCTGAAGGCTCATTCCACTAGGTCTGTGGGTCCTTCGTGGGCAGCTCGACGTGGTGCCTCGGCAGTTCAGATCTGCAAGGCTGCTACGTGGTCTTCTGTCCATACCTTTGTGAGGTATTACAGGTTTGACACCTTCGCCTCTCAGGATGCTTCCTTCGGGCGGCGGATTCTCCTTTCTGCACAGGAGCGTCCCCACCCTTAAAGGATACTGCTTTGGGACATCCCCAAGGTATCCTGTGGATACCCTATGGACCCTGAAGTAGAAAATATGAGATATGGTAAGAACTTACCCTTGTTATCTCTATTTCTACGAAGTCCATAGGGTTCCACAGGACTCCCGCCCTGTCGCACCTGTGCTGCAGATAGGCTTTGCTCTGGTCACCGGTTTTCCGTCTCCCTCTGGTGAGAATGTGATTCTTGTATGTGTCCAGATCTTTTTTCTCTCTCTTCCTTCTCCTCCTCCGGCCTATGGCTTGGTAACTAACTGAGGTGCCTTGGCCCGGGGGCGGGGTATAGGAGGGGGACCTAGTGCATCCTGGGAGGCTGAAAGCTTAACTCTTTGGTGCCCTGCGACTGACGTCACACCTATACCCCAAGGTATCCTGTGGAACCCTATGGACTTCGTAGAAATAGAGATAACAAGGGTAAGTTCTTACCATATCTCATATTATTTGTAATAGGACTGTTGTAATGAAATTTTCACCAAATGTCAGCAACAACCCATGCAATCCACATATGCAAAGAAGTCAAACCATAGATGTTCATAAATTACGTTGTGTAATCAAGTGAAATGACACAAAGAAAAAGTATTGGACACGCTTACTGAAATGTATTTAATACTTCGTACAAAAGCCTCTGTCGGTAATGACAGCTTCAAGACTCCTCCTGTATAGAGAAACTATTCGTATGCATTGCTCAGGTGTGATTTTGGCCCATTCTTCCACGCAAATGGTCTTCAAATCTTGACGGTTCCGTGGGCATCTTTCCTTAATTCTTTCCATAGATTTTCAATTGGGTTCAAGGCAGGTGATTAGCTGGGCCATTCTAGCAGCTTTATTTTCATTATCTGAAATCAATTGAGTGTTCTTGGCTGTGTTTGGGATCATTGTCTTGCTGAAATGTCCACCCTCGTTTCATCTTCAGCATCCTGGTAGATGGCGGCAGATCTTTATCAAGAATGTCTCTGTACATTTTTGCATTTATTCTTCCTTCAATCATATGAAGTATGCCAGTAACGTATGCTGGAAAACCGCTCCACACCATGATGTTCCCACCTCCAAGCTTCACTGTTGGTATGGTGTTTTTGGGGTGAAGCGCAGTGCCATTTCTCATCCAAACATGGTGTGTATTATGGCATCCAAAGAGTTCAAGTTTTGTCTAATCTGACCAGACAATATTCTCCCAGTATTTCACAGGCTTGTCCAAATGTTGTGCAGCAAAGTTTAAATGAGCTTCAACCTGCTTTTTCTTCAGCAATGTGTGGTGAGCGTGCATACAGGCCATGGCGGTTGAGTGCATTACTTATTGTTTTCTTTGACACAATTGTACCTGATAATTCCAGGTCTTTCTGAAGCTCTCCACAAGTGGTCCTTGGCTCTTGGACAACTCTTCTGATCATTCTTTCTGTCAGAAATCTTGCGAGGAGCACTTGGTCGTGACAGATTTAAGATGAAATGATCTTTCCACTTCTGGATTATGGACCCAACTCACTGGACCATTCAGAAGTTTAGAAATCGTTCAGTAACCAATGTCATTAGTATGTTTTGCAACAATAAGGTTGTGAAGGTCTTGAGAAAGCTCTTTGCTTTTACCCATCATGAGGTTTCTTGTCTGACACCTTGATAATGAGACACCTTTTTATAGGTCATCAGTTGGAACTGAACCAGCTTATATTAATTTGCACTGACAAGGGGCAAGATTGCTTTCTAATTGCTGATAGATTTAAGCTGATGTCATGGCTTTCCATGCCTCCCTTTCTTCATGCATTCAATAATTTTTCCCTGTGTCATTTCACATGATTACACACAACTTAATTTATGGACCTCTATGGCTTGATTTCTTAGCATGTGTGGAATGCATGGGTTATTTACTGAGAAATGTTAGTGTCAATACTTACCCTGTGTATGTATGTATATATATGTGTGTGTGTATATTTGTTTTTACACACACTGTACTCCTTGTGACCAATGACTGACTAGAATGATTGTTGGTGCCAGACAGTGTAGTTTTAGCATCTGAAACTGCTAATCTCCCATGAATTTTACACACGGCAGTTTCAAGCGTCTACGGGGAATAATGCCCCAAACATCCAGTGAGAGGCAGTCCTGTGTGTAACACCTAAGTCTGACTAGACTGGTTTAGGTTGTCGGGAAGACGACAATAACTGAAATAAGTGTTACTACAGTTGTATACAGAAGAGCATCTCTGAATGCACAATTCAGTTGAACATTTGACTGGCCTGTTTCTTGTTTTATGTTGCAACATGCAAATTGTAGGAACCCGAATTTGTTGTCAATAGCGTGAATCCATGGTTCAATCCTTCTTTGTGTTAGTGGTTTAGACTGGTGTAATTGTGTTGGATGTTTTCTTGGCAAACATTAGGACTCTAAATGCCTATTTGTTCGTTGTTTAAATGCCACAGCCTACCCTAGCATTGTGTGGCCATGTGCTTCCCTTTAGGGCCACACAGCCTACCCATATTATTGCTACTTCCAGCCAGATAACATGCCTCTTGTCACGAAGCACATGTCCTTTCAAGATGGTACCATGAACATGACAATGAGCTCCAGAGTCACTAGATCTCAATTCAATAGAACACCATGTGATGGAATGGGAGATTTGCAGCATGAATGTGCAGCTGAGGAATCTGTAGCAACTGCATTATGCGATCTTGTCAACATGGACCTGAATCTCTAAGGAATGTGTTCAGCACCGTTTTGACTTCATGCAAGGGGTCCTTACCAGTACTAGAAAGGTGTACCTAATAAAGTAGCCACTGAGCGTGTGTATTTATCAGTGATGTCAACTGGCCATGATGTGTGTATCTGTGGTCTTATTCACTAATGGTCCATGTCACTATGTATTCTCTCCTCAGGATAAAGGACTGTAAATGGCAAGAGAAAAACATAATAGTTATGGAGGAAGTAGTTATCTTGCCCCCGTACCAGGTTGAAAATTGCAAAGGAAAAGAGGGCAGTGCACTAAGCCATGTTCGGAAAATAGTGAGTGCTGCATTTTATTCTCTCAAATTCCCTTTGAAATTTGTATTAACTTTGTATTTCTACTACTTCTACTAAGTATAATATAGGTCCTTCTTAATCACTGGTACCATCCCCCCCCCCCCCCCTTCCTTAAGCAGAGTTTTGAATCTCTCGGTAAATTAGCTTGTGTGCGCACTTTATATAAGAATGTAGATGGTCTTTAGTATTTTGCAAACATTTTGTATTCAATTAGTTTCTCTTTCTAGGTTGAGAAACACTTTAGAGATGTGGAAAGTCAGAAGGGGGTGCAGAGAAACCCAATCCAGCCAACACAGAAAGAGACCAGCACGTCCTCCTGAGCCCTCTGATACGTCAGCCGAGCTGCCCCCTAGCTGTGCTCTTTTCCCTGCTGTGGTGGGAATCCTGTGAAGAGCTAGAGCGGAGGGGGGTAGATGACATAGGCATGGGGCAAGCAGGGGGGTCAATTGGGGTGGGAATGGGTAGCTTTTATTTCCGGACTAGTCTCTCTCAACCCTTTCTGACAGGGCCACTTTTCATCCCTGGTAATCTCCTGAATGGGTTGAGGAGATGCTGAACAATAGAAGATCCCATGGGCTCCATATTCTAAAACATTTTTTCTTTAATTTTTATTTTTTTTTGCTCATTTCTACCCCCCCCCCCGCTCTCCCCAATCCCACTCCTTTGGCTACAGTTCATAACTTTTCCTGGCATTGCATTTCTTCCTCAACAAGGTTTTTTCTTTTTTATGTCTTCCCTTTCATTTCTCATTCTTTATTTGTGTAAAAGTTATGTTTCTTATCTGTTGTTGCTGGAGGAAATCTTCAACCATTTCTCAGCCAACGGGCCAAGGCAGTGCTTGGCATGCCTCCCTCTGGCCGTGAAGGGGTTATAAATTTGCCTGAAAAAGGAGAACAAAACAAACTTTAAAAAAAACAACAAAAAAACATAAAAAAACAAAAAAAAAATAAAACCGAAAAACAAAAGTAAACGTTGTTTGTGAGACTCTTAATTGTATTTGAGTTCTATACAATGTGAAGCAATCTGTAATATAAGATACCACACTCCTGACCAGAATAACCTTTGGAAATTCTGAATAAAAGCGCGCACCTTTTTTTTTTTTTTTTTTTTTGGTAACTTGAATTGGAAGTGAGGATATTATTTTCTACATTGATAAAGAGCAGAGTTGCCCTATATCTATAAACTGATCAGCCATAACATTAAGGGCTATTTCACACGCAACTGTTTAATCCGTCCGGCAAAAAAACACCTTTTTTTTTTTTTTTTTTACCGTTGTTCTTCAGCGGAAGTTACAAATGCATTAGAACTTCCACACTGCAAGGTCGCCATTTTACAGCCGTGGTAACCACTGACTAGGACGGTTGCCGCACACTGTTTCAGTTTTAAAGATTGAAACACAGTAAATTCATTACACACAACACACTAAACCATTGTGTGAGAAGCGCTTAAATCCACCTGCCTTATATTGTGTAGATGCCCTCATGCTGCCAAAACAGCTCTGACCATCAAGGCATTGACTCAAAGATGAAAAAGATTGTCTGGGAACACAACTGTGGTGAAAGAGTGTAGGGAGAGGGGCTTTAGGAAACTATTCTGGTCTATCCCAGACCCCAAAAGAACACAAAGGGCACTGATGTGTGGATGAACACGGGAGATTAGTGGGTGCCGAATTCTATATTATTTCATACCCTCATGGTACATGTGGTGGGTCCGCTCATATCCCATTAAATACAACTGTAAATGGGATACAGAAGCAACCTATGCCCTTACCTTTTAAGTGAGTGGTATCTTCTACCTGATTTATTATCCACTGAGTGCTATGATTTATTTCTATCCATCTTTGCTGAAAAACATTGATTTATTACTCTAATACATTACCTTTATATATTTGGGTAACTGACATCTTGCGATGAGTAACATTGTTGATTTGATTATTGCATGCTATTATGGCGGACTTATGTTCCAGTACATATATTCTTTTCAGAAATTTATCTGTTGACATTTATCTGCTTACTAGTATATGTTGTTTTAAAATTTTCTTCACCTGCAAATCTCGATTGCACTGATTTATGACTACCATGTCTTATTAATGATGATTATATGTTTATGTGGATAATATGATTCAGTGACTATTCCACCGATATATCGGCTCATCATTACATCTATCTATTGAGAGAGATTACATTATATAGAACTGTCAGCATATATGTATTGGTACAAGTGCCTCAATCATCATATGTCTATTTACTATACCTTATTGCATCAAGCTATGATATCGATGATTGATTACTGCATGTTACAGTGAACCGATGCTACAGCATTTTTTCAACATATAGATTGGTTCCAAACGACAATTGTACCCATTATTTCACTTGGTGCTTTATTCTTCACTTGTTTATTCACTAAACCTTATTACATCAAGCTATGATATAGATGATTGAGTGATTATTACATGTTACGGTGAACCGATGTTAGTTTTTTCGTAACATATAGATTGTTTCCAACAACCACTGTACCAATTAGTTCACTTGGTAATTTCTCTATGGTGAGCTATAAAAGCGCAGGTATTACTACTTTGGAACTTTGAGATTCATATTCCAATACCAGCTGTATTCCTCATGATTATTTTTTGTGTGGTGTTCTATGTGGTTAGTCCTTCTTATATGATGATTCGTTTTTCTTGTATTAATTAAAAGTTACATTTTATAAACTATATAGACAGCTTTTTCTGTGCCCCAGAAACAAGAGAGTACCTTTCTCCCTTTTTGCTGTATATTTTGCTCTCATGGGTGCACCTCCTTCCCTCAGAATTATTGGGTATGTCTCACCCTTTATATGACTTCCTCAATATTGTAGGAGTTTTGTCTGTCTCATTTACAGATTAATCACAGTTCATACCAGTGCTTGGGGTTCCCCCTTTCCCTTTTTCCCTATATTTACCTTTTCTATCATAGCAGCATTAACATTTTCAGCAATTTGATACAGTAGCTGTTCTGATGGCTAGAGCCAGACTGGCTAGCCTTCGCTCCCCACGGTTATCAGTGAGCCTTGGACATCCATGACCTTGTCTCTTGTTTACTGGTTGCCCTTTCTGAAGCACTTTAGGTACTAACCCATCCATACTAGGAACAACACACAAGAACTGCGGTTTTGGAAATTCTCTGACCCATGACCTGATTCGGAGATGTGGGCAAACCAGATTGCTTACGTATTTAATTTTATTTTTTTATGGAGATATGCTCGTGCAGGATGTGCACTGCGTATGTGCAGAACTCTTTCCGCGACTACGGTCACTGCCCCTAAGGCCTATAGGGAATAGCTGGTGACGGCCAGCATTGTCAAAACTGGGCGTGTTGGTCCCATTTTCTGTGAGTGGCAAGGAAAGTGTCTTTACTGGCCTTCGCTATGGAGCGGAGACTGCTATTCTGAGTAGCCTTAGGTTCACTGAAATGGCCAATGCTACAGACAATGGTCGCAATGATGGTCTGTTGCTGCGTCTTTCGGACACAGCTCTTGGATCTGCGATGTCGGCAATAGGCGTCTTTTGTCCCCAGACGTTTCATAGATCACTTGCATATTTTTGCATCGTGCAGCAGCGAGACAGTCGTACCCATCCCCACCCCAAGTGGTCTAGCCATTACACTTTGACTCTTGTCAGTCTCTCCTATCCTTACAACTATTTTTTCCTGTTTCCAACACCAACTTCAAGATCTGAGGGTCCGATTCAGAGATGGAAGGATTTGCAGAGCCGCACAAAAGCTGCTGTGCAAATTCGTCCATCTCTGATGCAAATGCAGAAGGTGGTGTCGGACACCTTGCTGCATTTGCAATCCCAGCACAGCAACCGACATTGCAGGATGGAATCGCCATGTGACAGATTGTCACGATGGTTGCTCCTTTGGTCAGGCTGACCGGGTGCTGGTCACGTAAGAGACCAGGAATCTGCTTCCCCTGACTTGAGACCCTGGCCTCGTCCCTCCCGGGTAAATGGGGGCAACACCCCCTCATTTCCGGGAACAGTGACCAGCCATGCTGTAGCATGTCAATCATCCTGTGGCTTGGGGGAGCCTGCAAGCATAATTGCATGCAGAACGAGTCCTGCGCAGGTGCAGACACAGAAAATTTGGAGATGTATGTTCATTGGAAATACGTGCACCTGAATTGGGCACTGAGGCCCGTATTCAGTTTGAGGCGAAAAGTCCAGACTTTTTGCATGTTTTCCAGGCGGACAAGTATCGCGCGTGTCCACTATTCCCCGTATTCAATTCCAAAGTAGGCAAAATCTGGAATAGGTGAAATTTTGATCGGCGAATAATATGGGAATTTTCGGGAAATGTAGGACCCCCCCCCCCTAAAGATGTTCAGACCTGGGGGATCACTACGGGTACCCCCGTTTTTGCCTGCAGAAGAAAGTCGGGTTTTTAAATAGCCCTGGCAGGTGTGGCTTTGAAGAAGGTGATGCAGAAGAGTGTTTAGAATTTTTTTTTTTTTTTGGGGGGGGGGGAAATAACTATGGGGGAAATAACTATGCCCATCAAATTTGGGGTACTTGAAAATGGGTGCAAGCATATTTTTTTAAGTCCCATATAAATGATTTTTTTTTTTTTTTAAATTCAGCAAAAATGCACCTGCCGCTACTCCTACAATGAACAAATCACCTGCTGCATATAAGGGAACCCCTCTGGACTCCATTCAGCTAATTTAGAAGTGTTCCCTATCTTTTTTTTTTTTTTTTCTGGGGTGTCTTTTTTTTTTTTTTTTTTTTGTAAACAGATGTTAGGGACCATTCCCTGGGGTGCAGGTTTTTTCTTTTTTGAGCATGTACCCCTAAAGCCCAATTCTCCACTTTTTTTTGCCTGAATCAGGCCCTGTGTGTGTGTGTGTGTGTGTGTGTGTGTGTGTGTGTGTGTGTGTGTATGTATAAACTGAGTTAACTGGTGTTGAAGAGAGCAGTGTCCGCTGCATCGTAGCACTCTGAGAGAGACTGTGATTTACAAGTGTTGCATATGAAAATCAATTAGCACAGTCTCCAAGAGGTGGGGCTGCTACGCAGTCCAAAATTCAAATCGAGGAGCCACAGCAACTGCCAGTGAGTCTCGGACGGCGATGTTTGGAAGGACAGTTTTTGTGGCTCCCCTATTTGAATTTTGAACTTTCCTGCAGCCCCACCTCTGATCCTAGTCATATTGCATTGAGACTTAGATGTATTTTCAGCCAAAAAAGAAGCCTGGCATTAGCAGTCACATGGTACTAGGCACACCGAGAGGGACTGTTTGGTACAGGGCAAGTTTGGAACCTTTGGTGTTTTGCTGACCCTGGTGAAAGGTTGTATTTCTTGACAAGTCACATGCTGACTGAAACATTGATATCGTTCTTCATATGTAAGGAATACATTTCTGCTGTCCTTGGATTCCTTTTGAGTGCCCCCTTTTTTCCAGGTCTGACACCCATTTTTTTTTTTTAATTTGTAGTAATGATATGTGGACATATTGTGCAAAAATCATAGGTTTAAGATTTTCCTTTTCTACATCAGGGTCCATAGGGTATCCACAGGATACCTTGGGGTATAGGTGATGACGTCAGGCATCCGGCACCATAGAGTTAAGGTTTCAGCCTCCCAGGATGCACTAGGGTCCCCCTCCTATACCCCGCCCCCAAGCCAAGGCATCTGTTTCGTTGGTGCCCGGCTCGGAGTCGGAGCACCTGTTTATAGGGGGGCTAAGGATAGCCCCTGAAGTTTTCTTCAAGGCAGCTGTGGCTGCCCATCTGGAAGTACAGCATGGACAGTCACTACTGACGTCCATGCTGTCTTCCCTACAATCCCGCCGGTACCAGAACTCCGGTACTGATCCGGGGCTGCTGGTAAGCATCTGGGGGTCACAGCTAGCTGTGACCCCAGAAGTTTTGGACCATGGCCGGATTCAAGGGGGCAGCAGGTAAGCAGCAGGGTCCCGCGGTGGGTCCCCGCTGAACACATGGTCCAGAGTCCACAGGCAGGGGCCTTCCTGGGGACTGGCTGCAGCGTGGAGCCAGGTAACCAACCTGCGCTTCCACTACCCCCCTGGGACAGCGGACCGCAGCTGGGCGGTAGCGCTGCTGCGTCCCACGGGTTAATTGCATGCCAGGGGAGCGCGCCTTCCCTGTACACAGCCGGCGCCTCCCCCGCTGCACACAGCCCTCTCTGCACCTGCCGATTGGCCCTGTGGCAGCGCTCCTCCCCCAGGCCGGCCCCCTCTCTGCTCCTCGGTGGCCATCTTTGCAGAAGCATGGTGAACGCTGCTGGAAGCTGCTGATTGGTGGCATCGTGGTCTGGGTCCCCCGGCATACCTCTCCATTGGAACAGGTCTGTGTATGCAGCGCTGTGTCCTACCAGGCTCTGCGTAGTTGAGGATCAGCGCCGATAGTGCAGGGATTACTTTCTTTGCATCGTATGTGACTTCTGCTAGCGTCTGCTGCCTGTACTTTCACTTTCTACTGTCAGCCATTTCACTCCCTGCTCTTCTTCTGCTAAAGCCCTTGCGGTGCGGTGATAGTATAGTGGGAGAACCACCCTGCAAACAAGTATCAGTGAGAGGGGTCACATACTTACCATCATGTCTGAGAGTGAATTTCCTCTCCAGCTTCTGTGTACTACGTGCAAGGTACCAATAGCGGAGGGGGAGGGTAACGCGGAGGGGCTATGTTGGCAGTGTTTTTTTTATTGGCGCAACCAATTACTGTCACTGCTCCGGTACAGGAACCGCCCTGGACTTGTTTCGCCAAAGCGCTTACAACCCTAGTGGGCCAGTTAGCTCCGCAACTAGCGTTCTCACAGATGGGATTGTCCCAGCAGTCAGTGGTGGTGTCACCCATGCAGGGGTTCCCGAGACAACTGATGGTACCCCACAGTCTCCCTATTTCCCCTCCTGAGGTCTCAGGAGCCTGCGTGGGTTAATTCACTGACAAGTTCTGTACAGCATTTGTCGGACGTGTTACAAAGGGAGTTTGTGTTGCGGCCTCACAAGCGGCCGGTGGTGTCTCTGTCCGCTCCTTTTGAGGATGACGTGACGACCGATGGGGAGATTCTGGATCTTTCTGACCAAGAACCTCTCCATACTAAAGAGTCGGACGCTAAGTCTAAGGTTTATATTCCTGGCCTTATTCGTGCAGTCCGCGCAGCTTTAGTTTTTGAGGATGATGATCCTCCGGTGTCCCAAGTCCAAATATGCCTTTTTCAAGGATATTAAGGGTGATGCCACAGTGTTTCCTCTTTCGGATCAGTTAGTAGACCATTTAGAGGAGACGTGGAAACACCCTGGTAAACGGTATCAGCCTCAAAGACTCTTAGCGGTGGCTTACCTGTTTGCGGACAATTAATTTTCTAAGTGGGAATCCCCTCAGGTGGATTCTCATGTGACACGCCTAGTCTGAAGTGCCACATTGCCCATGCCCTCCTTGAAGGATGCTACGGACCGTAAGGTGGAGATCTGCCTAAAGTCCATTTATTCCCTCGCGGGGGGGGGGGGGCGGCATCCAGACCGGCTATGGCCGTATGTTGGGTTGCCAGAGCTATGGAGCGCTGGGCTGATAGTTTTTGGAGGTGTCTTTGGATTCCGACTGTTTGCCTACCAACTCGGCCTGTTCAGCCAATCTCCAGGATTTGGCCACTTACATCAATGAAGTGGACTTGGATATTAGTACCCTCACATCTCGGATTTCTTCGGCAGCTGTTGCTGCTCGTCGCACCTTATGGCTGCGATCCTGGAAGGCGGACGCTGATTCCAAAAAGTGATTGGAAGCTTTGCACTTTAATGGAGAAGTCCTCTTTGGTCCGGATCTTTACAAAATTGTGGCCACGCTGGCGGCAGCCAAGTCTGCATGTCTCCTGTCTGCTGTGGTCCCTTCCAGTTCGGGTACGTCGTCCTTTCGACCTTATAGGGCCCAGGATAGGCCTGAAGCACAGTCCTTTCCCCGACAGGCTGGCCCCAAGAAATCGGCCAAGCCCAGGAAACAGGCCTGGAGTACCAGGCGTCCGGCCCCTAAGTCTGATGACAAGCCTGCGGCCTGACGGTCCGGGCCTCCCTTTGGAGGATCCCAAAGTGGGAGGCCGCCTGCTGCAGTTCGCCCAGTTTTGGTCGGCAACTACGACAGACACTTGGGTTCATGAGGTGGTTTCTCACGGGTATGCCCTCTCCTTTCGGCACAGGCCCCCGTCCCGATTCTTCACCACGGGTCTTCCCTTAGACCAGAACAAAGCCATGGAACTGCGGAAGGTTTTGCACACTATGCTCCAGGCTGGAGTTATAGTGCCTGTTCCATTCTCCCAGAGTGGCCAGGGTTTCTATTCCAATCTATTTTTGGTGCAGAAACCCAATGGGTCGTACCGTCCGGTTCTCAACCTCAAGGCCCTCAACAAGTCCTTGTGGGTGCCGCGGTTTCGGATGGAGACCCTACGGTCCATCATTCTGGCGCTGGAACCTGGGGATTACATGGTGTCGCTGGACATACAGGACGCTTACCTGCATGTCCCTATTCTTTTGCGTCACCAACAGTTCCTCAGGTTTGCAATCCGCAATGCTCACTTTCAGTTCCGGGCGTTATCTTTTGGCCTGGCGACAGCACCACGTGTGTTCACCAAGGTTATGGCGGTCATGGCGGCGTTCCTGCGGCTGCAGGGAGTCTGCATGTTGCCGTACCTAGACGACCTTTTGTTGGTAGCAGGGTCTCCATAGCTCCTTCTACACCACTTTGATCTGACGATTGCAGTACTGCAACGGCATGGCTGGTTGATAAACTGGCATAAGTCCACCCTGATCCCGTCTCAGAGGAAACACGTCGGAGCCTTATTGGACTCCAGTCAGCAGAGGATCTTTGTGACGGGGGAAAAGATCTCTGCCTTGCAGTTGAGGGTGCGCAGTTGTCTGCAGAGTTGCCGTGTGTCTCTACACTCGGCGATGAGGTTACTGGGCTCCATGGTGTCAGTATTCGACATGGTGGAAAATGCCCAGTTTCACTCCAGACCTCTGCAGCAATTGATCCTGTCCAAATGGAATGGATTGCCTCAGACTCTAAAATCCCAGACGATGGTGCTCACTCCGGAGGTTCGCCTGTCCCTTGCCTGGTGGTTGCAGACTACCCATCTCAACAAGGGTCGTCCGTTTTGGGTGGCGAACTGGGTCCTATTGACAACGGACGCCAGCCTTCGGGGCAGGGGAGCGGTCATGGGTTCACACTTGTTCCTGGGCAGATGGACCCAGGCGGAAAAGGAGCTTTCAATAAACATCTTGGAACGCCTCCGTTTTCAATGCTCTCCAGCAGGCACATTGGGTTCTCCAAGGTCACCCCGTGCAGGTCCAGTCGGACACTGCCACCACCGTGGCCTACATAAATCTGCAAGGAGGAACCTGAAGTCGGGTGGCACTCGTAGAGGTGTCCCGCATCCTGGTCCTGGGCGGAGCGTGATCTCCCGGCCATATCAGCAGTATTCATCCTGGGAGTCCTCAACTGGGAGGCGGACTTTCTCAGTCGCCAGGATGTTCATCCGGGGGAGTGGTCTCTGCACCAGGACGTCTTTCAACTTCTGGTGGACAGGTGGGGGTCTTCCAGAGATCGACCTCATTCCGTCACGGCACAACAAGTTGCCGGTGTACAGGTCTTGCACAAGAGACGAAAAGGCGTCTCTGGTGGATGCTCTGTCCGTCCAGTGGACGTTCCGGTTTGCTTATCTCTTTCCTCCGTTTTCCCTTCTTCCACGGGTAATCCGGAAATTCAAACAAGAAGGAAGGACGCTCCTGTTGATAGCTCCCGCGTGGCCCAGGCGGCACTGGTTCTCAGACTTCAGGGTCTGTCCGTGGACATTCCTCTGAGGTTGCCGCTATGACCGGACCTACTGTCTCAGGGTCCCTGTCTTCACCCGGACCTGACTCGGCTGTCTTTGACGGCGTGGCTGTTGAGGCGGCCATGTTAAGGTCCAGGGGGTTTTCCAGCTCTGTAGTACGAACTATGCTAAGAGCTCGGAAGCCATCTTCTGCAAGAATATACCATCATGTGTGGCATATGTTCTTCCAGTGGTGTCAGCCGAGAGGTTATGCACCTCGGGAGTTCCGTCTGTCTAGAGTGTTAGCCTTCCTACAGGCGTGACTAGACCATGGGCTTCGCCTTGCTTCTTTGAAGGTGCCGGTGTCTGCCCTGTCTGGTTCCATTGTATGATTGCCACAATCCCTGATGTGTGCACCTTTATGCAAGGTGTTCTTCGAATTCAGCCGCCATTTGTTCCACCGGTGGCGCCTTGGGATTTAGCTGTGGTCCTGAGGGCTCTCCAGGGACTGCCGTTTGAACCACTGGGCTCAGTGGACCTTAAATGGCTGACAGCTAAATCAATTTTCCTTCTGGCCATCGCTTCGGCCAGACGTGTTTCTGACTTAGGGGCTCTATCCTGTAGACCCCCTTTCCTGATTTTTCATTGGAACAGGGCAGTGCTGCGCACTCGTCCTGAATTTCTTCCCAAAGTTGTTTCACGTTTTCATATCGAGGAAATCGTTGTGCCGGCTTTTAACTCACCTGACCTTTCAGTGGGTGAGGCCACTTTGGACGTTGTGCGGGCCTTAAAGATTTATATTGCCCGCACTTCTTCGTGTCGGAAGCCTTGTTTGTCCTCTATGGCTTCCGTAAAATGGGTTGGCCTGCTTCAAAGCAAACTTTGGCAGGTTGGATTCGTATGGCAATTTCAGAAGCTTATCTTCATGAAGGCCTTCCGGTTCCATCCTCTGTGAGGGCTCATTCCACTAGGTCTGTGGGTCCTTCGTGGGCAGCTCGACGTGGTGCCTCTGCAGTCCAGATCTGCAAGGCGGCCACGTGGTCCTCTGGCCATACATTTGTGAGGTATTATGCGTTTTGACACCTTTGCCTCTCTGGATGCTTCGTTCGGGCGGCGGATTCTCCTTTCAGCACAGGAGCATCCCCACCCTTGAAGGATACTTCTTTGGGACATCCCCAAAGAAGGATACCCTATGGACCCTGATGTAGAAAATGAGATATGGCAAGAACTTACCTTTGTTATCTCTTTCTACGATGTCCATAGGGTTCCACAGGACTCCTGCCCTGTCGCACCTGTGCTGCAGATGGGCTTTACTCTGGTCACCGGGTTTTCTGTCTCTCTCTGGTGGGAATGTGATTCTTGTGTCCAGATCTTTTTTCTCTCTTCCTTCTCCGGCTTATGGCTTGGTTTGTAACTGAAATGCCTTGGCTTGGGGGCGGGGTATAGGAGAGGGACCCTAGTGCATCCTGGGAGGCTGAAAACTTAACTCTATGGTGCCCGATGCCTGACGTCATCACCTATACCCCAAGGTATCCTGTGGAACCCTATGGACTTCGTAGAAATAGAGATAACAAAGGTAAGTTCTTACCATATCTCATATTTTTGTAGAGTGTATTAGGTAATCTCTGCATGTTATTCTATTTTTGTATTGTCATGCTGGTTAAATTTTGATTTCTGGTCAGATATTACACTTATTTAAGCAACATTGAAATCCCTGTTAGTGCATTTTTGATACATTTAGGGCTCAATCCAATTAACTCTCATACATGCTCCTCAGATCTAATCCTGCTGTTAGCCGAGGATGTGGGTAATTAGTTGGTGAAAGTCCACGAGGAGATTGGCAAATTGGAATGTAGTAGTCTTCCCCAACTGACGTCTGATGAGGCTGAAAAATATGGTGTGAAAAACTTCAGTCAACTGGATACCTATAAAAATGAGTTACTCTTTCAAGAGGAAACAAAATCCACACTTAACAATGATTACATAAACAATCAGGGTTTATAAATGGTTTCAGGCTAATTAGTGAATACTAGATATAAACAGGCAGGAACTCTGATACCGTGAAGGACCCCAAGATCGGTCCAACCAAAGAATGCTTGCTTTCTGGTGTACTCTCTTATATGAATTGACAAAAAGCTAAAACTTAATCTTTATTCTAATCATTTAAAATAAATGTCAAACTAGAGTGACCTTCCTATATATTAAATTGAGGAAGGTGTCCCTCAAGAAATGGTAATGGCTCCTTAGATATTGTACCCCATGTTATGTAGTTCAAATCAACTAACCCAATATCCTAGTGTACTGTTGGTGTGGGTACGGGATGCAGATGAAATACCGATGCCGCAATCCCGCAGCCCGGCACAATGCCGATAGCCTGATGGATGTCAGTATACTGGTGTTGGCATCCCGGACGGCGGTAAGTATGCATGCTGGGACGGGGATTAGGATTCTCTACCTCCAGGGGAGGGTTAGGTCACCCTCACAGGAGGGTTACATTTAAGATGTGGGAAGGGAGGGTTAGGCTACTTACCACCTCTTGTCGAAATCTTCACCATTCGGCCTTTCACGATCTGTATTTGAACCGGCATCTTATACCGATTCCATTCGTACTATTATAGAAGCATTCTTGAAAAATATCTAAACTTCAAATATCCACATACTTTAATTTTTTTTATTACTATCGTATGGAGACCTTGAATACTCTTAATCTCTCCTACCGTGGTCTATGCCTATTTGGTAAATTCCTGGAGGTTACAAAATATAGTGTCTCCTAATTAATGTATGTGGGGGGAATGCAGCTGAAATATATTGACACACTGCACACTAAGTTTAAATTTAACACCACATACAGCAGGTAAAATAAGTATTGAACACCAACATTTTTCTCAGTAAATACATTTGTAATGGGGCTATTGTATTGAAATTTTTGCCAAATGTCAGCAACAACCCATGCAATCCACACATGCAAAGAAATCAAACCATATATGTCCATAAATTTAAGTTTTATGTGTAATGACACAGGGAAATAGTATGGAACACATGAAGAAATGGAGGTGCAAAAACGCATTGAAAGACACTAGTTTCTTGTGTGACACCTTGGTAACTCAACATCTCATGATAGGGAGAAGCAAAGAGCTCTCTCAACATGATGGCATACAGAAGGATTTCTAAAATTCTGAATGTTCCAGTGAGCACTATTGGAGCCATAATCCAGATTGGTTGCTATGGGCAACAACTCCATTTCTAAAAACTCTTAAAAGTAACAACTAGCGGTACATTTACTACAGTTCTCACTTCTCTCCAATTAGACGAGCAGTTGGCTGTGGCATGGAAACGGCCAGGTAGAAGTTTCAGATGTCCAGGTGTTTTCTTTCCCTGTTGCCTTTTTCCGCAGATACGAGTCATATGGGAGACTCCACCACCAGTGGATCAGTCGGTCTCTCAGCTGTTAAAGAAGATGACACTGCCTGTCCCAGGGGCCACAAACTTCCAAGAGGGCTTGGAACGTAAGTTGGAAACTACACTCAAATCCATGTACACGGCATCTGGTATTTTACTCAGGCAGCCTTAGTCTGCTCTTGGTTAAACAAAGCTGTGCAGGACAGTTAGTAGAAGGTCTGAGGTCTAATACGCTCAGCTGATCTGATCCCCCTAGCTGAACATATTTGGCAATCCGCTATTTACCTGGGTGATACCTCCAGAGACATTGGTCAGGTAAGGTTCCAAAATCTTGGTCTTAGCAGTTGCAATCTGCCGCACCCTATGACTTCGGGTCTGGCAGGCCGCTGCAGACTCCAAACAGGCTGTGGAAGCCCTCCTGTTCACTAGGGTTATTTTATTTGGGCTGGAGCTGGACAAATTGATCTTCCTGGCCACAGGTGGCAAGAGTACGCTCTTTCCCTCTTCTGCGGCTGCTCCATGACTCCTTTCGGGCCCCCACCAAGTTTTGAGGAAGAACTTTAGGTGCCACATCTGCAGTAAGAGGTGGACAAACCAGGGGTTGCCAACCCGATGCATCCCGTCATTCGAACCCTAAGCCTGCCGACAACTGGTGGCACGATGGGCTTCCGTCCCACCTGGGGGGGTCCACAGTGCGTGTTAGTCTTTTTCAGTTCAGGGAGGTTTGGTGCTGGATGTGTTTCGATGTTTGAGTTTGCAATTTCGTATCTTACGTATACAAGATAGTTTGTTTATCCTCCCACAGGTCTGCCGGTTGCACAGCAGAAACAAGCCGTGTTGCAACAGGCGATTGCCAATATTTTGCCCTCTGAAGTGTTGATCCCAGTGCTTCAACGCTCTCAGGGATTCTATTCAAAACTATTTGTGGTTCCGAAGCCGGATGGTTCAGTCTGGCCTATTTTGAATATGAAGTTGCTAAAATTTTACTTAACGTTCCACCGGTTCAAGATGGAATCCCTACACTCTGTCATTGCAGGTCTGGAAGTTGAGGAGTTTCTAGTAACCTTGGACATTAAGGATGCTTACTTGCATTTTCCAATTTGGGAACTGCATCAGGTGTTCCTCCAATTTGCCATCAGAGTCTTATTTTCAGTTTTGGGTTCTGCACTTCGTACTGGCGATTGTACACAGGGTTTTTACCAAGGTGATTGCGGTACTGATATGGGGTCCCTGTGAGAGTGACTATTGTCCCTTACCTGATCAAGGCTGTCGGTTGGAAAAGCTTCTGGATCAGGTGTCCCTCACACATTAGAATCTGCTTGCTCATCAACTTCCAAAAGTCCAACCTGGTGCTGCCCCAACACCTCCAGTTTTTGGGGATGATTCTGGACACTTCTTCCAGTGGACAAGGCACAGGTGAGTTAGAAATTGGTCAGAGTGGTTCTTAAAACCACAAATGGAGTCAATTCACCCATTGTATCCACCTCTTGGGGAAGATCAAGGCCATCCAGTTCGTCAGCTTCCGTTCCTGACCGTTCCAGTTGGATCTACTGTCTCAGTAGTCAGGGTTGCACCCTCTATATATTTCTAGATGGATATTATACGTCTGTGGTAAAAAGAGTCTACACTCACAACTATAAGATTCCAAATAAGCAATTGTGTTGAAACCCACTGTGACCTTGTTAAGGATCCAAATTCAAAGACCGAATAAGAGGGGCACTCACTAGGGTTGTTTTGGAAAACACCAATAGTATTTATTCCTTACATATCCAATAATAACATAGCCAGTTTTTCTTTGTTTCTATGCTGAGACCTGGTGGAAACATGGCTTTTTACACATATTTGGAGGAAGGCACCAAAAACCTTTTCGGGTGCATCACTCTTTCTCTGATTTATATTTTATTGACATTGTTCACTTACCAGCATTTAACGATCCAGCTGTGACCAGGCACCCAGTTTAGTTATCATAATCGATTGTAACAACTTTTACCTTTTAGCACATCGGATTTTTGCACTTTCTGGCAGTCAAGCAAGTAATGTCTTTGGTATTTATCTTTAGTACACAATTTCAGTTCTCCTAACACTGAGAGCCCCAAACATCTTACTAACATGTACGTGGGCTGTAGTACCATAATTTTGCCACAAGGGGACATATTAAGCTTCACAGACAATGAAGCAGTGTCTATTTTGTGTAAGGAGGATTTAACCCTTTCTACTAATGATTCTTTAAAAGAATTGTATCAACTCATTAAGTATTTGATTTCCTGTTTTTTTTTCTTCATGTTACTATATGGTACCACCTTCTCTGATTAGTATACACAAAAAAAAAATACCCCCTGTGGCTTCCGTATATGAACCATGCCTACTATAGGCAGAAACAATGCTGCTTATGCAGACACTGGGTAGGGATACTTAATAAATGTACATTTGATTTATTGCATTTAGTCATTGAGGAGGTAGGAAGAGAATGACAAGTAATGCAACAAAACACAAGCCTTTGAAAATAGAACATAAGGCAACATTGGATGATGACATCAATACATATTGGCTTTCGAGGATTAGAGTGAAGTGTGAAATATATAAGTAGTTAATTTAAAATAAATTACAAACTGTAACAGCAAAGTATGAGGACACTTGAGTGTATAGATGGCTCAAAGGCACGTCCCAACAGAAAAACAATCAGATTTCAAAGATCCAAACCTCGGTGGAGACCAAGACTGGAAAACATGTATCATGGTCCACAATCAAATAGCGATAGTGGTTTTGTGGTCATGGACTCTGATGTCTAGTAACAGGAAAATCCCTTTTGGAGTCCATACAAGGGCCCAAGCTAACAAACTAAAAGGTCACACTGGAAAAAGAACTGATTTTTAATCACTCCTCATGAGTGTTAACATCTGAGGAAAAACCGTCCTGTAACAAAGGTTTATCTTTCATCCCCACCAATATACAGTACACTGTGATCTAGGCTGGAACATATATCTTCATTTCTTTTCTAGAAAATTATGTTTAAAAGTACATTTTCAACACTTTCAAGGATGAAGATAACATTTATAGCACCTTTTTGTAAGTGCATTTCAGATTATGACACTCGATCCAATACTGCATCAATAACTACCTTTTTGTGAGATTCTTTAGATGATTCTATAACTAAATGCCACACAAAATACTTAGTTCAACCTAACACCAGCATTTTGCGTTGAAACACCTGCGCCGCCATAAGGACATTGTCATCTATCCAGTGCATAAAGGGGTTGCAATTGACAGCTAATAAACAATCAATTAGCAGATCAAACAATCTATAAAAAATTGATTAGTGATCCCACTAGGCAATTCAAAACGGAACTTGATTAGCAAGGTCTCCATAAGTAATAAATTATTTGGTGCACTTGTACAGGAGTTTCCAATTACTCCTATATTAGACTCTGTTCCCAAGATACATAAGTATTCCATCATGGCCCCCAGCAGATCCATCATTTTTTCCAGGGAGTCCCTCTATCTACCAGCGTCACACTTACTAGAAAGCCATGCATTATAGAAGAACAAACTTCTCAAAGATTTCACTAGTCTAGTCCTAATACTGCAAATATTACAGGTCATACTTGATGTGAGGAGTTTGTATATTTCTATCAGGATATACAAATGCTTGGAACGTGCATTATTTTGGACCTCTTTGAATAAAAGCTGCAGCGTAATTATTTTCACGATGATGGCGAATACTTTTTACACACCTGATGGAACGTCCTACGAGATAGGTCGTGAAATGCGCTGTTTATGTGATTCATATCAAGACGTGAAGAGCTTGGAGGCGCTGAGCAGCCACATTGCTAGCGCACCGCAGCCTAGCCCTGTTAATCCCCCACTTACAGGACTCAGAGCCGCTGCATCAGGACAAGCTGATCTATCTGTAAAGATACTGACCAACACAACTCCACGGCAGCACTAGCTCTCCCTTCCTATTCTCCCTTTTATAAGACTCATTAACCGCTTTGTTGCACAGACTCTGCATGCGCTTTCATGTGGCTTTTTACTGAATGCTCCCTATACGAACGGCTTCATGCGTGGAGATTAAAAGGAACATATAGGCTTATACTAACCAGTTTAAGTTCTGCCGGTTGTAATTTACCATTGATATGGACTGCCTTTGTGTGACTGCTCATTTGCATTAATTAATTAGTCTAAGAGTGACGATCCAACAAACATTATTGTTTCTATTGTGCTTTCTAGGAACCTGGTTTTTTACATATATATTGAATGATGTTTTAATTATATACATTTCTGGTCTTTTACTAATTAAATATATACTCTTAAATCCAGCGCTCTCTTCACTGTTATTTTACAAGTATCTGGCCTTGTGAAGGGGTCGTACACTGGCTCGAAGTACGCCAACATATTTGTTTCAGCAGGAAAAAGTTCTTTTGTTACAGTATGATATAATAGAATATCACAAACTTTAATGAACATTCTAAACAGGCAGTATTTAAGGTCATTCATTTTGCAGTGATAAAACAGAATCAAAATATTACAACCTTCTAAAATTGCATATAGAGGTCTACTCATGGTCAGTACTATTATTTTAATCATTTAAATTTGCAAACAGGCAAGTTATTTGGACGCCACTATCTTTTTGGTTATAATCGTGACACTTGTGATTATTGTGTTTTATCATTGTATAATGAATGATCATAAATGCAGCCTATTTATAATGTTTGTGCTATATGAACTGAGCAATTCAATTAACTAGTAGATTTATAAATGGATTAGTGAGACACCAAGACACACCCACTGATGAAGTCCCATAGTGACAAACATGTATGGATGGTGCTGGCAGGCCGATGTCATAAGGAGACTTGTGAAGGAGCTACAGAGTGCCGTGGCTCGGAGTGGAGTGAAGGTGCACTATTCAACCAACTCAAGAGCTCTGCATACAACTGGCCTGTATGGGAGAAATAAAACATTACTGAAGAAATCCACATCAAAGCACATCTGAAATCTAGTATAAAATATTAAAATGACCCAGGTAAAATGTGGGCTAAGATTTTTGTGGTCAGATGAGTCAAAAATGTAGTTATTTTGGCAATAATGTGCCTGATTCTGAGTTGGACGCAGAAGCGCACGCAGCAGCATCTTTTGGCTGTTGCCCTTATACGACTTTATGCAAATACAGACGCAAACTCTTTGTTGTACATCTGTGCGGCCGAATGTGCAAGGAGTGATGGCCGTCTCAGAACCATAGCCAAGGCCAATTAATCTGAGGACACAGACCCTGGCCTTGGCACTCCCAGAAAACAGGGGTGACATTCACCGGTTTCCTGGCTGTTGCCACCCCGTCCCTGCCTCCAAACGGCCGCAGCTTGTCAATCAGGCTGTGGATTAGGGGGCACTGCGTGTGACCATGCATTACCTGTTCTGTACATGTCCTTAATGGGTCATGCGCAGTCCCCCCACCATCAGACTTGTATGAATGCATATTCACGTATGTAGACATTTCATTTGCTGGAATTTACAAATACCAACTATACTAAAAAATGAGAATAGGTTATTTATATCTCGGATATATTTATGCTGGTAGCTCATAGTTAAGTTAAACACTGTTAATAATGGTTACAAATAAAACATTTGTGTTGTAATTTGACAAGGTAGTAACAGATTTATGTACTGATCAGACTTGTTGGATTAAAGTCTTTGCCTATTCTAATTAGATGCTCTGTTAATTACTACATTTCAGAGTTAGACTGAGGTCTTACAGGTCTCTGACTGCTACTTTCTCCAGTTTGCCAAAGCATTGGAGGGGGCATGCGCGGGTAGGCACAAAGGCTCAGTGTTCGTATCAGCGGTGTATCTGCTGCCAGGTCTGTGTGCAGTGAAATGTTCTGATGCAGCTGCAGCACAGGGAAGACACAGAAGCCCCTGATGAGAGTACAGCTGAAAGAGAAAGGTACCTTGTCATAGTCAGAGGTAGATTCTAGTAGTGTTCTTCTTTGAAGCTGTAGTTGGCGTACACAATAGTGACCTTTTTTGGTGCGGTGCACCCATGTGTATTCTGCCAATTTTGGGATGTGCACCATACGTGTTAAGTTGACTTTTGTCTGTGTCATAATAATCATTCATATATTTATGAGTGTACCAGTTTGATTTTTCACCAACCTCTTGTAGTCTGCAATTTTCATCATTACTTCAGACTTTTATTTGATGAAGTATATGTGTGCCATTCTTTTTTTTATCAATAGTTTTTATTAAAGTTTTGTTCCATTAACAACAAAATGGAAAGGGAAGGGAAGGATACAGAGAAAAAAAAAAGGGAGGTATAAGGGTGGGAGGGGGGGAAGGAATCAGACATCGCTGTCAATATAATAAACATCATGATTACAGTGAATTGAGGAAAAAAAAAATAACTACATATCTTCACAATATTGCATAGAAAAAAAACATATAAATACAAAATACAGCGAGCTCCCAATATCGACAATTTACTCAGTATAGAAAATAGTAAAGTATCAGACACACAATAATAATAATAAAGGCCAGCCTATAAATAAGAAACAATTAGCATCAAGGAGCAGTGTGGCGCCCTCACCAACCAAATTCCTGCCATTTAAACTATTTTACCAAGGGGGAGGAGGCCGCAGATGAGTATGGGATACCTAAAGTCTCCATTTGGAAAGTGTATTGAATTTAACCTAAATTTTATGTAAGGACGGGAGAGACTGGCTTTTCCAATTTTGCGCAAAAGCCGCTCTATTGGCAATCAAAATATGACCTAAAATATATTTGTCAGAGGAGGACATCTCTGAGGGATAGATATGAAAAAGGGCTATGGTAGGCGACTCCTGAAACTGGGCATTAAGAACTTTATATGCTAATGCAAATACTTCATACCAAAGTTTTCGTATTTTTGGACAATTCCAAAATATATGAAAGATATCTCCCTGCTCCGAATAATTCCGCCAACAAAATTTTGACTGGGAAGGTCATATCTTGTGTAGCTTAGCAGGTGTAAAATACAACCTATGTAACAACTTGAAGTGCATCTCTAAGTGATTAGAGCATTTAGAGAATTGGTGAGCCGTTAAATAAATTACTTCCCATTGCTGGGGAGTGAATGTAATCTGTAAGTCCGATTCCCACTGTAATTGTGCAGAAGATTTAGTAAGGGTCTTATCTTGTGTATATATAGGGAATACCAAAATCTAATAGCACCTCGAGCATTACCAGATGACAATTTAGCTAAAATAGAGGAAGGAGGTAGAGCTAAAGAACCAGTAATTCGAAACATAACAGAGACCCAATGTCTAAACGTAATTAAGTAAAAAATTCACTTGAGGGTAAATTATTTTGTGTCTGTAAATATGAAAAGGGACACACAAAATTATTACTAAGTACTTCTGCAATTGTGTTTATACCACTAGAGCGCCATGTTGTAATACGCAAATCTGGAATTAAGCGTGAAAGAGCCAAAAGAGATATATTATGGGTAGGTAAAATCATACATCGAGAAATTCCTATAGTGGCATCCCACGCTGTAAGGGAGTCTAATATTGCTCTAGGAGAGTCTGTCGAGATTGGACGGAGTTGTTTAGGGGTCCAGATCATTTCTGCCAATTGGAAATGAGGAAACAAAGCTCTCTCCAAATCAACCCAAGGTTTCGAGTTGCTAGGAAGCGCCCAATCACTAATCTGGGCCACCAAACATGCATGGTGATATGCTAAGACAACTGGGACATCTAGGCCGCCTCGATGTCTATGACGCGTTAAACAACTATATGCAATTCGTGGAGTCTTTCCTTTCCATATATACTTTAAAATAAGTCTATGTATTTGGGATATATAGCGCTGTGGAACCAAATAAGGGATTGTGCAGAACAGATACATTAACTTGGGTAGAATCATCATCTTAAATGCTGCCAACCTACCCAGCCAGGAGACCTCAAAGCCCATCCAACTTTTTAAGAGATCAGCAACATATATTATAATGGGAGAAAAATTAGTCTTAGCAAAATTGGAATCATTGTTTGGAATATGAATACCAAGTTAGAAGAGAGATTCCTTCTTCCACTGATATTTATAAATATTTTGAAGATAGGCAAGTGTCATCTGAGAAATATAAAAGGGTATTGAATCTGTCTTGGTGATGTATAATTTGTAGAAAGATGCACCCATCTATAACTTCATGTAAGGCAGGCAAAGAGGTCTCCGGGCTGCTAAACAAATAGTAAAACGTCATCAGCAAATAAACATAGTTTGTGCAACGTTGAAGCTACAGAAATTCCTGGGAAACATTACAAATTTCGGATAGAAGCAGCTAGGGGCTCAATGGCTAACCCGTAAGAAAAAACACAAATAGGGGCGCTCCAGAAATAATGGGTGTGATGAAAAGCAACTCACCTAGAAGGATAGGCCAATCCTGCGTATATGAATAAAGAACAGAAAACCAAGGAGCGCTGATGAAAAACACTGATATGACTGATGGAAAATGACTCTTCAATCTATTCAGATTAAAATAATATCAAAATTTATTAAAATAAATAGATAAAATGGTTACCCTTAATATTCCTACTGATTGGAGCATACATTCAATTGAGACAAGTTAACACATATGTGACACATATAAAACAATCAATAAATCCTAGATATATATAGGTGAAGAAAATAAAAAAATATGCATGAAAAAATAGTTCTTTAGGAAAACCTGTATCCCCAAATAAGGGAATGATATGTACCGTCGATGTGTGCTGAAATATATTATGATGAGTATAAATGGCTTTGTAATGGGGATTCTTACTTGATAAAATTAGAAGGATGATCAGGTATCACCATGAAAGCGTCCGCTATCTGCTATACAGTCCGTCTCGGCCGGGTGAGAGTCCAGATGGACGGGCAAGCCGTATCGGTGGATTGGACATGTGCAGCCCCAATGTGCACCGGTCAAATGCAGGTATCTCATCAAAGGTTGACTGTCTCGGTGAGGACTTTCACTCTCACCGAGACTGTCAACCTTTCATGGCTGCACACGTCCACTCCATCGAGACAGCTTGCCCGTCCATCTGGACTCTCACCCAATATTTCACGGCACTACCGGCATCATACCCGTCACCTCTGTGATAGATAATATTTAATCACAGCACAGCTTGTGCAGCACTTGCTCTGCACGATTCACAGCCGCAAGCCGATTCAGCTGTTCACCTCCAGCAGCCGCTTACACCTGCAATCTCTGCCACAGCATTATTACAGCGCACAACAATCCCGGCAGGGACGGACTGTATAACAGATAGCGGACACTTTCATGGTGATACCTGATCATCCTTCTAATTTTATCGGGTAAGAATCCCCATAAATCCCCCTTAGCAGTTGGATTACTATATAAAGCAGCTATAGAGGAGAGTATTTCTCCTTGAAAACCAAAATTTGTTATTGTAGAGGTAAGGAATTTCCAATGTAGATGATCAAACGCCTTTTCGGCATCTAGAGAAAGCAAGAGAGCTTCTTGCTTCCTTTTCACTAACAATTCAGCCAAATCAAAAACCCTATGCATGTTGTCCGAGGCCTGTCGACCCCCTAACAAAACCCACCCGATCAGGATGTATGAGTTGGGGAACTAATGGGGAGAGACAGTTAGCAATTAATTTAGAAAATATCTTTACATCAGAATTAAGGAGGGCAATTGGTCTTCTAATACTGACATAAAGAGGCATCCTTTCCAGGTTTAGGGATAGTGATAATCTGGGCCTCCAACATCTCAATCGGAAGAGACCCTTGTCTAGTGGCTGAATTAAAAAGAGTGGTGAGTGGTTCAAGTGAAAAGTGTTTATAAAAAGAGTTGGTGAATCCATCTGGGCCAGGTGCTTTACCCAGAGGGAGTGCCCTAATAACATCCAAGATCTCTCTTTCTGACCATGGGGCATTAAGAGACTCTAACTCGTCAGCTGTCAATTTAGGGAGATGTAGTTTTTACAGAAATAAGGAGATAAGGTTACATGTGGGTTGGGGAGTATTAGAATCATTGCGTAAATTATTAAATTTTTCATAGTAGTTGGCAAATGCGTCTGCAATGGATGAGGGATTAAGCAATCTCTGTCCATCTGGAGTAATGATGGCTTGTATTCTATTTCTTGTGTGACGATACCAACTCTCTCTTAACGAGACGAGATGGGCGAGCATGATTTAGAGAATCTACCTGTGCCAGATGTTTTTCTAAATCAGACTGTTGTTGAAGGTATTGTTTACGAAGCCTGGAACCTGTCTGAATAGCCACTCCTCTCAGTGCTGCTTTTAAAGCACACCAATAGGTAGAAATCGACGTGTCTTCTGGGGAGTTAGTTGCTTTATATGTGGAGAAAGCATCCAACAGAGGGGTGATGGCTTCAGGGGATTGCAACAGGTACTCAGATAATCTCAATTGTCTAGGGGGAAAGTGAAAGCCACCGCAATCCCACGTCCATGTCACAGCCACATGATCTGACCAAACCACAGGAACAATTTTGGACTGTCGAGCATTTTGTAGTGTCCATTTATCAAGAAGAATTAGATCTATCTGAGAGTAGGAATTATGAACGTGAGAAATAGGTAAAATCTCTAACCCTCGGTAATTGAATTCACCATACGTCGTAAAGATCAAATTCTGTCAATAGGTTACGCAAAGCAAAGGAAGGGTCTGGACCTGTTCCGGTAGATGTCACTACGTTTGATTTGTCTAGTTTAATATCTGGAACAAGGTTGAAGTCACCCATGATCACTAAGCTACCTTTTTGAACTTTTTGAATGGCCTCCAACATCTTCTTTAAAAAAGGTATCTGTCTCGTGTTAGGGGTATAAAGAGAAACCAAAGTAATTCACTATCGTCCCAACTAATATCAAATATCTGCCTTCTCTGTCTGTAATCTTGCAGGAAAGATCCAATCGTATTGAGCGATGGAGTAGGACAGCTACCCCATTGCGCTTAAAAGACCGTTAGATTATTGGCGGCTGGGTATCTAGCATCACAAACCACTGGAGGTGCCAATGAAGAGAAATGTTTCTCCTGTAGAGCCACCACTTTCGCCCTCTCAGTATGAAAAGCAGCCAGGGCCAGTCTTCTTTTATTGGGAGAGTTAAGCCCATGGGTATTCAATGAATAAAATTTTACCATTTTACAGATAATATAAATAGCAGCATATCTAGATTCCTTAAAATTGACAAAAGAGGAAAAAACAAAAACAAACAAAAAGAAAAAAAACAGTAAGGAGTACAATAAATAAAAATGAGCAAACAGAATTAGCCCAAAAATCAGGGCTAGAATGTTTGACACAAGGAAAAAATTACGGCAAAACAGAAAACATTGGGGAAGTTTCCCAGCATAAAAGAACAAAACTGGGAGACAAACAAAATATCAATTATACTGAACCTAGAAATCCCAGTTTAGAAAACAATAAAGTGATCACTACACTTAATTTAGAAATAAGCATCTAGTTTATAAAAAAATTAAATACAAATTGCTTCTTAAGATTAATAAACTTCCCTGCAGGCTAGGGTGCTAGAATAATGGGAACCTCATACAATACTGTAAACAGAGAACAGGTATATCTCCATTGAGAACAAAAAATATAAACAGTAGCTGTACTGTAAAATTACATAGACACCGCTATAAGCAACAACAACAAAAATATAAACAGTAGTTGTAATACAAAATTACAAATTGCAAATAGTAGTAGAGATCTAACAAATCTAAAGAAGCACCAGTATCGTCAGAGAATCTGCATTTTTCAAAACATCAGAAAATATAACATAATCTCACGTGAACCAGGTCAATCAGGTAGAGCACTTTTTGAAGATCTAGATGTGCCTGGGTTAATAATTATGTCCCATTCTGCCAGCAATTTAACACTGGCCTCCACGGAAGAAATAACATACGAAGAAGAGTCGTAATGGACTAGCAATTTGACCGGGAATCCCCAGTGGTAGGAAATATCGTAATCTCGAAGCGCTGACGTGATGGCATGGAACGAATGTCTCTTGGCCAATGTGTGGGCTGATACATCCGGAAAAATATGGGGGCCGCCCAGGGTGTCTGAAGCTTCTGTTTGTCTGGCAGCTTTTAGAATAAGTTCTTTAATGTGAAAAAAAATGAATCCTCATTAGGGTGTCCCTAGGGAAAACGTTGGTCCCCACTCTTGGCTTAGGTAGACAATGAACTCGGTCGATGAGTAGCTCTTGTGCAGAGGCTGAAGAGAGGAGTTTTTTAAATAGCTTGGTCACATATTCTTGTAGTTCCGCAAGGGCAACTGAATCAGGGTACTTTGATGTTATTCCGTCTCGATCTGTCCTCTAGATCAGCCATTTTATTGCGGAGAGATGATACTTTAGATTGCAACTCAGAATGCGCAGTAAGCAGGTCATTATGTGAGGAGACCAATTCACTCATCTTTCCTTCCAAATGATCGGTACGGCCGCCCAAACCCATGAGTTCTGTTCTGAGCGATTGAACTGAGGTTTCCACTCCAGATAGAATATCAGTGTGGAATGCTGCGAACATTTGGAACAGCAATTGAGTGGTTAGAGGAGCCGAGGTATCTAGATCCAGTCCCAAATCAGCCGGTGACATGGAGCTTTTAGGGAGTGAAGCGACAGGGGCCAGGGCAGACTTCAGTGATGTAGAAGAGGAGGACTTCTGCTTAGTTGAGGATAGATTCGAAAATTGGAAAGGGGACAGTAACCGCTGTGTTTTCCCTCCACGTTTAGGCGACATTGCAATATAGAATGTAAATCTATTAAATGCTAAAGAGAGTAACAGAAGATATTTAGCACTTGGTAGTAATGTGATAGACAGTTCCGATAGTTTACTTCATGGGTGAGGGTGTCTTCATCCCTGAAAGGGAAGCATGCTGTGAGAGAGCAATATAGCTCAGAAGACAAATAGCTGTACAAGTGACACTATGAAATCATGATATAATGAAATAGAGCTTCCTCAAGCACTTGGTAGAGAAAAGATCATAAACTGTAATAGATTATTTATAACCCCTCCAGAGAAAGGGAAGTGGTATGAAATACCGCCGGCCGCATGGTCGGCAGTTCGATTCCCGGCAGCGTGAGGCAGTCAGCTGGAGAAATCCTGGCAGCGTCGGCCCGACAGTGCTGGAAATCCCGATCATCCCTAGGTAAGTACTTACTAAGCCCCCTATCCCCAACCCTCCTTAGGGGTGCCCAACCCTAACCTCCTCCCTGTGCCTAACCCTAATCCCCCCTCTAAGTGCCTAAACCTAACCCCCCCCTTCCCCGCTGCCTAACCCTAAGTCCCCCGGGGGGGTGCCTAACCCTAACCTCCCCCCGGAGGTGCCTAACCCACCCTCCCCCTAGCCTAACCCTAACCCTCCCGGGAGGATGTCTAACCCTAAGGCCCCCCGGGAGCCCTAAACCTAACCCTCCCCCCCGCGCAGCTGTCTGCTCGCGGCGCCCGGCATCCCTTCGGTTGGGATGCCGGACGCCGGTCTCCTGGTGTTGGAAAAATGACAGGCGTCTAGATTTAGACACCTGTCATTTAACCCTCGCTAGGATAAAGCAGTCGGGAAGCCGGCTGTTGGGCTTATGTCAGCCGGCTTCCCGATTGCATCCCCAGAGAAAGTCATATACAGCTCATGCATGAGAGGGAGCAGACTTTGTGCAGGAAAAGAGCTGGTGAGCAGAGGGGTCTTGTCTGCATAGGATTAAATCTGGAACTTTCATTGGGGGCTGAGAGGAGAGATCCCAGGACCACTAAGCCTAATCTAGACAGGTAGAAAGCTCATGGGGGACAGGGCAGCTTTATACTTAGCCGCAGCTCCCCAGCAGCAGTGAGTCTCGGCAGCCCGAAACCCCTGTCTCAAATCCAAGATGTCGGCCAGACGGGAATAATGTGAAAACGGGTCCTCCGTTCTCCAGCAGCCGTCTCCCGCAGTCGCGGCGGGGCCCCATCGGTGAGTGGTCTCCGGCAGGTGGGGAACAAGTGCTCTAAAGGGCAAGTCCGGGTCTGGCAGCCGCTCAGACACTGCCGCAATGGAGCCCACGGCTTCAGATGGTGCCTAGGCCCAAAGCCACAGAGGCCCCTAAACAAGCTGCCCACTATCAAAGCAGTCCCTCAGGGATAGCGGGTGAGGTAGGAGGTGAAGGCAAGCACCAGGGGGGTAAAAATACAAGGTGAAAGCTCCTCTAAACAGTAACTAGGAGCTCTGGGATAACGGAGCTGTGGAGCAACACGTCTGCTCACAGAGCTGTCCAGGCCACGCCCCCATGTGTATCATTCTTGTGAAATCATCGATGAACGTTATGTAGTCTCTGTATCCATTTTTTGACTTGACTTCTATCGCACCACAGACACCTGTATGCACCAACAATGGCATTTCAGCTCTACTTGCTGACTTAGGAAAGCAAAGCCCTCATCCATTTCCAACTATACAGCTTTCACGTGGGTTTCTCTGTAATGGAGCATACACACGGTCAGATTTGTAAGATCTGTCAGATGAACGATTTGAACGATTTTAACAAAAATTTGAACGATTTTTGACTGCATTAAAATGAATGGAATCGTCCAAGTCTGACTGCAAACACATCAGATGTCAGATATCGTTATCTGACCATCGGGAACGCGCATCGTTCAAATCGTTCATCTGACAGATGTGACAGATATGTCAGATTTTCCTTCAGATATGAACGATTGAACGATTTTTTAATTCGTTATAGTTCAGATCTGAAGAAAAATCTGACCGTGTGTATGCTCCATTACAATTATGGATATTCCTGTAACCATCCCATATAGTCATTTCTGGACACGGTCATATCCAAGGTGACCTAATCTTCTGTGCCAGAGCTCCATAGACTGTGAGTCAGAAATCATAATTACATAAAGCTTTTTCCACACATCTAAAGATTATCTCTCCAAACAGCCAACTAGTTGATTGGTTGGAATGAAAATCTGGTAAGGTATGAAAGCAAATGACAATCAGCAATTTGGTCCCAAACTCTGGAAAATGGACAAAAACTGTTGTTTGAACAAATTGTTTAGATCACAGGTTCTCAAACTTGGTCCTCAGGACCCCAAACAGTGCATGTTTTCCAGGTCTCCTGACAGAATCACAATTAAAATAATTAGCTTCACCTGTGGATCTTTTAAAATGTGTCAGTGAGTAATGAGTACACCTGTGTATGAGCTGGGTGACCTGTAAAACATGAACTGTGTGGGGTCCTGAGGTCCGAGTTTGAGAACCACTGGTTTATATCAAACATTTAACAAACTTGTCTCACAACCATTTTCATCTATTTTCTGGCATTTAGGAGCAAATTGCTGATCATCATTTACTCCCATACGTTACCAGATTTTCATTCCAGAAAATCTTTAGATGTGTGGCCAGCTTAACACTGTTGTGTGCCAAGGACATATAATTGACAGCACTGGGTACCTGTTGCTTTACTGGCATCTAAGCACAGGGAAAGCGAAGTTCAACAGCAACTTCCTGCTCCTGGAGTGAGAATAAATACCCTTAGGTAGCTGGCCATTGGATCAGCTGATTGACTGCATGACTACCATTGGAGAATACTAGTCAGGTGATATGGACCAACATGGCTGCGCCCATGTCCGCCACCACGGGAACCAGGGCGCACGCAAGGGAGCCCTAGCAGACCCCGGAGATAATACTCAGCCACTAATCGCCTCCACTCCCAGCGACTGAACAGCTAAGCCCAAGGGCATCGGCGCAGAGGTGAGTAGCGGCCAATCCCAGGCCGCATCCTGACACAGGGGAAAGCAATAATAAAGGCCCACAAAGGGGTGTGGCCAGTCACTGGAGGGGCTATATCTATATATATATATATATATATATATAAATATAAATCCGTCCTTGGTCTGGAACTCCCAATAACAATGTTTAACTGCTGCTGGTGTACTCACAAACAGAATATACAGTGCAAAGGTGTGGTACTCATGGCATCTTAGAGTGAAAACTAGCTAGTGCAGAGCAGTAGTTGTGAATATGGAGGGGTCTGGGAGGTACTACAGATAGGCAGTGGTGAGTATGGAGGGGTCTGGGAGGTAGTGCTGATAGGTAGTGGTGAGTATGGAGGGGTCGGGGGTAGTGCAGATAGGTAGTGGTGAGTATGGAGGGGTCTGGGAGGTAGTGCTGATAGGTAGTGGTGAGTATGGAGGGGTCGGGGGTAGTGCAGATAGGTAGTGGTGAGTATGCAGGGGTCAGGAGGGTAGTGGAGATAGGTAGTGGTGAGTATGGAGGGGCAGGGGGTAGTGCAGAATGGCAGTGGTGAGTATGGAGGGGTCAAGGAGGTAGTGCAGATAGGTAGTGGTGAGTATTGAGGAATCAGGGTAATGCAGATAGGTAGTGGTGAGTATGGAGGAATCAGGGTAATGCAGATAGGTAGTGGTGAGTATGGAGGAATCAGGGTAATGCAGATAGGTAGTGGTTTGTATGGAGGGGTCAGGGGGATAGTGCAGACAGGTAGTGGTGAGTATGTAGGTGTCAGGGGCTAATGCAGAGGGGCAGTGGTGAGTATGGATGGGTCAGTAGGTAGTGCTGATAGGTAGTGGTGAGTATGGAGGGGTCAGGAGGGTAGTGGAGATAGGTAGTGGTGAGTATGAAGGGGCAGGGGGTAGTGCAGATAGGTAGTGGTGAGTATGGAGGGGTCAAGGAGGTAGTGCAGAGAGGTAGTGGTGAGTATGGAGGAATCAGGGTAATGCAGATAGGTAGTGGTTTGTATGGAGGGGTCAGGGGGATAGTGCAGACAGGTAGTGGTGAGTATGCAGGTGTCAGGGGCTAATGCAGAGGGGCAGTGGTGAGTATGGATGGGTCAGTAGGTAGTGCTGATAGGTAGTGGTGAGTATGGAGGGGCAGGAGGTAGTGCAGATAGGTAATGCTGAGTATGGAGGGGCAGGGGGTAGTGCAGAGAGGTAGTGGTGAGTATGGAGGGGTCTGGGAGGTAGTGCTGATAGGTAGTGGTGAGTATGGAGGGGTCGGGGGTAGTGCAGATAGGTAGTCGTGGGTATGCAGGGGTCAGGAGGGTAGTGGAGATAGGTAGTGGTGAGTATGGAGGGGCAGGGGGTAGTGCAGAATGGCAGTGGTGAGTATGGAGGGGTCGGGGGTAGTGCAAATAGGTAGTGGTGAGTATGGAGGGGTCTGGGAGGTAGTGCTGATAGGTAGTGGTGAGTATGGAGGGGTCGGGGGTAGTGCAGATAGGTAGTGGTGAGTATGCAGGGGTCAGGAGGGTAGTGGAGATAGGTAGTGGTGAGTATGGAGGGGCAGGGGGTAGTGCAGAATGGCAGTGGTGAGTATGGAGGGGTCAAGGAGGTAGTGCAGATAGGTAGTGGTGAGTATTGAGGAATCAGGGTAATGCAGATAGGTAGTGGTGAGTATGGAGGAATCAGGGTAATGCAGATAGGTATTGGTGAGTATGGAGGAATCAGGGTAATGCAGATAGGTAGTGGTTTGTATGGAGGGGTCAGGGGGATAGTGCAGACAGGTAGTGGTGAGTATGTAGGTGTCAGGGGCTAATGTAGAGGGGCAGTGGTGAGTATGGATGGGTCAGTAGGTAGTGCTGATAGGTAGTGGTGAGTATGGAGGGGTCAGGAGGGTAGTGGAGATAGGTAGTGGTGAGTATGAAGGGGCAGGGGGTAGTGCAGATAGGTAGTGGTGAGTATGGAGGGGTCAAGGAGGTAGTGCAGAGAGGTAGTGGTGAGTATGGAGGGGTCTGGGAGGTACTGCAGATAGGTAGTGGTGAGTATGGAGGAATCAGGGTAATGCAGATAGATAGTAGTGAGTATGGATGGGTCAGGGGGTAGTGCCAGGGGCAAATGCAGGATTTCTAGAGGGGGGTTTCCAAATGGTTGATTTTAGAGTGAGTGTGGCCAGGCCATGAAGAGGGCAGAATTAGCACTTAACCAGCTTTAATATGCGTCATACAAAGTGTATTGTGTGTCATAATTCCAGCATATACAGGACCAGCGATCACAGTAAGCCATTAAATGCGGCAGTAGGGCCATCCTGCCTGAGCTGAATGTTTTTATTTCACATGTGGGCACCATTCCAGAGCATTGGAGCAAGTCTGTGAGTCTGGGGGAGCACCAGAGGAACCTAGCACTGCCCTGGACATATATGTACATATTGGTCTCATTATGCACTGGATAGTGTATTATTTTACAGTATTAATAATTAACCCTATTGATGGTCCATAGCAGTGTATCCCTAGCAGTGCATGTGTTCCAGATCTCCTACTTGGTGCACAGGTGTATTTATTAATGACAGACACATGTTAAAAGATTCACAGGTGGTGCTATTTATTTCATTTGTGATAATGAAGAACATGCAGCACTAGTAAATTTCTATATTACTATTTCTATTGTGGTCATGGTGTGGGCTGGGGAGGGAGGTTTCCAGGTAACCAGAACCCCCCCTCCCCTTCATTTGCCTATGAGTGCAGATAGGTAGTGGTGAGTATGCAGGAGTAAGGAGGGTAGTGGAGATAGGTAGTGGTGAGTATGGAGGGGTCAGGGGCTAATGCAGATAGGCAGTGGTGAGTATGGATGGGTCAGGAGGTAGTGCAGAATGGTAGTGGTGAGTATGGAGGGGTCGGGGGTAGTGCAGATAGGTAGTGGTTTGTATGGAGGGGTCAGGGGGATAGTGCAGACAGGTAGTGGTGAGTATGCAGGTGTCAGGGGCTAATGCAGATAGGCAGTGGTGAGTATGGATGGGTCAGGAGGTAGTGCTGATAGGTAGTGGTGAGTATGGAGGGGTCGGGGGTAGTGCAGAGAGGTAGTGGTGAGTATGCAGGGGTCAGGAGGGTAGTGCAGATAGGTAGTAGTGAGTATGGAGATGTCAGGGGCTAATGCAGATAGGTAGCGGTGCTTATGGATGGGTCAGGGGGTAGTGCAGATAGGTAGTGGTGAGTATGGGGGGATCAGGGAGCGCAGATAGGTAGTGGTGAGCCACCCAGTAACCTTTGCAATGCTGGTCAGTTGTGGGTAAATGAGACCACTACACATGTACTAACATTGCCACAGTGTAGTGCCCCCATATTATGCCACAGTGTACAGTAGTGCATTATACCACATTATAATGCGTCCCACATTATGCCACACTGTAGTGCACCACACATTATACCACCTGTAGTACCCACACATTATGCCACGGTGTAGTGCATCTACATTATACCACACTATAGTGTCCCCCACATTATGCCACCTGTAGTGCCCCACACATATTCACACTGTAATGCCCCTCACATTATACCACACTTTAGTGCCCCCGGCATTATGTCACACTTTAGTGCCCACACAGTGTACTCACCAGCAACAGCCTCAGGCAGCAGCAGTCACAGCCTCACAAAGAGTCACACTGTCACACCCATGAGGCTGCACTGCTTCTTGGTCAGAGAAGCTCCACCAATCAGAGCTCAGCACATGCTCCTCTGAGCCCACTACAGAGACTACTGGGATGTATTACCCAGTAGTGCACTGCAGTGCTGAGTCTGACTGCACTGTGCTCCAGTCCCCTGGGTGTAGCTGCCGGCCGCCTTAGTCACAGCCTTGATGACTGCCTGGCAAGCAGCTGCACTGCAGCCAGCCATAGGAATAGCGCCATAGGCCATGTCCCCACTTCTGCCACCGTAGGGCTGCGTGCGCTATAGGTGGGGGCCCCTTTGTATGTGGGGGCCCCCAGGACCATTAATCCCCTTGGTTGTATAGGTCTTAATCCATCCTTGGTTGTATAGGTCTCTGACGAAAGCCACTATCAACAAATATATGTGGGTCAGAGAATCTTGTATCACTATTGCTTAAAGGATTACAAAATTCACGTACACTGGACATGAGTGAAAGAGTAAGGGTGAAATATAAGTAGTGGGTGAGAGGTGAATTTGGTGAGAAAAAATGACAAACGTGTACAGCCGATACTCCATTAAAACTCCATTTAAATTGGTGAAAAAACGGTATGTGATTTTATTTTTTCTGTGGTATTTTTATTGAAGTCAGCACCCAAAAATCTATGGGAAGTGTGAACATATTTCTAAAAATGTTTCCATTGCAGACCTGTGCTATCAAACTCAGGGCCTACATTCATTGCCGATATTTACGCAGATTGAATGATTGTTTGACATTGCACATGCGTGTAAATCGCACTGTGCACATGCAGCGATTGTTTTGCGACTATACTCGCAGAGGAGACGATTCAATTGCAAAGTGAGTGACAGGTAGTTAGTGTTTGGGGGTGCTAATAGGGGGTAGTTAGGTAACGCAGGCATGTCTGACCGTCTTAACAAACGTTTCATGGGAGCGCATAAATTAGCCACTGCAATCTCCTGAGAGCACTCTGCGTGTTAGGAGAGACGCTGTGTTTGAGACAGATCAGACTTGCAGCATATGCTGCATGGTTGCCCAATCTGCGTCGATATTACCGATGTTTACGATGGTGCATGACGTTGGATGGATATGAGAAGGCAGCAGTGGGCGCCCCTATGCTCGGGTAAACTTTGGAGACATTAGCATATTTTCATAGCTGCGATCTGTGCGAAATCGCAGATGCAATTGCATTAGCGTTAGCGTACATATGTGAATCAGGTCCTCAATCCAGAATAATTATTTTGCAACAAGATTGCATCAGTGACTTCTCCACAAATATCCAAATCCTCTCATGGTTGAAAACATCAATCTAGAATAAATCAAACAAGGGACACTTCTTAGAGCATACAATTACATAGATTTATTTTTAACAGATTAAAAATAAGTTAAATGTACCAAAAGATCAACACATGATTAACTTTGATGTAAACAGGCACACAACAATTCAAGAGCCAGCAGCCAGGGCCATAACTAGGGGTGAGCGACCTATGCTGCCACGCAGCGCCTTAGGGGGATGGCATACCACAGTACCTACATGTGGCTTTCAGGGTACCTGGAATGTCACCATGCAGCTTATAGCGTTACAGCAGAGCCAACCAGAATTGTCAGAGAGCTGGCAGCCCCACTCCCTAGGCATGAAGACATGGATTTAGGGGGCGGGGGCGGGGCAGTCACAGGCGGCACTGCTGCCTTGTTATGGCGCTACCAGCAACATATGATACCAGCCTTTCCAGCAGATGTCAGGTCACATCCCTTATGCATTTTGTCACATTTGGACTTTGACAAACGTCTTTGACAGAGGGCTTAAATCAGAGGTTGATTAACCAAATGGGCATGCACATGATTTTAAAAATAATGAAGCTTACCTAAAAACTCCTTAGGCCAAAGGATCTCTATATTTAAGCACAGCTAGTTAAATAAATTTGAATGAGGCATTAATGAAGTCACCTGTGCTTTAGCATGGATTTCCTTAAAACCTGAACTCTTGGGTGCTTTGATCACTGCTTTAGATAAGATACTCCCAAATACAAACACAATAAATTTATCCTACGCTGACTCAGGTAAAATATGTGTGATAAACATTTTAGGGATATAATATCATAGACTTGTTAGTCTGAGTTGTAAATTTCCTTACTCACTAATGAGTGATTTTATATATATATATATATATATATATATATATATATATATATACACATTATGTCCATTTTTTAGTTTTCAGGCAAAATGTAATTTATTTAAATTGTTTCAGCAATATAGTAATTATCCTATTATCAATATCTAATTAGGACATGGGAAGCAGGACTGCGAAAAAAAAATAAATTACTGTAGTAAGTCGCAGATATGGAGAATATTGAGCTCTACCTTGTGAAAAGTTAAACAGCATCAAAATAGACAAATATCAAGACTGAACAGTATAATTGCCTTTATTATGTTACATTAATAACATCACAGCAATAATAACATTTGTCTGTCCGTATTCACGCTATCGTCACATTGTACACCGCCATATTCCCCCTATCGGTGACTTTTTGCACTAAAATATTATTTTTTGTGCGGAATCCTGCTTCCCATGTGCTAATTATTGATTTCAGTAAACTCCCAGACATTTCAGGAGAGTAGCCAACTACAATGTAAACATAGGGCCTGATTCATCACGGATCGCTATTGCGATCACAGCTGCGATTACACACGTTGTTCTATTGCAAAAATATGGTAATAGTTGCAACTGCTCAGCCAGTATAGAGAGATGCCCACTACCGCTTTCTCATTTCCATAAGACCTCGCAGTACTGTGTATACATCGGTAACATCGAGTAACATCCGCTCCTCATGCAAAGTTACAGCAGGTCTGACCTGTCTCATAAATTGCAACTCTCGTCGCACGCAGTGGTTACTCAAGCTGCGAATGCCGTTGCAGTGGCTAATTTATGCTTGGCCAGGAAACGGTGTTCAAACGGATAGACACGCCTGTGTTTCTCAGACCACTCCACCTCACCACCCCCAAACACTGACGTCCCGTCACTCACTCTGCGATGGCTTTGTATCTGCGTACTTGATCGCAGATGCAATCTCAATACTGGCCTGCTAACGCACCACCGACCGATCTGCATACACTGTTGCAATTGCGATCCGTGATGAATTTGGTCCATAGTCCACAGTTGGGGGTTATAATTTTCTGCCTGCTGGTTAAAATGACTTTCAGCTTCTCTGCAGCACTGTAGGGTAATTCAGATGATTAGCTAATGCCAGGCTCCGGAAATAAACCAAAACGAACATAGTGGGCCTGATTTTGAGTTGCATGCAGTACCAATGTTCAAATAGTTGAGCAATTATATGCAGCTGCGCATGCGCGAAAAGCTCTAAAAACATGTACGCCGCATGCATTACAGAGCACACGCAGAAAGGCGGTGTTGTGATAGATTCTGACAGTTTTAAGGAAAGGGTATGTAATCCCAGCTGTCGAGGGACCTCCTATCACAATACCGGCAGCAGCATCCCGATGGTTGGTATCCCGACAGGAGTCAGTTAAGTATACTTACCCTTCCCACACCTCCCAACTTTTCATCCTCCCAAGGAGAGACAGGTCGCGCGCCTTTGGAGCGCGCGGCCGAAGAGGGGGCATAACTTATGAAAAGGGGCAGAGCCTCCTGAAACCGGAGCGGAGCCTCGCGGCTTCCCCCGTTTTCGTCACTATGGGGGCATGCCCAGCACTCTCTGAGATGCTGGGCAGCCCCCAGGAAGTCCTAAAACGTGAGAACGGCATCTGTTCTCCTCCTGCACACCAGCTGCTCTGCTATACAGAGCAGCGGTATGTGCTCTCCCCAACTCCCCCCCCACCGCAGGACACGCCCGCTGGTGGGACAGCCCCAGAAAAACGGGACTGTCCCGCTGGATTCGGGATAGTTGGGAGGTATGCCCTCTCTCTACTCCCCCAATCCTTACCCTCCCTTTTTGTAGCCTAAACCTAACCCTTCCCACCCCGCACCCTAACCCTCCCTGCCTAAACCTAAGTCTCCCCCCTGCGTGCCTAACCCTAATCCTCTCCCCTTAGTGCCTAATCCTATCCTCCTCCCAGTGGTGCCTAACCTTCCCCTCCAGGGGTGCCTAACCCTGACCCCCCCCAAAACCTAACCCAACCCCGCTACATTGCCTAACACTAACCCTCCCCCCCGCGGCTATCAATAAGGGCGCCCCGGACTTACCTCATTCAGGCTGGCGTCCTTCTGTATTCCAGCATCGGGATTAAGATAGGGGTCAGTATTTTGACGCCTATCTTAAGTCCCTTGTCGGGATTTAGACATCGCGGCCGTCGGTCTCATAACTACATCCCATTAGAAAGGTGGTGGAAAAATAATGGGTGTTTTCTTGGGCGAGTATTGGAAGGTGGCAGTAGGCGTATTATGGGAGTGTACTGGGCGTGTCAATTCAAGTGGCTGCTTTCCCAGTCGCTCGACCGCTCGCATAAACCGGCGGAGAAACTGCACCTGCCATGGGTGATGGTGTGACTGATGGTGGCGTATAAAGATTTACCAATCGGTATTTAGCCCATTTTAGCGACTGAGACTCTAAAAAGGAGTTTGAAGGTAATTCGAATAAAGTCGCAGACAAGCGACCGCCAATAGACGCAATTGTGTGTACCATTTGCACTCTATTCAGAACCAGGCCCAGTGCTCTAAAAATACTGTGCATACAGTGCTTCTTCTGCCTGTGCATACCTACTGCCTCAAAGGATAACAGTGTAAGTTGTAGCTCAGACCAAAATGGAGTATATAAATATGACCAGTGGTTTCCCACCTGTATGGAGTGCTTTACTCACATCTTCATACTTGTCCTATTATGGACAAGTTAGTAACATGCGACATGAGAAAATACAATGACAGAATAAGCCATAAGATGTAAGTTCTAGAATGTAGCAGATCAGGTTTATTATTGTAATGAATAATGGAGAGCCCAGGTGATTATATTTACTAAAGTGAGAGTTTTTAGAAGTGGAGATGTTGCCCATAGCAACCAGTCAGATTCTAGATATTATCTTCTAGAAGGTGCTAGATAAATGATAAGTAGAATCTGATTGGTTGCTATGGCGAGACAAATCTACTTCTAAAAATCTGCACTTTAGTAAATAAACCCCCAGGAGTCATTTGGATTCTCCTACTAACAAGTAAAAATATCTTTAGAACTTTTTTCACTTCTAATTTAAGGACATATAAATATATATAAATAATATAATTAGTTACTATATTGCAAATAACATTATCATCTTAAAGATATGCATTTAAAAAAGAGATGTCAGGGGTTTTTTTTACTTATGTTCTTCATTTATCCTGTGTTTCAAATGGACCATCTGGGTCATTCCAGTTTTTCTCTTGACTCTTCTTGCGGTTCCTTTCAGCCATTACAATGGCAGCAATGACAGTGACTAGAACAGTGATTGTAATCACCAAGACGGTGGCAGTTTCTGCAACACATAACTGGTTGTCCACTGAGACCAAGGCTGCACCAGAGAGCTGTGGTGGGCCTGCACAAGTAAGGTTATCATAGTCATCTATGTGAAGATGCCTCACACTAGTGATCTTACCAAACACTCTCTGTAAATCACAGTCGCACACCCATGGGTTACCGGATACTTGGATGTGTGTACTGGGGGTCTGGAGATTGAGGAATGTCTTGAATTTGAGGTGACTCAGCTGGTTTTCTGAGAGAGCCAGAAGTCGTATTGAGTGCAGAGAGGTGAATGACTCCACTGCTATGCTACTGATATTGTTATCAGAAAGATCCAGGAGTTCTAAGTTCTGCAGCATAAAAAAATAACCACCTCTTACAGAATCTAGTTGGTTGGACTGGAGGTGAAGATGACGGAGTCTGGAGAGTCCACGAAAGGCCCCCTGCTCTATAAAAGTTAAGAAATTTCTACTCAGGTCCAATTTCTCTAGACTCTCCAAGTGTCTGAGACTTTCATAGTTAAGGAATGTCAACTTATTAGAAGGGACCCGCAGTTCTCGCAAAGAGCCCAGACCCTTGGAGAAGTCAAGAGGTAGACTATGGAGGAGGTTCCTAGAAAGATCCAAGCGCTCTAGGAAGCTAAGAGACCGGAAAGCTCTTGCTGACACAACCTCAACATTGTTGTCAGACAGGAGAAGTATACGAAGTGACCACAGGGCTTGGAATGAGGTTGTATCAAGACGGCTAAGGTTGTTGTGACGAAGATCAAGCATCCATGTACTGTGAGGAAGGTGGGGAGGCACTGTGAGGAGCTCCTGTTCCCTACACTCGACTAAATTAGAAGAGTCATAGCAAAGGCAAGATGAAGGGCAAGTTTGGGAAGGATTTGCATCTGAAGTGGAGATCAGAAGCAGGAGGGCCAACAGTGTGGCCATGATTGAGCACATTATAGAGAATCCATTTAACATTGACTTCTCATAGCTTAAAAACTATCAGGCAGTAATTCCTCTTCTGGTGATCTCTTCTTTAGCTTCTAGCACTATAAGCAATAAAATAAAGCATTGTTAAAAGGGTATTATACTTTTTTTTTCAAATTAAAACACAGCTACAAAACGTGTGCACTGGAGAAATGTTCGTTGTACGGTAATGCAATGAAACTATTCTGCAATTCGGATGTGGTATATTTAGTCCACATTCAGAATATCGACACCAGAATATTCACATGGGCTGAATGTCGACACGTACCGAATGTCAACATGCCGAAGTTTGCAATGTCAAAACTGACGATGCCGACATTGCAGGAATGTTGATATCATGAATGTCAACAGTTTTTATGACAACAATGCTATTTCCCATTTAATTTTCATGTCAGTCTAACCCTAACTGCAACCTAACCCTACCTGCAACATAAGCCTAGCATTAATCTTAACCTAACCCTAATCTTAATTGCAGCCTAAACCTAATCTAACCCTTGAATTTGGGTGTCGACATCATTCTGACAATGTTGGTATTCTGAATGTCCACATACTGACTGCAATTTTATATAAAAATTTTAATATTATATTACAGGGACTTCTATCTTTGTAAAAGTGGGTTGGGTACGGCATCACGATGGTCAGAATCTGGCCGCGGAATCCAGACGTTAAAAAATGGCAACGATTTTCGGTAAGTATTCTAAGGTTAACTTAACCCAACCTTAACCCACCCGTCCTGCAGCCTAACCCTAACTGTCCACACCCTGCAGCCTAACCCACCTCTTCCAACCCGCAGCCTAACCCCCATTCCTACGCAGCGTGACCCTAACCTTTCCCTCCTGCAGCTGAAGCCTGATTCTTACCGTTTAAAGTTGTCTGCATTTTGACCATTGGGATCCCACAACTGGTATAGTGCGCGTCGGGATTCTGACTGTCTGGATGCCGACTACTTCCCATAAAAGCTATTTCAGTATTGCCCTATTTCTATATCAGTTAATGGGGCCCATACATCTGCAATCACAAAAATATAATTCACTGATTCTGTTTTTTTTTTCCAATCCACCAATATGCGCCCATTTTCACCAAAGAACAGATATACCAGTCGTGAGTAATTTTATTAGTAACGTTCTATAAGACGGCTAATTGATACCATACACAATCAATCTACAGCCATTATTGGTCGGTGAAATCCAACACGTTGGACAACCTGCTTCACAGATTCTGATCACTTTTCTACGTAGGAGTTATCTCTGTGTTCTCCTATTTCTGTATCTCTTACCTATATCTGTATATGTTATCTTATCTATTTCCTCTCCTGGGGTCTATTTATTATCATTAATAGGCCCGTTGCACATGCGGAAATACTAGTTTCTGCATGTTTTTAGTAATTGGCCCATGTCCTAGCTTCAAAGTTTCAGTCCTTTAATGGACTTTCATCCGGAACATAATTATTACAAAGTGCTTACCTTATATAAATGAGAAAATCCCTATGTGACAAATGAGCTCGGTCCCCGCCGAATGCCAAGGCACTGACGTCAATACAGCATGATACGCACACGACTGCGTATTTATATAATGTGCACCATGGCGACACTGGTGGCTAATGCAGTGCCATAATAAAATCACCATGGAGACATAAACATCAAAATTAATAAAAGGACAGTGTGTGCAATACAAAAATGGAAAAAATGTTATTGTGATGCAAAAATGTAAAAATAAAACTGGTGACAGTTAAAGCAATTTGCAAAAAGACAAAAAGAACAAACAAATTAAAAGAGCAGCTTATGTCAGAGGCAAGGCATAATATCATCAAATTTAATACGGCGATACGCGGGCACGCGCGCGATACTTTTCCGCCTGCAAAACAGGTGAAGTAGGCGAAAAGTACGGGAGGCGAAAAAGTATCGCGGCTCGGCTCAAACTGAATACGGGCCATAGAGTACAGTCTCAACCCGAATTGAATAGCGCCGGTAGCGAGCTCCCGTAGCTATTCAATTCAGTGCGCTGTTTGGGCAGGCTAAGGTTTTTTACTTGCACCCCCCTGGGGATGCGAGGATTTCTGAAATCCGAGCCCCCCCCGATCCGAGGCCGATCCGAGTCAGGCTCGACTTTTCCCGCCTGACTCGGATCTGAAATCGAGGCAAAACTTCATCATCCCGCCTTCCTGGTATCGCGGGTTTCGGATTCTATATAAGGTACCGTACGTGTCGGCGCCATTTTCTCACTCGGCTGTGGACAGTGAAGAGGGAGGGTGGGAGTTAGGGCTGGCTGGGCTGTGTAGTGTAGTGCAGTGTAGTGTTGTGCTGTGCTGCGCTGTGCTGCTGTTGTCCATAGGGGCTGTGTCCACTCCTCCAAAGTCCATAGGGGCTGGCTGTGTTGTGCTGTGCTGCTATTATCCATAGGGGCTGTGTCCACTCCTCCAAAGTCGATAGGGGCTGGCTGTACTGTGTTGTGCAGTCAGTTGTCCATAGGGGCTGTGTCCACTCCAAAGTCCTGTGCAGTGTCCCAGTCCTAAAGGCACTAGCGCACGGAGGGGGGGTTTCTAAGTACCCAGAAACCCCCCCCTGAACAACCAATATTTTTTTTTATTCAGAGATGGAGACAGCCTTGTCTCCATCTCTGCACCATCCCCATGTCACCTATAATCGCCTGCGCGGCGCTGTCTGGCAGGCCCCTGCCAGTTCAGATGTCAGCGCTTCCGCGTCAGGTGGCTTTCATACCACCTGACGCGGAAGTGCTGGCAGCTGAATCGGCAGTGGACGGGCTGTGCGCCATGCGCACAACCCTCCCAGAGGGAGCTACACAGAGGGAAGCATTGCCGGAGCCGGGCTGCACCTTCCGGCTCACGGACGGGGGCGGGCACAGGAGCGGGGATACAGGTAAGTGTTTTTTTTTTTTTGTGTATTTTGTGTTGTATGTGTAGGGGGCACTGCTGGGAGAGGCACTACTGGAGGGCACTATATTGGGGGCACTTCAAGGGGGGACCACTAGTGGAGGCACTGTCACTGCTGGGGGGAGGCACTACTGGGGGCACTGGCACTGCTGGGGGGAGGCACTGCTGGGGGAGGCGCTACTGGCGGCACTGGCACTGCTGGGGGGTACTATCTAATGGGCACTACTGGGGGCACTAAAAAAGGGGCACTGCATAGGGGGGACTACTACTGGGGGCTCTGGCACTGCTGGGGGGGACTACCGGGGTACTATATAAGGGGCACTAATGGGGGCACTGCATAGGGGGGACCTCCACATAAGGCACTGCCTAGGTGGGTCTACTACTGGGGGCATTATATAAGTGGCACTACATAGGGAGGACTACTACTGGGGGCAATACATAAGGGGCACTGCATAAGGGGAGGACTACTGGTGGCAGTATATAAGGGGCACTGCATAGGGACAGGACTACTACCGGGGGCACTATATAAGGGGCACTACATAGGGAGAACTACTACTGGGGGCCTCTGTCGTGCGCAACTACTTATATATGTGTGTGTGTGTGGACATAAATATTGGAAACCCCTCCCTGAGAATCCTGCATTTGCCCCTGAAAGGGGTGCTGTAGTGTTGTCCAGGGGGTGCTCTGTCCATCAGGGGTGCTCCCCCAGAGTGCAAAAAAAAATAATATTTTTTCTGTGTTTGTGAATTGTGTACGCAGTAGCCGCACGTGCATCAACAAAGTAGCGCCAAGCGTGCGCCTGTGTCATAAGTAAAGGGCCGACTGGCTTGACCATTAAAGGGTGCTGTAACCCCCAAAGTACAATCCAAACCAAATAAAAAAATATTTTCTGTGTTTGTGAATTGCGTGCACTGTACGTGCATCCTCAAAGCAGCAGCGCCAAGCGTGCGTCTGTCTGTTAAAATGTGGTGTAACCCCCAAAGTGCACTCCAACAAAAATAAAACATTTTCTTCTGTGTTTGTGAATTGTCTGCACTGTACGTGCATCCTCAAAGCAGCAGCGCCAAGCGTGCGTCTGTCTGTTAAAGGGTGGTGTAACCCTCAAAGTGCGCTCCACAAAGAATAAAAAATTCTTTTTTTTTCTGTCTTTGTGAATTGTGTGCACTGTAGCTGCACGTGCATCAACAAAGGAGCAGCGCCAAGCGTGCGCCTGTGTCCCATAAGTAAAGAGCCGGCTGGCTCATTTCTTAAAGGGTGGTGTAACCCACAAAGTGCACTAGTCTCCAACAAAAATTAAAAATTATTTTCTGTGTTTGTGTGCACCTTAGCCGCACGTATATATCAATATAACATAAATGGAGGACCAAACTTTCTCCGATAAAAATAAAATAGGGAAAGATCAAGAACCACTTCCTCCTAGTGCTGAAGCTGCTGCCACTAGTCATGACATAGACGATAACATGCCATCAATGTCGTCTGCCAAGGCCGATGCCCAATGTCATAGGAGAGGGCACATATAATCCCAAATTACAAAATTCAGGAAAATGACCTTAACATTTTTTTTTAAATCATCTGAGGAGAAACATAAACTTGCCAATATGCCATTTACGACACGGAGTGGCAAGGATCGGCTAAGGTCTATCCCTATGTTCATGACTAGTGGTTCATCTTCACATGACTGACGATGGAAGCCCTCATCCCGCTAAAAAAATCAAACGAGTTAAGCTGGCAAAAGCACAGCGAAGAACTGTGCGTTCTAAGAAGATATCACAAATCCCCAAGGAGAGTCCAAGGACCTTATTCAGAGGCGGCCGTACGGTCTACGACCGCACGGCCGCCTCGATGTTTTGCCAGTGCGCATGCGCACGAGGGAGCTGGCTCCCTCGTGCGCATGCGTGAGACCCGCTACAACCGACAGCGCTGGTCGTAGCGGGTCTCTTTCCAAAGGGGGCGAGCTGTAGATGTTGATTGACAGCTCGCCCCGTTTGGAAGGCGGCCCGGAGGGGGGTGGCAGCCCAAATGGAGGCGTTCCCATGGGAACGCCTACCATTTGGGGGAGGCCCCACTGACATCACTAGTGATGTCAGTGGAGAGCTTCCGGCTCTGACAGAGCCAGAAGCTCTCCGGGGCTTACGACAAGTGAGACCCTACCCTAGGGTCTCGTCGTAAGCCCCGATGGTCGCGATGGTCTCTGACCATCGCGACCATCACCCGAGCGGTCGTTAGAGCTGTGGGTGTTAACCCACAGCCTAACGACCGCAACAGAGGCAGGCGGTCAGGATGCAAGTGGCCGCCCAGTTTCTGAGCGACTGCTTGCATCCTCTGACCGCCTCTGAATGAGGCCCCAAGTGTGGTGGCGATTGCGATGCCTGACCTTCCCAGCACTGTACGGGAAGAGGTGGCTCTTTCCACCATTTGCACGCCCCCTGCAAGTGCTGAAAGGAGCACCCACAGTCCACTTGCTGATATGCAAATTGAAGATGTCACTGTTGAAGTACAACAGGATGAGGATACTGGTGTAGCTGGCACTGAGGAGGAAGTTGGCGAGGAGGATTCTGATGGTGATGTGGTTTGTTTAAATCAGGCTCCGGTGGAGACAGTTGTTGTCCGTGGGATGAAAAAGCCCATCACGGTCATGCCTGGGCAGAAGACCAAACATTCCACCTCTTTGGTCTGGCAATATTTCTATCCAAATCCGGACAACAACTGTCTTGCCATATGTACCATATGTAAAAGTGAAAATAGTAGGGGTAGGGACGTTAACCACCTAGGAACATCCTCCCTTATACGTCACCTGCAGCGCGTTCATAAAAAGTTACTGTCAAGTTCAGAAACTTTGGCTAAGACCGTAAGCAGTCCAGGGACACCTAAATCCCTTTGTCCTGTTGTATCCAAGCGCCTGCAAACCACACCGTCAACTCCCTCCTCATCAATTTCCTCCTAAGCCAGGATCGGAAGTAGTCCTGCAGGCCATGTCACTGGCATGACTGACTCTCCTATCCGGGATTCCTCCGGAGGATCCTGCATTGCTACGCCTACTGCTGCCGCTGCTGCTGCTGTTGCTGCTGGGAGTCGTTCATCATCCCAGAGAGGAAGCAGGAACACCACTACTTTTACTAAACAATTGACACTCCAACAGTCCTTAGCGAGGAGGATGAAGTACGACAGCAGTCATCCTGAAGCAAAACGTATAACTGAGGCCTTGACTGCTATGTTGGTGTTAGACGTGCATCCGGTATCTGCCATTAGTGCAGTGGGATATAGACAATTGATGTAGGTAGTGTGTCCCTGGTTCCAAATCCCGTCTATATTCCACTTCACTAGGCAGGCGATACCGAGACTGTACAGAAACGTCAGAAAAAGTGTCCTCAGTGTCCTGAAAAATGCGGTTGTACCCAATGTCCACTTAACCACGGACATGTGGACAAGTGGAACAGGGCAGACTAAGGACTATATGACTGTGACAGCCCACTGGGTAGATGTATCACCTTACGCAGCAACAGCAGCAGCGTCACCAGTAGCAGCATCTCAGAAACGCCAGCTCGTTCCAAGGCAGGCTACGCTGTGTATCACCGGTTTCAGTAAGAGGCACACCGCCGACAACCTCTTAGAGAAACTGAGGGAAATCATCGCCCAGTGGCTTACCCCACTTAGACTCTCCTGGGGATTTGTGATATCTGACAACGCCACCAATATTGTGCGGGCATTACATCTGGGCAAATTCCAGCACATCCCATGTTTTGCTCACACAATAAACTTGGTGGTGCAGAATTTTCTGAAAAGCGACAGGGGTGTGCAGGAGACGCTTTGGGTGGCCCGAAAAATTTCTGGCCACTATCGCCATTCAGCGACTGTGTGCCAAAGACTGGAGCGCCAGCAAACACTCTTGAACCTGCCCCGCCATCACCTGAAGCAAGAGGTTGTGACGCGGTGGAACTCAACCCTCTATATGCTTCAGAGGATGGAGGAGCAGCAAAAGGCAATTCAAGCCTATACATTCACCTATGACATAGGCAAAGGAGGGGGTATGCACCTGACTCAAGCGCAGTGGAGAATGATTTCCGTGTTGTGCAAGGTTCTCCAGCCCTTCGAACTTGTGAAGTCAATTCAGACACTGCCAGCTTGAGTCAGGTCATTCCACTCATCAGGCTTTTGCAGAAGCAGCTGGAGAAAGTGAAGGAGGAGCTAAGATGGAGCGATTCCGCTTGGCATGTGGGACTTGTGGATGAAGCCCTTCATTCGCTTTGCCAGGATTCCAGGGTGGTCAATCTGTTGAAATCAGACCACTACATTTTGGCCACCGTGCTCGATCCTAGGTTTAAAGCCTATGTGGTGTCTCTCTTTCCGGCCGACACAAGCCTGCAGAGGTGCAAAGACCTGCTGGTGAAAACACTGTCAGCTGAAGCGGAACGTGACACGTCAACAGCTCCTTCTTCATTTTCTCCCACAACTGGGGCTTCCAGGACAAAACTTAGGTATCCTAAGCAACCCGCTGGCGGTGATGCAGGGCAGGCAGGACCAAGTTTGGACATCTGGTCCGGACTGAAGGACCTGGCAACAATTTCTGACATGTCTACTGTCACTGCATATGATACTGTCACCATTGACAGAATGGTGGAGGATTACATCGGTGACAGCATCCATGTCAGACAGTCCGTACCTGTACTGGCAGGAAAAAGAGGCAATTTGGAGGCCCCTGTACAAACTGGCTCTATTTTACCTGAGTTGCCCCCCTCCAATGTGTACTCCGAAAAAGTGTTTAGTGCAGCCGGGAACCTTGTCAGCGAAAGGCGTAGGAGGTTGCTTCCACAAAATGTGGAGAAGATGATGTTCATAAAAATGAATTATCAACTCTTCCAGGGAGACCAGCCTCCAGAACGTACAGAGGGACCTGTGGTGGTGGATTCCAGCGATGATGAATTAATACTCTGTGAGGATGAGGATGTACACGACACTGAAGAGTATGAGGAATCGGTGGATGAGGAGGATGAGGACGACATCTTGTCTCCGTAGAGCCAGTTTGTGCAGGGACAGATTAATTGCCAGCTTGTTTTGTGGGGGCCCAAACGAACCAATGATTTCAGCCACAGTCGTGTGGCAGACCCTGGCGCTGAAATGATTGGTTTGCTAAAGTGTGCATGTCCTGTTTATACAACATAAGGGTGGGAGGGAGGTCCCAAGGACAATTCCATCTTGCACTTCTTTTTTTTCTTTGCATTATGTACTGTTTGGGGCCTAGTTTTTCAAACTGCCATCCTGTCTGCCACTGCAGTGTCACTCCTAGATGTGCTGCCCACTCGTGTTGCTTAGCATAGTTATCCAGCTACCTCGGTGCAACCTTTTGGAAATAAAAACACTATTGTGAGGTGTGAGGTGTTCAGAATAGACTGGAAATGAGTGGAAATTAAGGTTATTGAGGTTAATAATAGCATAGGAGCAGAATAACCCACAAATTCTGTGATTTTAGCTGTTTTTATGCTTTTTTGCAAAAAAATACAGATCCAAAACACAAAACCCAGAACCCAAAACACGGAAGGGTGGTTTTGGCAAAACCTATCCAGATCCAAAACACGAAGAAAGATCCAGATCCTAAACCAAAACACAAAACATGAAAAGTGGCCGGTGCACACCCCTAGGAGAAATCCGACCAAAGTGCCGGGCGCGCAGCTGTTTTTCTGCTTAACGCGGCGCTAAAGGCCGCACGCCCAGCACTTTGGTCAGAAACTTCCGGTTAGCGCGCCTTAGCACCCTTGTTAAGGCACAATAACCGGCATTCTCCGACCACACAGCGCACTGAATTGAATAGCTCTGGGAGCTCGCTCCCGGCGCTATTAAATTCGCGTTGAATTGAATCGCCATGAAGGAAACACATTACATTTGTATAATACCATATATAAAGATGACCATATAAAACTGACCTAATAGCACAGGTAATTGAGCACATCATAATAAAATATAAACATGTTAAGATCTATATTGCTCAAAACAAGGTAGTATGCTATCACGTCGAACATAGTGGAAACTGGATTAGGCATAGTGTCTAGCAACTATACTAAAAAAAAACCATATACAATAAACAAAAATATAAAAAGAAAAAAAAATTCATATAATGAAAACATTTAAGCCAACTCCCCTCAGGAACTAATAAAAGACTGAAATAAACTCAATAAACTAACAATGTATATACTGTATATACTAAGTAGGCCTAGCACAAAGGTACACAAAAAAAACAACAACATACCCAAACAAGGAAATACAACCAAAGCATAAAATGAAAAATTAGCAAACGGTAACTAATATAAGACAATATAATAATATAGTAATAATATAATAATAATATAATAATAATAATGTAATAATATAATACAATTGTTTCAGTAAAAAGAACAATCACATAGAGCATGCAAAAAAAAAAAGATTTTCATTGAGCCCAGCAGGGGCCACTGTATTTATTTTGTAGTTTCATTGGATCTCTAGATGAAGTAGCATCCCTTCAGTGGGAGGATATGATTGATTTTTAGAGGGGGGTTTCCAAATGCTTGATTTTAGAGTGAGTGTGGCCAGTCCATGAAGAGGGTAGAATTGTCCAGCTTTAATATGCATCATACAAAGTGATGTCATAATTCCAGCATATCCAAGACCAGCAATCACAGTAAACCATTAAATTTGGCAGTAGGGCCATCTTGCCTGAGCTAAATGTTTTTATTTCAAATGTGGACTCCATTCCAGAGCATTGGATCAAGTCCGGGAGTCTGGGGGTGCAGCAGAAGAACCTAGCACTGCCCTGGACATATATGTACATATTGGTCTTCTTATGCACTGAATAGTGTATTATACTGTATTATACTGTATTAATAATTTACCCTATTGATGGTCTGTAGCATTGCACCCCTAACAGTGCATGTTTTCCAGATCTCCTAGTTGGTGCACAGGTGTATTTAATACTGGCTGACACATATTAAAAGATCAACAAGGGGTGCTATTTATTTCATTTGTCATTCTGAGAAGAACATTCAGTAAAATTCTATTATATTACAATTTCTATTGTGGTTATGGGCTGGGGAGGGGGGTTTCCAGGCAACCGGAAACCCCCCCTGCGTTTGCCTATGGATCTTATAAGATAAAGTTGCAAGGGAATGACGATGTTCTTTGAAATGACGAGCGATTGGTTGATCTATGTCCGTCCCATTGATAGCCAACATGATTGCTGGACCATGTTGCATTCTCTTGTGAGATTGACAAGACGTTTTGCCAATGTAGGCCATGCCACATGGGCACTTTATTATATATATATATATATATTAGGGATGTGCAGGCTCGGTTATATATATATATATATATATATATATATATATAAATATCTCTGCTAGCGCAGCTCAATGCACATGTAATAAGGATGTGTTTGCCTGAACGGGGATATACTACATCTCCACCTGTCTCCATTTACCAACAGGTCATGCAACCTATGCACTTATAGCATCCAGCTTTTCTTGATAGAAAATGGGTATTGAAGTTTTTGGAATAATCAGATACATCATTGTGGACTAGCCAGTCCTTTAGATTTCAGGGCCGTAACTAGGGTAGTGCGACCAGTGCCATGGCACAGGGTACCGCAGGGCAGGGGGCACTGTTCTGGCCTGTCAATTTTCATTATGTGCAGTAACGAGAGTTGTGTTGCATTTCTTGGAAGAGTGACATAATTTTCTCTATTAAAAAATATTTTTTCTTTGGTGCGACCTTCTATTGTGTCTTTATAAACGTCCCCTACTGTGTCTGTGCAGTTTCTAAGGTCAGCACAAAGACTATACTAAAACCAATCTGTGGTTTAAACAAGAAATATTCATTTTGATACCGACCGTAAGCCTATTCCCTGAAATAAAGCATAGATATATACTACTTAATAGGTTCTAGGAACCTATTCTAAATTTTGATTCCAATATGAGCAATCCTGTGTTTAGCATCTCCAGGGAAAGAGATAACAGACAAAGTCAAATGAATGATAATAAAGATCAAATTTTTATGGATAAAACATCAATAGGAACTAGTGATAATTGGCTCGATGATCTTTTTCAATTAAAATTCTTCTGGATGAAACAGACCAAAACGTTTTGGAGTAAAACTACTTTTGAGAGTTATATCAAACATAATCTCACTCCAAGAGGTTTGAGACCCAAAATCTTTCCGGCATATGAACTAGCAATGGAGGATCTTAAAAAAGAGTGGGAAGGAGCCTTATTGAAATGCTCTCAGGAACTCATGCAAGTATTAATCAAGCATGATAATATAATGTTTGAAGGATACACTAAAGAAATAGAAAAACTGGGAGAGAAGTTAAAAACATTTGAGAGTTTGGATAAATTCCAGAAGACCTTTGAAAGATTCAAAAATGAAATAGATCAGAATGAGAAATTAATAATAGAACAAAAAAGAAGAAAATTTACAAGAGATAAAAACGATTACTCACAAAACCTGATCTTCAGGTGGAATAAAGATAAAAATAGAAGAAGACATGAATCAACAATGGTATATTCCACTTCAGAAGTTGAATCCTCAGATAGCGAGGCACAAAGTACATCTTTTGGAGGTAGGAGTTTTTTAGGGAGAGGTACAGAAATTGTGGAGGAGCCTATAGGAGAAAAAACAAAAAAACACGTAGAGGGGGTAACAGATCTAAGAGAAAGGAAGAGAAACAGCAAAACCAAGTGGGAAGAAACACCTCAGAGACAGAGGAGGAATTTCAGAAGGTAAATGAACAATTAGATGAACTAAGGATAATTAATCTTTCTAAAAAAACCCTGAGTGATGAACACATTTCCTTACTTAGCAAGGGGTTGTCTTTTTCACCCATGAAAAACCTGGACAGGTTTGAATGGGAGAAGGACATAAACCTATTTGCACGTAAATTACTCTTGCACAAATTTTTCAAAAAAGGAATGGAACATACTTCTGAACTTACATTAGAACAATCCCTAAATACTCTGGATGAGGAAGATGTCAAAGCACTTATGATATTGGAGGATCTAGCTCAAGAAAATGCAATGGGTGAAATCAACTCTTGTCAAGGAAAACCTATTCTTAAAAAACAATCAACATTCACACCAGACATAAAAATCTGTCCACAGGTAGAGATATTTGTAAAATTGGTATCCAAAGAATTGGATTCAATCATGTCAGAAAAACATAAAGAATGCAATCTGAATAGAGAAGAGAAAATAGCTTTAGATGAAATTAAAGAATGGGATGATGTGGAAATTAAATCCTCTGACAAGGGTGGAAACATTGTTATTTGGCCCAAGGATATGTATTTATGTGAAGCTAGAAGGCAGTTAACGGATACTGAGTGTTATAAAGAACTGATCTTCAATCCAACTCAAAACTATTTGAAATATTATCAGAATATGATCACTAATGCATATAGAGAGGGAGTGATCACTAAAACTGATTTTTATTATTTATGGGTAGATAACCCTAAAACTGCAACTTTTTATTTGCTACCCAAAATACATAAAAATGAACATAACCCTCCAGGACATCCGATAGTATCCGGTATTGGTAGTCTTGGGGAGAAGGCTAGTATCTTTGTAGACAAATATCTTAGAAGACATGTAACACAATTACCATCTTATTTACGCGATACAATGGATCTACTAGGAAAAATAGATGGTGTCACCCTAAATGAGAATACTATACTTGCCACATGCGACGTTGAAAGTCTGTACACAAGCATAAGCCATGATTCAGGATTACAAGCTGTAAGATATTTCCTCAATATGGAAAGAAGAGATGATGAATTCAATGATTTTATCTTACAATTATTGAATTTTATTCTGACAAAAAACTACTTCATATTTAATGAGAAACACTTTTTACAAGTATGGGGAACTGCAATGGGCAGTACATGTGCTCCGACATATGCTAATTTATATCTAGGGTGGTGGGAGCAGGAGGTGGCTTTCTCAGAAGCGAAGTCAATGTATACAGACATGCTAATCATGTGGTTTAGATACATAGATGACATCTTTATTGTCTGGGAAGGAAATGAGGAGAGCTTATTAGAATTCATTAATAAACTCAATGATAATATTTTGAATCTCAAACTCAGCAGAGATAGATCGTGTACAGATTAATTTCCTGGATCTCACTGTCCGAATTAGTGAAGAAAGAGGATTAGTGATGGATGTATATAGAAAGAAAACAGCAACAAACAGTATATTACACTATCAAAGTTCTCATTTCCCAGCAACAAAGAAAAGTATCCCTAAAGGGGAATTTCTCAGAATCAAAAGGAACTGTTCTACAGAAGAGACTTTTCAAAGAAGAGCCAAGGAATTAGGAGGAAGATTGAGAACCCGTGGTTATAGTAATCAAATCATCAAGAAAGCATATCAGGAGACCCATTTAAGAAATAGGGACTCACTTCTATATCAAAATTCTACTGAAAAAAAGAATAAATCTAAACAATCAATAAGATTTGTGGGCACTTTTTGTAAACAATGGAGAAGTTTACAAACTGCTCTCCAGAAACATCTACATGTACTTAAAACAGATGAGGATTTGGCATCTGTTCTAGGCCCAAAGATAGACATCAGTTGGAGAAGGTCAAAAAATCTAAAGGACTGTTTAACACACAGTCATTTTGAGATAAAGAGGAAACCAAAGGATCAAAACACAGGTTCCCATAAATGTGGACATTGTAAGGCCTGTGAATTTATGGTAAAAAGGTATTACTATGTGAACCAGTATGGGAAGAGATGTGAGATAAAGGATTTCATAAATTGTTCAACACTGGGAGTTATATACTGCTTGATCTGTCCCTGTGAAAAGATATATGTTGGCATGACTAAAAGACAACTAAAAAAGAGGTTATTGGAACATGTATCGAACATCAAAAATGCACAAAGGGATAAAAACAGGATGAAAAATCTCACCAGTGTAGCCAGATACTAATATCTTTTGAAAGAAACTTATGCTAATGAGTGTTTATGATACAAATGTTACTGTGATCTTTTGTTATGTTTTGTAATTTCAAGCTGGCATATATTTTATTTCACTGGTAAATTGAGACACTATTACACATTAATAATGAATTTCAAATCATTATGTAATCTCAAGTCACTATAACACATTTATTATTGAATTTAATATACATTAAGTACCTATTTGATTTATTTGTGTATTTATTTTTTAGTATATTTTAGGTTTTTTATAAATATATTTTAAAATATTCATATATATAAATATTAATAGTATTGTTTAATTACATTAATTAATTATAATTTTTTATTGAATTTAATAGATTTTTTGTATTAAATTATGGATTTCACAATATATACACTTAATATATTTATTCACATTGGTGATTTATATTGGAAAGTAATATTTGAGTTAATGGGGATATATCACTTGCATATATGTAGGCTATTAATTATGCAATTCATTAGGAATAAATGTATTTGTTTCAGTATACAAGCTGATGTATTGGTTAATTTTATTTCAAATATGTATAAGTATGGGTTATACTAAGATATAATCAATCAAAAAATTATAGGATGACCAATCAGAAAATAGACTGAACCTTTTTGAAAAACAACACTATGCAGGGATTGGAGGTTCAACCTATAAAATAACCGGGAAGAGCAGCGGTCGGCTTGCCTCTTTGAAAAAGCTACAGCGAAACGCGCATCGGCGTTTAGCTGTGATCATCTAAAAATATGCCCAATTGAATACAAGTGCCATTAAGGACATGTTACTGACCTAAGGATTGCAAGCACTTATAAGTGCATGTTATACTAACCACGGCTTTAAGAGCAGACCCGTAGCGTCTGTCAGTGTATGACACACTGATCCCGACTGGGCATTCACATCAAAGTGATGCAGATACATCTAACCTAGCCGGGTTCAGTGATATGAGACACGCGGAGAGTGAATTACAGCTGCAGTGTCTTACTGTTCACACTAACTGTACCATCGTGTTAAGAGAGTGAAGGAAACATCTATAAACATGTGCGTGTCACACTAATCACAGCTGATAAGTACAGAACCGCAGCATTTGTCAGCGCATGATACACTGATCCTGATCTGGTATTCACTTCTTAGTGATGCTGTTACATTTAAACTAGCCGAATCTAGTGATATGAGACACTCGGCGATTGAATTCATTACTGCTGCAGGGTCCTGCGGATCACATTAACTGTACTATCATGTCAAGAGGGTGAATGTAACACCTATGAAAATATATCATACGAAGTACACTGTCATTAGTTTATTTAATCTAACGGTGGGTTAGTTATGCCAATTAAAAACTTGAGAGATTGAGGCTGCTAATCATTTATTAAATAGATTGTATCTAACTGGAGAGTTGGTATTGATACAGCAGCTTCAATATATTTTTGCAATCCTTTCTAAATAGTTATAATATGGAGCTGTTTTATCAGATGAAATGTCACATTTTCTCTAATCTCATTACTCTGATATAATTCTCATTTACGTGGCTGCATTTACATACGACAGCACTTAAATAATAAATTGAGTTCCCTCATCTATTATTCTATACGGTATGAGAAAATACATGAAAGATAAACTGAAACAATAATGTGGTCAAACAAGCTGCACATTGAATAAGTGCAACACAAGCTATATCTAGACACATTGTTTCAGTAACTTATGAGAATGATATATGAGATAATGTAATACACTTTAATACCTGTGAGGACATTCACAGATTTCTAATTTTTTGGTGTATTGAGTCTCCATTATAAAATTGTATCCATTTAGAGATCAGAAACATTTTCTCTTTATCAACAGCACATGAAATAACTTATCTATACCCATTTTATTTAGCTGAAATCGTTTTGAATTTATATTTTTAATTATATTTAATAAAGGTTACATTTTATAACAAGATACGCAAAATCAGATGCCTTCCTATATAGGGACCATTTTTTTCTCGCTTTCTGGAATACTGTCAATTTTCCTGTTTATTATCATTCTCACTTGTAGCTTCCTCTTCTCTTATCCCCAGCATCTCCTGGTCTCCCCTATCTCTTCCCTGGCCCTTCCCCATGAGGCTATGGCCCTTTTTCGGGTGTGTGTCATATGTCCCTATTTGAAAAATAATGGGGGGGAGGCGTCAATGCTCTTTCTGGCACAGGGCACCAAAAAGTCTAGTTACGGCTCTGTTAGATTTCTTCCTCTCCTACAGAATGTCATAATTCTTCAGTTGTTTAATTTAATCATCAGTTTTAATAATAGACCATAGTTTTTTTTAGCTGTTTTATTTATTATGTTGCTCCCAGTATTGAAGTTATTGATGAAAATCATGGTCTTGGTTTCCATTGTTGATCTTTTCCGAGGAACATAGACCATACTTGCCGACAATCAGCTTCAGCCTTCCGGGAGGGAGCTGATTGTCGGCTAATAGTGGGGGGCGGGGCCAGCCATTGGGGGCAGAGCCGGGGGCGGGGTGGCCATTTTGGGTCACACTGGGGGCGGAGCCGCACGATCGCGTCTTCGTGTCTCCGCCCCCTCTTCACAATGCCGTGATTTTTGGCATTGTGAAGCAGGGGGCGAGGCCACGATGACGCAATTCTGCGCGAATCGCGTCACCGGGCCCCCCGCTGCGGGGATTTCTGTTTTTTTCAGGGGGGAGGTGGGGAGGGTGTGAGACTACTGGGAGGCTTGCCTGCCATTCCGGGGGGCCGGGAGCGGCACCCGAAAATCGGGAGGCTCCCGGCCAAATCGGGAGGGTAGGCAAGCCTGACATAGACATTCTAGGCAAGATATTCCAAAGACTTTAGATGTAGCTTAGCTTAGATCTGTGATGTTATAGCCACGTGAAAGGTCAACATTTTATTTATTTCAATCTCTGCTTTGTTGTCATCTTTAGTGACTGTACAGTTTCTTAAAACTTGTGAGTAAGGAAGGACTTTTTTCACAGGTAAAGGATGGTGGCTATTTGCATGCAAAAATGTATTGCAATCTGTAAGTTTGCTGTATAAATTGGTATCAAATTCAGTGCCATTCCATGAAACAGAAATATGTAAATAGCGTTTGGTTTCGTGACTGCAATTTTATGGACTTGTGCATCATGTCAGTATTAGATTTTGACCAGAATGCCATCTATATAGAGTGTAAAATAGATCACATGTTGTGAAAATTCATGATTGTCCAGGAACAACAGTTTTGATACTTGAAAGATGTCAATATTAGCGAAGGACGGAGCAACAATCGGACTCATGGCACACCCCCTGAGCTGCGAAAAAGGAATTGTCTAAGAAAAAATTATATCTCGTAAATACCAAACAAACAGGATAAAAGGTCCTTCATATTTTTTATTTATATGCAAAAAAAGAAGACATTGCTTCTAGACCATGGGGATGCTGATGTATAAAGCAATTACATCAACTGTACATAATAACACATTTTGTTTAAGATCCTATAGGTTGTGTAACAATGAGTTGGTATATTTAAAAGATTTAGTTTCTTGTTAAATGAGATGTTGTAGGTAATAGTCCAGAAATTGTGAAATGGAACTGTATAATGAATCACGTGCTGAAATTATTGGCCTCCCAGGAGGGCATATCAGGGACTTATGTACTTTTGGGGGTATGCAGTCGGGAAGCTGGCGGACCTAATCCCGACTGCTTAATCCCGGCGAGAGTTAAATGACAGGTGTCTAAATCTAGATGCCTGTCATTTTACCATTGCCGGGAGACTGGCGCCGGGCACGGACAGCCGCGCGGGGGGAGGGTTAGGTTAGGGGCTCCCAGGGGGAGATTTAGGGTTAGGCACCCCCCCCCGGGAGATTAGGGTTAAGACAGGGGGAGGGTTAGGGTTAGGCACCCCCGGGGTGGAATTAGGGTTAGGCATCCCCCCCGGGACTTAGGTTTAGGCGGCGGGGAAGGGGGGGTTAGGTTTAGGCACTTAGAGGGGGTATTAGAGTTAGGCACTGGGGGCGAAGGTTTGGGTTAGGCACCCCTAATGGAGGGTTAGGGGGTAGAATAGGTTAGTGAATACTTACCTGGGGACGATCGTGATTTTCATCCTTGTCGGGCTGCCGCTGTCGGGATTTGAACCGGGCATGGGTCCGGCGGTAAATCATACCGATTCCCTTTTGGGAATGTATACAAGATAGGATTCACTGGCCTATTCTGTTGTAATCCTTTTCTAGCTCTTTCAAAGATCCATTCGGATTGTTCTGGCTGAATAAGCAATTCCTCCAATTCCCGTTTGAATTTTATTGTAGGATCTTCTCCTAGTTTGTGGTATACAGAACTGTCATCTAATTGTCTGTAGATCTCTGTCTTATATGCCTATGACATCTTAAATTACAATCGTTCTGCCTTTATCCACAGAGCGTATCACTACGTATGTTTTATTCATCTTTGGTCAAATTATGGTACATTTGTTTTGACTTCTTAACCTTAGACATGACCTCATCCGACATTCTTGCAAAGCTTTTTATGGAAGCATTATGGGTTTGATGTTCAATAATGGATTTACAATTAATCGGGCTCATTTCTGCAGTCAAGGGGGTATATTTACTAAAGAGCAGATTTTTAGAAGTGGGGTATTCCATGAGAAGGTGAACCTGACCATTTTTTTTTAGAATCATTATCAAGGTTCAAATTAATTATTTTATTACTAAATTCCTCAAATGTAATATTCCATGAAAGAAAAATAATTTTGCAGCGACATTTATTGGGGCCTATTCATCATACCTTAAAATTTTTGGAGGTAATTAGGTTTAGAACTCGCATGGAGGTCTACCTAATTACTGGAGGAATTCATCATTCCTCATCTCCATAACTATCTATTTAGAAAAGCTGTCATTTTTGCGATGACAGCTTTTCGGGAAATAGATAGTTTTCCCTCTCTACACTAACTTACCGCAGCTGGAATCCATTCTGCGCATGCGCTGTTACATTCGTAAAGCCAGTGCATGCGCAGCACTGCCTACAGTGGCGGTAAGCTTTTTTCCCCCCCAACCCCCTCATCCCCCCCGCTCACCTCTCCCCCATCCCCGCACTTACCTGCCCGCTGCAGCGCCTCCGGTGGCTGTGCTGTCACGTGTTCTCCCAGCAGCCCACAGTACAGTTTAGAAAAAATTTTTTTTATTGTGTTCTGCTGGGAGAACACGTGCCTGCACAGCCCCAGGAGCCAGAGGATGGACCAGAGCGCTGGAGGAAGGCGCTGGGGGACCTCACCAGCTGGAAGCAGGTAAGTGTCACCTGCTATTAGTCACCTCACAGTGGCGAATAGCAACTCCATCAAATTCCGAAAATACATAATTTTTGGAATTTGATGAATACCATATTTTCCATATCCCCATACTAATGTATGGGGAGTGTGGAAATTAACACAGGGGGACTTAGCACAAGAGATATCACTGATATCTCTTGTGCTAAGTGTGTTCATGAATACTAAAATAACGTTAATTAAGGAAAATGTCCTTATAAACGTTATTTTAGTGCTGATGAATAGGCCCCATTGTCTTAAATCTTGATAGAAAACTTGTTGGTAGCTGCCTACTGAAGAAGTTTTGTTTCCAAAGATGCCACCATTACACATGCGTCAGCTGTTTATGTTCTGCAAGTTCTGGATGCTATTTAAAGTGTTTACTTCAAGATTTATCTGAGAATTTATTTGAAAATGTAAGTTTATGTACAGTATTTAACTTGCAAAAACAGAGTGATTTAATTGTCCCGCCCGTGACAAAAAACATACAAAAGTTTTTGTAGTGGGATAATGGATTTGAGGTTAGGTGTACAGTTGGTTAGAAGTAAGCATTTGCTTAAGTTAATTTCCTCTAAAAATCATTCATTGAATTATACAGTGGCCTTATCAGGATTTTAACCTTTTTTAAACTGTCTGTACTGCCTATCCTGCCTGTGACACACTGATCACCAAGACTGAGACCAACAGTATAATTCCTGCAAGTTAAAACTAAAATCAATGCCATAGTTAATTAAATATCAGTATTAGTGATTAATTGTTGATTATTTTTCATACTTAGATGGCCTCAGTGGCGTCCCACCACTGGGTGACACCTGGTGCGGTGAGTAGTGCAGTGCGCGCGGTGAAGGGGTGTGGCTTGCGGTAAGCAGCAGTAAGGGGGCGTGGTCACATGGCCCAAACCCCCATTTTAGTCTCTCCGGGGGTCAGGGGAGTTTTAAGAGAGGAGGGGGCCCATGTGCAGCCTCCGTTTGGGCACCCTCCTCTCTGTCAGTGCACTGAGCGCTGTAGATTCTGGCTTCATGCCAGAATCTACTGCACATGCGCGGGTCTCTGAGAAAATGGCACCAGCACCTATTTTCCCAGGGACATCTTTTTTTGCGCATGCGCAGATCACCATGCACCCATTATAAAGATGCCTATGTCAGGGGGTCCCGGAGGTGCGGACTGCCCCTGGGGATGAGTGTATTTGCAGTGCCAGCTCCCTCACTGTGTCAGGAGCCGAGTGCTGCACATAATGCTACAGTGCAGAACCCGGCTCCTGTCACTGAGGGGGAGCTGGCACTTCGGTGTCACCCCTCGGCGGGTGACACCCGGGTGCGGCCAGCACCCCCCTTGTGACACCACTGGATAGTCTGCGCTGAGTACAGAGTCAATGATGAGTGCTATACAGACACTGTATATGGGTTGGGATGCCGTCATCCTGACTGGGATAGGATACCGACACCTGCAGGTAAGTATCCTAGCCCTAACCCTCCCCTTAGTGTCTAACCCTAACCCCCCCCCCTCAAGTGCCTAACCCCTAAACCCAATATTTACCGTTGGGATGCTGGTACCAGGTTTCTGACTGGTGTCGGGATTCCGGCACCAGCATTCTCAGCGGAGGCATCCCGACTACTGGGCTATGAACCACATCCCCTATATATCGATGGTGAGCACTTGTATTGAAGAACAGTCTCCCGATGATGAGTACCCGCTGAGGAATATTGTGTACCGATGTGAGTGTTATGCACTAAAGGCTCTGTGGGCCTGATTCAGAGATGTATGTTTATCCAATGATAAATGTACATCTCCGATGGTTAAAGGCCTGCGCAGTTTTCCGGGAGAAACAAGGCCAGGGTCTGCGTTGGCGGACCTAACGTGATCAGAACCTGGTCAAGCTGCGGGAAACTTCAGCTCCACCATAATACCACCATAATACAGCAGTTGTGGAATCATTGGGTAGCATTTCGAAATGATAGCCAGTGACTCTTCACACCTTTAGGGTTATTGCTGGAATTAGAAGGATTATAGGGCAACAAGGTTCAAAACGGAAGACTGCGCTTGCCTTTCAATTTTCAGATGTATACACTTAGCTTATTATCCAGCAGACTCTAACGACTTCCAGAGAAGGAGGAGGAAGGTAAGGGGTGAAGAGCCTCTACGGGGTGGTGTGAGACTATGTTCAAAAGAAAAGTGTGTGGTGTAGGGCACAGGGAAAAGGTATATAATTAGGGCTAATTGTAGAAGGTATGGCATAGATATAATAAGAAGTAAAGGGAGACAGACTGAGGAGAAAGTATAATGATTGTAGGTACAAATCAAGTCAGAGAGACATAAGGGGGAGGTGATAGAAGAATGCACACTGGGAGAGGGAGGGGAAAGAATTCTACATACAAATTAATCAAGAGCTGAGCAGTCAGGGGGTAGCATAGGCACAGGAAGAGCTGCGCCCCCAGTGAATGAATGGATGCTAGCAGGGGTGTAACTAGAACTGTTAGGGCCCCATAGTACAATTTTGAAAGCCCCCCACCGCCCAGCTGCTAAAGAGTCACCTCTTTCCACAGCATTCCCTCAGACTAAGCATACCCCCTGGTCAGGCCCACCTCCCAATGTGAGCTCTTCTGCAGTCTGCACTGTTGCAGACTATCACAGCTATGTGCGGGTGCTGAGTGCTCACCTCTCCCTTGGGCGTCGGCTTCTGTTGAGCTGCATGAGCTGCTGCAGTCATGGAAGTGTTGGCTCCGCTAGTCCCGGACAGTTTTATGTAGTGGGGGCAACATAAAATCGTTACGGCGCCCCCCTCCCCAATCTCCTCCCTCTTCCTCCCTCTCTCTTACATGAGCCGCTGAGCTGCACGCGGACAGTCAGACTCAGGCTGCGGCTGTGCTTTATAGCAGTAGGCTTCACAGCCCCTGCACCACAGGGAGGATGAGGAGGTGTAATGTGCGGTGTTTTAACTTAAAGACCGCACGTTACAACTCCTCCTTCATGCGGTGCAGGGGCTGTGCAGCCTATTGCTATAAAGCACAGCCCCTGACCGTCCCTGCGGCAGCTGCTCCTTTCACGTTTTTTTTTTGGGGGGGGGGGACGGGGACAGGCATCCTCCTTGCCACGCCCCCTGTTCCGACGCCCATGACTTTGGTTAATGTTTATTTCTTATACTTAATTAAAACCTATTTGTATTTGTCAACTTAAGAACCCAATTTATCCAACAAATTTCAGGAAGGATCACGATAGTGCTTGTTTGGGTGTGTTGACCTTTTGGTGTCGACCGTCTGAATGTCAACCTTTTTTATTTTCGACCAATTGACTGGTATCCTGCTTGTTTTTGGGTTTAATTGGATGTGTTATTTCGGGGTTTGTTCCCTTCCTCCATATTAGCTAACAATGAGTATGTTCTCTCTCTCTTGTCATTAGTAGAGATGTGTGCAGACCCCAGTCTTTTGTTTCTGGTTCTAAATTATTGCCGTGTTTTGGTTTTGGCAAAACCACCCTCAAGTGTTTTGTTTTGGATCTAGATTTCTTTAAAAATTGATAAAACAGCTAAAATCATGTCAGTTGGACCTGTTGTTGTTCCTGTAGTATTATTAACATCATTAACATTCATCTCCAGTAATTTACAGTAAATTTTTACCAACTCACAGCTCACAATATTGTTTTCACCAATATCGGCCAAAGGCTATAGCGAACTGGCTGACTAAACTAAGTGACTGAGCAGCAGCACAAACACATGGCATGCTTAAAAGAATATAGCACATCTATGAAAAACAAATGTAAGTAAGGGCAGCTCACTTCAAGTTCACTTTTGACAAACATACACAATTGCCTCTTTGCACTGGATTGCAGATGCTAGATTGTGTCTGACAAACAAACATACACCGTGACAAAGATGCCTACAGTCTATTTCACGCTTCCCATCCTATTAATCTACCTACAACTCTCTCTAATGGCGACTAGTATGTGGTATTGCAGCATGAACTACAGGAGGACAAGAGACTGAACTAAGGTAAGCCTGGGCACCCTTAGTGTTAGCTGCGGGGAGGGGGGATTAAGTTTAGGTAGCATAGCAGGGTTAGCGTTAGGTTTTGGGGGGGTAGGGGGGAAGGGTAAGTATACTTACCCGATCCCTGTCGGATACTAACCACTGGGATGCCGCTGTTGGTATTTTGACAGTAGGCATCCCGACTGCCAGCATTACATACCGATTCCATCCAAAACACGCAAGATTCGGTTTTGAGATCCGAGTTCCGGACACGGAAAGGATTGACACATCGATAGCTTTGGGGTTCCAAGTAGGACTCTGTTCTACTTGGAAACCCAAAGTGATCCGAGCTGGGACTCTGTTCGACTCAGAACCCCAAAGTTTGGGTGTGTTCGACTTTCAGCAAAACCAAACCGCTTGTCTGTAGTTATTAGTCATCTGTTCTCTATTTGTATTAGTCATCACTGGGTATGCAGTCACTATTTCTCCATATTGTACTGGTATGTCAACATTTACTCATTTTGCATTCTTGCTCTCACTCTCTCCCTCTATCCATCCCATTTTCTTTGCTCTCTAACCCTCGCTGCCACACTTTTATTTCTTTCTTTCTCCCAGTTTGTTTTCTCTGTCCCATTTTGTTCTCTCCATTAGCCATACCAGGGTCTGTTCTCTTTTTCTGTATTGGTCATGACTGTGTGTAGTCTCCACTATATATTAGTCTTCTTTGAGTCTATTATTTAGGATTAGCCATCGAATGGTTCACCACCGATGATGCCATTGGTGCTTGATGTCAATGGCAGGAAATCATGGATGGAAAACCATTGATGTCTTGAACCATCGATTGATAGCGATGCTCACCCGAATGTGGAAGGCCAGTCAGAGATGGGGGCAGGGCTAAGCACACACTTTGGAGGCGGAGCTATGTGCAGTGCAACTGAAAAAACATTGCCAAGTGCCATCAGACTTCTGTCATTGATGGCAGAAAGACATCAGACCATACTCAGAATCGCACACAGTGAGTACTCATGCTGCATATGCCATTGCAGTGGCTAATTTATGCACGCCCATGCAACGATGTTCAAACGGACAGGCACGCCTCTGTTTCTCCGACCATTCCCACATCACCCCCCCAAACGCTGATTACCTGTCAATCACTCTGCAATGGCTTAACGTGCTCTGTGTGATCGCAGTACGATCGCAGTGTAGCAATCATTCACGTGTATTGCGATGCATACGCAGTGCGCAACCATCGGCCAACTCCATGCGCTATTGCAGCTGTGATCCTTAATGAATCAGGCCCTATATTTTCCTCTCTGATCTGCTCTCTATTCTATCTCAATCTGGGCCTGATTCTGAGTCACACATGATGCGATATTCATTGGAGGCCATACTCTAACAGAGAATCAGCATAGGGCTGGTGCAAGTTTTGTTGGTGTGACCGAAGGTTGTGGCCAAACACATCAAGCAGTATTGTTGTATCTAAAGATGCTCAAAGCGGGCGCATCAGTTGCTGAAAAATTTAGAGGCACGGTTGTACACCAGGGGATGAGCTGATACTAGCATTAGCATAAAGTTGGATGCAACTACGACAAAAGACGCTAAATTGATCTTAGCAGCATGCAACTCAGAATCAGCTCCTCTTTCTCACTTCCTCGCTATCTCCCCTCTAGTTCTCCCTTCCTCCCTATCTCCCCTCTTTCTCACTTCCTCGCTATCTCCCCTCTAGTTCTCCCTTCGTCTCTATCTCCCCCCTAGTTCTCCCTTCCTCCCTATCTCCCCTTTCTCACTTCCTCACTATCTCCCCTTTTGTTCACCCTTCCTCCCTATCTCTCCTCTTTCTCACTTCCTCGCTATCTCCCCTCCAGTTCTCCCTTCCTCCCTATCTCCCCTCTTTCTTACTTCCTCGCTATCTCCCCTCTAGTTCTCCCTTCGTCTCTATCTCCCCTCTAGTTCTCCCTTCCTCCCTATCTCCCCTTTCAGGGCTGGCTCCAGGGGTCAGAGCACCCTGTGCCGGCCCATCATATGGCGAAATCTCATCGCGCGCTGGCGAATCTGGGGGCGTGGCCTAATTACCATAGGCCACACCCCCTATGTGACGTTATTTGGAGGCGTGCCCGCATGGCACGCCTCCAAATAACGTCAGGCTGGGGGTAAAGCCCAGCAATCCGTCACTGGCTGGGCTTCCCCCAGCCCTCTTCCGTCAGTGAATGGATGCCGCGCACATGCGCACGGCATCCATTCACACTCCGGGGGTCCGGCACCGCTGCACAGCCGCGGCGGTGGGGGTCCCCAACCTCCCAATTAGACCACCCGTGGGCCGAAGTACTGTCCCGCTGAAATCACAAGGCTGGGGAAGGGTGCCGCCCTCTAGGGGTGGCGCCCTTGTGTGACCGCACTGGTCGAACACCCCTAGAGCCGGCCCTGTCCCCTCTAGTTCTCCCTTCCTCTCTATCTCCCCTCTAGTTCTCCCTTCCTCTCTATCTCCCCTCTAGTTCTCCCTTCCTCCCTATCTCCCCTCCATTTCTCCCTTCCTCCCTATCTCCCCTCCATTTCTCCCTTCCTCTCTATCTCCCCTCCATTTCTCCCCATCTCCCCTCTATTCTCCCTTCGTCCCTATCTCCCCTCTCGTTCTCCCTTCCTCTCTATCTCCCCTCTAGTTCTCCCTATCTCCACCTCCATTTCTCCCTTCCTCTCTATCTCCCCTCTAGTTCTCCCTTCATCCCTATCTCCCCTCCATTTCTCCCTTCCTCTCTATCCCCTCTCTAGTTCTCCCTTCCTCTCTATCTCCCCTCTAGTTCTCCCTTCCTCCCTATCTCCCCTCTAGTTCTCCCTTCCTCTCTATCTCCCCTCTAGTTCTCCCTTCCTCTCTATCTCCCCTCTAGTTCTCCCTTCCTCTCTATCTCACCTCTAGTTCTCCCTTCCTCTCTATCTCCCCTCCATTTCCCCCTTCCTATCTATCTCCCCTCTAGTTCTCCCTTCTTCTCTATTTCCCCTCTAGTATCTCCTCCATTTCTCCCTTCCTCTCTATCCCCCCTCTAGTTCTCCCTTCATCCCTATCTCCCCTCCATTTCTCCCTTCCTCTCTATCCCCCCTCTAGTTCTTTCTTCCTCCCTATCTCCCCTCCAGTTCTCCCTTCCTCTCTATCTCCCCTCTAGTTCTCCCTTCCTCTCTATCTCCCCTCTATCTCCCTTCCTCTCTATCTCCCATCTAGTTCTCCCTTCCTATCTCCCCTCTAGTTCTCCCTTCTTCTCTATCTTCCCTCTAGTTCTCCCTTCCTCTCTATCTCCCCCTAGTTCTCCCTTCCTCCCTATCTCCTATTTCTCACTTCCTCGCTATCTCCCCTCTTGTTCTGCCATCCTCCCTATCTCCCCTCCATTTCGTCCTTTCTCTCTATCTCCCCTCCATTTCTCCCTATCTCTCCTCTAGTTCTCCCTTCCTCCCTATCTCCCCTCTAGTTCTCCCTTCCTCTCTATCTCCCCTCTAGTTCTCCCTTCCTTCCTATATCCCCTCAAGTTCTCCCTTCCTCCCTATCTCCCCTCCATTTCTCCCTTCCTCCCTATCTCCTCTCCATTTCTCCCTTCCTCTCTCTCCCCTCCATTTCTCCCCATCAACCCTCTAGTTCTCCCTTCCTCCCTATCTCCCCTCCAGTTCTCCCTTCCTCTCTATCTCCCCTCTAGTTCTCCCTTCCACTCTATCTCCCCTCTAGTTCTCCCTTCCTCTCTATCTACCATCTAGTTCTCCCTTCCTATCTCCCCTCTAGTTCTCCCTTCCTCTCTATCTCCCCCTAGTTCTCCCTTCCTCCCTATCTCCTATTTCTCACTTCCTCGCTATCTCCCATCTTGTTCTGCCTTCCTCCCTATCTCCCATCCATTTCGTCCTTTCTCTCTATCTCCCCTCCATTTCTCCCTATCTCTCCTCTTGTTCTCCCTTCCTCCCTATCTCCCTAGTTCTCCCTTCCTCTCTATCTCCCCTCTAGTTCTCCCTTCCTCCCTATATCCCCTCAAGTTCTCCCTTCCTCCCTATCTCCCCTCCATTTCTCCCTTCCTCTCTCTCCCCTCCATTTCTCCCCATCTCCCCTCTAGTTCTCCCTTCCTCCCTATCTCCCCTCTAGTTCTCCCTTCCTCTCTATCTCCCCACTAGTTCTCCCTTCCTCCCTATCTCCCCTCCATTTCTCCCTTCCTCTCTATCACCCCTCTAGTTCTCCCTTCCTATCTCCCCTCTAGTTCTCCCTTCCTCTTTATCTCCCCTGTAGTTCTCCCTTCTTCTCTATCTTCCCTCTAGTTCTCTCTTCCTCCCTATCTCCCCTCTAGTTCTCACTTCCTCTCTATCTCCCCTCTAGTTCTCCCTTCCTCTCTATCTCCCCTCCATTTCTCCCTTCCTATCTATCTCCCCTATAGTTCTCCCTTCTTCTCTATTTCCCCTGTAGTATCTCCCCTCCATTTCTCCCTTCTTCTCTATCCCCCTCTAGTTCTCCCTTCCTCCCTATCTCTCCTCAATTTCTCCCTTCCTCTCTATCCCCCCTCTAGTTCTTTCTTCCTCCCTATCTCCCCTCCAGTTCTCCCTTCCTCTCTATCTCCCCTCCAGTTCTCCCTTCCTCTCTATCTCCTCTCTAGTTCATTCCTCTCTATCTTCCCTCTAGTTCTCTCTTCCTCTCTATCTCCCCTCTAGTTCTCCCTTCCTCTCTATCTCCCCTCTAGTTCTCCCTTCCTATCTATCTCCCCTCTAGTTCTCCCTTCTTCTCTATTTCCCCTCTAGTATCTCCTCCATTTCTCCCTTCCTCTCTATCCCCCCCCTAGTTCTCCCTTCATCCATATCTCCCCTCCATTTCTCCCTTCCTCTCTATCCCCCTTCTAGTTCTTTCTTCCTCCCTATCTCCCCTCCAGTTCTCCCTTCCTCTCTATCTCCCCTCTAGTTCTCCCTTCCTCTCTATATCCCCTCCAGTTCTCCCTTCCTCTCTATCTCCTCTCTAGTTCATTCCTCTCTATCTTCCCTCTAGTTCTCTCTTCCTCTCTATCTCCCCTCTAGTTCTCCCTTCCTATCTCCCCTCTAGTTCTCCCTTCTTTTCTATCTTCTCTCTAGTTCTCCCTTCCTCCCTATCTCCCCTCTAGTTCTCCCTTCCTCTCTATCTCCCCTCTAGTTCTCCCTTCTTCTCTATCTCTCCTGTAGTTCTCCCTTCCTCTCTATCTCCCCTCTAGTTCTCCCTTCCTCTCTATCTCCCCTCCATTTCTCCCTTCCTATCTATCTCCCCTATAGTTCTCCCTTTCTATCTCCCCTCCATTTATCCCTTCCTCTCTATCCCCCCTCTAGTTCTTTCTTCCTCCCTATCTCCCCTCCAGTTCTCCCATCCTCTCTATCTCCCCTCTAGTTCCCCCTTCCTCTCTATCTCTGCTCTAGTTCTCCCTTCCTCTCTATCCCCCCTCTAGTTCTCCCTTCCTCCCTATCTTCCCTCCATTTCTCCCTTCCTCTCTATCCCCCTCTAGTTCTTCCTTCCTCCCTATCTCCCCTCCATTTCTACCTTCCTCTCTATCTCCCCTCTAGTTCTCCCTTCCTCCCTATCTCCCCTCCATTTCTCCCTTCCTCTCTATCTCCCCTCTAGTTCCCCCTTCCTCTCTATCTCCCCTCTAGTTCTCCCTTCCTCTCTATCTCCCCTCTAGTTCTCCCTTCCTCCCTATCTCCCTAGTTCTCTCTTCCTCTCTATCTCCCCTCTAGTTCTCCCTTCCTCCCTATCTCCTCTCCATTTCTCCCTTCCTCCCTATCTCCCCTCCATTTCTCCCTTCCTCCCTATCTCCCCTCCATTTCTCCCTTCCTCTCTATCTCCCCTCCATTTCTCCACATCTCCCCTCTATTCTCCCTTCGTCCCTATCTCCCCTCTCGTTCTCCCTTCCTCTCTATCTCCCCTCTAGTTCTCCCTATCTCCAACTCCATTTCTCCCTTCCTCTCTATCTCCCCTCTAGTTCTCCCTTCATCCCTATCTCCCCTCCATTTCTCCCTTCCTCTCTATCCCCCCTCAAGTTCTTTCTTCCTCCCTATCTCCCCTCCAGTTCTCCCTTCCTCTCTATCTCCCCTCTAGTTCTCCCTTCCTCTCTATCTCCCCTCTAGTTCTCCCTTCCTCCCTATCTCCCCTCTAGTTCTCCCTTCATCTCTATCTCCCCTCTAGTTCTCCCTTCCTCTCTATCTCCCCTCTAGTTCTCCCTTCCACTCTATCTCCCCTCTAGTTCTCCCTTCCTCTCTATCTCCCCTCCATTTCCCCCTTCCTATCTATCTCCCCTCTAGTTCTCCCTTCTTCTCTATTTCCCCTCTAGTATCTCCTCCATTTCTCCCTTCCTCTCTATCCCCCCCCTAGATCTCCCTTCATCCCTATCTCCCCTCCATTTCTCCCTTCCTCTCTATCCCCCCTCTAGTTCTTTCTTCCTCCCTATCTCCCCTCCAGTTCTCCCTTCCTCTCTATCTCCCCTCTAGTTCTCCCTTCCTCTCTATCTCCCCTCTAGTTCTCCCTTCCTCTCTATCTCCCATCTAGTTCTCCCTTCCTATCTCCCCTCTAGTTCTCCCTTCTTCTCTATCTTCCCTCTAGTTCTCCCTTCCTCTCTATCTCCCCCTAGTTCTCCCTTCCTCCCTATCTCCTATTTCTCACTTCCTCGCTATCTCCCCTCTTGTTCTGCCTTCCTCCCTATCTCCCCTCCATTTCGTCCTTTCTCTCTATCTCCCCTCCATTTCTCCCTATCTCTCCTCTAGTTCTCCCTTCCTTCCTATCTCCCCTCTATTTCTCCCTTCCTCTCTATCTCCCCTCTAGTTCTCCTTTCCTTCCTATATCCCCTCAAGTTCTCCCTTCCTCCCTATCTCCCCTCCATTTCTCCCTTCCTCCCTATCTCCTCTCCATTTCTCTCTTCCTCTCTCTCCCCTCCATTTCTCCCCATCAACCCTCTAGTTCTCCCTTCCTCCCTATCTCCCCTCCAGTTCTCCCTTCCTCTCTATCGCCCCTCTAGTTCTCCCTTCCTCTCTATCTCCCCTCTAGTTCTCCCTTCCTCTCTATCTCCCATCTAGTTCTCCCTTCCTATCTCCCCTCTAGTTCTCCCTTCTTCTCTATCTTCCCTCTATTTCTCCCTTCCTCTCTATCTCCCCCTAGTTCTCCCTTCCTCCCTATCTCCTATTTCTCACTTCCTCGCTATCTCCCCTCTTGTTCTGCCTTCCTCCCTATCTCCCCTCCATTTCGTCCTTTCTCTCTATCTCCCCTCCATTTCTCCCTATCTCTCCTCTAGTTCTCCCTTCCTCCCTATCTCCCTAGTTCTCCCTTCCTCTCTATCTCCCCTCTAGTTCTCCCTTCCTCCCTATATCCCCTCAAGTTCTCCCTTCCTCCCTATCTCCCCTCCATTTCTCCCTTCCTCTCTCTCCCCTCCATTTCTCCACATCTCCCCTCTAGTTCTCCCATCCTCCCTATCTCCCCTCTAGTTCTCCCTTCCTCTCTACCTCCCCTCTAGTTCTCCCTTCCTATCTCTCCTCTAGTTCTCCCTTCCTCTCTATCTCCCCTCTAGTTCTCCCTTCCTATCTCCCCTCTAGTTCTCCCTTCCTCTCTATCTCCCCTGTAGTTCTCCCTTCTTCTCTATCTTCCCTCTAGTTCTCCCTTCTTCTCTATCTTCCCTCTAGTTCTCGCTTCCTCTCCTCTCTATCTCCCCTCTAGTTCTCCCATCCTCTCTATGACCCCTCTAGTTCGTTCTTCCTCCCTATCTCCCCTCCACTTCTCCCTTCCTCCCCATCTCCCCTCCAGTTCTCCCTTCCTCTCTATCTCCCCTCTAGTTATCCCTTCCTCTCTATCTCCCCTCTAGTTCTCCCTTCCTCTCTATCTCTCCTCTAGTTCTCCCTTCCTCTCTATCTCCCCACTAGTTCTCCCTTCCTCTCTCTCCCCTCTAGTTCTACCTTCCTCTCTATCTCCCCTCTAGTTCTCCCTTCCTCTCTATCTCCCCTCTAGTTCTCCCTTCCTCTCTATCTCCCCTCTAGTTCTCCCTTCCTATCTATCTCCCCTCTAGTTCTCCCTTCTTCTCTATTTCCCCTCTAGTATCTCCTCCATTTCTCCCTTCCTCTCTATCCCCCCCCTAGTTCTCCCTTCATCACTATCTCCCCTCCATTTCTCCCTTCCTCTCTATCCCCCTTCTAGTTCTTTCTTCCTCCCTATCTCCCCTCCAGTTCTCCCTTCCTCTCTATCTCCCCTCTAGTTCTCCCTTCCTCTCTATATCCCCTCTAGTTCTCCCTTCCTCTCTATCTCCCATCTAGTTCTCCCTTCCTATCTCCCCTCTAGTTCTCCCTTCTTCTCTATCTTCCCTCTAGTTCTCCCTTCCTCTCTATCTCCCCCTAGTTCTCCCTTCCTCCCTATTTCCTATTTCTCACTTCCTCGCTATCTCCCCTCTTGTTCTGCCTTCCTCCCTTTCTCCCCTCCATTTCGTCCTTTCTCTCTATCTCCCCTCCATTTCTCCCTATCTCTCCTCTAGTTCTCCCTTCCTTCCTATCTCCCCTCTATTTCTCCCTTCCTCTCTATCTCCCCTCTAGTTCTCCTTTCCTTCCTATATCCCCTCAAGTTCTCCCTTCCTCCCTATCTCCCCTCCATTTCTCCCTTCCTCCCTATCTCCTCTCCATTTCTCCCTTCCTCTCTCTCCCCTCCATTTCTCCCCATCAACCCTCTAGTTCTCCCTTCCTCCCTATCTCCCCTCCAGTTCTCCCTTCCTCTCTATCTCCCCTCTAGTTCTCCCTTCCTCTCTATCTCCCCTCTAGTTCTCCCTTCCTCTCTATCTCCCATCTAGTTCTCCCTTCCTATCTCCCCTCTAGTTCTCCCTTGTTCTCTATCTTCCCTCTATTTCTCCCTTCCTCTCTATCTCCCCCTAGATCTCCCTTCCTCCCTATCTCCTATTTCTCACTTCCTCGCTATCTCCCCTCTTGTTCTGCCTTATTCCCTATCTCCCCTCCATTTCGTCCATTCTCTCTATCTCCCCCCCATTTCTCCCTATCTCTCCTCTAGTTCTCCCTTCCTCTCTATCTCCCTAGTTCTCCCTTCCTCTCTATCTCCCCTCTAGTTCTCCCTTCCTCCCTATATCCCCTCAAGTTCTCCCTTCCTCCCTATCTCCCCTCCATTTCTCCCTTCCTCTCTCTCTCCCCTCCATTTCTCCCTAACTCTCCTCTAGTTCTCCCTTCCTCCCTATCTCCCCTCTAGTTCTCCCTTCCTCTCTATCTCCCCACTAGTTCTCCCTTCCTCCCTATCTCCCCTCCATTTGTCCCTTCCTCTCTATCTCCCCTCTAGTTCTCCCTTCCTATCTCCCCTCTAGTTCTCCCTTCCTCTTTATCTCCCCTGTAGTTCTCCCTTCTTCTCTATCTTCCTTCTAGTTCTCTCTTCCTCCCTATCTCCCCTCTAGTTCTCCCTTCCTCTCTATCTCCCCTCTAGTTCTCCCTTCCTCTCTATCTCCCCTCCATTTCTCCCTTCCTATCTATCTCCCCTATAGTTCTCCCTTCTTCTCTATTTCCCCTGTAGTATCTCCCCTCCATTTCTCCCTTCTTCTCTATCCCCCTCTAGTTCTCCCTTCCTCCCTATCTCTCCTCAATTTCTCCCTTCCTCTCTATCCCCCCTCTAGTTCTTTCTTCCTCCCTATCTCCCCTCCAGTTCTCCCTTCCTCTCTATCTCCCCTCCAGTTCTCCCTTCCTCTCTATCTCCTCTCTAGTTCATTCCTCTCTATCTTCCCTCTAGATCTCTCTTCCTCTCTATCTCCCCTCTAGTTCTCCCTTCCTATCTCCCCTCTAGTTCTCCCTTCTTTTCTATCTTCTCTCTAGTTCTCCCTTCCTCCCTATCTCCCCTATAGTTCTCCCTTCCTCTCTATCTCCCCACTAGTTCTCCCTTCCTCTCTATCTCTCCTGTAGTTCTCCCTTCCTCTCTATCTCCCCTCTAGTTCTCCCTTCCTCTCTATCTCTCCTCCATTTCTCCCTTCCTATCTATCTCCCCTATAGTTCTCCCTCTCTATCTCCCCTCCATTTATCCCTTCCTCTCTATCCCCCCTCTAGTTCTTTCTTCCTCCCTATCTCCCCTCCAGTTCTCCCATCCTCTCTATATCCCCTCTAGTTCTCCCTTCCTCTCTATCTCTCCTCTAGTTCTCCCTTCCTCTCTATCTCCCCTCTAGTTCTCCCTTCCTCTCTATCTCCCCTCTAGTTCTCCCTTCCTCTCTACCTCCCCTCTAGTTCTCCCTTCCTATCTCTCCTCTAGTTCTCCCTTCCTCTCTATCTCCCCTCTAGTTCTCCCTTCCTATCTCCTCTCTAGTTCTCCCTTCCTCTCTATCTCCCCTGTAGTTCTCCCTTCTTCTCTATCTTCCCTCTAGTTCTCCCTTCTTCTCTATCTTCCCTCTAGTTCTCCCTTCCTCTCCTCTCTATCTCCCCTCTAGTTCTCCCATCCTCTCTATGACCCCTCTAGTTCTTTCTTCCTCCCTATCTCCCCTCCAGTTCTCCCTTCCTCCCCATCTCCCCTCCAGTTCTCCCTTCCTCTCTATCTCCCCTCTAGTTCTCCCTTCCTCTCTATCTCCCCTCTAGTTCTCCCTTCCTCTCTATCTCTCCTCTAGTTCTCCCTTCCTCTCTATCTCCCCTCTAGTTCTCCCTTCCTCTCTCTCCCCTCTAGTTCTCCCTTCCTCTCTATCTCCCCTCTAGTTCTCCCTTCCTCTCTATCTCCCCTCTAGTTCTCCCTTCCTCTCTATCTCCCCTATAGTTCTCCCTTCTTCTCTATTTCCCCTCTAGTATCTCCCCTCCATTTCTCCCTTCCTCTCTATTCCCCCTCTAGTTCTCCCTTCCTCCCTATCTTCCCTCCATTTCTCCCTTCCTCTCTATCCCCCCTCTAGTTCTTCCTTCCTCCCTATCTCCCCTCCATTTCCCCTTCCTCTCTATCTCCCCTCTAGTTCTCCATTCCTCCCTATCTCCCCTCCATTTCTCCCTTCCTCTCTATCTCCCCTCTAGTTCCCCCTTCCTCTCTATCTCTGATCTAGTTCTCCCTTCCTCTCTATCCCCCCTCTAGTTCTCCCTTCCTCCCTATCTTCCCTCCATTTCTCCCTTCCTCTCTATCCCCCCTCTAGTTCTTCCTTCCTCCCTATCTCCCCTCCATTTCTCCCTTCCTCTCTATCTCCCCTCTAGTTCTCCCTTCCTCCCTATCTCCCCTCCATTTCTCCCTTCCTCTCTATCTCCACTCTAGTTCCCCCTTCCTCTCTATCTCCCCTCTAGTTCTCCCTTCCTCTCTATCTCCCCTCTTGTTCTCCCTTCCTCCCTATCTCCCTAGTTCTCTCTTCCTCTCTATCTCCCCTCTAGTTCTCCCTTCCTCCCTATCTCCTCTCCATTTCTCCCTTCCTCCCTATCTCCCCTCCATTTCTCCCTTCCTCCCTATCTCCCCTCCATTTCTCCCTTCCTCTCTATCTCCCCTCCATTTCTCCCCATCTCCCCTCTATTCTCCCTTCGTCCCTGTCTCCCCTCTCGTTCTCCCTTCCTCTCTATCTCCCCTCTAGTTCTCCCTATCTCCAACTCCATTTCTCCCTTTCACTCTATCTCCCCTCTAGTTCTCCCTTCATCCCTATCTCCCCTCCATTTCTCCCTTCCTCTCTATCCCCCCTCTAGTTCTTTCTTCCTCCCTATCTCCCCTCCAGTTCTCCCTTCCTCTCTATCTCCCCTCTAGTTCTCCCTTCCTCTCTATCTCCCCTCTAGTTCTCCCTTCCTCCCTATCTCCCCTCTAGTTCTCCCTTCCTCTCTATCTCCCCTCTAGTTCTCCCTTCCTCTCTATCTCCCCTCTAGTTCTCCCTTCCTCTCTATCTCCCCTCTAGTTCTCCCTTCCTCTCTATCTCCCCTCCATTTCCCCCTTCCTATCTATCTCCCCTCTAGTTCTCCCTTCTTCTCTATTTCCCCTCTAGTATCTCCTCCATTTCTCCCTTCCTCTCTATCCCCCCCCTAGTTCTCCCTTCATCCCTATCTCCTCTCCATTTCTCCCTTCCTCTCTATCCCCCCTCTAGTTCTTTCTTCCTCCCTATCTCCCCTCCAGTTCTCCCTTCCTCTCTATATCCCCTCTAGTTCTCCCTTCCTCTCTATCTCCCCTCTAATTCTCCCTTCCTCTCTATCTCCCATCTAGTTCTCCCTTCCTATCTCCCCTCTAGTTCTCCCTTCTTCTCTATCTTCCCTCTAGTTCTCCCTTCCTCTCTATCTCCCCCTAGTTCTCCCTTCCTCCCTATCTCCTATTTCTCACTTCCTCGCTATCTCCCCTCTTGTTCTGCCTTCCTCCCTATCTCCCCTCCATTTCGTCCTTTCTCTCTATCTCCCCTCCATTTCTCCCTATCTCTCCTCTAGTTCTCCCTTCCTTCCTATCTCCCCTCTATTTCTCCCTTCCTCTCTATCTCCCCTCTAGTTCTCCTTTCCTTCCTATATCCCCTCAAGTTCTCCCTTCCTCCCTATCTCCCCTCCATTTCTCCCTTCCTCCCTATCTCCTCTCCATTTCTCTCTTCCTCTCTCTCCCCTCCATTTCTCCCCATCAACCCTCTAGTTCTCCCTTCCTCCCTATCTCCCCTCCAGTTCTCCCTTCCTCTCTATCTCCACTCTAGTTCTCCCTTCCTCTCTATCTCCCCTCTAGTTCTCCCTTCCTCTCTATCTCCCATCTAGTTCTCCCTTCCTATCTCCCCTCTAGTTCTCCCTTCTTCTCTATCTTCCCTCTATTTCTCCCTTCCTCTCTATCTCCCCCTAGTTCTCCCTTCCTCCCTATCTCCTATTTCTCACTTCCTCGCTATCTCCCCTCTTGTTCTGCCTTCCTCCCTATCTCCCCTCCATTTCGTCCTTTCTCTCTATCTCCCCTCCATTTCTCCCTATCTCTCCTCTAGTTCTCCCTTCCTCCCTATCTCCCTAGTTCTCCCTTCCTCTCTATCTCCCCTCTAGTTCTCCCTTCCTCCCTATATCCCCTCAAGTTCTCCCTTCCTCCCTATCTCCCCTCCATTTCTCCCTTCCTCTCTCTCCCCTCCATTTCTCCACATCTCCCCTCTAGTTCTCCCTTCCTCCCTATCTCCCCTCTAGTTCTCCCTTCCTCTCTATCTCCCCACTAGTTCTCCCTTCCTCCCTATCTCCCCTCCATTTCTCCCTTCCTCTCTATCTCCTCTCCATTTCTCCCTTCCTCTCTCTCCCCTCCATTTCTCCCCATCAACCCTCTAGTTCTCCCTTCCTCCCTATCTCCCCTCCAGTTCTCCCTTCCTCTCTATCTCCCCTCTAGTTCTCCCTTCCTCTCTATCTCCCATCTAGTTCTCCCTTCCTATCTCCCCTCTAGTTCTCCCTTCTTCTCTATCTTCCCTCTATTTCTCCCTTCCTCTCTATCTCCCCCTAGTTCTCCCTTCCTCCCTATCTCCTATTTCTCACTTCCTCGCTATCTCCCCTCTTGTTCTGACTTCCTCCCTATCTCCCCTCCATTTCGTCCTTTCTATCTCCCCTCCATTTCTCCCTATCTCTCCTCTAGTTCTCCCTTCCTTCCTATCTCCCCTCTATTTCTCCCTTCCTCTCTATCTCCCCTCTAGTTCTCCTTTCCTTCCTATATCCCCTCAAGTTCTCCCTTCCTCCCTATCTCCCCTCCATTTCTCCCTTCCTCCCTATCTCCTCTCCATTTCTCCCTTCCTCTCTCTCCCCTCCATTTCTCCCCATCAACCCTCTAGTTCTCCCTTCCTATCTCCCCTCTAGTTCTCCCTTCCTCTTTATCTCCCCTGTAGTTCTCCCTTCTTCTCTATCTTCCCTCTAGTTCTCTCTTCCTCCCTATCTCCCTTCTAGTTCTCCCTTCCTCTCTATCTCCCCTCTAGTTCTCCCTTCCTCTCTATCTCCCCTCCATTTCTCCCTTCCTATCTATCTCCCCTATAGTTCTCCCTTCTTCTCTATTTCCCCTGTAGTATCTCCCCTCCATTTCTCCCTTCTTCTCTATCCCCCTCTAGTTCTCCCTTCCTCCGTATCTCTCCTCAATTTCTCCCTTCCTCTCTATCCCCCCTCTAGTTCTTTCTTCCTCCCTATCTCCCCTCCAGTTCTCCCTTCCTCTCTATCTCCCCTCCATTTCCCCCTTCCTATCTATCTCCCCTCTAGTTCTCCCTTCTTCTCTATTTCCCCTCTAGTATCTCCTCCATTTCTCCCTTCCTCTCTATCCCCCCCCTAGTTCTCCCTTCATCCCTATCTCCCCTCCATTTCTCCCTTCCTCTCTATCCCCCCTCTAGTTCTTTCTTCCTCCCTATCTCCCCTCCATTTCTCCCTTCCTCCCTATCTCCTCTCCATTTCTCTCTTCCTCTCTCTCCCCTCCATTTCTCCCCATCAACCCTCTAGTTCTCCCTTCCTCCCTATCTCCCCTCCAGTTCTCCCTTCCTCTCTATCTCCCCTCTAGTTCTCCCTTCCTCTCTATCTCCCCTCTAGTTCTCCCTTCCTCTCTATCTCCCATCTAGTTCTCCCTTCCTATCTCTCCTCTAGTTCTCCCTTCTTCTCTATCTGCCCTCTAATTCTCCCTTCCTCTCTATCTCCCCCTAGTTCTCCCTTCCTCCCTATCTCCTATTTCTCACTTCCTCGCTATCTTCCCTCTTGTTCTGCCTTCCTCCCTATCTCCCCTCCATTTCGTCCTTTCTCTCTATCTCCCCTCCATTTCTCCCTATCTCTCCTCTAGTTCTCCCTTCCTCCCTGTCTCCCTAGTTCTCCCTTCCTCTCTATCTCCCCTCTAGTTCTCCCTTCCTCCCTATATCCCCTCAAGTTCTCCCTTCCTCCCTATCTCCCCTCCATTTCTCCCTTCCTCTCTCTCCCCTCCATTTTTCCACATCTCCCCTCTAGTTCTCCCTTCCTCCCTATCTCCCCTCTAGTTCTCCCTTCCTCTCTATCTCCCCACTAGTTCTCCCTTCCTCCCTATCTCCCCTCCATTTCTCCCTTCCTCTCTATCTCCTCTCCATTTCTCCCTTCCTCTCTCTCCCCTCCATTTCTCCCCATCAACCCTCTAGTTCTCCTTTCCTCCCTATCTCCCCTCCAGTTCTGCCTTCCTCTCTATCTCCCCTCTAGTTCTCCCTTCCTCTCTATCTCCCCTCTAGTTCTCCCTTCCTCTCTATCTCCCATCTAGTTCTCCCTTCCTATCTCCCCTCTAGTTCTCCCTTCTTCTCTATCTTCCCTCTATTTCTCCCTTCCTCTCTATCTCCCCCTAGTTCTCCCTTCCTCCCTATCTCCTATTTCTCACTTCCTCGCTATCTCCCCTCTTGTTCTGCCTTCCTCCCTATCTCCCCCCATTTCGTCCTTTCTCTCTATCTCCCCTCCATTTCTCCCTATCTCTCCTCTAGTTCTCCCTTCCTTCTTATCTCCCCTCTATTTCTCCCTTCCTCTCTATCTCCCCTCTAGTTCTCCTTTCCTTCCTATATCCCCTCAAGTTCTCCCTTCCTCCCTATCTCCCCTCCATTTCTCCCTTCCTCCCTATCTCCTCTCCATTTCTCTCTTCCTCTCTCTCCCCTCCATTTCTCCCCATCAACCCTCTAGTTCTCCCTTCCTCCCTATCTCCCCTCCAGTTCTCCCTTCCTCTCTATCTCCCCTCTAGTTCTCCCTTCCTCTCTATCTCCCCTCCATTTCTCCCTTCCTATCTATCTCCCCTATAGTTCTCCCTTCTTCTCTATTTCCCCTGTAGTATCTCCCCTCCATTTCTCCCTTCTTCTCTATCCCCCTCTAGTTCTCCCCTTCCTCCCTATCTCTCCTCAATTTCTCGCTTCCTCTCTATCCCCCCTCTAGTTCTTTCTTCCTCCCTATCTCCCCTCCAGTTCTCCCTTCCTCTCTATCTCCCCTCCATTTCCCCCTTCCTATCTATCTCCCCTCTAGTTCTCCCTTCTTCTCTATTTCCCCTCTAGTATCTCCTCCATTTCTCCCTTCCTCTCTATCCCCCCCCTAGTTCTCCCTTCATCCCTATCTCCCACCCATTTCTCCCTTCCTCTCTATCCCCCCTCTAGTTCTTTCTTCCTCCCTATCTCCCCTCCAGTTCTCCCTTCCTCTCTATCTCCCCTCTAGTTCTCCCTTCCTCTCTATCTCCCCTCTAGTTCTCCCTTCCTCTCTATCTCCCATCTAGTTCTCCCTTCCTATCTCCCCTCTAGTTTTCCCTTCTTCTCTATCTTCCCTCTAGTTCTCCCTTCCTCTCTATCTCCCCCTAGTTCTCCCTTCCTCCCTATCTCCTATTTCTCACATCCTCGCTATCTCCCCTCTTGTTCTGCCTTCCTCCCTATCTCCCCTCCATTTCGTACTTTCTCTCTATCTCCCCTCCATTTCTCCCTATCTCTCCTCTAGTTCTCTCTTCCTTCCTATCTCCCCTCTATTTCTCCCTTCCTCTCTATCTCCCCTCTAGTTCTCCTTTCCTTCCTATATCCCCTCAAGTTCTCCCTTCCTCCCTATCTCCCCTCCATTTCTCCCTTCCTCCCTATCTCCTCTCCATTTCTCTCTTCCTCTCTCTCCCCTCCATTTCTCCCCATCAACCCTCTAGTTCTCCCTTCCTCCCTATCTCCCCTCCAGTTCTCCCTTCCTCTCTATCTCCCCTCTAGTTCTCCCTTCCTCTCTATCTCCCCTCTAGTTCTCCCTTCCTCTCTATCTCCCATCTAGTTCTCCCTTCCTATCTCCCCTCTAGTTCTCCCTTCTTCTCTATCTTCCCTCTATTTCTCCCTTCCTCTCTATCTCCCCCTAGTTCTCCCTTCCTCCCTATCTCCTATTTCTCACTTCCTCGCTATCTCCCCTCTTGTTCTGCCTTCCTCCCTATCTCCCCTCCATTTCGTCCTTTCTCTCTATCTCCCCTCCATTTCTCCCTATCTCTCCTCTAGTTCTCCCTTCCTCCCTATCTCCCTAGTTCTCCCTTCCTCTCTATCTCCCCTCTAGTTCTCCCTTCCTCCCTATATCCCCTCAAGTTCTCCCTTCCTCCCTATCTCCCCTCCATTTCTCCCTTCCTCTCTCTCCCCTCCATTTCTCCACATCTCCCCTCTAGTTCTCCCTTCCTCCCTATCTCCCCTCTAGTTCTCCCTTCCTCTCTATCTCCCCACTAGTTCTCCCTTCCTCCCTATCTCCCCTCCATTTCTCCCTTCCTCTCTATCTCCTCTCCATTTCTCCCTTCCTCTCTCTCCCCTCCATTTCTCCCCATCAACCCTCTAGTTCTCCCTTCCTCCCTATCTCCCCTCCAGTTCTCCCTTCCTCTCTATATCCCCTCTAGTTCTCCCTTCCTCTCTATCTCTCCTCTAGTTCTCCCTTCCTCTCTATCTCCCATCTAGTTATCCCTTCCTATCTCCCCTCTAGTTCTCCCTTCTTCTCTATCTTCCCTCTTTTTCTCCCTTCCTCTCTATCTCCCCCTAGTTCTCCCTTCCTCCCTATCTCCTATTTCTCACTTCCTCGCTATCACCCCTCTTGTTCTGCCTTCCTCCCTATCTCCCCTCCATTTCGTCCTTTCTCTCTATCTCCCCTCCATTTCTCCCTATCTCTCCTCTAGTTCTCCCTTCCTTCCTATCTCCCCTCTATTTCTCCCTTCCTCTCTATCTCCCCTCTAGTTCTCCTTTCCTTCCTATATCCCCTCAAGTTCTTCCTTCCTCCCGATCTCCCCTCCATTTCTCCCTTCCTCCCTATCTCCTCTCCATTTCTCCCTTCCTCTCTCTCCCCTCCATTTCTCCCCATCAACCCTCTAGTTCTCCCTTCCTATCTCCCCTCTAGTTCTCCCTTCCTCTTTATCTCCCCTGTAGTTCTCCCTTCTTCTCTATCTTCCCTCTAGTTCTCTCTTCCTCCCTATCTCCCCTCTAGTTCTCCCTTCCTCTCTATCTCCCCTCTAGTTCTCCCTTCCTCTCTATCTCCCCTCCATTTCTCCCTTCCTATCTATCTCCCTATAGTTCTCCCTTCTTCTCTATTTCCCCTGTAGTATCTCCCCTCCATTTCTCCCTTCTTCTCTATCCCCCTCTAGTTCTCCCTTCCTCCCTATCTCTCCTCAATTTCTCCCTTCCTCTCTATCCCCCCTCTAGTTCTTTCTTACTCCCTATCTCCCCTCCAGTTCTCCCTTCCTCTCTATCTCCCCTCCATTTCCCCCTTCCTATCTATCTCCCCTCTAGTTCTCCCTTCTTCTCTATTTCCCCTCTAGTATCTCCTCCATTTCTCCCTTCCTCTCTATCCCCCCCCTAGTTCTCCCTTCATCCCTATCTCCCCTCCATTTCTCCCTTCCTCTCTATCCCCCCTCTAGTTCTTTCTTCCTCCCTATCTCCCCTCCAGTTCTCCCTTCCTCTCTATCTCCCCTCTAGTTCTCCCTTCCTCTCTATCTCCCCTCTAGTTCTCCCTTCCTCTCTATCTCCCATCTAGTTCTCCCTTCCTATCTCCCCTCTAGTTTTCCCTTCTTCTCTATCTTCCCTCTAGTTCTCCCTTCCTCTCTATCTCCCCCTAGTTCTCCCTTCCTCCTTATCTCCTATTTCTCACTTCCTCGCTATCTCCCCTCTTGTTCTGCCTTCCTCCCTATCTCCCCTCCATTTCGTCCTTTCTCTCTATCTCCCCTCCATTTCTCCCTATCTCTCCTCTAGTTCTCCCTTCCTTCCTATCTCCCCTCTATTTCTCCCTTCCTCTCTATCTCCCCTCTAGTTCTCCTTTCCTTCCTATATCCCCTCAAGTTCTCCCTTCCTCCCTATCTCCCCTCCATTTCTCCCTTCCTCCCTATCTCCTCTCCATTTCTCTCTTCCTCTCTCTCCCCTCCATTTCTCCCCATCAACCCTCTAGTTCTCCCTTCCTCCCTATCTCCCCTCCAGTTCTCCCTTCCTCTCTATCTCCCCTCTAGTTCTCCCTTCCTATCTCCCCTCTAGTTTTCCCTTCTTCTCTATCTTCCCTCTAGTTCTCCCTTCCTCTCTATCTCCCCCTAGTTCTCCCTTCCTCCCTATCTCCTATTTCTCACATCCTCGCTATCTCCCCTCTTGTTCTGCCTTCCTCCCTATCTCCCCTCCATTTCGTCCTTTCTCTCTATCTCCCCTCCATTTCTCCCTATCTCTCCTCTAGTTCTCCCTTCCTTCCTATCTCCCCTCTATTTCTCCCTTCCTCTCTATCTCCCCTCTAGTTCTCCTTTCCTTCCTATATCCCCTCAAGTTCTCCCTTCCTCCCTATCTCCCCTCCATTTCTCCCTTCCTCCCTATCTCCTCTCCATTTCTCTCTTCCTCTCTCTCCCCTCCATTTCTCCCCATCAACCCTCTAGTTCTCCCTTCCTCCCTATCTCCCCTCCAGTTCTCCCTTCCTCTCTATCTCCCCTCTAGTTCTCCCTTCCTCTCTATCTCCCCTCTAGTTCTCCCTTCCTCTCTATCTCCCATCTAGTTCTCCCTTCCTATCTCCCCTCTAGTTCTCCCTTCTTCTCTATCTTCCCTCTATTTCTCCCTTCCTCTCTATCTCCCCCTAGTTCTCCCTTCCTCCCTATCTCCTATTTCTCACTTCCTCGCTATCTCCCCTCTTGTTCTGCCTTCCTCCCTATCTCCCCTCCATTTCGTCCTTTCTCTCTATCTCCCCTCCATTTCTCCCTATCTCTCCTCTAGTTCTCCCTTCCTCCCTATCTCCCTAGTTCTCCCTTCCTCTCTATCTCCCCTCTAGTTCTCCCTTCCTCCCTATATCCCCTCAAGTTCTCCCTTCCTCCCTATCTCCCCTCCATTTCTCCCTTCCTCTCTCTCCCCTCCATTTCTCCACATCTCCCCTCTAGTTCTCCCTTCCTCACTATCTCCCCTCTAGTTCTCCCTTCCTCTCTATCTCCCCACTAGTTCTCCCTTCCTCCCTATCTCCCCTCCATTTCTCCCTTCCTCTCTATCTCCTCTCCATTTCTCCCTTCCTCTCTCTCCCCTCCATTTCTCCCCATCAACCCTCTAGTTCTCCCTTCCTCCCTATCTCCCCTCCAGTTCTCCCTTCCTCTCTATATCCCCTCTAGTTCTCCCTTCCTCTCTATCTCCCCTCTAGTTCTCCCTTCCTCTCTATCTCCCATCTAGTTATCCCTTCCTATCTCCCCTCTAGTTCTCCCTTCTTCTCTATCTTCCCTCTATTTCTCCCTTCCTCTCTATCTCCCCCTAGTTCTCCCTTCCTCCCTATCTCCTATTTCTCACTTCCTCGCTATCACCCCTCTTGTTCTGCCTTCCTCCCTATCTCCCCTCCATTTCGTCCTTTCTCTCTATCTCCCCTCCATTTCTCCCTATCTCTCCTCTAGTTCTCCCTTCCTTCCTATCTCCCCTCTATTTCTCCCTTCCTCTCTATCTCCCCTCTAGTTCTCCTTTCCTTCCTATATCCCCTCAAGTTCTTCCTTCCTCCCTATCTCCCCTCCATTTCTCCCTTCCTCCCTATCTCCTCTCCATTTCTCCCTTCCTCTCTCTCCCCTCCATTTCTCCCCATCAACCCTCTAGTTCTCCCTTCCTATCTCCCCTCTAGTTCTCCCTTCCTCTTTATCTCCCCTGTAGTTCTCCCTTCTTCTCTATCTTCCCTCTAGTTCTCTCTTCCTCCCTATCTCCCCTCTAGTTCTCCCTTCCTCTCTATCTCCCCTCTAGTTCTCCCTTCCTCTCTATCTCCCCTCCATTTCTCCCTTCCTATCTATCTCCCCTATAGTTCTCCCTTCTTCTCTATTTCCCCTGTAGTATCTCCCCTCCATTTCTCCCTTCTTCTCTATCCCCCTCTAGTTCTCCCTTCCTCCCTATCTCTCCTCAATTTCTCCCTTCCTCTCTATCCCCCCTCTAGTTCTTTCTTCCTCCCTATCTCCCCTCCAGTTCTCCCTTCCTCTCTATCTCCCCTCCATTTCCCCCTTCCTATCTATCTCCCCTCTAGTTCTCCCTTCTTCTCTATTTCCCCTCTAGTATCTCCTCCATTTCTCCCTTCCTCTCTATCCCCCCCCTAGTTCTCCCTTCATCCCTATCTCCCCTCCATTTCTCCCTTCCTCTCTATCCCCCCTCTAGTTCTTTCTTCCTCCCTATCTCCCCTCCAGTTCTCCCTTCCTCTCTATCTCCCCTCTAGTTCTCCCTTCCTCTCTATCTCCCCTCTAGTTCTCCCTTCCTCTCTATCTCCCATCTAGTTCTCGCTTCCTATCTCCCCTCTAGTTCTCCCTTCTTCTCTATCTTCCCTCTAGTTCTCCCTTCCTCTCTATCTCCCCCTAGTTCTCCCTTCCTCCCTATCTCCTATTTCTCACTTCCTCGCTATCTCCCCTCTTGTTCTGCCTTCCTCCCTATCTCCCCTCCATTTCGTCCTTTCTCTCTATCTCCCCTCCATTTCTCCCTATCTCTCCTCTAGTTCTCCCTTCCTTCCTATCTCCCCTCTATTTCTCCTTTCCTTCCTATATCCCCTCAAGTTCTCCCTTCCTCCCTATCTCCCCTCCATTTCTCCCTTCCTCCCTATCTCCTCTCCATTTCTCTCTTCCTCTCTCTCCCCTCCATTTCTCCCCATCAACCCTCTAGTTCTCCCTTCCTCCCTATCTCCCCTCCAGTTCTCCCTTCCTCTCTATCTCCCCTCTAGTTCTCCCTTCCTCTCTATCTCCCCTCTAGTTCTCCCTTCCTCTCTATCTCCCATCTAGTTCTCCCTTCCTATCTCCCCTCTAGTTCTCCCTTCTTCTCTATCTTCCCTCTATTTCTCCCTTCCTCTCTATCTCCCCCTAGTTCTCCCTTCCTCCCTATCTCCTATTTCTCACTTCCTCGCTATCTCCCCTCTTGTTCTGCCTTCCTCCCTATCTCCCCTCCATTTCGTCCTTTCTCTCTATCTCCCCTCCATTTCTCCCTATCTCTCCTCTAGTTCTCCCTTCCTCCCTATCTCCCTAGTTCTCCCTTCCTCTCTATCTCCCCTCTAGTTCTCCCTTCCTCCCTATATCCCCTCAAGTTCTCCCTTCCTCCCTATCTCCCCTCCATTTCTCCCTTCCTCTCTCTCCCCTCCATTTCTCCACATCTCCCCTCTAGTTCTCCCTTCCTCACTATCTCCCCTCTAGTTCTCCCTTCCTCTCTATCTCCCCACTAGTTCTCCCTTCCTCCCTATCTCCCCTCCATTTCTCCCTTCCTCTCTATCTCCTCTCCATTTCTCCCTTCCTCTCTCTCCCCTCCATTTCTCCCCATCAACCCTCTAGTTCTCCCTTCCTCCCTATCTCCCCTCCAGTTCTCCCTTCCTCTCTATATCCCCTCTAGTTCTCCCTTCCTCTCTATCTCCCCTCTAGTTCTCCCTTCCTCTCTATCTCCCATCTAGTTATCCCTTCCTATCTCCCCTCTAGTTCTCCCTTCTTCTCTATCTTCCCTCTATTTCTCCCTTCCTCTCTATCTCCCCCTAGTTCTCCCTTCCTCCCTATCTCCTATTTCTCACTTCCTCGCTATCACCCCTCTTGTTCTGCCTTCCTCCCTATCTCCCCTCCATTTCGTCCTTTCTCTCTATCTCCCCTCCATTTCTCCCTATCTCTCCTCTAGTTCTCCCTTCCTTCCTATCTCCCCTCTATTTCTCCCTTCCTCTCTATCTCCCCTCTAGTTCTCCTTTCCTTCCTATATCCCCTCAAGTTCTTCCTTCCTCCCTATCTCCCCTCCATTTCTCCCTTCCTCCCTATCTCCTCTCCATTTCTCCCTTCCTCTCTCTCCCCTCCATTTCTCCCCATCAACCCTCTAGTTCTCCCTTCCTATCTCCCCTCTAGTTCTCCCTTCCTCTTTATCTCCCCTGTAGTTCTCCCTTCTTCTCTATCTTCCCTCTAGTTCTCTCTTCCTCCCTATCTCCCCTCTAGTTCTCCCTTCCTCTCTATCTCCCCTCTAGTTCTCCCTTCCTCTCTATCTCCCCTCCATTTCTCCCTTCCTATCTATCTCCCCTATAGTTCTCCCTTCTTCTCTATTTCCCCTGTAGTATCTCCCCTCCATTTCTCCCTTCTTCTCTATCCCCCTCTAGTTCTCCCTTCCTCCCTATCTCTCCTCAATTTCTCCCTTCCTCTCTATCCCCCCTCTAGTTCTTTCTTCCTCCCTATCTCCCCTCCAGTTCTCCCTTCCTCTCTATCTCCCCTCCATTTCCCCCTTCCTATCTATCTCCCCTCTAGTTCTCCCTTCTTCTCTATTTCCCCTCTAGTATCTCCTCCATTTCTCCCTTCCTCTCTATCCCCCCCCTAGTTCTCCCTTCATCCCTATCTCCCCTCCATTTCTCCCTTCCTCTCTATCCCCCCTCTAGTTCTTTCTTCCTCCCTATCTCCCCTCCAGTTCTCCCTTCCTCTCTATCTCCCCTCTAGTTCTCCCTTCCTCTCTATCTCCCCTCTAGTTCTCCCTTCCTCTCTATCTCCCATCTAGTTCTCGCTTCCTATCTCCCCTCTAGTTCTCCCTTCTTCTCTATCTTCCCTCTAGTTCTCCCTTCCTCTCTATCTCCCCCTAGTTCTCCCTTCCTCCCTATCTCCTATTTCTCACTTCCTCGCTATCTCCCCTCTTGTTCTGCCTTCCTCCCTATCTCCCCTCCATTTCGTCCTTTCTCTCTATCTCCCCTCCATTTCTCCCTATCTCTCCTCTAGTTCTCCCTTCCTTCCTATCTCCCCTCTATTTCTCCCTTCCTCTCTATCTCCCCTCTAGTTCTCCTTTCCTTCCTATATCCCCTCAAGTTCTCCCTTCCTCCCTATCTCCCCTCCATTTCTCCCTTCCTCCCTATCTCCTCTCCATTTCTCTCTTCCTCTCTCTCACCTCCATTTCTCCCCATCAACCCTCTAGTTCTCCCTTCCTCCCTATCTCCCCTCCAGTTCTCCCTTCCTCTCTATCTCCCCTCTAGTTCTCCCTTCCTCTCTATCTCCCCTCTAGTTCTCCCTTCCTCTCTATCTCCCATCTAGTTCTCCCTTCCTATCTCTCCTCTAGTTCTCCCTTCTTCTCTATCTTCCCTCTAATTCTCCCTTCCTCTCTATCTCCCCCTAGTTCTCCCTTCCTCCCTATCTCCTATTTCTCACTTCCTCGCTATCTTCCCTCTTGTTCTGCCTTCCTCCCTATCTCCCCTCCATTTCGTCCTTTCTCTCTATCTCCCCTCCATTTCTCCCTATCTCTCCTCTAGTTCTCCCTTCCTCCCTATCTCCCTAGTTCTCCCTTCCTCTCTATCTCCCCTCTAGTTCTCCCTTCCTCCCTATATCCCCTCAAGTTCTCCCTTCCTCCCTATCTCCCCTCCATTTCTCCCTTCCTCTCTCTCCCCTCCATTTTTCCACATCTCCCCTCTAGTTCTCCCTTCCTCCCTATCTCCCCTCTAGTTCTCCCTTCCTCTCTATCTCCCCACTAGTTCTCCCTTCCTCCCTATCTCCCCTCCATTTCTCCCTTCCTCTCTATCTCCTCTCCATTTCTCCCTTCCTCTCTCTCCCCTCCATTTCTCCCCATCAACCCTCTAGTTCTCCTTTCCTCCCTATCTCCCCTCCAGTTCTGCCTTCCTCTCTATCTCCCCTCTAGTTCTCCCTTCCTCTCTATCTCCCCTCTAGTTCTCCCTTCCTCTCTATCTCCCATATAGTTCTCCCTTCCTATCTCCCCTCTAGTTCTCCCTTCTTCTCTATCTTCCCTCTATTTCTCCCTTCCTCTCTATCTCCCCCTAGTTCTCCCTTCCTCCCTATCTCCTATTTCTCACTTCCTCGCTATCTCCCCTCTTGTTCTGCCTTCCTCCCTATCTCCCCCCATTTCGTCCTTTCTCTCTATCTCCCCTCCATTTCTCCCTATCTCTCCTCTAGTTCTCCCTTCCTTCTTATCTCCCCTCTATTTCTCCCTTCCTCTCTATCTCCCCTCTAGTTCTCCTTTCCTTCCTATATCCCCTCAAGTTCTCCCTTCCTCCCTATCTCCCCTCCATTTCTCCCTTCCTCCCTATCTCCTCTCCATTTCTCCCTTCCTCTCTCTCCCCTCCATTTCTCCCCATCAACCCTCTAGTTCTCCCTTCCTATCTCCCCTCTAGTTCTCCCTTCCTCTTTATGTCCCCTGTAGTTCTCCCTTCTTCTCTATCTTCCCTCTAGTTCTCTCTTCCTCCCTATCTCCCCTCTAGTTCTCCCTTCCTCTCTATCTCCCCTCTAGTTCTCCCTTCCTCTCTATCTCCCCTCCATTTCTCCCTTCCTATTTATCTCCCCTATAGTTCTCCCTTCTTCTCTATTTCCCCTGTAGTATCTCCCCTCCATTTCTCTCTTCTTCTCTATCCCCCTCTAGTTCTCCCTACCTCCCTATCTCTCCTCAATTTCTCCCTTCCTCTCTATCCCCCCTCTAGTTCTTTCTTCCTCCCTATCTCCCCTCCAGTTCTCCCTTCCTCTCTATCTCCCCTCCTGTTCTCCCTTCCTCTCTATCTCCCCTCTAGTTCATTCCTCTCTATCTTCCCTCTAGTTCTCTCTTCCTCTCTATCTCCCCTCTAGTTCTCCCTTCCTATCTCCCCTCTAGTTCTCCCTTCTTTTCTATCTTCTCTCTAGTTCTCCCTTCCTCCCTATCTCCCCTCTAGTTCTCCCTTCCTCTCTATCTCCCCTCTAGTTTTCCCTTCCTCTCTATCTCTCCTGTAGTTCTCCCTTCCTCTCTATCTCCCCTCTAGTTCTCCCTTCCTCTCTATCTCCCATCTAGTTCTCCCTTCCTATCTCCCCTCTAGTTCTCCCTTCTTCTCTATCTTCCCTCTATTTCTCCCTTCCTCTCTATCTCCCCCTAGTTCTCCCTTCCTCCCTATCTCCTATTTCTCACTTCCTCGCTATCTCCCCTCTTGTTCTGCCTTCCTCCCTATCTCCCCCCATTTCGTCCTTTCTCTCTATCTCCCCTCCATTTCTCCCTATCTCTCCTCTAGTTCTCACTTCCTTCCTATCTCCCCTCTATTTCTCCCTTCCTCTCTATCTCCCCTCTAGTTCTCCTTTCCTTCCTATATCCCCTCAAGTTCTCCCTTCCTCCCTATCTCCCCTCCATTTCTCCCTTCCTCCCTATCTCCTCTCCATTTCTCCCTTCCTCTCTCTCCCCTCCATTTCTCCCCATCAACCCTCTAGTTCTCCCTTCCTATCTCCCCTCTAGTTCTCCCTTCCTCTTTATCTCCCCTGTAGTTCTCCCTTCTTCTCTATCTTCCCTCTAGTTCTCTCTTCCTCCCTATCTCCCCTCTAGTTCTCCCTTCCTCTCTATCTCCCCTCTAGTTCTCCCTTCCTCTCTATCTCCCCTCCATTTCTCCCTTCCTATCTATCTCCCCTATAGTTCTCCCTTCTTCTCTATTTCCCCTGTAGTATCTCCCCTCCATTTCTCCCTTCTTCTCTATCCCCCTCTAGTTCTCCCTTCCTCCCTATCTCTCCTCAATTTCTCCCTTCCTCTCTATCCCCCCTCTAGTTCTTTCTTCCTCCCTATCTCCCCTCCAGTTCTCCCTTCCTCTCTATCTCCCCTCCATTTCCCCCTTCCTATCTATCTCCCCTCTAGTTCTCCCTTCTTCTCTATTTCCCCTCTAGTATCTCCTCCATTTCTCCCTTCCTCTCTATCCCCCCCCTAGTTCTCCCTTCATCCCTATCTCCCCTCCATTTCTCCCTTCCTCTCTATCCCCCCTCTAGTTCTTTCTTCCTCCCTATCTCCCCTCCAGTTCTCCCTTCCTCTCTATCTCCCCTCTAGTTCTCCCTTCCTCTCTATCTCCCCTCTAGTTCTCCCTTCCTCTCTATCTCCCATCTAGTTCTCGCTTCCTATCTCCCCTCTAGTTCTCCCTTCTTCTCTATCTTCCCTCTAGTTCTCCCTTCCTCTCTATCTCCCCCTAGTTCTCCCTTCCTCCCTATCTCCTATTTCTCACTTCCTCGCTATCTCCCCTCTTGTTCTGCCTTCCTCCCTATCTCCCCTCCATTTCGTCCTTTCTCTCTATCTCCCCTCCATTTCTCCCTATCTCTCCTCTAGTTCTCCCTTCCTTCCTATCTCCCCTCTATTTCTCCCTTCCTCTCTATCTCCCCTCTAGTTCTCCTTTCCTTCCTATATCCCCTCAAGTTCTCCCTTCCTCCCTATCTCCCCTCCATTTCTCCCTTCCTCCCTATCTCCTCTCCATTTCTCTCTTCCTCTCTCTCACCTCCATTTCTCCCCATCAACCCTCTAGTTCTCCCTTCCTCCCTATCTCCCCTCCAGTTCTCCCTTCCTCTCTATCTCCCCTCTAGTTCTCCCTTCCTCTCTATCTCCCCTCTAGTTCTCCCTTCCTCTCTATCTCCCATCTAGTTCTCCCTTCCTATCTCTCCTCTAGTTCTCCCTTCTTCTCTATCTTCCCTCTAATTCTCCCTTCCTCTCTATCTCCCCCTAGTTCTCCCTTCCTCCCTATCTCCTATTTCTCACTTCCTCGCTATCTTCCCTCTTGTTCTGCCTTCCTCCCTATCTCCCCTCCATTTCGTCCTTTCTCTCTATCTCCCCTCCATTTCTCCCTATCTCTCCTCTAGTTCTCCCTTCCTCCCTATCTCCCTAGTTCTCCCTTCCTCTCTATCTCCCCTCTAGTTCTCCCTTCCTCCCTATATCCCCTCAAGTTCTCCCTTCCTCCCTATCTCCCCTCCATTTCTCCCTTCCTCTCTCTCCCCTCCATTTTTCCACATCTCCCCTCTAGTTCTCCCTTCCTCCCTATCTCCCCTCTAGTTCTCCCTTCCTCTCTATCTCCCCACTAGTTCTCCCTTCCTCCCTATCTCCCCTCCATTTCTCCCTTCCTCTCTATCTCCTCTCCATTTCTCCCTTCCTCTCTCTCCCCTCCATTTCTCCCCATCAACCCTCTAGTTCTCCTTTCCTCCCTATCTCCCCTCCAGTTCTGCCTTCCTCTCTATCTCCCCTCTAGTTCTCCCTTCCTCTCTATCTCCCCTCTAGTTCTCCCTTCCTCTCTATCTCCCATATAGTTCTCCCTTCCTATCTCCCCTCTAGTTCTCCCTTCTTCTCTATCTTCCCTCTATTTCTCCCTTCCTCTCTATCTCCCCCTAGTTCTCCCTTCCTCCCTATCTCCTATTTCTCACTTCCTCGCTATCTCCCCTCTTGTTCTGCCTTCCTCCCTATCTCCCCCCATTTCGTCCTTTCTCTCTATCTCCCCTCCATTTCTCCCTATCTCTCCTCTAGTTCTCCCTTCCTTCTTATCTCCCCTCTATTTCTCCCTTCCTCTCTATCTCCCCTCTAGTTCTCCTTTCCTTCCTATATCCCCTCAAGTTCTCCCTTCCTCCCTATCTCCCCTCCATTTCTCCCTTCCTCCCTATCTCCTCTCCATTTCTCCCTTCCTCTCTCTCCCCTCCATTTCTCCCCATCAACCCTCTAGTTCTCCCTTCCTATCTCCCCTCTAGTTCTCCCTTCCTCTTTATGTCCCCTGTAGTTCTCCCTTCTTCTCTATCTTCCCTCTAGTTCTCTCTTCCTCCCTATCTCCCCTCTAGTTCTCCCTTCCTCTCTATCTCCCCTCTAGTTCTCCCTTCCTCTCTATCTCCCCTCCATTTCTCCCTTCCTATTTATCTCCCCTATAGTTCTCCCTTCTTCTCTATTTCCCCTGTAGTATCTCCCCTCCATTTCTCTCTTCTTCTCTATCCCCCTCTAGTTCTCCCTACCTCCCTATCTCTCCTCAATTTCTCCCTTCCTCTCTATCCCCCCTCTAGTTCTTTCTTCCTCCCTATCTCCCCTCCAGTTCTCCCTTCCTCTCTATCTCCCCTCCTGTTCTCCCTTCCTCTCTATCTCCCCTCTAGTTCATTCCTCTCTATCTTCCCTCTAGTTCTCTCTTCCTCTCTATCTCCCCTCTAGTTCTCCCTTCCTATCTCCCCTCTAGTTCTCCCTTCTTTTCTATCTTCTCTCTAGTTCTCCCTTCCTCCCTATCTCCCCTCTAGTTCTCCCTTCCTCTCTATCTCCCCTCTAGTTTTCCCTTCCTCTCTATCTCTCCTGTAGTTCTCCCTTCCTCTCTATCTCCCCTCTAGTTCTCCCTTCCTCTCTATCTCCCATCTAGTTCTCCCTTCCTATCTCCCCTCTAGTTCTCCCTTCTTCTCTATCTTCCCTCTATTTCTCCCTTCCTCTCTATCTCCCCCTAGTTCTCCCTTCCTCCCTATCTCCTATTTCTCACTTCCTCGCTATCTCCCCTCTTGTTCTGCCTTCCTCCCTATCTCCCCCCATTTCGTCCTTTCTCTCTATCTCCCCTCCATTTCTCCCTATCTCTCCTCTAGTTCTCACTTCCTTCCTATCTCCCCTCTATTTCTCCCTTCCTCTCTATCTCCCCTCTAGTTCTCCTTTCCTTCCTATATCCCCTCAAGTTCTCCCTTCCTCCCTATCTCCCCTCCATTTCTCCCTTCCTCCCTATCTCCTCTCCATTTCTCCCTTCCTCTCTCTCCCCTCCATTTCTCCCCATCAACCCTCTAGTTCTCCCTTCCTATCTCCCCTCTAGTTCTCCCTTCCTCTTTATCTCCCCTGTAGTTCTCCCTTCTTCTCTATCTTCCCTCTAGTTCTCTCTTCCTCCCTATCTCCCCTCTAGTTCTCCCTTCCTCTCTATCTCCCCTCTAGTTCTCCCTTCCTCTCTATCTCCCCTCCATTTCTCCCTTCCTATCTATCTCCCCTATAGTTCTCCCTTCTTCTCTATTTCCCCTGTAGTATCTCCCCTCCATTTCTCCCTTCTTCTCTATCCCCCTCTAGTTCTCCCTTCCTCCCTATCTCTCCTCAATTTCTCCCTTCCTCTCTATCCCCCCTCTAGTTCTCTCTTCCTCCCTATCTCCCCTCCAGTTCTCCCTTCCTCTCTATCTCCCCTCCTGTTCTCCCTTCCTCTCTATCTCCCCTCTAGTTCATTCCTCTCTATCTTCCCTCTAGTTCTCTCTTCCTCTCTATCTCCCCTCTAGTTCTCCCTTCCTATCTCCCCTCTAGTTCTCCCTTCTTTTCTATCTTCTCTCTAGTTCTCCCTTCCTCCCTATCTCCCCTCTAGTTCTCCCTTCCTCTCTATCTCCCCTCTAATTTTCCCTTCCTCTCTATCGCTCCTGTAGTTCTCCCTTCCTCTCTATCTCCCCTCTAGTTCTCCCTTCCTCTCTATCTCCCCTACATTTCTCCCTTCCTATCTATCTCCCCTATAGTTCTCCCTCTCTATCTCCCCTCCATTTATCCCTTCCTCTCTATCCCCCCTCTAGTTCTTTCTTCCTCACTATCTCCCCTCCAGTTCTCCCTTCCTCTCTATATCCCCTCTAGTTCTCCCTTCCTCTCTATCTCTCCTCTAGTTCTCCCTTCCTCTCTATCTCCCCTCTAGTTCTCCCTTCCTCTCTATCTCCCCTCTAGTTCTCCCTTCCTCTCTACCTCCCCTCTAGTTCTCCCTTCCTATCTCTCCTCTAGTTCTCCCTTCCTCTCTATCTCCCCTCTAGTTCTCCCTTCCTATCTCCCCTCTAGTTCTCCCTTTCTCTCTATCTCCCCTGTAGTTCTCCCTTCTTCTCTATCTTCCCTCTAGTTCTCCCTTCCTCTCCTCTCTATCTCCCCTCTAGTACTCCCTTCCTCTCTATGACCCCTCTCGTTCTTTCTTCCTCCCTATCTCCCCTCCAGTTCTCCCTTCCTCCCCATCTCCCCTCCAGTTCTCCCTTCCTCTCTATATCCCCTCTAGTTCTCCCTTCCTCTCTATCTCCCCTCTAGTTCTCCCTTCCTCTCTATCTCTCCTCTAGTTCTCCCTTCCTCTCTATCTCCCCTCTATTTCTCCCTTCCTCTCTCTCCCCTCTAGTTCTCCCTTCCTCTCTATCTCCCCTCTAGTTCTCCCTTCCTCTCTATCTCCCCTCTAGTTCTCCCTTCCTCTCTATCTCCCGTATAGTTCTCCCTTCTTCTCTATTTCCCCTCTAGTATCTCCCCTCCATTTCTCCCTTCCTCTCTATCCCCCCTCTAGTTCTCCCTTCCTCCCTATCTTCCCTCCATTTCTCCCTTCCTCTCTATCCCCCCTCTAGTTCTTCCTTCCTCCCTATCTCCCCTCCATTTCTCCCTTCCTCTCTATCTCCCCTCTAGTTCTCCCTTCCTCCCTATCTCCCCTCCATTTCTCCCTTCCTCTCTATCTCCCCTCTAGTTCCCCCTTCCTCTCTATCTCTCCTCTAGATCTCCCTTCATCTCTATCTCCCCTCCATTTCTCCCCATCTCCCCTCTAGTTCTCCCTTCCTCTCTATCTCCCCTGTAGTTCTCCCTTCCTCTCTATCTTCCCTCTAGTTCTCCATTCCTCCCTATCTCCCCTCCATTTCTCCCTTCCTCTCAATCCCCCTCTAGTTCTTCCTTCCTCCCTACCTCCCCTCCATTTCTCCCTTCCTCTCTATCTCCCCTCTAGTTCTCCCTTCCTCCCTATCTCCCCTCTAGTTCTCCCTTCCTCTCTATCTCTCCTCTAGTTCTCCCTTCCGCCCTGTCTCCCCTCTAGTTTTCCCTTCCTCCCTATCTCCCCTCCATTTCTCCCTTCCTCTCTATCTCCCCTCCATTTCTCCCCATCTCCCCTCTAGTTCTCCCGTCCTCTCTATCTCCCCTCCATTTCTCCCTTCCTCTCTATCTCCCCTCTGGTTCTCCCTTCCTCCCTATCTCCCCTCCATTTCTCCCTTCCTCTCTATCTCCCCTCTAGTTCCCCCCTCCTCTCTATCTCTCCTCTAGTTCTCCCTTCATCTCTATCTCCCCTCCAGTTCTCCCTTCCTCCCTATCTCCCCTCCATTTCTCCCTTCCTCTCTATCTCCCCTCCATTTCTCCCCATCTCCCCTCTAGTTCTTCCTTCCTCTCTATCTCCCCTGTAGTTCTCCCTTCCTCTCTATCTTCCCTCTAGTTCTCCCTTCCTCCCTATCTCCCCTCCATTTCTCCCTTCCTCTCTATCCCCCCTCTAGTTCTTTCTTCCTCCCTATCTCCCCTCCAGTTCTCCCTTCCTCTCTATCTCCCCTCCAGTTCTCCCTTTCTCTCTATCTCCTCTCTAGTTCATTCCTCTCTATCTTCCCTCTAGTTCTCTCTTCCTCTCTATCTCCCCTCTAGTTCTCCCTTCCTCCCTATCTCCCCTCTAGTTCTCCCTTCCTCTCTATCTCCCCTCTAGTTCTCCCTTCCTCTCTATCTCTCCTGTAGTTCTCCCTTCCTCTCTATCTCCCCTCTAGTTCTCCCTTCCTCTCTATCTCCCCTCCATTTCTCCCTTCCTATCTATCTCCCCTATAGTTCTCCCTCTCTATCTCCCCTCCATTTATCCCTTCCTCTCTATCCCCCCTCTAGTTCTTTCTTCCTCCCTATCTCCCCTCCAGTTCTCCCTTCCTCTCTATATCCCCTCTAGTTCTCCCTTCCTCTCTATCTCTCCTCTAGTTCTCCCTTCCTTTCTATCTCCCCTCTAGTTCTCCCTTCCTCTCTATCTCCCCTCTAGTTCTCCCTTCCTCTCTACCTCCCCTCTAGTTCTCCCTTCCTATCTCTCCTCTAGTTCTCCCTTCCTCTCTATCTCCCCTGTAGTTCTCCCTTCCTATCTCCCCTCTAGTTCTCCCTTCCTCTCTATCTCCCCTGTAGTTCTCCCTTCTTCTCTATCTTCCCTCTAGTTCTCCCTTCTTCTCTATCTTCCCTCTAGTTCTCCCTTCCTCTCCTCTCTATCTCCCCTCTAGTTCTCCCCTCCTCTCTATGACCCCTCTAGTTCTTTCTTCCTCCCTATCTCCCCTCCAGTTCTCCCTTCCTCCCCATCTCCCCACCAGTTCTCCCTTCCTTTCTATCTCCCCTCTAGTTCTCCCTTCCTCTCTATCTCCCCTCTAGTTCTCCCTTCCTCTCTATCTCTCCTCTAGTTCTCCCTTCCTCTCTATCTCCCCTCTAGTTCTCCCTTCCTCTCTCTCCCCTCTAGTTCTCCCTTCCTCTCTATCTCTCCTGTAGTTCTCCCTTCCTCTCTATCTCCCCTCTAGTTCTCCCTTCCTCTCTATCAACCCTCCATTTCTCCCTTCCTATCTATCTCCCCTATAGTTCTCCCTCTCTATCTCCCCTCCATTTATCCCTTTCTCTCTATCCCCCCTCTAGTTCTTTCTTCCTCCCTATCTCCCCTCCAGTTCTCCCTTCCTCTCTATATCCCCTCTAGTTCTCCCTTCCTCTCTATCTCTCCTCTAGTTCTCCCTTCCTCTCTATCTCCCCTCTAGTTCTCCCTTCCTCTCTATCTCCCCTCTAGTTCTCCCTTCCTCTCTACCTCCCCTCTAGTTCTCCCTTCCTATCTCTCCTCTAGTTCTCCCTTCCTCTCTATCTTCCCTCTAGTTCTCCCTTCCTATCTCCCCTCTAGTTCTCCCTTTCTCTCTATCTCCCCTGTAGTTCTCCCTTCTTCTCTATCTTCCCTCTAGTTCTCCCTTCCTCTCCTCTCTATCTCCCCTCTAGTACTCCCTTCCTCTCTATGACCCCTCTAGTTCTTTCTTCCTCCCTATCTCCCCTCCAGTTCTCCCTTCCTCCCCATCTCCCCTCCAGTTCTCCCTTCCTCTCTATCTCCCCTCTAGTTCTCCCTTCCTCTCTATCTCCCCTCTAGTTCTCCCTTCCTCTCTATCTCTCCTCTAGTTCTCCCTTCCTCTCTATCTCCCCTCTAGTTCTCCCTTCCTCTCTCTCCCCTCTAGTTCTCCCTTCCTCTCTATCTCCCCTCTAGTTCTCCCTTCCTCTCTATCTCCCCTCTAGTTCTCCCTTCCTCTCTATCTCCCGTATAGTTCTCCCTTCTTCTCTATTTCCCCTCTAGTATCTCCCCTCCATTTCTCCCTTCCTCTCTATCCCCCCTCTAGTTCTCCCTTCCTCCCTATCTTCCCTCCATTTCTCCCTTCCTCTCTATCCCCCCTCTAGTTATTCCTTCCTCCCTATCTCCCCTCCATTTCTCCCTTCCTCTCTATCTCCCCTCTAGTTCTCCCTTCCTCCCTATCTCCCCTCCATTTCTCCCTTCCTCTCTATCTCCCCTCTAGTTCCCCCTTCCTCTCTATCTCTCCTCTAGTTCTCCCTTCATCTCTATCTCCCCTCCAGTTCTCCCTTCCTCCCTATCTCCCCTCCATTTCTCCCTTCCTCTCTATCTCCTCTCCATTTCTCCCCATCTCCTCTCTAGTTCTCCCTTCCTCTCTATCTCCCCTGTAGTTCTCCCTTCCTCTCTATCTTCCCTCTAGTTCTCCCTTCCTCCCTATCTCCCCTCCATTTCTCCCTTCCTCTCAATCCCCCCTCTAGTTCTTCCTTCCTCCCTACCTCCCCTCCATTTCTCCCTTCCTCTCTATCTCCCCTCTAGTTCTCCCTTCCTCCCTATCTCCCCTCTAGTTCTCCCTTCCTCTCTATCTCTCCTCTAGTTCTCCCTTCCTCCCTGTCTCCCCTCTAGTTTTCCCTTCCTCCCTATCTCCCCTCCATTTCTCCCTTCCTCTCTATCTCCCCTCCATTTCTCCCCATCTCCCCTCTAGTTCTCCCTTCCTCTCTATCTCCCCTCCATTTCTCCCTTCCTCTCTATCTCCCCTCTAGTTCTCCCTTCCTCCCTATCTCCTCTCCATTTCTCCCTTCCTCTCTATCTCCCCTCTAGTTCCCCCTTCCTCTCTATCTCTCCTCTAGTTCTCCCTTCATCTCTATCTCCCCTCCAGTTCTCCCTTCCTCCCTATCTCCCCTCCATTTCTCCCTTCCTCTCTATCTCCCCTCCATTTCTCCCCATCTCCCCTCTAGTTCTCCCTTCCTCTCTATCTCCCCTGTAGTTCTCCCTTCCTCTCTATCTTCCCTCTAGTTCTCCCTTCCTCCCTATCTCCCCTCCATTTCTCCCTTCCTCTCTATCCCCCCTCTAGTTCTTTCTTCCTCCCTATCTCCCCTCCAGTTCTCCCTTCCTCTCTATCTCCCCTCCAGTTCTCCCTTCCTCTCTATCTCCTCTCTAGTTCATTCCTCTCTATCTTCCCTCTAGTTCTCTCTTCCTCTCTATCTCCCCTCTAGTTCTCCCTTCCTATCTCCCCTCTAGTTCTCCCTTCTTTTCTATCTTCTCTCTAGTTCTCCCTTCCTCCCTATCTCCCCTCTAGTTCTCCCTTCCTCTCTATCTCCCCTCTAGTTCTCCCTTCCTCTCTATCTCTCCTGTAGTTCTCCCTTCCTCTCTATCTCCCCTCTAGTTCTCCCTTCCTCTCTATCTCCCCTCCATTTCTCCCTTCCTATCCATCTCCCCTATAGTTCTCCCTCTCTATCTCCCCTCCATTTATCCCTTCCTCTCTATCCCCCCTCTAGTTCTTTCTTCCTCCCTATCTCCCCTCCATTTCTCCCTTCCTCTCTATATCCCCTCTAGTTCTCCCTTCCTCTCTATCTCGCCTCTAGTTCTCCCTTCCTCTCTATCTCCCCTCTAGTTCTCCCTTCCTCTCTATCTCCCCTCTAGTTCTCCCTTCCTCTCTACCTCCCCTCTAGTTCTCCCTTCCTATCTCTCCTCTAGTTCTCCCTTCCTCTCTATCTCCCCTCTAGTTCTCCCTTCCTATCTCCCCTCTAGTTCTCCCTTCCTCTCTATCTCCCCTGTAGTTCTCCCTTCTTCTCTATCTTCCCTCTAGTTCTCCCTTCTTCTCTATCTTCCCTCTAGTTCTCCCTTCCTCTCCTCTCTATCTCCCCTCTAGTTCTCCCTTCCTCTCTATGACCCCTCTAGTTCTTTCTTCCTCCCTATCTCCCCTCCAGTTCTCCCTTCCTCCCCATCTCCCCTCCAGTTCTCCCTTCCTCTCTATCTCCCCTCTAGTTCTCCCTTCCACTCTATCTCCCCTCTAGTTCTCCCTTCCTCTCTATCTCTCCTCTAGTTCTCCCTTCCTCTCTATCTCCCCTCTAGTTCTCCCTTCGTCTCTCTCCCCTCTAGTTCTCCCTTCCTCTCTATCTCCCCTCTAGTTCTCCCTTCCTCTCTATCTCCCCTCTAGTTCTCCCTTCCTCTCTATCTCCCCTCCATTTCTCCCTTCCTATCTATCTCCCCTATAGTTCTCCCTCTCTATCTCCCCTCCATTTTTCCCTTCCTCTCTATCTCCCCTCTAGTTCTCCCTTCTTTTCTATCTTCTCTCTAGTTCTCCCTTCCTCCCTATCTCCCCTCTAGTTCTCCCTTCCTCTCTATCTCCCCTCTAGTTCTCCCTTCCTCTCTATCTCTCCTGTAGTTCTCCCTTCCTCTCTATCTCCCCTCTAGTTCTCCCTTCCTCTCTATCTCCCCTCCATTTCTCCCTTCCTATCTATCTCCCCTATAGTTCTCCCTCTCTATCTCCCCTCCATTTATCCCTTCCTCTCTATCCCCCCTCTAGTTCTTTCTTCCTCCCTATCTCCCCTCCAGTTCTCCCTTCCTCTCTATATCCCCTCTAGTTCTCCCTTCCTCTCTATCTCGCCTCTAGTTCTCCCTTACTCTCTATCTCCCCTCTAGTTCTCCCTTCCTCTCTATCTCCCCTCTAGTTCTCCCTTCCTCTCTACCTCCCCTCTAGTTCTCCCTTCCTATCTCTCCTCTAGTTCTCCCTTCCTCTCTATCTCCCCTCTAGTTCTCCCTTCCTATCTCCCCTCTAGTTCTCCCTTCCTCTCTATCTCCCCTGTAGTTCTCCCTTCTTCTCTATCTTCCCTCTAGTTCTCCCTTCTTCTCTATCTTCCCTCTAGTTCTCCCTTCCTCTCCTCTCTATCTCCCCTCTAGTTCTCCCTTCCTCTCTATAACCCCTCTAGTTCTTTCTTTCTCCCTATCTCCCCTCCAGTTCTCCCTTCCTCCCCATCTCCCCTCCAGTTCTCCCTTCCTCTCTATCTCCCCTCTAGTTCTCCCTTCCACTCTATCTCCCCTCTAGTTCTCCCTTCCTCTCTATCTCTCCTCTAGTTCTCCCTTCCTCTCTATCTCCCCTCTAGTTCTCCCTTCGTCTCTCTCCCCTCTAGTTCTCCCTTCCTCTCTATCTCCCCTCTAGTTCTCCCTTCCTCTCTATCTCCCCTCTAGTTCTCCCTTCCTCTCTATCTCCCCTCCATTTCTCCCTTCCTATCTATCTCCCCTATAGTTCTCCCTCTCTATCTCCCCTCCATTTTTCCCTTCCTCTCTATCTCCCCTCTAGTTCTCCCTTCTTTTCTATCTTCTCTCTAGTTCTCCCTTCCTCCCTCTCTCCCCTCTAGTTCTCCCTTCCTCTCTATCTCCCCTCTAGTTCTCCCTTCCTCTCTATCTCTCCTGTAGTTCTCCCTTCCTCTCTATCTCCCCTCTATTTCTCCCTTCCTCTCTATCTCCCTTCCATTTCTCCCTTCCTATCTATCTCCCCTATAGTTCTCCCTCTCTATCTCCCCTCCATTTATCCCTTCCTCTCTATCCCCCCTCTAGTTCTTTCTTCCTCCCTATCTCCCCTCCAGTTCTCCCTTCCTCTCTATATCCCCTCTAGTTCTCCCTTCCTCTCTATCTCTCCTCTAGTTCTCCCTTCCTCTCTATCTCCCCTCTAGTTCTCCCTTCCTCTCTATCTCCCCTCTAGTTCTCCCTTCCTCTCTACCTCCCCTCTAGTTCTCCCTTCCTATCTCTCCTCTAGTTCTCCCTTCCTCTCTATCTCCCCTCTAGTTCTCCCTTCCTATCTCCCCTCTAGTTCTCCCTTCCTCTCTATCTCCCCTGTAGTTCTCCCTTCTTCTCTATCTTCCCTCTAGTTCTCCCTTCTTCTCTATCTTCCCTCTAGTTCTCCCTTCCTCTCCTCTCTATCTCCCCTCTAGTTCTCCCTTCCTCTCTATGACCCCTCTAGTTCTTTCTTCCTCCCTATCTCCCCTCCAGTTCTCCCTTCCTCCCCATCTCCCCTCTAGTTCTCCCTTCCTCTCTATCTCCCCTCTAGTTCTCCCTTCCTCTCTATCTCTCCTCTAGTTCTCCCTTCCTCTCTATCTCCCCTCTAGTTCTCCCTTCCTCTCTCTCCCCTCTAGTTCTCCCTTCCTCTCTATCTCCCCTCTAGTTCTCCCTTCCTCTCTCTCTCCGCTCTAGTTCTCCCTTCCTCTCTATCTCCCCTACAGTTCTCCCTTCTTCTCTATTTCCCCTCTAGTATATCCCCTCCATTTCTCCCTTCCTCTCTATCCCCCCTCTAGTTCTCCCTTCCTCCCTATCTTCCCTCCATTTCTCCCTTCCTCTCTATCCCCCCTCTATTTCTTCCTTCCTCCCTATCTCCCCTCCATTTCTCCCTTCCTCTCTATCTCCCCTCTAGTTCTTCCTTCCTCTCTATCTCTCCTCTAGTTCTCCCATCCTCTCTATCCCCCCTCTAGTTCTCCCTTCCTCCCTATCTTCCCTCCATTTCTCCCTTCCTCTCTATCCCCCCTCTAGTTCTTCCTTCCTCCCTATCTCCCCTCCATTTCTCCCTTCCTCTCTATCTCCCCTCTAGTTCTCCCTTCCTCCCTATCTCCCCTCCATTTCTCCCTTCCTCTCTATCTCCCCTCTAGTTCCCCCTTCCTCTCTATCTCCCCTCTAGTTCTCCCTTCCTCTCTATCTCCCCTCTAGTTCTCCCTTCCTCCCTATCTCCCTAGTTCTCTCTTCCTCTCTATCTCCCCTCTAGTTCTCCCTTCCTCCCTATCTCCTCTCCATTTCTCCCTTCCTCCCTATCTCCCCTCCATTTCTCCCTTCCTCCCTATCTCCCCTCCATTTCTCCCTTCCTCTCTATCTCCCCTCCATTTCTCCCCATCTCCCCTCTATTCTCCCTTCGTCCCTATCTCCCCTCTCGTTCTCCCTTCCTCTCTATCTCCCCTCTAGTTCTCCCTATCTCCAACTCCATTTCTCCCTTCCTCTCTATCTCCCCTCTAGTTCTCCCTTCATCCCTATCTCCCCTCCATTTCTCCCTTCCTCTCTATCCCCCCTCTAGTTCTTTCTTCCTCCCTATCTCCCCTCCAGTTCTCCCTTCCTCTCTATCTCCCCTCTAGTTCTCCCTTCCTCTCTATCTCCCCTCTAGTTCTCCCTTCCTCCCTATCTCCCCTCTAGTTCTCCCTTCCTCTCTATCTCCCCTCTAGTTCTCCCTTCCTCTCTATCTCCCCTCTAGTTCTCCCTTCCTCTCTATCTCCCCTCTAGTTCTCCCTTCCTCTCTATCTCACCTCCATTTCCCCCTTCCTATCTATCTCCCATCTAGTTCTCCCTTCTTCTCTATTTCCCCTCTAGTATCTCCTCCATTTCTCCCTTCCTCTCTACCCCCCCTAGTTCTCCCTTCATCCCTATCTCCCCTCCATTTCTCCCTTCCTCTCTATCCCCCCTCTAGTTCTTTCTTCTTCCCTATCTCCCCTCCAGTTCTCCCTTCCTCTCTATCTCCCCACTAGTTCTCCCTTCCTCTCTATCTCCCCTCTAGTTCTCCCTTCCTCTCTATCTCCCATCTAGTTCTCCCTTCCTATCTCCCCTCTAGTTCTCCCTTCTTCTCTATCTTCCCTCTAGTTCTCCCTTCCTCTCTATCTCCCCCTAGTTCTCCCTTCCTCCCTACCTCCTATTTCTCACTTCCTCGCTATCTCCCCTCTTGTTCTGCCTTCCTCCCTATCTCCCCTCCATTTCGTCCTTTCTCTCTATCTCCCCTCCATTTCTCCCTATCTCTCCTCTAGTTCTCCCTTCCTCCCTATCTCCCCTCTAGTTCTCCCTTCCTTCCTATATCCCCTCAAGTTCTCCCTTCCTCCCTATCTCCCCTCCATTTCTCCCTTCCTCCCTATCTCCTCTCCATTTCTCCCTTCCTCTCTCTCCCCTCCATTTCTCCCCATCAACCCTCTAGTTCTCCCTTCCTCCCTATCTCCCCTCCAGTTCTCCCTTCCTCTCTATCTCCCCTCTAGTTCTCCCTTCCTCTCTATCTCCTATCTAATTCTCCCTTCCTCTCTATCTCCCATCTAGTTCTCTCTTCCTATCTCCCCTCTAGTTCTCCCTTCTTCTCTATCTTCCCTCTAGTTCTCCCTTCCTCTCTATCTCCCCCTAGTTCTCCCTTCCTCCCTATCTCCTATTTCTCACGTCCTCGCTATCTCCCCTCTTGTTCTGCCTTCCTCCCTATCTCCCCTCCATTTCGTCCTTTCTCTCTATCTCCCCTCCATTTCTCCCTATCTCTCCTCTAGTTCTCCCTTCCTCCCTATCTCCCTAGTTCTCCCTTCCTCTCTATCTCCCCTCTAGTTCTCCCTTCCTCCCTATATCCCCTCAAGTTCTCCCTTCCTCCCTATCTCCCCTCCATTTCTCCCTTCCTCTCTCTCCCCTCCATTTCTCCACATCTCCCCTCTAGTTCTCCCTTCCTCCCTATCTCCCCTCTTGTTCTCCCTTCCTCTCTATCTCCCCACTAGTTCTCCCTTCCTCCCTATCTCCCCTCCATTTCTCCCTTCCTCTCTATCTCCCCTCTAGTTCTCCCTTCCTATCTCCCCTCTAGTTCTCCCTTCCTCTTTATCTCCCCTGTAGTTCTCCCTTCTTCTCTATCTTCCCTCTAGTTCTCTCTTCCTCCCTATCTCCCCTCTAGTTCTCCCTTCCTCTCTATCTCCCCTCTAGTTCTCCCTTCCTCTCTATCTCCCCTCCATTTCTCCCTTCCTATCTATCTCCCCTATAGTTCTCCCTTCTTCTCTATTTCCCCTGTAGTATCTCCCCTCTATTTCTCCCTTCTTCTCTATCCCCCTCTAGTTCTCCCTTCCTCCCTATCTCTCCTCAATTTCTCCCTTCCTCTCTATCCCCCCTCTAGTTCTTTCTTCCTCCCTATCTCCCCTCCAGTTCTCCCTTCCTCTCTATCTCCCCTCCAGTTCTCCCTTCCTCTCTATCTCCCCTCTAGTTCATTCCTCTCTATCTTCCCTCTAGTTCTCTCTTCCTCTCTATCTCCCCTCTAGTTCTCCCTTCCTATCTCCCCTCTAGTTCTCTCTTCTTTTCTATCTTCTCTCTAGTTCTCCCTTCCTCCCTATCTCCCCTCTAGTTCTCCCTTCCTCTCTATCTCCCCTCTAGTTCTCCCTTCCTCTCTATCTCTCCTGTAGTTCTCCCTTCCTCTCTATCTCCCCTCTAGTTCTCCCTTCCTCTCTATCTCCCCTCCATTTCTCCCTTCCTATCTATCTCCCCTATAGTTCTCCCTCTCTATCTTCCCTCCATTTATCCCTTCCTCTCTATCGCCCCTCTAGTTCTTTCTTTCTCCCTATCTCCCCTCCAGTTCTCCCTTCCTCTCTATATCCCCTCTAGTTCTCCCTTCCTCTCTATCTCTCCTCTAGTTCTCCCTTCCTCTCTATCTCCCCTCTAGTTCTCCCTTCCTCTCTATCTCCCCTCTAGTTCTCCCTTCCTCTCTACCTCCCCTCTAGTTCTCCCTTCCTATCTCTCCTCTAGTTCTCCCTTCCTCTCTATCTCCCCTCTAGTTCTCCCTTCCTATCTCCCCTCTAGTTCTCCCTTCCTCTCTATCTCCCCTGTAGTTCTCCCTTCTTCTCTATCTGCCCTCTAGTTCTCCCTTCTTCTCTATCTTCCCACTAGTTCTCCCTTCCTCTCCTCTCTATCTCCCCTCTAGTTCTCCCTTCCTCTCTATGACCCCTCTAGTTCTTTCTTCCTCCCTATCTCCCCTCCAGTTCTCCCTTCCTCCCCATCTCCCCTCCAGTTCTCCCTTCCTCTCTATCTCCCCTCTAGTTCTCCCTTCCTCTCTATCTCCCCTCTAGTTCTCCCTTCCTCTCTATCTCTCCTCTAGTTCTTCCTTCCTCTCTATCTCCCCTCTAGTTCTCCCTTCCTCTCTCTCCCCTCTAGTTCTCCCTTCCTCTCTATCTCCCCTCTAGTTCTCCCTTCCTCTCTATCTCCCCTCTAGTTCTCCCTTCCTCTCTATCTCCCCTCCATTTCCCCCTTCCTATCTATCTCCCCTATAGTTCTCCCTCTCTATCTCCCCTCCATTTTTCCCTTCCTCTCTATCTCCCCTCTAGTTCTCCCTTCTTTTCTATCTTCTCTCTTGTTCTCCCTTCCTCCCTATCTCCCCTCTAGTTCTCCCTTCCTCTCTATCTCCCCTCTAGTTCTCCCTTCTTCTCTATCTCTCCTGTAGTTCTCCCTTCCTCTCTATCTCCCCTCTAGTTCTCCCTTCCTCTCTTTCTCCCCTCCATTTCTCCCTTCCTATCTATCTCCCCTATAGTTCCCCCTCTCTATCTCCCCTCCATTTATCCCTTCCTCTCTATCCCCCCTCTAGTTCTTTCTTCCTCCCTATCTCCCCTCCAGTTCTCCCTTCCTCTCTATATCCCCTCAAGTTCTCCCTTCCTCTCTATCTCTCCTCTAGTTCTCCCTTCCTCTCTATCTCCCCTCTAGTTCTCCCTTCCTCTCTATCTCCCCTCTAGTTCTCCCTTCCTCTCTACCCTCCCCTCTAGTTCTCCCTTCCTATCTCTCCTCTAGTTCTCCCTTCCTCTCTATCTCCCCTCTAGTTCTCCCTTCCTATCTCCCCTCTAGTTCTCCCTTCCTCTCTATCTCCCCTGTAGTTCTCCCTTCTTCTCTATCTTCCCTCTAGTTCTCCCTTCTTCTCTATCTTCCCTCTAGTTCTCCCTTCCTCTCCTCTCTATCTCCCCTCTAGTTCTCCCTTCCTCTCTATGACCCCTCTAGTTCTTTCTTCCTCCCTATCTCCCCTCCAGTTCTCCCTTCCTCCCCATCTCCCCTCCAGTTCTCCCTTCCTCTCTATCTCCCCTCTAGTTCTCCCTTCCTCTCTATCTCCCCTCTAGTTCTCCCTTCCTCTCTATCTCTCCTCTAGTTCTCCCTTCCTCTCTATCTCCCCTCTAGTTCTTCCTTCCTCTCTCTCCCCTCTAGTTCTCCCTTCCTCTCTATCTCCCCTCTAGTTCTCCCTTCCTCTCTATCTCCCCTCTAGTTCTCCCTTCCTCTCTATCTCCCCTATGTTCTCCCTTCCTCTCTATCTCCCCTATAGTTCTCCCTTCTTCTCTATTTCCCCTCTAGTATATCCCCTCCATTTCTCCCTTCCTCTCTATCCCCCCTCTAGTTCTCCCTTCCTCCCTATCTTCCCTCCATTTCTCCCTTCCTCTCTATCCCCCCTCTAGTTCTTCCTTCCTCCCTATCTCCCCTCCATTTCTCCCTTCCTCTCTATCTCCCCTCTAATTCTCCCATTCCTCCCTATCTCCCCTCCATTTCTCCCTTCCTCTCTATCTCCCCTCTAGTTCCCCCTTCCTCTCTATCTCTCCTCTAGTTCTCCTTCCTCTCTATCCCCCCTCTAGTTCTCCCTTCCTCCCTATCTTCCCTCCATTTCTCCCTTCCTCTCTATCCCCCTCTAGTTCTTCCTTCTCCCTATCTCCCCTCCATTTCTCCCTTCCTCTCTATCTCCCCTCTAGTTCTCCCTTCCTCCCTATCTCCCCTCCATTTCTCCCTTCCTCTCTATCTCCCCTCTAGTTCCCCCTTCCTCTCTATCTCCCCTCTAGTTCTCCCTTCCTCTCTATCTCCCCTCTAGTTCTCCCTTCCTCTCTATCTCCCCTCTAGTTCTCCCTTCCTCTCTACCTCCCCTCTAGTTCTCCCTTCCTATCTCTCCTCTAGTTCTCCCTTCCTCTCTATCTCCCCTCTAGTTCTCCCTTCCTATCTCCCCTCTAGTTCTCCCTTCCTCTCTATCTCCCCTGTAGATCTCCCTTCTTCTCTATCTGCCCTCTAGTTCTCCCTTCTTCTCTATCTTCCCTCTAGTTCTCCCTTCCTCTCCTCTCTATCTCCCCTCTAGTTCTCCCTTCCTCTCTATGACCCCTCTAGTTCTTTCTTCCTCCCTATCTCCCCTCCAGTTCTCCCTTCCTCCCCATCTCCCCTCCAGTTCTCCCTTCCTCTCTATCTCCCTCTAGTTCTCCCTTCCTCTCTATCTCCCTCTAGTTCTGCCTTCCTCTCTATCTCTCCTCTAGTTCTCCCTTCCTCTCTATCTCCCCTCTAGTTCTCCCTTCCTCTCTCTCCCCTCTAGTTCTCCCTTCCTCTCTATCTCCCCTCTAGTTGTCCCTTCCTCTCTATCTCCCCTCTAGTTCTCCCTTCCTCTCTATCTCCCCTCCATTTCTCCCTTCCTATCTATCTCCCCTATAGTTCTCCCTCTCTATCTCCCCTCCATTTTTCCCTTCCTCTCTATCTCCCCTCTAGTTCTCCCTTCTTTTCTATCTTCTCTCTAGTTCTCCCTTCCTCCCTATCTCCCCTCTAGTTCTCCCTTCCTCTCTATCTCCCTCTAGTTCTCCCTTCCTCTCTATCTCTCCTGTAGTTCTCCCTTCCTCTCTATCTCCCTTCTATTTCTCCCTTCCTCTCTATCTCCCCTCCATTTCTCCCTTCCTATCTATCTCCCCTATAGTTCTCCCTCTCTATCTCCCCTCCATTTATCCCTTCTCTCTATCCCCCCTCTAGTTCTTTCTTCCTCCCTATCTCCCCTCCAGTTCTCCCTTCCTCTCTATATCCCCTCTAGTTCTCCCTTCCTCTCTATCTCTCCTCTAGTTCTCCCTTCCTCTCTATCTCCCCTCTAGTTCTCCCTTCCTCTCTATCTCCCCTCTAGTTCTCCCTTCCTCTCTACCTCCCCTCTAGTTCTCCCTTCCTATCTCTCCTCTAGTTCTCCCTTCCTCTCTATCTCCCCTCTAGTTCTCCCTTCCTATCTCCCCTCTAGTTCTCCCTTCCTCTCTATCTCCCCTGTAGTTCTCCCTTCTTCTCTATCTTCCCTCTAGTTCTCCCTTCTTCTCTATCTTCCCTCTAGTTCTCCCTTCCTCTCCTCTCTATCTCCCCTCTAGTTCTCCCTTCCTCTCTATGACCCCTCTAGTTCTTTCTTCCTCCCTATCTCCCCTCCAGTTCTCCCTTCCTCCCCATCTCCCCTCTAGTTCTCCCTTCCTCTCTATCTCCCCTCTAGTTCTCCCTTCCTCTCTATCTCTCCTCTAGTTCTCCCTTCCTCTCTATCTCCCCTCTAGTTCTCCCTTCCTCTCTCTCCCCTCTAGTTCTCCCTTCCTCTCTATCTCCCCTCTAGTTCTCCCTTCCTCTCTCTCTCCGCTCTAGTTCTCCCTTCCTCTCTATCTCCCCTACAGTTCTCCCTTCTTCTCTATTTCCCCTCTAGTATATCCCCTCCATTTCTCCCTTCCTCTCTATCCCCCCTCTAGTTCTCCCTTCCTCCCTATCTTCCTCCATTTCTCCCTTCCTCTCTATCCCCCCTCTATTTCTTCCTTCCTCCCTATCTCCCCTCCATTTCTCCCTTCCTCTCTATCTCCCCTCTAGTTCTTCCTTCCTCCCTATCTCCCTCCATTTCTCCCTTCCTCTCTATCTCCCCTCTAGTTCCCCCCTTCCTCTCTATCTCTCCTCTAGTTCTCCCATCCTCTCTATCCCCCCCTCTAGTTCTCCCTTCCTCCCTATCTTCCTCCATTTCTCCCTTCCTCTCTATCCCCCCTCTAGTTCTTCCTTCCTCCCTATCTCCCCTCCATTTCTCCCTTCCTCTCTATCTCCCCTCTAGTTCTCCCTTCCTCCCTATCTCCCCTCCATTTCTCCCTTCTCTCTATCTCCCCTCTAGTTCCCCCTTCCTCTCTATCTCCCCTCTAGTTCTCCCTTCCTCTCTATCTCCCCTCTAGTTCTCCTTCCTCCCTATCTCCCTAGTTCTCTCTTCCTCTCTATCTCCCTCTAGTTCTCCCTTCCTCCTATCTCCTCTCCATTTCTCCCTTCCTCCCTATCTCCCCCTCCATTTCTCCTTCCTCCCTATCTCCCCTCCATTTCTCCCTTCCTCTCTATCTCCCCTCCATTTCTCCCCATCTCCCCTCTATTCTCCCTTCGTCCTATCTCCCCTCTCGTTCTCCCTTCCTCTCTATCTCCCCTCTAGTTCTCCCTATCTCCAACTCATTTCTCCCTTCCTCTCTATCTCCCCTCTAGTTCTCCCTTCATCCTATCTCCCCTCCATTTCTCCCTTCTCTCTATCCCCCTCTAGTTCTTTCTTCCTCCCTATCTCCCCTCCAGTTCTCCTTCCTCTCTATCTCCCCTCTAGTTCTCCCTTCCTCTCTATCTCCCCTCTAGTTCTCCCTTCCTCCCTATCTCCCCTCTAGTTCTCCCTTCCTCTCTATCTCCCCTCTAGTTCTCCCTTCCTCTCTATCTCCCTCTAGTTCTCCCTTCCTCTCTATCTCCCCTCTAGTTCTCCCTTCCTCTCTATCTCACCTCCATTTCCCCCTTCCTATCTATCTCCCTCTAGTTCTCCCTTCTTCTCTATTTCCCCTCTAGTATCTCCTCCATTTCTCCCTTCCTCTCTACCCCCCCCTAGTTCTCCCTTCATCCCTATCTCCCCTCCATTTCTCCCTTCCTCTCTATCCCCCCTCTAGTTCTTTCTTCTTCCCTATCTCCCCTCCAGTTCTCCTTCCTCTCTATCTCCCCACTAGTTCTCCCTTCCTCTCTATCTCCCTCTAGTTCTCACTTCCTCTCTATCTCCCATCTAGTTCTCCCTTCCTATCTCCCTCTAGTTCTCCCTTCTTCTCTATCTTCCCTCTAGTTCTCCCTTCCTCTCTATCTCCCCCTAGTTCTCCCTTCCTCCCTACCTCCTATTTCTCACTTCCTCGCTATCTCCCCTCTTGTTCTGCCTTCCTCCCTATCTCCCCTCCATTTCGTCCTTTCTCTCTATCTCCCTCCATTTCTCCCTATCTCTCCTCTAGTTCTCCCTTCCTCCCTATCTCCCCTCTAGTTCTCCCTTACTTCCTATATCCCCTCAAGTTCTCCCTTCCTCCCTATCTCCCCTCCATTTCTCCTTCCTCCCTATCTCCTCTCCATTTCTCCCTTCCTCTCTCTCCCCTCCATTTCTCCCCATCAACCCTCTAGTTCTCCCTTCCCTCCCTATCTCCCCTCCAGTTCTCCCTTCCTCTCTATCTCCCTCTAGTTCTCCCTTCCTCTCTATCTCCTATCTAATCTCCCTTCCTCTCTATCTCCCATCTAGTTCTCTCTTCCTATCTCCCCTCTAGTTCTCCCTTCTTCTCTATCTTCCCTCTAGTTCTCCCTTCCTCTCTATCTCCCCCTAGTTCTCCCTTCCTCCCTATCTCCTATTTCTCACGTCCTCGCTATCTCCCCTCTTGTTCTGCCTTCCTCCCTATCTCCCTCCATTTCGTCCTTTCTCTCTATCTCCCCTCCATTTCTCCCTATCTCTGCCTCTAGTTCTCCCTTCCTCCCTATCTCCCTAGTTCTCCCTTCCTCTCTATCTCCCCTCTAGTTCTCCCTTCCTCCCTATATCCCTCAAGTTCTCCCTTCCTCCCTATCTCCCTCCATTTCTCCCTTCCTCTCTCTCCCCTCCATTTCTCCACATCTCCCTCTAGTTCTCCCTTCCTCCCTATCTCCCCTCTTGTTCTCCCTTCCCTCCCTATCTCCCCTCTTGTTCTCCCTTCCTCTCTATCTCCCCACTAGTTCTCCCTTCCTCCCTATCTCCCCTCCATTTCTCCCTTCCTCTCTATCTCCCCTCTAGTTCTCCCTTCCTATCTCCCCTCTAGTTCTCCCTTCCTCTTTATCTCCCCCTGTAGTTCTCCCTTCTTCTCTATCTTCCCTCTAGTTCTCTCTTCCTCCCTATCTCCCCTCTAGTTCTCCCTTCCTCTCTATCTCCCCTCTAGTTCTCCCTTCCTCTCTATCTCCCCTCCATTTCTCCCTTCCTATCTATCTCCCCTATAGTTCTCCCTTCTTCTCTATTTCCCCTGTAGTATCTCCCCTCTATTTCTCCCTTCTTCTCTATCCCCCTCTAGTTCTCCCTTCCTCCCTATCTCTCCTCAATTTCTCCCTTCCTCTCTATCCCCCCTCTAGTTCTTTCTTCCTCCCTATCTCCCCTCCAGTTCTCCCTTCCTCTCTATCTCCCCTCCAGTTCTCCCTTCCTCTCTATCTCCCCTCTAGTTCATTCCTCTCTATCTTCCCTCTAGTTCTCTCGTCCTCTCTATCTCCCCTCTAGTTCTCCCTTCCTATCTCCCCTCTAGTTCTCTCTTCTTTTCTATCTTCTCTCTAGTTCTCCCTTCCTCCCTATCTCCCCTCTAGTTCTCCCTTCCTCTCTATCTCCCCTCTAGTTCTCCCTTCCTCTCTATCTCTCCTGTAGTTCTCCCTTCCTCTCTATCTCCCCTCTAGTTCTCCCTTCCTCTCTATCTCCCCTCCATTTCTCCCTTCCTATCTATCTCCCCTATAGTTCTCCCTCTCCATCTCCCCTCCATTTATCCCTTCCTCTCTATCGCCCCCTCTAGTTCTTTCTTTCTCCCTATCTCCCCTCCAGTTCTCCCTTCCTCTCTATATCCCCTCTAGTTCTCCCTTCCTCTCTATCTCTCCTCTAGTTCTCCCTCTCCTCTCTATCTCCCCTCTAGTTCTCCCCCTTCCTCTCTATCTCCCCTCTAGTTCTCCCTTCCTCTCTACCTCCCCTCTAGTTCTCCCCTTCCTATCTCTCCTCTAGTTCTCCCTTCCTCTCTATCTCCCCTCTAGTTCTCCCTTCCTATCTCCCCTCTAGTTCTCCCTTCCTCTCTATCTCCCCTGTAGTTCTCCCTTCTTCTCTATCTGCCCTCTAGTTCTCCCTTCTTCTCTATCTTCCCACTAGTTCTCCCTTCCTCTCCTCTCTATCTCCCCTCTAGTTCTCCCTTCCTCTCTATGACCCCTCTAGTTCTTTCTTCCTCCCTATCTCCCCTCCAGTTCTCCCTTCCTCCCCATCTCCCCTCCAGTTCTCCCTTCCTCTCTATCTCCCCTCTAGTTCTCCCTTCCTCTCTATCTCCCCCTCTAGTTCTCCCTTCCTCTCTATCTCTCCTCTAGTTCTTCCTTCCTCTCTATCTCCCCTCTAGTTCTCCCTTCCTCTCTCTCCCCTCTAGTTCTCCCTTCCTCTCTATCTCCCCTCTAGTTCTCCCTTCCTCTCTATCTCCCCTCTAGTTTCTCCCTTCCTCTCTATCTCCCCTCCATTTCCCCCTTCCTATCTATCTCCCCTATAGTTCTCCCTCTCTATCTCTCCCCTCCATTTTTCCCTTCCTCTCTATCTCCCCCTCTAGTTCTCCCTTCTTTTCTATCTTCTCTCTTGTTCTCCCTTCCTCCCTATCTCCCCTCTAGTTCTCCCTTCCTCTCTATCTCCCCTCTAGTTCTCCCTTCTTCTCTATCTCTCCTGTAGTTCTCCCTTCCTCTCATATCTCCCCTCCAGTTCTCCCTTCCTCTCTTTCTCCCCTCCATTTCTCCCTTCCTATCTATCTCCCCTATAGTTCCCCCCTCTCTATCTCCCCTCCATTTATCCCTTCCTCTCTATCCCCCCTCTAGTTCTTTCTTCCTCCCTATCTCCCCTCCAGTTCTCCCTTCCTCTCTATATCCCCTCAAGTTCTCCCTTCCTCTCTATCTCCTCTAGTTCTCCCTTCCTCTCTATCTCCCCTCTAGTTCTCCCTTCCTCTCTATCTCCCCTCTAGTTCTCCCTTCCTCTCTACCTCCCCTCTAGTTCTCCCTTCCTATCTCTCCTC